>CM035843.1:421720500-422920500 GCA_020510985.1 Pholidichthys leucotaenia
CATCTCCCTCCCAGATCTTAACGAGATGGTAGGCACTGCGGAGGTCGAGCTTGGTGAACCAGGTCGCCCCCTGGAGGGAGTGGAAAGCGGTGTCCATGAGCAGCAGGGTGTAGCGGTCCTTTAATTGTGATGTCATTCAAGGCTCTGAAGTCAATACAGGGACGTAGGGACCCATCCTTCTTGCCCACGAAAAAGAAGCCCGCGCCAAGCGGGGACGAGGAGGGGCGGATGATTCCAGCACTGAGTGACTCCTTTATGTATGTGTCCATCGCCTCGCGTTCCGGTGCAGAGAGACTGTAAAGGCGGCCAGATGGCAGGGGCGCCCCCGGGTGGATGTTGATTGCACAGTCGTAGGGTTGATGCGGTGGAAGGGACAAGGCTCTGGACTTACTGAAAGCTGCCCCCAAGTCGTGGAACTCCTGCGGCACCAGGGTCAGGTCCGGGGGCTCAGAGACAGGGGCCGACAGAGGGGCAGATGGAGCGCAAGCTGCCGACTGGAGGCAGGTACCCAGGCAGAAGGTGCTCCAGGACAGGACACTGCCGGTTCTCCAATCCAGGACAGGGTTATGCAGCCGCAGCCAGGGGTAACCCAGAATGACACGGTCCGACAAGGAGGGCAGGATGTAGAGGGACAGATCCTCCCAGTGGTTGCCGGAGACGATGATGGGAACTGGCTTGGTGCGATGAGTAACTGTACCCAGAGAAGAACGAGAGAGCGTTACCAAGTTCAGGGGATTTGGCAGCTGTTGGCTGGCTATGCCCAAACGGGTTGCCAGGCTCTTAGAAATAAAATTTTGCTCTGCCCCAGAATCCACCAGTGCGTGAGCGAAATATCCAGTGGAGTTGTGGCAGAAACGTATTGGCAATGTGCAAGAAGAAAGGGTATTAGATCGGTTGGAGTCCGCAAGGCCCCCTATTGTGACTCGTGGACCTCCCCCTCTTGGCTTCACCGGGCACAGCTCCACGGGATGCCGGTCATCTCCGCAGTACATGCAGAGACCCCGTTCCCGCCGGCGTTGTCTCTCCACTAGAGGGAACCTAGTGCGCCCGATAGCCATGTCCTCTGGTTCATCGGCGGACTCCGGGGCTGGTAACGCCAGGGGGCGCGACTGAGCTGGGCGGAGGGAAGCTCCACGTGAGCGGCTGACAGACTTCCGCTCCGCAGCGCGCTCACGCAGCCTGTTGTCCAGACTAATCGTGAGCGAGATCAGCTCAGAGAGTCGCCCTGGGAGATCCCGACCAGCTAATTCATCCCTCAGACCTGAATTAAGGCTACGGAGGAAAATGCTGCAGAGAGAAGCCTCTCCCCAGCCCACCTCCTCCGCAGCCACCCGGAAGTCGACCGCGTATTCCGCCGCAGACCGGGCTCCCTGTTGGAGACCAAGGAGCCGGTCCGCGAGGATGCTGTCGAGTCGGGAATGATCAAAGACTTCTAGAAAGTCTCGCACGAACCGGTCATACGAGAGGTTTGCGTAACTTGGCTTCGTCATTACAGCGTAAGCCCAAGCTAACGCTCGCCCCTCGAGGAGGTTAGCCATGTACCCGATTCGGCTATGATCTGAGGGAAAGTCCCCAGGAACGCGCAGAAAGACCGACTCACACTGCAGGATGAACCCCTTTGCTCCACCGAGTTTCCCGCTGAAGCGAGCGGGGGTTGGGATAGGTGTGAGACAGGCTGGCGCTCCCGAGCTAGGCTGGCCAGCTGTGGGAGCACCCGTAGCCACGCCGCCAGGAGGACCCGGAGGGAAAGGCCGCGGAGGGTCCAGGCGGTCCAACCGATTGGTAATTGAGGTTAGTTGATTGAGAATTATTGTTGCTGATAAGCAATCAAATCGACCCGAGCCTCGAGGGTGGTAAAACGGCGCGCGAGCCCGCTGTCCGCTGGGCCGCTTTGCTGGAGCCGTACTGACATATTATTCGGCCCAGGAAACACGCATGCAGGCTCGGACAGATTTGAAGGCTTTATTAAGCAACAGTGTTTGTGTATGGATGCGTGTATGTGAGATATGAGTGTGATGTGGTGGAGGATGTAGTCAGGACAGAGCAGTTCGCCGTTCGGCCAGGCAACCCTATGAAAGAGGAGAGCAGGGATTAGCTGGGCAACCACACGGGAGAGTGAAGATGTTACTGTGCTTACTTGTAGCGACGTGGTGGCTGGCGTGGCAAGTCCTAAGCCTGGGAGACAGTGTCCTGCTGTGCGTCCGGAATGATGCAGCAAGTGGAGGAGCAGCGTGACAAAGGAGAGTGAGTCCGCCGCCAAGGGATCCACCTGTGCACAGAGGAAGTCTGAACGGAAAAGGTAAGGTACAGATGACAGCTTACTTGTCAGACGAGTAGACAGCTGGCCCGATGAGAGGGAAGTTGCTGTGTAGATTAACGCAGGGAGGCAGACGGCTCCAGGCCGCAGCTCAGGGCAGGATGGAATAAATAGCTGAGCTTAACGAGGAGCAGGTGTGCGCACAGCTGAGGTGAAAGCCCGTGAGCCGCGGGTGATGACAGTTTATTTATTATAATTTTGATGATTATGGCTTACAGCCCATGAAAACCCCAAATTCAGTTTCTCAAAAATTAGAATATTACATAAAATTAATTTTAAATTAATTTAACCTGGACCTTCATAACACCTCAGCAGTGCCACAGGCTGATCACCTCCATGCCACGCCACATTGATACAGTAATTAATCTAAAAGGAGCCCCAACCAACTATTGAGTGGTACATGGACTTACTTTTCAGTCTGTCAACATTTCTATTAAAAAACTATTTTTTTAATTATTTTTATGTAATATTCTAATTTTTTGAGAAACTGAATTTGGGGTTTTCATGGGCTGTAAGCCATAATCATCAAAATTAAAAAAAAATAAACACTTGAAATATATCACTCTCTGTGTAATGAATCTATATAATATGTGGGTTTCACTTTGAAACGAGTGACATAAAATATTGAACTTTTTCATGATATTCTAATTTTTTGAGATGTACCTGTATAGATTAACTGTGGAATAACTCAACATGATGCTTTAAAGGCTTGTTTTTGTTACTGCTGTTCACATTCAAAGCATGTTGTGATGTCGCTGTATTTTCCGTAGCCCTGTATTTTTATGCGTTGGGGTACCTACATTTCCTGTAATGCTGTAACTTGAATACTATTTGAGGATGCTTCACAAAACTTTCACATCAAATTGCCAAAACATTATAGTTTCAAAGCAAACTTGGTTTTGTTTCTATCTTTACTTTTATTTTATTTTGAGTTCTGAATTTTTTTTTCTTTCTTTCTTTACACACTTTTTACATCACGGACACACAGATCGCCCCAAAATGCCTCCCGAGCCGGCGGACGGAGCCACTGTTTACAGCAGGAGACGGTACAGCAGGGAACAGCTGCTTGCACTTAATCGCCACTCGGTGCTGACGAAAAAACTCGACGTACCGAGAGAAATAAGGCGAAAACGACGTGGTTGTCGGGCTGGTGTTAGACGGCGGACAAGGAGTATAAGGTACAGACCCACCTTCCCATCCGTTATTATGGGGAATATACGATCTATACTGGGAAAGGTAGATGAGCTAGCGGCTATCTGCCGTTACGATAGCACATACCAGGAATGCTCCCTCCTTTTGTTTACTGAGACGTGGCTAACTGAACTAGCAGCAGATGCTAACATTGAGCTGGAGGGTTTCCACATGATACGGGCAGACCGAACACCAGACAGTGGCAAAGCAAGGGGCGGTGGAGTGATAATGTATGTTAACAACAACTGGTGCAGACCGGGACATATCACTGTTAAACAACGTCACTGCAGCAAAGACATTGAGTTGCTAGCTGTTAGCATGCGGCCTACATATCTCCCGAGAGAACACTCACACGTGATCTGCATTGTTGTTTATGCAAATCCGACGGCGAATGCTGGGACAGCGCGTGACGTCATCCATTCAGTAACCAGCAGGCTGCAGACAGAACACCCAGATGCTCTTCTCCTCATCTCAGGCGATTTCAACCATGTTTCACTGTCTCCCATTCTACCCACGTTTACCCAGTATGTCACATGCCACACTAGAGACAATAAAACACTGGACTTATTCTACACAAACACTAAGGAGGCGTACACCTCATCACAACTCCCCCAACTCGGGAGATCGGATCACAACTTGGTTCATCTCCGGCCGGTGTACAAACCCCTAGTGCACAGACAACCTCCGGCCATGCGCACAGTGATGTTATGGTCTGAGGAGGCAATGGACACTCTAAAGGGCTGCTTTGAAGCCACCGCCTGGAAGCAGCTCTGCGATCCACATTGTGAGGACATCGATTGCCTCATTCACACCTTCACGGGCTACCTCAGCTTCTGTGCGGACAAATCCGTTCCCACCAAGACCATACGGTGTTGCTCAAACAACAAACCCTGGATCAACCCTGAGATAAAAACACTTCTGAGATTGAAGAAGAGGATCTTCAGGTCGGGGAACAGGGAGATGCTGAAGTCTGTAAAGAGGGAGCTGAGGAGAAAGATCAGAGAAAGCAAGGACAGCTTCAGGAGGAAGATGGAGGACAAGCTGCAACAGAGCGACATCAGCGGGGTCTGGAGAAACCTCAAAACCATCTCTGGGCTCCAGAATACCTCCCCCCAGGCCACGGGGGGCAGGGAGTGGGCGAACAATCTGAATTTGTTTTTCAATAGGTTTGACCAACCGCCCTCCCCCCTGACTGCACAACAACCACTGCTGCCTCTAAAGACATCAAGTCCTGCTGCCCACTCCCCACTCCACCAACACCCCCCCACTCCCAACACACAGCCCCCCATCCTGACCTTGACCAGGACCCAGGTGAGGACGTAGCTGAGGAAGATCAAGGCGAGGAAGGTGTTGGGACCGGACGGCATCAGCGCAAAGCTCCTCAAGTCCTGTGCAGACCAGCTGTGTGGGATTGTGACGTACATCTTCAGCCTGAGCCTGAAGCTGGGGAGGGTACCACAGCTGTGGAAAACATCTTGTGTGGTACCTGTACCAAAAACTTCCCACCCCAAAGACCTGAACAGCTACAGACCGGTGGCCTTGACGTCCCACTTGATGAAGACCCTGGAGAGACTGCTCCTTGCTCACCTCTGCCCCCTGGTGGAACCAGCGATGGATCCACTCCAGTTCGCCTACCAGCATGGCATTGGGGTGGAGGATGCGGTGATCTTCCTCCTTCACCGTTCTCTGTCCCACCTGGAGAAGCCCGGGAATGTGGTGAGGATCATGTTCTTTGACTTCTCCAGTGCTTTCAACACCATCCAACCGATGATCCTGAGGGACAAGCTGCTGCGCGCAGGGGTGGACCAGCACCTGTCACCATGGATCCTGGACTACCTCACGAACCGGCCTCAGTTTGTGAGAACCCGGGACTGTGTGTCCGACACGATCATCAGTCGCACGGGGGCCCCCCAGGGAACGGTGTTGGCTCCCTTCCTGTTCACTCTTTATACTGCGGACTTCTCACACAACACAACACACTGCCATCTACAGAAGTTCTCTGACGACTCTGCGATCGTTGGCCTCATCTCCAATGGAGATGAAGCTGAGTACAGAGGGCTTATCCAGGACTTCGTGGACTGGTGCCATCGGAACTGCCTCCAGATCAACGCGAGGAAAACTAAGGAGCTGGTGGTGGACTGCCGCAGGCAAGGACAACCCCTCACAGCACCAATAAATATACAGGGAACAGACATTGAGATGGTGACATCCTACAAGTACCTGGGTGTTCATCTGAACAATAAACTAGACTGGTCACACAATAGTGACGCACTCTACAAGAAGGGACAGCGCAGGCTGTTCCTACTGAGGAGACTCAGGACTTTTGGTGTACAAGGGGCACTGCTGAAGACATTCTATGACACGGTGGTGGCATCAGTCATCACTTTTGGAGTGGTCTGCTGGGGCAGTGGCATTACTGCAGCCGATAGGAAGAGACTGAACAAACTGATCAAGAAAGCTAGTTCCGTCCTGGGGCAGCGCCTTGATCCGGTGGAGGAGATAGGAGAGAGAAGGACGGTGGCTAAACTGTCATCTCTGCTGGAGTCCGAGTTCCACCCTATGCAGGACATACTGAATGCACTGAGGAGCTCATTTAGCAGCAGACTACATCATCCCAGGTGCACAACTGAGAGGTTTCGCAGGTCCTTCCTACCAACGGCTGTCAGACTGTACAACCTAAGCAGGGCTGCTTGCAGAGATAGCAAAAAGACGTAACAACCTAATAGTTTTTTGAATGCAAAAGATGCAGTAGACTTACACAATGGTTCCCTCCGGCATACAACTAGGAAAATACCGGTCGCTATGGAGGGTGAGAATATGTATGGGCACATAATCATACCATGTAGGATAACTAAGTAAACGGTTGTGCTGTTTCATCCCATCTAGCAACAATGCTCTGCACTGTGTGTGTTTATACATTTACATATTTATTCCATCTAGCTACAATGCTCCGCACTGGGTGTGTTTATGTTTATGTTTATATTTATATATCTATATATTCATTCCATCTAGCTACAATGCTCCGTACTGTGTGTTTATATACTCATATATTTATCCCATCCAGCTACAATGCTCTACACTGTGTGTCTGTGTGTATATATATATTTATAGTAATATGTACATATGTATATTAGCTGCTCTTGCTCGCTTTTTTTTTTTTTTTTTCTTGCCTTCTGATTGTTGCTCTGAGTGTTGCTATCCCTGTGCTGTTGCAATCCTGGAATTTCCCCGTTGTGGGACTAATAAAGGCTTATCTTATCTTATCTTTTTATCTTTTGCATAAGCAAACTGACACCTTGAAAGAAAAACTGCCATTAAGACATGCACTATCTATTCAATAAATGGACACACTGCTGAGTAACGGATTAAAATGGGGTACTTTAAAACAGATTTTCCTGAATGACAGACCAGAATGTAATCCAACTCATATTATGTTCCTGTGACGTTTTAAGGTAAAAATTTGTTTCTGCTGGTGGCCATCAGCAGGCTATGTTACTATCAACACGTAATCACCTCTATTTAGAAACACTGTCACTGTCATGTCAGTTGACTACTTCCTGTAAAGCAGTGACACCAGCATCCTGTGTGGGGTGGAATGTGAGTGAACAATGTATTCGAAACAAAGCTATGTCATATGAATGCTAAGCTACAGCACTTTAAAAGGAGTAGTTTTAAGCAGCTCCCGTTATCAGAATCAGGTGTCAGGAATGCCACTCCAATTCCTGGCATACTTACGTGTGTCAGGCTTGAGTATAAAGGATGGTGCTGCCGTGGACTCCAGCATCCGAACAGCCACAAGGCAAAGAAGAGAGGCAATATCTATTATCAATCTAACCTCTGAAGCTCTCAAGACCAAGATGATTCTGTCTTCCATTCCTCTCTGCAGCCTCGTCCTCATCTTAAACATGAGGCTGTCCACCTCATATCCCATCAGCACCAGTCTCACAGACACTGACCTGGACATTCTTAAGGTGAGTCTTCCAACAGTCTTCTAAGATTGGCTCTCGAAAGATGGGCTTCATAGAGCCCCACCCTGGGTCATATAGACCTTAGACAATCTTTCAAAGTTGAATTTAAATAACATAGCAGCAGCAGCAGCAGCAGCAGCAGCAGCAACAAAGAGAACACCATGGATGTAGAAGTCAGTGGATGGTTTTAACAAACACATTTGATCCTTGAAAACTGTAACAGGCATATCTCAATAACTTTCCTGTAAATCTGTGTTTAATACAATACTTAAGTGTTCAATATTCATTATCAACTGCAGGTGCTCCTTGACAGACTGGAGGAGTCCATCTCAGAGCAAACAACAGTGGACCAGAGAGTCTCTGCAGCGTTGGACACTCTGGATGAGAAACAGTCCAATGATGCAACAGATGAACTTCAGCCTGAAACTGGACTGAATGAGGATGAGGTCAGAGAGTTTCTTTCAGCCAAGAACCTGAAGAACGTCCACAACGACTCATCCAGGAGATCGTCTGGATGTTTTGGGCGACGGATGGACAGAATAGGCTCCATGAGCTCTCTGGGATGCAACACTGTTGGCAGATTCAGTAAGTTACAGTTACCCCACCACAGTAGGAACATTATTACAAGATGGAACTTATGTTGTTACTTTGATTTTGAGTTGATGTCACTGTGTTCTTTTACAGATCCAAAGTAAAGATGATGTCTTAGCATTGGAATTGTGGAACTGCAATGTTTCTACCGAAAGATATTTTTATTTAAATCCTATTTATTGAATATTTATTAAATATTGTTTGTGACTTAGAAAAATATTTTATTTCAAATGAATGTAAAATTGTTCTGTATGCACTGCTCAATCATCAAATAAATGTTTACAACTGCACTGCACTGAGCTCATCATTGTGAAAAAACAGCCACTGATACTGTACAAATTTATAACATTGCAATTGTAGTGGATTTAAAGGTTTTTATAGATAATTTAATGTTGGTACACATATTAATGTAAATATGAATGTGAGTAGGAATGAAGATGTACTTTCATTACACTCAAATCCTTGTAGGGCACCAGTCCAGATAATGGACAGTTTTATTAACAATTCTTTATTTGTACCAATTATGAATCAGTCTCAAAATAACCCCTTTTTGTGAGTTCTTGTCTCTGATGATCAAGAAGATGGACATGAAATCAAACAATAACTCCCATATGTCTTTCAATGATTTAATAAGAAATGTCAGAATAGGTTAACATATTTGGATAACTTTAAACAGAGAATTCAATATGTATTATGGGCATCATAAACTGTTACTGAGTTAATTGTGAATCAAACAGTTGTGGAACCAAATGAAGCATAGTTTTATTTGTCAGTATACTGGAAATTGGAAAACTATAAAATAACATTGGTTAAGAAAAGTGGATGCAATTTTATGAGGAAAATGCTAATTAACTTTATAAAAATTTAGAAAATTTGTTTTACTCTGAAAAAGAATGTAAATTAATGAAAGATGACATGCATTTTGAGATTCTGATGGGGGTTTGCATAAATTAGGTTAAGAGATCTTGTACCAGGAATATTCTAAAGAATGAAGGTAAATTAACAACAGACCATCAGCCAAGCAGAATCATTGCATCCCAGTGGGTAGCAAGCGGGCCCACTGGATTCTGTTTCACTGGACCAGTGTGGGTCTGTGGGGAGGCTGGCAGACAGGCTCCTTACCACTGATGGCTTGCTCCCAGGATCCCAACAACTGGTCTCCAGCAAGCTGGGCAAGGTCTTCTCGGATGCACTGAAGAAGGAATTAGTTTATCGTACAAAGTCCAATCAGAAACCCAAAATGGAGGCTACACATGTTACAAATTCGTTTCTTCGATGTTGGTGGTTTAAATGAGTTGGTTTAAGCTTAGAAAAAATATAACTCTTCTTGCACAGTGATTTAAGGAAAAGAAGATTAAATAAGAAAAATGGATTTTAAAGAAAAGAAACAGAATCTACACAGAGCATGACAGGCCCTTCTTAAAAGATAGGAGAAAGGTTGGAGAAGCAGAGAAAGCTCCTGACAGCTTACCAACACCCCGGAACAGACTCCACAAAGAGCAATAAAACTTAAGTTTTCAAGGGTGCTGTAGGGTGGTCCTAAACTTCAGGAAACCTGAGCTGGCCCAATTATATTTGAGCTTTGTTCAACAAAAGTAATAAACTTGACCTAAAAGAGGAGATGAAGATAGATGTCAGGAGCCCACTGGTGACTTAAAGTTCTTGAGGTGGGGGTCATCCCCAGAGCAGAGATAGGCATTTGATATGAAGTGTGAGACCCTCCTTAAAGTATGTGTGCTGAATAAAGCATAACCTCTTTAAACTTTAGTGACCAAGATATCCTACTTGATAACAGGAACACACAATGTCTCTACATTGTAACTAATTAATTTGTACTAGTAAGCATGCAAAACATTAATTTCTTCTTGAAAATGAACAGGACATATCAAAATCATATCAAATCATCTCAGTAAAAGAATTTGAAACCCATATCGTCCGTCCCAGAGTTCGATCACGTCTTCAGGAGCAGGTACTGTCTTAAAAGAAAGAATATGAATTAGTTTATTTGTCCAAAATAGCATAAATTCCAGTGCAAAGGAAAAAGTTAAATATTCCTGAATCATCCACCAGATGGCACTGTGAAACTGGTTGTGTATTGGAGAGTCTTGGCTTCCCCATCTGGTTTATGTCGATCATAAAACTGTCAATTAGAACATTCCTTTGCCGAAGAGTCTTGGAGAAAGGGATTAACTTCCACTTTATGGCTGATTACAGCTCAGAAACTCAGCTAAGCTGAGCAGCTCAGCTAAGAAACTGCCTGTGCGGTTTAGTGTGATGGGACCTAAAACATATGGGCTGGACTTCCGGTCTGGACGCCATGGTGATAGCAACCTAACGCTGAAACTCCCAGACTCAATCCAAGGAAAACATCCTCAAAATCAGACCTAACGGATTTTTGGAAGATTAAAAATCAAAAGACAATAACACCATGCCTAACCACAAGCAGAAGAAACTGACATTCCCCAGGTCAGGACGCACAGCGGCTGCAGAATCTGAACCAGAGGACCTCCGTTCAGAAGACGAGGACCTGGGCCTAGCTAACAAAAGGATTAGCTTGAAATCGCTATTTGACGAAATACGACGATTTCGGGCCGAATTTCTTGAATTCAGAGAGGATCTAAAAAGGGCGAACAGCAGAATGGACCAGGCCGAAAACCGAATCTTGGAAGCTGAAGAAAGAGTAAAAGTGCTTGAAGATTCTGTGCTGGATTTACACAGAAAACAGTCAAGGCTGGAGGCTAAGCTAACCGACCAAGAAGGAAGACAGAGACGAGATAACATCAGAATTCACGGTCTGAAAGAAGGAGCTGAAGATAGTTTCAACACAGTGGCGGAATGCGTGGAATCCTTATTGAGAGAGAAGTTGGATATTCCACAAACCACCGATTTGAAGATAGAAAAAGCCCATCGTGCATTAGCCGCAAAGCCAGCCCCGGAAGCGCCCCCACGTTCTGTGGTGGAAAGATTCGCCAATTTCAAAATAAAACAAGAGGTTGTAAGACGGGCTTGGCAGAAAAAAGGATTTATGCATCATGAGAGAAAAGTCTTCGTGGAGCACGATTACGCCCCTGAGGTGCTTAAAAAACGACGGGAATATAACGACGCCAAAAAGGTTCTACGGGAACAGAATCTACGCTTTCAGACGCCATTTCCGGCGAAGCTAAGGGTCTTTTACGGGGAAGAGTCATGTCTCTATAATTCAGCGGAAGAAGCAACAACTGACATGGCAAGAAGAGGACTCCCGGTAACGGTGTTTAAACCCGCAGCGGATCTGAGCGAGAAGATCAGAGCTCAAACGTGGTCCACTCAGAGACCTTCAAAATCCACGGGCCAGCAGCGGGAAACCCAGCCCCAGAGCTACAAAGATAAGCTTTCCAGTTCCAGGAAGGAATAGCGACCTTTTTGGTTTTTTTTTTCTTTTCAGTCACTCTGCACTTCCACCCCCCCTCCTACAAGGTAACAAACATTAAAGGAGATGCAGAATCAGCATGTGGTAAAACCTTTCATGGAGCAGTTATAGCATTAGAAACAAATGTCTTCTTCATTTAAAGGGGAAAAAAAAAAAATCATGTTAAAATAGAAACGTAACAATGACCCACATGTTCTCTCTATACTAACAAATACTGTATTAGAGTGAATGTTTGCTGTGATGGGGGTGGGAGGGTGCACACAATCTCATAGGGTATAGGCATAAAAAAAAAAAATCATTACAAATTCGGATTGGGATCTGAAATTCACGTTAAAAACATGGGACAACTTACAGGGGTAAGAGAGGGCCCTCAACACATAACAGAGTTTGAGGAATTTCCCTCAGAGCCTACACTCCATCAGGGCTCTTACAGGGTCTTTAAAGAGACCCCAGCTCAGGAAGTTTTTTTGACAGTTTTTTGTTTTAAAGTTTCGTACACTATGTTCTTAATGTTTTTTATGTTCTTAATGTTCTTTCAGTTTCTGAGTAGCAAAAAAGAGGGCCACCACACTGTTATACTAAATAAGAAAATACAATGGAGAAACAGGGTGTAACCAAAATAGCCTCATATAATGTAAAAGGGATCCTGAATCCAGTTAAAAGATCCAAGATTCTACGCAAAATGAAAAAAGACAAAGCAGAAATAATATTTTTACAAGAAACCCACCTAACAGACGTGGAACACACTAAACTCATTAGACAAGGGTTTAAAATGATCTCTTCATCTTCATATAAATCAGGGAGGAGGAGGGGAGTAGCGACATTGATATCAACCAAAATTACATTTGAAAAAAAATCAGAACACAAAGATAAAGAAGGGAGGTACAGTTTGGTAACTGGGCGGCTAGAGGGAGAAGATATCACCCTGCTGAATGTATATGCACCACCAGGGGCTAAATGGAAATTTTATAAAAATGTATTTGACCTAATGATAACTAAAGCCCAAGGTTTAGTGATATGTGGTGGAGACTTCAATCTAAGACTGAATCCATACTGGTAATTCTTCACATCAAAATAACACCCAAAATAAGAATACTCGGATGCTACTAAAAGAAATGAGAATCTGTGACGTATTTAGGGAATTCAACCCCAATGTAAAAGATTATACTTTTTATTCAACGCCACATTCATCTTACTCAAGGATTGATTACTTTTTTATGTTTAATAGAGACATTGGAAGAGTAAAAACATGTAAAATAGGACTGATGGATCTCTCCGACCACAGTCCGATCTATATGGACTTAAACATCCAAAAATACACAAATAATACATTTTCCTGGAGGTTGAATTCAAGTGTCCTGAAAGGACCACTGAAAGATGAATTGGAATCAGATATTCTCAGATATTTGGAAGAAAACGATAATGGAGAAGTATCTCCTTTAATACTGTGGGATGCGTGCAAAGATGTAATAAGGGGAAAAATTATTGCAAAACTGGCAACCCAAAAGAAACTGAGACAAGAAAAACTAATCACACTAGAGTCAGAACTCAAGAACCTAGAAAAAGAACACAAAGACAACACTCATTCTAATGGCTCGCTCAAGATTAAAGAAATTAAAAATCAAATAAATGAGATCTACACAATAGAAATCCAGAAGAAACTTACATTTCTGAAACAAAAACACTATGAAGCAGGCAGTAAATCGGCAAAATTACTAGCCTATAAATTGAGGAAACAACAAACGGAAAGAGCAATCTACAAAATCAGAGACCCAGTATCAAAGGAAATAAAATTCAGAATTCAGGATATTCTTAAAAGCTTCGAGAATTACTACAAGAACTTATACTCCCACAAAAAACATAAAAACGCATCCGAGACATTACTAAACACATTAAACCTTCCCCAACTTACAGAATCACAAAATAAAACCCTACTGTCAGAAATACAACCTAAAGAATTGGAAAAAGCAATTATGAAACTTAAAGCTAACAAATCCCCAGGAGCAGATGGCTATACAGCAGAATGGTACAAAACCTTTAAACAGCAACTATCTCCTCTCCTCCTGAAAACATTTAACTACGTCCTCCACACAGGGGAAATCCCCCCCTCCTGGAGAGAAGGGGTCATTGCAGTTATACCTAAACCTGAAAAGGATAAACTAGAATGCCCCAACTACAGACCAATCAGTGTATTAAATCAGGACTATAAGCTTTTTACCACTATCCTTGCCAAAAGGTTAGAAAACATACTGACAAACTTAATTCACTTAGACCAAACAGCTTTTATAAGACAAAGACAGACACAAGACAACATTCGACGCACTTTACACATAATTCATCATATAAAAAAATATAACTTAAATGCAGTCATATTGGGATTAGATGCTGAAAAAGCATTCGATTCGGTTGACTGGTCTTTCCTATATAGAATCTTATCCAGTTTCAATTTTCATAACAACTTCATTAGAACTATACAGGCATTATATAAAAAACCAACAGCTAAAATAAGGATTAACGGTAATTTATCATCATCTTTTGAGCTGGAAAGAGGATGTCGTCAAGGCTGCCCCCTGTCTCCACTGCTCTTTGCAATCTTCATAGAACCTCTGAGCCAATGGATAAGACAAAATCAAGAAATTCAAGGTATTACACTTGGTCAGAAGGAACATAAAATAGCACTCTTTGCTGATGACATTTTAATATACCTAGGGCAGCTAGACACTTCTCTACCAGAACTAATCTCAGTTTTTTCAGACTATGGAGATTTATCGGGGTACAAATTAAACATGCATAAAACCCAAGTCTTAACATTCAACTATGACCCAAATCATTTTTCACTAAATGAACTCAAAACTAACTGGGAGTTTGAATCTATGAAATATCTGGGGGTCAATATCCCGAAACAACTCGACAAAATTATAACACTAAACTATGATCCACTGGTGACAAAAATAAAATCTGACCTAGCAAGATGGAATATGATACCATTCTTAGGTACCGCACAAAGAATTGAAGCAGTCAAAATGAACATACTTCCACGTCTTCTATACCTTTTCCAAACAATACCGGTAGAACCTCCCAAAAAAACATGGCAGGAGCTGGACAGAAGGATCTCAAGATTCATATGGCAGGGTAAGAGACCTAGAATCAGATATAGAACCCTACAGCTAAACAAAGACAAAGGTGGGCTCGCACTGCCAAATATCAGGGACTATTTTATAGCTGCACAAATTAAAACTTTAGTAGAGATATGTAACCCAGTCTACACTGCACAATGGAAGGAGATGGAATGCCAAATAACAAGTGACATCCCCCTACAGGCGATAATAGGGAACAATGCCTTAACTAAACTCTTGAATAACACCAACCTGTGGATAGAGACCCCGCTAAAAATTTGGTTTAAGATAGTCAGAGAGAATCAAGCTAAAGAGCCCTATCGACTTCTGCAATGGATTGCCTATGATGAAGACTTTACCTCCAATAAAACAGACACTAGATTTAAAGAGTGGAAAGAGAAAGGGCTGATAAAATATTACGATTTTTTTAAGGGGCAAACTTTAAGAAGTTTTGAAGATTTGAAAAAACAAGGTCTAATAAATCAAGACCTTTACAGGTTCTTCCAGCTTAGACACCACATAAACAATATACTTAAAAAGGAGGATTTGGAAAGGGCCCAGTCAGGTGTTCTGAAGGTCTTCTTAATGGCATATAAAGGGATCCCAGGGATCAGATACATTTCTAAAATATACCAAGGTCTTCAAGACTTAAAAGGAGACAACACATCATATATAAAAGAGAGATGGGAAAAAGAGGGGAATTTCACTTTACAATTGGAAATATGGGAAAAGCTAAATAAACAGCAATGGAAAAGTACCTCATCCCTGCAGTGGAGAGAATTTGGATGGAAAAACTTGGTAAGATTTTTCAGAACACCTGCACAAAACAAATTTACCCATAAGGGGTTGAACTGTTGGCGCTTGTGTGGTGAAAAGACTGCAAATCATTTTCATGTGTTTTGGTCATGCCCAGTTATCCATCAATATTGGACCAACGTACAGACAATATTGGGGAAAATATTCAAAATTACAGTTCCCTTTTCTTTTGTAACTTTGTATTTGGGTTTACTACCGGACTCACTGGAAAGACGAGGAGATAAATACTTATTCAATGTTTTAATATTGGCAAGTAAAAAAGCTCTAACTAAAAAATGGATGCTGAAGGACTGTCCTACACCTGAAGATTGGATTAACGTGATTCAAGACATTTACTCGATGGAAAAGTTGACATTCGCACTGAGACAGGACATGGATGGGTTCATGAACTTTTGGCAACCCTGGATCGCATATGTGTCTTCCATTAGATCTAATCTTTGACAAATACCATTTCAATAATGGCACCTCTCTTTGTTCCAACGCTACTCAGATGCTCTTTTACTTTTAAATACTTAATTTTCTGTTTGTTTGTTTTTTGCTGTTCAGTTTGTTTATTCGTTTGTTGTTTTTTTGTTTTTATTTAATTCTCCTTAATTTCACTTTTTCTTTCACTTTAAAAAAAAAAAAGGGGGGGTGTTGTAATAACTATCCTACCAATGTTGTCAAATAGCAAAAAATAAGGGAACATGTGATGAAAATGTAAACAATGCAATGCTGTAATGACCTGTATACCCTTTACAAAAACTTAAATTAAAAAAAAAAAAATGAGGAGAAAACGTATGGACTACTCCGCAGCTTGGTAGCTCCTGCAAAGCCTGAGACAATGTAATATGACCGTGTTGTGAAAGTTTTACAAGCCCATTTTGTGCCAAAGCAGCTTGTGATCGCTGAAAGATTCCAGTTCCACAAGCGAAATCAGGGGGAAGGAGAAATGGTATCACAGTATGTTGCAGTGTTGAAAAGACTCAGAACATTGTGAGTTTGGTGCTTAGTTGGAAGACGCACTATGGGACAGATTTGTTTGTGGATTAAAATGTGAAACTGTTCAGAAACGCTTTTTAATGGAGAAAGATCTCACCTTTCAGAAAGCAGTGGATTATGCTGTGTTGGCAGAGACAGCGGCATACGACGTGCAGCAGTTAAGCAGTTCTCTTAAAGTGAACACGGTGCTGACCCAAAAATGTGATAAATGCCGCCGCTGTGGGAAAACAAATCATACTGATGAGGACTGCTGGTACAAAGACCGTCACTGCCACCAGTGTGGGAGGAAAGGTCACACGAAACGCATGTGTAAAAGCAAAGTCAAAAGCAGCCAAGACAGGGAAAGGAAGCTGAAAGAGGGAAAATCTGAACAGAAAGGTAATACAAATAAACACAGTGTGAAAGATAAAAGAAGAGAATTCATCATGTCCAGGCAGATGAAAGTGAAAGTGAGGAAGCTAAATCTGACACTGACAATGATTTGGGACTGTATTCTGTGTCTCAAAAAGGAAAATATTCACAAATCTCAGTTCACTTTAATAAATGGAGAGAAAATGGAAATGGAATTGGGTACTGGGGCTGCTGTGTCTTTGATTCTATGGGAACAATACAGAAGCAAGCTGAGCGAATTGCTCCTGCAACTCACAGATATCATGCTAAAGACATACACAGGAGAGCTTCTGGCACCAGAAAGGATAATCAAAGTAAAGGTAAAATTAAAGAAGCAATGGGCTGACTTGCCCTTGTATGTGATGAAAGTGGATGCACCTCCACTGTTTGATCGGGAATTTCTGAGAGTTATTAAACTAAACTGGAAAGACTTAAAGACTGTGCATTTCATTGAGCAAAGAGAAAAAGACAACTTAGAGACTGTGTTTAAGAGACACTCAGCTGTTTTCTCTAAAAAGCTAGGCACAATGAAGGGGATTAAAGCTAGAATGACTCTTAGGCTTAACAGTGTACCTAAATTCTGCCCACCACGTAGTGTGCCTTATGCTCTTTGACCTCGACTGGAGGCCGAGCTTAAATGCCTGATTGAGCTTGGGGTGATCTCACCAGTGGAGCATAGTGACTGGGCTACTCCAGTGGTGCCTGTAAGTAAAAAGGATGGCACAGTGAGACTTTGTAGGGATTTCAAGGTCACCCTTAACCCAGCTCTCTGTGTGGACAGGTACTCAATCCCAAGCACTGAGGACCTGTTTGCTTCTCTGGCAGGAGGTCAACGTTTCGGTAAGCTAGATTTATCAAATGCTTACCGACAGATAGAAGTGGAAGAGGGGTCTAAGAAGCTGCTGACTATCTCTACACAAAAAGTGCTATTCTGCTTCAGACGTTTACCATTTGGCATAGCGTCATCACCAGCCTTATTTCAGAAGGCTATGGACCAAATGCTTCTCGGACTGCCATACACTCATTGTTACCTGGACGACATCCTTGTCTGTGGTCCTGACGAGCAGACACACCTCAAAACTCTGGATGCAGTCCTGGGCAGGCTAGAAGAGCATGGTCTGTGCCTCAAGCAAAAGAAGTGCCTGTTTTTCCAGGAATACTTGGGTCACATAATTGACGCCGCTGGGCTCCATAAATCACCTGAGAAGGTACGTGCCATTGTGGAAGCCCCAGCACCTGGTGATGTCAGCCAACTACTTTCTTTTCTAGGAATGCAAAACTATTATAGCCGCTTCATTCCTGACTTAGCTACTGTCCTGAAACCACTGAATGAACTGCTAAATAAAGAGAAGAAATGGCAGTGGACAGCAGTCTGTAAGTCAGCATTCCAGAAAGCTAAAGCACTCCTAGTATCACAGGAAGTACTCACCCACTGCAATCCTGAGCTGCCCCTCTGCCTTGCTTGTGATGCTTTACCCTATGGGGTCGGAGCTGTGCTCTCACACGTCATGCCTGACAGCAAAGAAAAACCTAGAGTTTATGCATCACGAACCCTCAGCAAAGCAGAATGAAACTACACTCAAATCGAGAGGGAGGCGTAAGCGATAGTCTTTGGTGTGCACAAGTTTCACCAGTACGGTAACAGGTTCACCCTGCTCACTGACCATCGCCCACCTACCTCCACCCTGAGTCCACTGAAAAGTGCACCATCAATGGCTGCAGTTTGAATGCAACGATGGGCACTTCTGTTGTCAGCACACAATTATACCATTCAATACCAGAAAGGTGTGTTACATGCCAGTGCCGACGGACTTTAATGGCTACCTCTCCCGCATGCTCATGAAGACAAGCTAGGTGCAGTAGATGTATTCTACACATCTCAGTTGGCCATACAACCAGTCAGTAACACTCAGATCAGACGTGACACCATGTCTGACTCCACCTTGTCTCATGTTCTAGAAATGGTCACAACTGGTCATTTTCCAGCTGCAAAGGAGACAGATCAAGAGCTGTTGCCCTACCTGCTGCACCACGATGATCTCACAATACAACAGGGATGCCTCATGGGAGGTGTGCGAGTGATTGCGCTGCCTAAATTGCATCCTCGTGTTCTAAAAGAGTGCCACACAGCACATCTAGGTGTAGTGAGGATGAAAAGTTTAGCATGCAGCTATGTTTGGTGGCCCGGCATAAACTGTCAAATTGAGCTCCAGGCTAAAGCCTGTCACCCCTGTCAATGTGTACAAAAACTGTCATGAATGCTCCTTTGAGGCAGAGATACAACACCCAGGCACTGGACTGTGAGCTTGTGAGATTTATTAAAAAAATAGCAAACAAACAGTGCAACAAAGTGCTCAAATAACAAAATAACAATAATGGAGAGACTTACGGAAAAAATTTGCCAGAGCAGAACAGGGCTCTGGCGGAGATGAGAAAGACTGGTAGACGAGGCAACGACAAAGGCAAATGAGAATAAGCTCCCTTAAATAGAGGTCAAAACCCATTACTCAGTAAGTGACAGGTGTGGGTTCACATGAGCGAGCAAAAGGGGAATAATGTGAGTGACTGGGATCAGCTGAGGGAGGTTGAGGGAGGAGTGGCTGGGCTGACAGCTTGACTGGGGGATGCCCACGTAGAGCACAAACCCGGAAATGTCGCCTGACAGCTGTTAACCCAGACAGGGACACCACAGAATAAGAAGTAAACATAATCAATAACAGACCAAATAATTACAAATAGAAATGAAACAAAACTGAAGCCAAAACAGAAAAATAGAGAACAGAACTAAACCTCAAGGGCACAAAATACCGTAAATATATATAAACACGAAGAAAGAGCCACGAGACTGAGTCTGGCCAAAAAATCCCGAACTCAGCTTGTGACAAAAACAGCCTGGGCTAGCACCTTTATACCCTTGGATGTGGCCTCCAGTCCTTGGGAAAGGATACATGTGGACTTTGCAGGTCCATTTGAAGGATATATGTACCTGGTTGTTGTCAACACACATTCCAAGTGGCCTGAGGTGCACATCATGGACAGTACCACGCCCACTAAAACCATACAAGTGCTTAGGAGCTTCTTTAGTCTCTATGGCATTCCACACATCCTTGTGAGTGACAACAGACCTCAGTTCTGTTCTGAAGAATTCAGTGCATTCCTGAAGTCCAATGGAATCAAACATATCCGCTCAGGACCATACCATCCTGCTACTAAAGGCTTGGCCGAGTGTTTTGTGCAGACGCTCAAACATGCCTGACAATCCTCCAGAGGCACAGCACCAGTGCAAGAACACCTGGATACATTTCTCTTGACATACTGCAATACCCCTCACACAACAACAAAAGAAATGCCAGTTATGTTGTTCATGGGATGCAAGCTGCACTCTCGGCTGGATTTCCTGAAGCCCAGTGTTGCTGCAGCAGTGCACCGGTCACAGGATGCCCAACAACGCCGCCAACAACGCTGTAAGGACAGACAGTTTGATGTTGGGAAGCCAGACTTTGTGCGTGATTATAGGAAGGGGGAGGAGAAGTGGACACAAGGTGTGGTCATGGAGAAGACTGGGCCAATGTCATACAAGGTAAATGTGGGAGCACGAGGGGTATGGAAGTGCCATGTGGACCAGATGCTTCCATGCTCTGAGCCAGTTCCTCAGCAGCCTGCAGTAAACCTTCCTGTCAGCCCCCCAGTGTTACCACTCCAGAGTGATTGTAGCAATATTTAATAAAATACAGTGTAAGGTACAGACATTATTTATTTTATTTAGAAGTGGGTGTACCTGGGGAACAGCATTGAACAGGCACCCCAACACTCACTAAATGAAATAGAAAGGCACTCGTAAAAGGGGCCACCAGTTCTAAAAGAACAAATTATTAATTAATTATTATTAATTAATTAATTTCCCTACCTTCAATTACTTGATGAATCAGTCTCAAAAATTAGTGAGTTCTTTAGTGCCGTGACCAGGAAAGCATATATGCAAAGGAAAACACTTCAGCTTCTCTCGTTTACAAATTTATTAAATGAAACTCATTCAGGTTACATGAATGAATGAATGAATGAATGAATGAATGAATCTTTATTTCGGATAGTACAGGTTAAAAGGAACTGAATAATATAGCAAAAGGGGGAAATAAAATCCAACAAGGTCAAATTAGACAATAACTCCTCTGATGATACAGTTCAACATAAGTTATCTGAAATGGGTGATGGCTGAAGCCGCAGCTTATATTGCCCACCCATATTCCATCCAAGAATTCAAAAGAAAAACAAAACAAGAGCGATTACAATTCAGAACAAAGCTAAGACAAAATGTGACAAAAAAAAAAACAAAAAAAAAACTAAGTAACAGCACAACACAGACTGGATATGACAATCCTTATGTGATTTTACATGTCATCTTGTATATATGTTTGGAGTATTTCTTCCTTTAGTTTTTGTTTAAATTGTCCAAGCGTTGTACATGATTTTAATTCAGGTCCAAAATCGTTCCATAATCTGACTCCTTGCACTGAAACAGTGTTTCTTGGTGGTAGTTCTCACTGTAGGCTTTTGAAATATACATGTTCCTCTGAAATGATATCGTTTCTCCCTTATTTGAAACAACTTTTGGATATTTGTGGGCAGTGATAAATTCTTCACTTTAAACATTATTATTGCAGTTTTAAAGTCAACCAGATCTTTCAACTTGAGAGCTTTTAGTTTAAGAAAAAGTGGGTTTGTTGGTTCCCTGTAAGCAGCTTTGTTTATTATTCTAATAGCTCTCTTCTGAAGCATAAAGAGTGGATGTATGTTTGTTTTATATGTATTTCCCCATACTTTATTACAATATGTCATGTATGGGAGTATTAATGAATGATACAAGGTATATAGTGTGGGTTGATTCAGCAAATATTTCACTCTGTGTAATTTTGCAACTGATTTGGATACTTTACCTTTAATATAATTAATATGTGACTTCCAACACAGTTTATTATCAATTATTACTCCAAGAAATTTAGTTTCAGATACCCTTTCAATCTCTACACCATTTACACTGAGTTTAGGTACTGAGTTGTTGTGATGATTGTTAAAGACTATAAATTTTGTCTTACTTAAATTGAGCGTTAATTTGTTTGAATCAAACCACAGTTTAAGCTTTCCTAATTCCTTTCCGAGTGTATCCAGAAGTTGTTCCAAATTGTTTCCACTGCATAATAGATTAGTGTCATCGGCAAACAATATTAAGTCCATTTTTTCTGAAACTTTACATTTATCATTTATATACATATTGAATAATAATGGCCCCAAAACTGAACCCTGTGGGACTCCACAAGTAACCTTCAGTAACTGTGAGTTTTTGTTTAACACATACATACTGATATCTATTCTTTAAGTAACTACTTAACCAGGACAGTGCTACCCCTCTAATACCACAATTTTGTAGTTTCTTTAATAATAAATTATGATCTACTGTATCAAATACTTTTTTAAGATCCAGGAATACCCCAACTGAATACTCTTTATTTTCAATGGCTGTTGATATTTTTTCTATAAATTCCATTAGAGCAAATGCAGTTGTCCTCTTGTGTCTGAACCCGTATTGCTGCTCACACAATAAATTATTCTTCAGTATGAAGTTGTCAATTCTCTCATAGAATATTTTTTCAAGTATCTGGGAAAATTGTGGCAATAGTGAAATTGGTCTATAGTTTGAGAATTCCCCTCTGTCACCCATTGTCTGGTGCAATGTCACCATGACATTGCATTCAAATGATTTGTAAGCAAGTTCAAATGATTAACAGGTGTTAGATATCACACCAACTGTTAATGGATTCCTGAGCATAAAATCTATAGTTAAACCTTTGTGGAACAAAGAGGAAACCAGATCTTATATTTCAACTGTAATGCAATGTGTCGGGAGCCGAGCCGGCTTGGCTTTCGCCCGGCTCGGCCCTGATCTTTCTGTGGGGTTTTGGTTCTACAGTTTATGTGCATTTTTGTGTATTCTGGTACTTGTGTCCATATCCTTAGCCACTGCCTGACCGGCAGCTGTTACAGTAGTCAGTATCAGTGACCTATTTTCTCCCACGCTGCTGACAGTTTTTCGGCCCAGCCACGCCCCCTCGCTCTCCCTCTGAATTCCATCAGCTGTTCCCAGCCCCAGTAATTATCTTTCCCACGCCTCGCCCAGGTGTGCTCAATTTGTTTGGCCAGCAGTGTTTGCACTTAAGCAGCTCTTTGTTAGACAAACACTGCTGGACCATTATATGGGTCACACGAGTGTTCTACGTTGGGTGACCGTCACGTCTTTGGAGGATTTATTATTCACGCTCATTAGGAGAACTGGACTTCTTGGACTGTTCCTGCCTGTGAGTAAACTGTCTGGCGTTTCTTGGTGCAGTAGTTTCTGCTACGCTTAGTTGATAGCGTCCCCACCCCCGCGCAGTGCTACTGCTATACTTAGGCTATTGCCCAGTTTGCTTCCCCTAGCCAGTAGAGCCTCCTTGGGTCTTCCTCACTCTCCCGAGCGTATATACGCTAATTGTATTTTTTCCTGTGGCCACAGTGCACAGTGGTCTGCCTGCTGTTCGCTTCGGCGTCAGCCATTTTGTGTACACCGTAACCTTTCTGTAAGTCTTTATTTTTGAACTGTGTGTTATCAATAAATGTGTGTTTGGTGAACCCTGTGCGTAAATCCTCATCCATCCTTTTCTTCCTCCGTGCGCTGTGGAAAAGCGCATGGGGAGTTTATGACAGATTGGTCCAGCCCGTAAAAAGGATTTAGCGGGTTCACACACACATCCCTTTTTCTATTTTTTGCATTGCTTGTAGAAACTATCTGGTTTGGAGATGTCTTGGGGCCAGCGTTATCCAGTGAGTCTCGGCTGGGAATGCTGCTGAGCTCTCATGGATATCGACGGTCTGATAGCTACGGTGAGCAAATATTTCACCCCGGCAGATGTCATGTGGTATGCCAAGCTGGCGGAGGCAAAGGTTCGGCAATGCCCTCAGCTCTCCGAACATCCCAAGGGAGTTGAGCGGGTTTCCCAGCTGGCAGCGCTCCGACACGAGTACAGCGAGAGGAGGAGGAAGGATCCGAAGAGGACCAGGCTTGCGCCGAGGGGAGGGCGCTCCCAAGACGCTGCTGAGATTGTCCCCCACCAGGTCTCCGCTTCCGCTC
This sequence comes from Pholidichthys leucotaenia, assembly GCA_020510985.1. Classification (NCBI taxonomy): domain Eukaryota; kingdom Metazoa; phylum Chordata; class Actinopteri; order Cichliformes; family Pholidichthyidae; genus Pholidichthys; species Pholidichthys leucotaenia. The sequence goes on from CM035843.1 coordinate 421,744,442, forward strand.
TCACCAAGCCAGCTCCAGCAAGCAAAGGACAGTGTCATTCCATGTGGAAGCACCGGGAGAGGCCCTCTCCTCCGTCAGCTGCCATCATCCCTCCGGCAGCTGTGAGGTCCGCTGAGGTCATCCCGGAAACGCCCACCTCCATTGCCATGGAGACAGCTCCTCCTCCACCCGTTGAAGAGGGTCGTATCACCGTGGACTCAGAGAGGGATGACAGCCTGCCAGCTGCAGCAGTTAACATCAAAGGCCAGGATGACAGGCAAGTGTTTTTTTCTTCCAACTCATCTTGACAATAATACACTTTTGTCTGTCTCCTGGGAGAGGGGCCCAGTTACAGCAGTCTGCTGGGCTCCCTCTACCAGCTGCAGCTAAAGACTCTTTTTCTACCCTCTCTGTGTCTCCTCCTTTAATTCCTGAGTGCCTGCCGGTCCAAGAACCAAGCCGGCAGATGATGGAGGAGCCGGTGGTTCCGGACGATTCCTTCCCGGAGCCAGCACGGAGAGGTTCCCCTGCAGCCATGCCGGTTGAATCCCCTGCATTGGAGCTGCTGCAGGAGGTTAATAGGACTGCTGTGACCATCGCGCCTGCTGTGGAGGATGATGCAGCGGAGTGGGAGCTGGAGATGGATCTCCTCGAGGCCAGACCCAGGTTGTCAATGCCAAGTTCGACGGAGTCCTGGATGGCGGTGGAGCTCCAGCTGAGGCAAGATTTCTCTCGTTTTTCTTATGTCAGTATTGGAGAGATCTTGCCTGGCTCTGGGTGAGGAGAGTCAGGTGCAGCACGCAGCCTCATCTGAGCTCCCCTCGCAAGGCTCTGCCGCTGCCGGCGACCCTAACCCCCTTTTTCTCCTGCTATCTCTGAGCATTCATCTAGGGTCGCCGGAGAGGGTGTGCCTTTGCCAGAGGTCGTCGTGGGTCTGGTCCGTCCAGTGGAGGAGGCCGTTGATCCTGCCCCTCCTGCACGGGTCTCCTTGAAACCGGTCCCACCGCTTAACAACACCGTGGGTCCAGCTTCCCCGCTGCCTGAGGCCGTCATGTGGGTCCCTCCGCAGCCTGCATTTTCGTGGGCACGGCAGGCTGGCTGGCTTTGGACCATCGTGGGGGCTGCGCTCCAGGATCAGCCCGACGTGGGTGCTGCGCTCCTACTCGGACCCGTCATGGAGGCCACACTTCAGTGTGGGTGCCCCCTCGCTCTCCCTCTGAATTCCATCAGCTGTTCCCAGCCCCAGTAATTATCTTTCCCGTGCCTCGCCCAGGTGTGCCCAATTTGTTTGGCCAGCAGTGTTTATACTTAAGCAGCTCTTTGCTAGACAAACACTGCTGGACCATTATACGAGTCACACAAGTGTTCTACATTGGGTGACCGTCACGTCATTGGAGGATTTATTGTTTGCGCTCGTTGGGAGAACTGGATTTCTCGGACTGTTTCTGCCTGTGAGTAAACTGTCTGGCGTTTCTTGGTGCGGTAGTTTCTGCTATGCTTAGTTAATGGCATCCCCCCCCGCAGTGCTACTGCTACGCTTAGGCTGTTGCCCAGTTTGCTTCCCCTAGCCAGAAGAGCCTCCTTGGGTCTTCCTCGCTCTCCCGAGCGTATATGCTAATTGTATTTTTTTCCTGTGGCCACAGTACACAGTGGTCTGCCCGCTGTTTGCTTCAGCGTCAGCCATTTTGTGTACACCGTAACCTTTCTGTAAGTCTTGAACTGTGTGTTGTCACAGTTCTCACAGTGTTATTCTTACACAAAATGGTCCCCTCCAGTATACAACTAGGACAATATCAGTCGCTACGGAGGGTGACAATATGTATGGGTACATATTCATACTATGTGGGGTAACTATATAGACGGTTATGCTGTTTATTCCATCTAGCTACAATGCTCCGTACTGTGTATATACATTTATACAGTATATTTATGTGTACATATGTATATTGACTGCTCTTATTTTCTTATCTTCTAAATTATTGCTCTGAGTGTTGCTATCCCTGTGCTGTTGCAATCCTGGAATTTCCCCATTGTGGGACAAATAAAGGCTTATCTTATCTTATCTTATCAATAAATGTGTGAATGGTGAACCCTGCACGTAAATCCTCATCCATCTTTCTCTTCCTCCGTGTGCTGTGGAAAGCGCACGGGGAGTTTATGACACAATGGAAGGCTGAGGTAACTAGCAAAATCAGAACGCAATTTTATGGGGAAAAATTACATAAGCTTATTTTCTTGAAAAAAAAGGGAACTTCTGAATTAATCTATGAAAATGAATGGAGGTTGTGAAAAAAAGGATCAGAATTTTCCTTTAGTTTATAGCTTTGTCCTATGGCTGAGGGACTAATTGTACCATGAAATATTAGTTATATTCAATTATAATTGATAATTGGGACATCTCGTTTAAACCCAGCAGATAGGAAATAGGGAGTCTCACTTACAAACTGGCTGCACGGTGGCGCAGTGGTTTAGCACTGTGACAGCACAGTTTTACCCTCGGCCGGGGGATCGCGGGGATCATGAGATCGTGGGTTCGATCTCAGCCCCCGACCAACAGTGAGCTGTGTGGAGTTTGCATGTTCTCCCCGTGTTGCGCGGGTTTACTCCGGGATTTCTCCGGTTTCCTCCCGCACACCAAAAACATGTAGGTTTAGGGCGCTCGCGCACGCAGCGACCAGCAGCCAGTGGCTTGTCACCAGACTGCAAACCAAGTCTACCTACGGGTACAAATAAGTAACAAAAAAAAAAAAAAAAAAAAAAAAAAAAAACAGCTGTAGCTCCAGGTATTCAGTGGTGGTCGGTGCCAGCTGGTGGTATTGTTTGGGGAAGGCTCAGCGGCTCTCCCAGACAGTGTTCGGAACATAGGACTCAGGGCGTTCAGCGTGTCCTGCATGGGGTGGGACTTGGACTCCAGAGATGACAGCTTAGCCACCATCCTCCTTTCTCGTATCTCTTCCACTAGGTCAGGGCATTGCCCCAGAACAGAGCTAGTTTTTTTGATCATCCTGTTCAGTCTCTTCCTGTTGGCTGCCGTGATGCCACTGCCCAGGCAGACCACTCAAAATGTGATGGCTGATGCCACCACCGAATCATAGAAGGTCTTTAGGAGTGCCCTTTGCACTCCGAAAGACCTGAGTCTACTCAGGAGGAACAGCCTGCACTGCCCCTTGTAGAATGCGTTGGTGTTGTGTGACCAGTCCATTTTATTATTCAGGTACTTCAGGAACACCCAGGTACTTGTAAGATGTCACCATCTCAGTGTCTGTCCCCTGGATGTTTACCGGTGCTGTGGGGGGGTTGTCCTCGCCTGCAGCAGTCCACCACCAGTTCCTTGGTTTTTGATCTGGAGGCAGTTCCACAGGCACCAGTCCATGATGTCCTGGATACGTCCTCTGTACTCTGCATCATCCCCATCAGAGATGAGGCCAACGATGGCAGAGTTGTCAGAGAACTTCTGTAGATGGCAGTGTAGTGTGTTGTGTGAAAAATCAGCAGTGTAGAGGGTGAACAGGAAGGGAGCCAGAACTGTTCCGGGGTGGGGGTGGGGGGGATTTCTGAGGGATTTCAACAGGGAGTGATGAGAAAAGGTATAATAATTTAGGGAGAACGTTCATTTTTATTGATCTAATTCTGCTGCCGAGGTCCAGGGGAAGCAAACTCCAGCTAATGAGATCATCATAGATTTTTTTATTGAGGGGATTATAGTTAATATTGTATAACTGATAACTGGGATAAGTCTTTGGGTAAGTTTACTCCAAGGTGTTTAAAATGGGAGGAGTGTCAGTTAAAATTGTAGTTTCTAATGAATTCTCCCGAAGGGGTATAATTAAATATAAGAGTTTGAGTTTTATGTACATTAAGAACATATCCAGAATATATCTCATATGTTTCAAGTCTTTTCATTAATAATGTTAATCCTAAATCTGGGTCCATAAGTGTGACCAATACATTTGTCAGCGTACTGACTTACTTTATATTCCTCACCTCCAATAACACTGGTCAACACTAAATTTATTGTCTAAGTTTTTTTAGCTGATTTAGGACAGTTTTGATGTGCTGAATCCAAAATCACATTGATTTTGCTCAATCAGGTCAACTTTTTGAACTATGGCCACATGTTGTTTTTTACATTTTTGTTTCAATGAAAATTTAGACATCACATTTAGCCCAGCAGATAGAAGTGGAAGTCTGACTTACGAGACAGCTGTTTTCAGATTCCAGTGATGATCTCAACACCCGCAGGTGGCACAGGGAAAGCGACAGCCAGCCGTCCTTCCAGTCATTACAGCTGTAATAGCCTAGACGCTACTGGGGGCATCCCGGGGTGTGCAGGCATGGAGCCGGCGGCAGAATGAGCGGCTGGCCCCAGGAGCAGGCGTGACGTCTTCTGGCAACCGGTCCTCAAATTTAGGGTACCCACGGCACACAGGACAACCAAAGGCTGAGGGAGAAATGTATTCAGGCAGTTTCACCCACGAGATCTGAGTTCTTCTGGCTTCATGGTATGTGGGTGAAGCAGGGAATAAAAGTCCCAAAATCTCTATTAGTCCACTTTAAAGGCAGGAAAATCAAAGTCCAAGAAAAAAATGTTCAATAGAATAAACACGGCTTCTGAGCAGAGGGAAAGAGGCGTTTGAGAGTTTGACTCTTGTTTAAGATTGAGCTCAAGTAAGACAGGGGGGTCTCTGCTCAGATGCCAGGAAAAAAAAACAAAAAAAAAAAAAACAGGAAACTTAACAAAAGACAATTTTAAGAAGACTTTAGAAAATGTGATGAAAACTAACACAGGACTTAAAAAGATTCAAACACACCCAAAAACTCTCTGAATGGTTAGGGTGTTTTCCTCTATTTTAAAGGGTCTCACTTCTACTATCATAAATATATGACTGGCATGAAAGAAAACCAATTGTCTTCCATAGCAAGAGGTATGAATGAACTTTAGTTCAATGAGGAAGCAGTTCTTTGTCTGTAACCAACCAATAAAATGAAAGGGGTGTAATCCAACAGAGATATCGCCTGGTGATTGGCTGGTACCAGTCAGATGACAGGCAACAGGATTTCAGTACACATACACAATTTTAACTGTGAAATTCATTATATACTTGATATGAAATCTAAACTACTTTTCAGTGATTCATGATTAATATCCAGTGATTTATACTGGTACTTATACGTATAATTAACATTCATTGGAATACGATTCATGTAAACATTTCTATGACATGCAATCACATTTAAATCAAGAATTAAGGAATTATTGCAAACCATTATTGTCCATCACAGAGGTGCTCATCTTCACAGTGTCCTTAGAATTATCCTGAAAATATGAGAACCTGAAAAGAGTTAATTTTCAGTCAAAATAGATGGTCCCACAGCCCAAGAGTAATGAAAACAAATTCCATAGATGTCCACCAGGAGGTCCTGTTGAGCTGTGGATAATTTTTGGTGACCGAACCATGCCCCCCCAGGATCTGGCATGCAACGTGAGACAGTTCAGAGTTTTATGAATGTCTGGAAAGGCTCAAAGAGTGTTCTCTCAACATAAACCTGATGGGTTAAGGAGTAAACTCTGGGAGTTTATGACTTGTAAGAGGGTCAGTTCCTGGCACGAAAGGGTGCTATCAGCATGGGTCTGATGGGTCTGAAACTCCAGAGCTTTTATGATGGCAGCTAATCCTTTAATAGTACCGGTACTGTGGAAGACATCTTGCCTGGTTCCTGTCCCCAAGAAGTCATTTCCATCAGACCTGAATGACTATCGACCAGTTACCCTCACATCTCATGTTGTCATGCCATTTTTGGCTCCCTTCCTGTTCACCCTTTAAACTGCGGACTTCTCACACAACATAACACACTGCCATCTACAGAAGTTCTCTGATGACTCTGCAATCGTTGGCCTCATCTCCAATGGAGATGAAGCTGAGTACAGAGGACTTATCCAGGACTTCGTGGACTGGTGCCATCGGAACTACCTCCAGATCAACGCAAGGAAAACTAAGGAGCTGGTGGTGGACTGCTGCAGGCAAGGACAACCCTTCACAGCACCAGTAAACATACAGGGAACAGACATTGAGATGGTGACATCCTACAAGTACCTGGGTGTTCATCTGAACAATAAACTAGACTGGTCACACAATACCGACGCACTCTACAAGAAGGGACAGTGCAGGCTGTTCCTACTGAGGAGGCTCAGGTCTTTTGGTGTACAAGGGGCGCTGCTGGTGGTGGCACGGTGGTGGCATCAGCCATCACTTTTGGAGTGGTCTGCTGGGGCAGTGGCATTACAGCAGCCGATAGGAGGAGACTGAACAAACTAATCAAGAAAGCTAGCTCTGTCCTGGGACAACGCCTTGACCCAGTGGAGGAGATAGGAGAGAGAAGGATGGTGGCTAAACTGTCATCTCTGCTGGAGTCCGAGTCCCACCCTATGCGGGACATACTGAACGCACAGAGGAGCTCATTTAGCAGTAGACTACATCATCCTAGGTGCGCAACCGAGAGGTTTCGCAGGTCCTTCCTACCTACGGCTGTCAGACTGTATAACCTAAGCAGGGCTGCTCGCAGAGATAGCAAAAAAACGTGACAACCTAATAGTATTGAATGCAAAAGACGCAACAGACTTACACAAATGGTCCCCTCCAGTATACAACTAGGACAATATCAGTCGCTACGGAGGGTGACAATATGTATGGGTACATATTCATACCATGTAGGGTAACTAAGTAGACAGTTATGCTGTTTATTCCATCTAGCTACAATGCTCCACACTGTGTATATACGTATATTTATATATTTATGTGTACATATGTATATTCACTGCTCTTATGTTATCTTCTAAATTATTGCTCTGAGTGTTGCTATCCCTGTGCTGTTGCAATCCTGGAATTTCCCTATTGTGGGACTAATAAAGGCTTATCTTATCTTATCTTATCTTATCTTATCTTATCTTCTGTGATGAAGGTCCTGGAGAGACTGGTCTTAGCCCACCTGAGGCCGCAGGTGAAGACGTGGCTGGATCCTCTGCAATTTGCATATCAGCCCCATTTAATAGTTGAAGATGCTGTCATCTACCTGCTGCAACGAGCCCATCTGCACCTGGATGGTGGAGGAGATACTGTGAGAATCACTTTTTTTGATTTCTCCAATGCCTTTAACACCATCCAGCCACTGCTGCTGGGTGAGAAGCTGCGAGTGATGGAGGCTGACAGCTCTGTGATCTCCTGGATTACTGACTACCTGACAGGCAGACCACAGTTTGTCCGGCTGGGCAGCGTCTTGTATAGAGTGGTGGCTAGTGATACGGGAGCTCCACAGAGGGCTGTGCTCTCTCCTTTTCTCTTTACCTTATACACCACTGACTTTCAGTACAACACTGAGTCATGCCACCTGCAGAAATTCTCGTGATGACTCAGCTGTTGTGGGGTATATAAGAGGAGGAGAGGAGGGGGAGTACAGGACACTGGTAGACAGATTTGTGGAGTGGACGGAGCAGAATCACCTGAGGTTGAATGTCAGCAAGACCAGAGAGATGGTGATTGACTTCAGGAAGAGGAAGGCTCCTTCTCAGCCATTGCAGATTAGGGGAGAGGATGTGGGAGTGGTTGAGGACTACAAATATCTGGGTGTCAGGATCAGCAGCAGGTTGGACTGGAGATCCAACGCCGATGCTGCGCACAAGAAGGGGATGAGCAGACTCTACTTCCTGAGAAAGCTGAGCTCCTTCAACGTGTGCAGCAGGATGCTGGAGCTTTTCTACCAGACTGTTGTCGCCAGCGCCATCTTCTTTGCTGTGGTCTGTTGGGGTAGCAGTATCAGGGCCAGAGATGCCAACAGACTTGACAAGTTAATCAAGAGGGCTGGCTCTGTAATTGGTCTCAGACCGGAGACCTTTGAGACAGTGGTGGAGAGGAGAACACTAAATAAACTGCGATCCATCATGGACAATCCTGATCACCCCCTCCACCACACACTAGATAGACAGCGAAGCACTTTCTCCAGTAGACTACTACAGCTTCACTGTCGAACGGCCAGGTACAGGAAATCTTTCCTGCCACATGCAATTTCACTGTACAAGAACTCACAATGTTGTTGTATTCTGGTCATAGCTATGCTGCCACACTGCATCTTACAGACTAACTGGTTCCTCACATTTCACTCTGCTCCTGATAGTCCTTTATTGTGCAACGGGGTGATTCATGTGTTTATACGGGTCATCATATATTAAGCTATGATGTACTGTATATAGCTTTTATAGTCGTGTTAGTTTTTACTTTCCATGGGTAATCCCTTTGTCTGTCATGTGCGTTTCTGTTGTTTGGTTGTCAACTGTCATGCTGCTGTTACACTGTAATTTCCCAGTTTGGGATCAATAAAGTACATCTATCTATCTATCTATCTATCTATCTATCTATCTATCTATCTATCTATCTATCTATCTATCTATCTATCATCTATCTATCTATCTATCTATCTATCTATCTTTCTTCTTGGGTGCAACAATTTCTGAGAGGGGGAGAGTAATTTTATTGATGAGCCAAGGGAGAGCTGATGCTACACAGGTGATTTGTTATTGTGAATTAAGCTTATCGTTTGCTTCTTTACCTAACATTGGGAGATCTAAAGAATTTAAAAATTCATTGATAAATTTTTTATCTGTCTGTTCCGGCTGAGAATATAAAGATGTATAATAAGTTTCAAATGCCTTTTGTATACCATCCAAATTACTTGTAATTTCTCGTGTGACTGAATCTTTAATCCTATGCATGGTGTTTTTGTCATGAATTGACCCTTCAGAGCAGGAATGAAGACCCAGGCGCTGAACTGTGAGTTGCGGGTGAATTTAATGAAACACAAAGTAACATACAACAAAACTTACACACGTAGCAGTAAACAGGTGTGGTACAGGAGAAGCCATAATAGCAAGTGGCTAAGGTGAGAGGAATCATTGGCTTCACCAGGACACAGAGCATATTGAGAATGACGACACAGCGCTGAGAAGCAGCACAGCAATCATTAAATAGGGCAACAGAAATAGCACAACTGATTGCAGGTGTGAGTACCAGATTGAGGAATAATTAAATGAACTAATGGCAGCTGTAATAGCCTGCGAACGTGAGCTCACAGTGGGAGGAACACAGCAAACTGCCAAAGTGGAAACACAGGAGGTTATGACAAAAGGTAAGAGGCTACAAATATGAATGATCCAAAATCAGAAACACCAGAGAATATAAAAGGGAAAATAACCATCAAAGCAAATACAAGGTAAATGCAAAACCCAAGAGAAGTAAACATTGGAAAACTAATATCAATATTACACAAGGTGGACTAGAGGAAAAGGTGAAGGGCTCATGTCTAAACAGGTAGATAATATTAACAATGAAAAACTAGATGATCAAGGATGCATGAGATAAGTAACAAAAGTAGCAAAGAACAAAGACTTTCATAACCAAAGCCAGTGGCAAACTCAAATCACATAATAAGATAAGATAAGATAAGATAAGATAAGCCTTTATTAGTCCCACAATGGGGAAATTCCAGGATTGCAACAGCATAGGGATAGCAACACTCAGAGCAACAATCAGAAGGCAAGAAAAAAACAACATCTAGTAAACATATGTCCATATTACTATAAATGTATATATATAGACACACAGTGCAGAGCATTATGGCTGGTGAATGTGCAGCAGAAAGTCTAAGCTCTCTCTCCGCGGATGCAGCGGGCCAGCTGGAAGTCTTTGGGCATGATGGTGACCCCCTTAGCGAAGAAGAGACCACCAGGTGGGCCTCACTGGTCTCCTGCAGAGCCATGACGGCGAAGCTCAGGAAACGCAGGACGGTCTTGAAGTCCTGAGCGATCTCCCTCACCAGGCGCTGGACGGGCAGCTTACGGATGAGCAGCTCCGTGGATTTCTGGCAGCGACAGATCTCTCTCAGAGCCACGGGCCTGTGACGGCGAGGCCTCTTCACTCTGCCGGTGGCCGGAGCGCCTCTCCGAGCAGCCCAATAATGCATCCAAAACCCCCATAACATCATATAATAATACAGAGATGAGAAAAACCAGGAAATAATCAGAAATGAACTGAGAGGATGAGCATGGTGTGTCCACCGTGCTCAGCATCATGACAGAACCCCCCCCCCCCTTTAAGGGGTGGACTCCAGACACCCCAGGGTAACATCAAAAAGAGAAAAGCCCCCCCCCTCCCAAACAGAATAGCAAAATAATCCAACCTGGGAGGGCAGTGGGGGAAACCAGGCTAGGAGGGAACAAAAATAAGACACTCGCTCATGACCCACAACTGAGTAAAAACAGAAACCTAGGCTCACTGGGTAGGAAAATAAAGCAGTTCAGGTGATTGACTTGAGTCCCAAAATCACCAGCTCATGCGACAGAATGAGTTGGGTGGCCTTCCAGAGTACGTGGACCACCCAAGCAAGCAGCACAGTCCATCAGGTGGCCTTCCAGAGTCTTTGAGCCACCCAAATAAATGGAGCAGTTCATCGGGTGGCCTCCCAGTATTCCAGAGCTACCAGACCATGGGGCACGACGTGCCCCCACCAGGAGGCAGTAGCTGGAACCAGTGCCCTCCGCGGACCGCAGTGGCTAACGGGTGAAAGCCCAGTGAAGAGGATGACTGTCCAGCAAGGAAACCAAGTGGCGATGCCAACTGATGAGCAGGGAAACCAGGCAAAAAGGATGGCTGGCCAGCAGAGACCTCAGGCAACGATTGATGACCCTTGGTGACCTCAGGTGAAGGAATAGGATCCACGGTGACCACAGGCAAAGGGAGAGGACCTGCAGTGACCACAGGTGAAGGGAGAGGACCCACATCAGCCTCGGGCAGAGGAGGAGAACCCACGACGGCCTCGGGTGGAGGAGAACCCACGACAGCTTTGGGGGGAGAAGGGGAACTCTAGGTGGAACCGGGTGGAGACTGAGGACCTACAGCGATGTCGCACAGAGGTGTAGCACCCTTGGAGGCCCCAGACTAGGGCGCAGCACCCATGGAGGCCCCGAACTGGGACGAAGAACCTGCAGACACCTCAGACGAAGGGGAAGCAGTACCCATGGAGACCTCAAACAGAGGGGGAGCAGCACCCACGGAGACCTCAAACTGAGGGGAAGCAGCACCCACGGAGACCTCAAACGGAGGAGGAGCAGCACCCATGGAGCCTCGGACGGAGGGGGAGCAACACCAATGGAGGCGTCAGGCAGAGAGGCTGGAGCCACAGTGACCTCGGGCAGAAAGGCTGGACCCATGGTGACCTCGGGCTTAGAGGCTGGACCCACAGTGACCTTGGGCAGAGAGGCTGGACCCACGGAGAACCCTGGTGAAGTTGGAAGACCCATGGTGATCTTGGGGGAAGGCTCAAACAGAGGGGACACAGACACCAGGTCAGGGTCACTGGCAGCAGTGGAGCCCGGCGAGGGCCCTCCCCACCAAGAGCCAGGCAAGATCTATGGCGATCCAGGCTGGGACGTCTCAAACCTGGTGATCTGGAGGTCCAACTCCAACTCTGCTGTGGTGACCCCTACAGCAGGCATGGTGGTAGATGCAGCCTCAGGACCTCCAGGTGAAGTGACCGATGCATGTGGCTCATCCGGCGTGGCAGCCGGAGGTTGCCTCACCGCTGGCACCGAATCCCACGCAGCTGGAGCCAGGGGACACTCTGCTGTCAGCATAGGCTTCAGGTCACAGGAAGCACTGTCTCTCCATCCGGATCGTGGCTGAGGGGCTGGAACCAAGTCTTCCAGGGCTGCAGGCTCCTCCATTGTCTGGCGGCTCCATCCCAGGATGGGCGGACACTCAGGGAAAATTGGAGGAGACACAGGGTTAGCAGGCGAGGAATTAACATCTGCAGCAGGCAGTGAGAACTCAGTGGGCTGCAAGGACTGAGTCTCGCCACTGGGAATCAGGAAAGATAATTCATTTTTAGGTAATAGAGAATGAAAAAACATCTCCCTGCATTCCCTGGGCACGATGGTATCTGCTGCAGCAGGCCCAGAGTCATCCCTCCCAGTGGCTGCAGCGGTTGTGGGCCCCCTTGAACAACATGGAGGAGCCGCCCCTGCAGACATGGTGATGGATGGAGTGGGGATGAGACGGCCGGATACTCAGCAGTGGGAGGAGATGCTGTGGAGGAGAGGGTAGCAGCAGCAACAGACGAGGAAAAGGAAGCTGACGGGACAGCCGGTGAGGAAAAACTTGGACGAGAGGAGGAAGCTGCTGCGGGAATTCTCTGACATGACGAAGAGGGAGATGCTGGCTGAGAGGCGGAGGAGTTCTTCAGGCGGGCTGTAGCTGGGTAGTGGTGGGAAGCTTGAGGCGTCTGCATCAGGAGACTCTCTTTCGTCGGATCCGGTACAGCCTTGGCTTGGGGAAGAGTGAAGGTTGACACTGGAAGGCGGCGTCTTGGAGCTGGCGAACGGTGAGAGGTGGAAGACGTCTGTATCGGGGAGCGCTTCTACAGCAGGGGGTGAGCCTATCACCAGCCCGGAAAAGGACAACTGGAGGGTGGAGATGGTTGTCAACAGCTCCGCAAACTCAGGGTACTCCTCAGCCCGGGATGCGCCCCCACAATCCCGACCGCTGCCTCTACGTTCTCCAGGACTTTCTTCGGGCTGTGGGAGGCGAGAGCTTCAGCGACATAGCCTTGGATGAAGTGAGCTGCCCACTGTTCCTCCAAGCTGGGGCCCCCGGTTGCTGACCCTCCTTTGTTGGCTGAGGCCTGGCATGCTGGGGACATGCTGACTTCCTCCAGCAAACACAAAAACAGGTGGATGGAAAAAAACGCACACTCACAGTAGCTGGGTCACACACTGGTTGCATCGTACTGTCATGAATTGACCCTTCATGGCAGGAACGAAGACCCAGGCGCTGAACTGTGAGTTGCGGGTGAATTTAATGAAACACAAAGTAACATACAACAAAACTTACACACGTAGCAGTGAACAGGTGTGGTACAGGAGAAGCCAAAATAGCAAGTGGCTAAGGCGAGAGGAATCACCGGCTTCACCAGGACACAGAGCATATTGAGAATGATGACACAGCGCTGAGAAGCAGCACAGCAATCATTAAATAGGGCAACAGAAATAGTACAACTGATTGCAGGTGTGAGTACCAGACCGAGGAGTAATCAGATGAACTAATGGCAGCTGTGATAGCCCGCGAATGTGAGCTCACAGTGGGAGGAACACAGCAAACTGCCAAAGTGGAAACACAGGAGGTTATGACAAAAGGTAAGAGGCTACAAATATGAATGATCCAAAATCAGAAACACCAGAGAATATAAAAGGGAAAATAACTATCAAAGCGAATACAAGGTAAATGCAAAACCCCCATAACGTTATATGACAATACAGAGATGAGAAAAACCAGGAAATAATCAGAAATGAACTGAGAGCATGAGCACAGTGGACCCACCATGCTCAGCATCATGACAGAGCCCCCCGTTTAAGGGATGGATTCCATGACAGTTCATGACAGTTTTGTGCTTGGTGTTTTCTGAGCCTCCATGCTAGCAGCTTGGATGCTGTCGGACCTGCTTCGTAATATTTTTGTTTCATAAATTTTATGTTTTTCTCAACTTCCTTTTTGATTTGTTGCGTTAAAGATGGATTTTTATTAATAGTGAATGCTTGTTCTAGGTCTCTCAGATTTTCCTGCAGTCTAAACAATTTTGGAGATTTAAGCTTTTTCATTAAAGCTGTCGTGGCCACCATTTCCCCCCTGAGAACTGCTTTGGCTGCATCCCAAAATATACTAGGATTTACTTCACCATTGTTGTTATCGTGCAGGTATACATTTAGATCATTCTCCGTCGCTTTTCTAAATGTATTATCATTTAAAGAGCCAGTGTATAACCTCCACAGTGTTTTCTGCTTTTTGCCCTCTAAATGCAATGTTCCACAGACTCCAGAGTGGGTCAGAAAGGTCTCTCTGGCCCACTCTGCAGTCCGTCAGTCTATGCAGGTCTTTGTTATACATGAAGAAGTATTCCAGTCTTGAATATGCTGCATGTAGAGCAGAGTACAGTGTGTATCCTGGGGATGATCCGTGCATGAACCTCCATACATCAATCAACCGCAGGTGTTTGAGTGTCCTGTTAATGCATTTTTCTGTTGAAGTCCTACTCTTTTTTTATTAGTTGTATCTAGAAAAGGGTTTAGAAGCATATTAAAGTCTCCTGCAGAGATCGGGGTCCCATATAGTCATGTGAAAAAATTAGGACACCCTGTGTAAGCCTGTGTGTGTGTGTTTTTTTTAACATATTTGGTCATATGGCTATTTAATATCAATGTTAAAAATGTTTATATGATGAAAAAAAGTATTTTTGAAGCCTAGTTTTCTAAGTTTTTCATGTTCTGTACCTGAAAGATGTGTCTCCTGACAAAATGCTATGTTTAGCCTCTTCTTGTTAATTTTTGCTACCATTTTGCTCCTTTTAATTGGATTATTTAGCCCATTTGCATTCAGTGACTGAATGTTACAATACTGATAATGCATATAAAATGTTTAAAAGCCTTGTCTTAACAACATTCCAGACCTCAAGAGAAAAAAACAAAACAGCAAAAAAGCAAACTTAAAGAACTATAGAACAGAACAATGAACTGAGCTTCCAACAAAGCAGGTATCAGGTCACCTGTAACAGTGAGGTGGGTGGCCACAAGGTGGGGCCCCTCGATAACACAAAGTAAGAGTCTTGTGGCTTTTTAGTGCTTCTCTTCCACTGGTACAGCCTTCAGCGTTCAACATAAGATTATTACAGGGCTTACATGGTAGTGTTTATGGTCGTACTGGCTTAATCCCCCACAGAAAAAAGACATCTCATGTTCAACAAAAGTATAACAATGTACCTCGCCAATTTGTTAATCCAATACAAAACGAATCTCACTCATCCTCCGCTGCCATTCTGGGCTCCATCCTGCAATACTCTTTCAGTTTCTCTTGAATCTGCTGCTGGAACCGGTTCTTATCTGTGCAGCGCCGACTGTCTGTTGTGTCCCACAGTAGCAGTCAAGTAAGCATCTCCTCCATTACGGCCTTCTTCTCTGGTGTTCTGTTTTATTTCTCCCTCACTGAATCCTCGTTTCCACATATCCTCTGCTGCCTGTGCCACTGTACTGTAGTGGACAATGCCCATCTCGAAGAAACATGGATTTTGGTTAAAAGGGTCTGGAAACATGTTCCGCTTTCCTTCAGTACTTTCTTAACGGGAATATATTCCTTTCTCCTGTTCTGCACATCCATCGTGTAGTTGTGATCAAAATGCACTTGCTTGTTTTGGACACAAAACTCTTTCTTCCAGTCAGAGCAGAGCAGTTTCTCTTTAAAGGGCCTATATCATGCAAAATTGACTTTTTTGAGCTTTTAAGCATGTTATAATGTTAATTCCTCACCAAAAACACCCCCAAAGTGGTATTTTGCTCCATTCACACATCTCTGAGTATTCCTCCTCAACCCTGCTCTCTGAGCTGCTGCTCCACCCTGTCCCTGATAATGACTGGGTCTCCACGTTCATACGTATGAAGGTGGGTGAGCCGCCCACTCCAGGAAGTGCCTGTGCTGCCAGCACCGCCCCCAGGCTAACGCACACACCCACTTTCTCCTTGCAGCTAATGGAACAGTGATCGGCAAAACTCTTTCACTTTAGCATTGACGCTGTGAAGAAGTAGTTCCTCTCGCACCTAATCTGCTCAGTGACAACAACTGTTTGCTTTTTTATGTAAGACAATGTCTTCTAAGTGGCGTAAATGTGTCTTTGGCTGTGAGAGATGTAGGAGTTTGTTCAGCCTTCCTAAAGAAGAGCCTACCCGTCAGAAATGGTTGGAGTTTATTATCGTCATGAAATGGGTGGCAGCCACAAGAAGGAGAGGCGGAGCCTCAGAGATCGAGGCATCTTACTTCCGGGTTGGAAAAGTAGCTTGCGAAAATAACTCATATTTCAAGAAATTCATTCTCCAGTGTACCAAAGGTAATATACTATCACATACATGCATATAGTTTACTCTGAGAGGCTTAAAATAGCATGATATAGGCCCTTTAACTGAAAATTGAAGGAACCGGACCACAATGGATCATGGTGGAGCATTCACAGGTGGCATCGATACCAGGGTGTGATGGGCGTGCTCTATTCCTAGGTCATAGTCAGTGCCAGACTCCTCACTGAGCCCCGACTTTATCAAGTTTTTCATGAATGCTACTACAGTCATGCCCTCCGCACCCTCCGGGACCCCGTAGACCCTGATATTGTTGCACTGTGAGCGGCCCTCCAAGTCAGACACTTTTTCTTGCAGTGCTGCTGCTCTCTAAGCAAGTGTGTCAATGTTTCCTTAGCTCCCATGTCCCACCTCTCCATGTTGACCAGGCTCTTCTCCATTTCTGCGATGCGTTTCACTACCCCTTCTATCTAGCTTATTGTATCTTGATTGGTTTTTTTTTAATTTCTGTGGTGAAGTCATCCATTTGTTTTTTTAATGTCCTCGTGGAAACATGCTCTGAATTCCATGAAATCTCTTGTTAGTTCAACCTGAAGTGTTGCCATTCCTGAAGTAACAGCTTCACTCACCACTTTGGGGATTAAGCCCAAAGTTTCATTTTCTGTGAAATTGGCATCTTGCCTTGTTAGCATATTGCTAGCTGCCATCGCTTTCCATTTCTCTTTCGGCATTGTGTCTCAACCCATGTCCTCTTTTCTTGGTTTTATCCCCGATCATTATTGATTTGTTATATATTTGTTTCAGTGCCTGCAAGTTCTTAAAATAGGGGAATTATTAGGCTTGTACCGGAGTTCCCTTTCTATGCTGTTATGCCATTCACAGTGCCGCTGGAAGTTTGCTGGCATCTTTTAATCAGAAGATTGTGATGGATTTGCACTTGGCAGCACCAAAGAGAACGTTCCACTTCTTTGCCCAAGTGTCTATGTCTTCAAGGTCATCATTTAGACAGTTGTCAGCTGTCACCCTCAGTTTTCTGTCTCTGATTATGCTGGGGACTGAGGAGTCATCCGCGTACAGTATTGTTGGATTTTGCAGCTTCTCCAGAAGAGCATCAGTGGAGATAATGAAAAGTAGAGGGCCCAGGATTGATCCCCGAGGAACCCCTGCATTGATGTCTTTGGCACTAGATGTGACTCCATTGATGGTGACCTTTAATACCCTGCCAGACAGATAGCTTTCCATCCATTTCTGGAGAGTTCCACTGAGCCCTATAGCTTCTAGCTTAGCAAGAAGACCTGGGTGCCACACCCGGTCAAAAGCACGGCTGATACCTAGGCATATGAAGCATCATTCCTGCTGGTTGTCTAGAGCATCATGGAGAGTGTGTGTGACGTATGTTAATGCATCTGTGGTGGAATGGTTAGCTCAGAATCCAAACTGTTTGTCTGAGATTAGGTGGTGTTTACAGATGAATTTCCATAGAGCCTTGCAGATGACCATTTCCATGACTTTGCTCATGATGCTGAGGAGAGAGACTGGACGGTAGTTGTTGGGGTCATGCTTGTCTTTTTTCTTGTTGCAAGGGCTATCTTCCATTGTCGTGGCATGCACTCATTCTTGAAGCATATCTGGAATAATCTTGCCAGTGGCTTTGCAAGTTCTGGGGCACACTGTTGTAGGACTCTGGCTGGAATGGAGTGGAATGGATTTGTTGTTGTGGTACAGAAGTGGAATGTCACACTTGCCCCAACACCCATAAGGCATTTGGCTGTCCACCACCAGTTCTTGCTGCTCTTCTTCAGACCAGCAGTCATTTTCTCCTTCACTCTGCCTTGTGTTCTATCATAGCTCTCCGGAAAATGTATGTGTATTCATTGTGTGCTTGATTGTATCTGAACCTAGACTCGGGAGTTTTTGTTGCTTTGTGTTGCCCCTACGCTTTCATCTTTTTTTGGTAGGCTTTATTGCAGGCTTCATTATACCAACTTAGTATTAATAACAAATTGGTACAGAATCTCACGGTCATTGTTACAGAGTTTAACAACTTTTTCATAAACTCTATGCTAGAAATATCCAACTCATTTAATCCACCTGATCATAATTCTAGTCCTATTAACCCCTCACAACCAGTCTTTAATATATCAGAAATAACTGAAATGAAGTCGCAAAAAAGTTCGGGGTGGACGAGATTTGCCCTGAGTACCTCAAGGCCCTGGATGTTGTAGGGCTCTCATGGTTGACACGCCTCTGCAACATTGCGTGGAGGTCGGGGGCAGTGCCTTTGGCATGGCAAACTGGGGTGGTGGTTCCTCTCTTCAAAAAAGGGGACCAGAGGGTGTGCTCCAACTTTAGAGGGATCACATTCCTCAGCCTTCCTGGGAAGGTCTATGCCAAGGTACTGGAGAGGAGAGTCTGGCCGTTGGTCGAACCTCGGATTCAGGAGGAGCAATGTAGTTTTCGTCATGGCCGTGGCACATCGGACCAGCTCTTTACCCTCTCGAGAATTCTCGAGGGTTCGTGGGAGTTTGCCCAACCAGTTTACATGTGTTTTGTGGACTTGGAGAAGGCATTTGACCGAGTCCCTCGTGGTTTTTTGTGGGGGGTGCTTCAGGAGTATGGGGTATCGGGTTTGCTGTTACGAGCTATCCGGTCTCTGTACGACCGTTGTGAGAGTTTGGTTCGTATTGCCAACACTCGTTCGGACTCATTCCCAGTGAGAGTTGGACTCCGCCAAGGCTGCCCTTTGTCACCGATCCTGGTCATAATTTTTATGGACGGGATTTCTAGGTACAGCCAAGGAATGAAGGACGTCATGCTTGGTGACCACAGGATCTCATCTCTGTTGTTTGCAGATGATGTTGTCCTGTTGGCTTCATCCAGCAATGACCTACAGCTCTTGCTGGGACAGTTTGCCGCTGAGTGTGAAGCAGCTGGGATGAGAATCAGCACCTCCAAGTCCAAGTCCATGGTCCTCAGCCGGAAAAAGGTGAATTGTCCTCTCTGGGTTGGGGACAGGCTCCTGCCCCAAGTGGAGGACTTTAAGTAACTTGGGGTCTTATTCACAAGTGAGGGGAAAATGGAGCGAGAGATTGATAGACGGATCAGAGCAGCATCTGCAGTGACGCGGACGTTGTACTGGTCTGTTGTGGTGAAGAGGGAGCTTAGTTCTAAGGCAAAGCTGTCAATTTACCAGTCAATCTACGTTCCTCCCCTCACCTATGGTCACGAGCTTTGGGTAATGACCGAAAGAACAAGATCGTGGATACAAGCGGCTGAAATGAGCTTTCTCCGTAGGATTGCTGGACTCACCCTCAGAGATAGGGTGAGGAGCTCAGTCATCCGGGAGAAGCTGAGAGTAGAACCGCTGCTCCTCCACATTGAAAGGAGTCAGTTGAGGTGGTATGGGCATCTGATTAGGATGCCTCCTGGACGCCTCCCACTTGAGGTGTTTCAGGCATGTCCCATTGGGAGGAGACCCCGGGGCAGACCCAGGACTCGGTGGAGAGACTATGTCTCCCAGCTGGTCTGGGAACGCCTTGGTATCCTCTCTGAAGAGCTGGAAGCAGGTGGTGGGGGAGAGGGAAGTCTGGGCTTCTCTGCTTGAACTGCTGCCTCCACGACCCGGACCTCCGGAAAAGCGGTAGAAGATGGATGGATGAAGTTGCAAATATCATCAGCTCATTGAATAGCTCAAAAGCAACAGATGAACATGGTCTTAACACCAAATTTTTTAAAAAGAAAATAAAGAATCTCTCATTTGTCTAATTACTCATTTAACCTCTTGCACTCCGGTGTACCGCGGACGGGCAGGTCCCTGCGTCCTACAGCGCACAGAGGGCACTCTCGTGCGCTCTCGTGCGCTCTAGGACGCAGGAGGGCGCTGCGTCCTAAGCGCACTGGAAAAAAAAAGCTGCATTTCCGTTCTCCCACTACAGACACAGCCGCGAACAGATCGGATATGATTGACCTCTCATTCGACTAATAAGAGTCTTGAATTGGGTTTCTGAAACCTTGAAGAACCAATGACTGAAAACCTAGCAAGAAGGACCCGCCTACCAACGCTGTGAATACAGCGAGCCAATTGAAGCACAGAAGTTCGCAGCTGTTTTTTGTAAGGCTGGGTGAAGAGAGACTGACTGCTGCAGCAGATGAAAAAAAGGACCCGCAGGAAGAACCCCACAGACCCAGCAGCACGGAGACCATCCACAAGTGCAACCTGTGTGACAGGGACTGCCATTCGCGCATCGGCATGTTCGGCCACAGGCGGTGCTTTTTTTGTTTTTATTCCAGCAGAGTAGACGTAGACGTTTAGGATTCTCTTCCATGGTCATCATAGACCGACGGAGGCCAATGACGAAGGCTGAGTGACGCACACGCGTTCGCCAGTCTTTTTTTAATTACTACTGTTATTTGTTTTGAAAAATCGTTTCCCAAAACCGCAATAATGGAATTATGTTTTGATCGGGTCGCGAGACCAGTGTCGCGTTCTTCTGACAATGAGGAAGAAGTTCACCAGCTCCGCTTCTGCTGTGAAGAGGTAAGTGTTCTAAGCTAAATTATTCTTTATCCCTGAAAATTGTAATCAAAATGACTTTTGACCGATCAGTAAATTACAGCTGTGCGTCATCGCTGCATGACGGACTGTGGTGCAACGGGCGATGTCCGTCCTCTGTAGCGGGGGGGGCAACCCCCCCCCACACACACAGCCCTGAGTGTCACCTTTCATTAGAGCCCAAGATGAAGCTTCTATATTGAATCATTCAAAAGTTACAGACGTTTTTCCAAACTGTGCCATTTGGCACAATTTGGCACAGTTCAAAAACGCCTGGGAACTACCTGAGGAAAAAGCTGTAATATATTCATTTTTTGTGGTATTGTTACAAAATTTGGACCTCAGCTGGATAACACTTGGTTCTACATTTCTGTTGCATTTTCCAGCCCGGATCTGAAGCTGTGTGTTATTTGCAAGCATTTGTATCCAAAAAAACACCCAGGCCAAATTTATTTTCTTCAAGTTCACTATGTTTAGATGACTGTAACTCAGTGGCCGGAGCACTTAGAGAGATTATGACTGTTTTGGCAAAAAATTCAAAGTGTTTTCTTTTAAATGAGACCAACCCCATGAAGATGCTGCAAAGGGTTGAAGAACAGCTTTCGATTTACTTTGGGCACATTATTTTTTGGCGTTTTTAGGGAAATTGACCGGAGTGCAAGGGGTTAAACAATCTGTCAATCAAACATGCTGTAGTAGTAGTAGTAGATTAGTTTATTTGACAGGGACAGTGCAATAAACATAGACAATTAATCAAAGACAATCAATCTGATGTGTTGCACATAGAGTGTATAGCTATTAGCTAATTTGCAACTCTTGTCCCTGGATGGGCTTTAGAAAAAAGAATCAAGATAAAAAATATACACAATAACCACATACATCAATGCAGAAAAATTATAAATACACAATTATAAATATTATAAATATTATAAATACACAAATATAACAGCCTGACTCACATTTAACATAAATATTATAAATATTATAAATACACAAATATAACAGCCTGACTCACATTTAACACATATAACATAACTCACATTTGCCTATTTCAGGCCTTCCTCCCTCCGTCACTCACTATAAACAAACACATTTATTCCTTCCCTTCATTCACTCTCACTTTGCAGACAAATAATTCATACATGAGTACATTCTTGTTTATTTTTCAGCCAGTTTTTAACATTTTTAGTGAATGTTTTAAAGTCCGTTATTATTTTAATTTCATTTGGCATTGTGTTCCAGATGTGACTGCCCTTTATAGAGAAAGCTGTTTGTCCAAATGTGGTTCTGCGGTGGAATATTTTACAGTTATTGTTAACAGAACTCCTGGTGGCTCTGCTGCTGTCCTGTCTTTGGACAAAACCAGCAAGTGGCTCGGGTGCTGATTTATGGAAACATTTGAACGTTAATTTCAGAAGACAGAGGTCAATGAAGCTCTCAAAACTCAATAGGTTGTATTTTTTTAAAACATTACAGTGATGCCACCTAATGGGCTTTTTGTCCAAGATTTTTAGGGTTTGATTATATAATGAACCTATATGTCTTATTGTGGAAGGGGCTGCTTGAGCCCAGACTGTCAAACAGTATGATATATGAGAAAAAACCATAGAATGCATATACAGTGCAGCTGCTTCGTAAGGTATGTAATATCTAATTAATTTAAAGCAGTTCAGATTTTTTTTTACTGTTTTTGAAATTTTCTTTATATGAAGATTAAATTTGAGTTGAGGATCTAGTACAATGCCAAGGTATTTGAATTCTGTAACTAAACTGATGTCATGATCATGTATATTAACTTTAAAATGTTGCAGGTTACATTTTTTGATTGAAAAGCACATTGAGACTGTTTTCTGAAGGTTCAGCAATAGATGGTTCTTGAGGAGCCACTCTTGGACATCAACCATACTTGTAGACAGTACATCTGCAGCCTGTGCTGGAGTCTTGGCAGCTGTGTAACTAACTGCATCATCTGCATAAAGTTGGCATGTTGCAGCTGAGCAGTGTAACGGCAGGTCATTAATAAAAATGCTGAAAAGTAAAGGACCAAGAATGGACCCTTGTGGGATACCCATGCGGTTGTTTAAAAATGAGGATTTATCCTGGTGAACTTTTACACACTGTTCTCTATTCTGGAGATAAGATGCAAACCATTCTAATGTATTTGGGGAGAAGTTAAAAGATACCATTTTGGATAAAAGCAAACTGTGGTTTACAGTATCGAAAGCCTTTTTGAGATCTAGAAAAACAGCTCCTACCACATTACCCCTGTCCAAGGACTGTTTGACGTTTTCAATAAGGCAACAATTTGCTGTTTCTGTTGAGTATCCTGGTCTAAAACCAAATTGATGTGGATGAAGAAGTTGATTGTCTTGTAAGTAGTCTATCAGCTGTGTAGCTACAACTTTTTCAAGAACCTTAGATAGGACTGGTAAGATAGAGATTGGGCGGTAATTGCATATATCGTCTTTACTGCCTGATTTATGAACTGGTATGACGACAGCTTTTTTCCAGCCAGATGGAAATGTACTAGACCTAATGGAGAGATTAATGAGATGAGTCAGTGGTTTGATTAATATTTTGCTGTGCATTTTGAGAAAGGAGGTGCTCATATTGTAGATATCATTAGTTTTTGAGTTTGACAGTGTTTTAACAATACCAGCAATTAACTTCTCATTTACCTCATCGATGTGAAAAGTATCTGTTGGAAGTATGGAATTTGTGTTGTTGAGCACATTTGGCAGCACAAAAATTTTTGTTAAGTCTTCCACAGAGCCCACAAAGTGTGAATTAAATTCATTTGCCAAAGTAGCCTTGTCACTGACGGTCTTGCCATTGATTCTAAGTTCCTTTACCCCCTTCTGATCGTTTTTTTTATTAGTTAAGTTATTTAAATGCCTCCATAGGGAACTGTTGTTACCCTTTGCATGATCTATCAGTTTATTGTAATAAGATATTTTTGATTTTCGCAGCTCATGTACCACTTTATTTCTTAAACTTTTGTACACAAGGTGATCATTTTGTAGTTTGGAGGTTAGTGATGTTTTCAGTGCATAGTCTCGCCTCTTCATAAGTTTTCTTATTTCATTATTTAACCATGGTAGGCTAATCTTCTGTTGTCTACTTTTAATTTGCTTTGAAAATTTTTCTATAGACTTTGTGATTGTTGCAGTTATAAAATTACAACAATCATCTACTTCACATGTTGCCATGAGCTGCTCCCAATTTTGATTCTCTAAGTAATGTTCAAACTCCTCATTTTTTGATTTGGGGATAATAAAATTTGATTTGTCAATATCGACTCCCCCAAAATACTGTAGTCGCTTTTTAGTAAGTTTCCTGACAGCAAGAACCATGTTATGATCTGAGAGACCAGTTACAAGATTATAGGTTCTGGTTATTCGTTCTGGTTTATTAGTAAATACCATGTCAATAAGTGTTCTGGATTGTTTGGTTATCCTGGTGGGTCCTTTGATGATTTGCTGGTAATTAAATTTAGTCATGAGGCTTTTCAGTTTTTGTTTGTCTTTTTTATCAGACCAGTTGATATTAAAGTCACCATGAATTATTGTTTCTCTGTTCTTCTCAAGTTGTTTAACCAGATCACTTAATTCATTATAAAAGGAAGAGTTGTGTGACGGTGGGTTGTACACTACTGCAATGTTGAAATTCATTACCGGAGAGAGACATACATTAACAGCTAAACATTCAAGTGAAGTATTCAAATCAACCAGTTGACATTTATATTTGTCTTTGATGTAAATTAAAACACCTCCTCCCCTCCCTACCTGCCTGTCTTTTCTAAAACACTGGTAGCCCACAATATCGATCATATTAGTGTCTATGTTACT
This sequence comes from Pholidichthys leucotaenia, assembly GCA_020510985.1. NCBI lineage: Eukaryota > Metazoa > Chordata > Actinopteri > Cichliformes > Pholidichthyidae > Pholidichthys > Pholidichthys leucotaenia. Next base: position 421,768,758 of record CM035843.1, read on the forward strand.
GTGTAGCCAGCTTTCTGAGAGACAAAGGTAGTCTAGATTTGAGTCCAACAGCAACACCGAAATCTCATCTCTTTTGGGGATTATGCTCCGTATGTTTAAATGTCCGCCGAGGATCCCCTTTGGTTTAGCCTTGGTGTCCCCTGTCATCGCAACTGCTTGAAAGGTAGGAGTGGTCAGACCAATTTTCAGAGTGGGGAGTAAAACTGATTTAAACAACTACAGACCAATCAGCATCTTACCTGTCATCTCCAAAATAATTGAAAAATGGGTGGCCACACTATTATGTGAACATCTGAATTATGCAAACCCCCCCCCCCCCGCATCACGCACAGTTTGGGTTCCATGCCCACCACTCAACAGAGTCTGCAATAAGCTTGTTTTTAGAGAAAACTAAATCTTTCTTACATAAGTGCAATTGTTTAGGTGCTGTTTTTTAAGATCTGAAGAAGGCGTTTGACACCGTTGACTACAACATCCTTTTAACCAAATGTACTCAGTTTAATTTTTCATAACATGCTATCAAATGGATGAAGTCCTATTTAACGGACAGACAGCAATGTGTAATGGTCAGCAGACTCAAATCGCCATATTTGAAATGTCAAATGGGTGTCCCACAACTTTTGTGTACCTTTTGCAACTTTTGTGTACCTAACTTCTGAACAAAATACGAGAATAACAAGGACATCCTCTAGATGGCATTGTTGCATCCCCCTACGTAAAACTGCTTTTGGACAATCAGCCTTCTCATACAAAGCTATAACAGAATGGAACAAGCTCCCCACCACTTTGAAGACCAGAACAAATTACAGAGACTTTTCCACAGAGACTAAAAAATGGGCTTTAAGTAATCAAGCCTGCCAGCACTGACTCTCTCCCTTAAATGGGATTTGAAATTGTATCGTATTTATGTCTGCCGTCTCTCTCATCTTTTTACCTTTTAAACTTACTCCCTGTCCCTGCCAACAGTTCAACAGAATTGCCTTCTATGTGTGCTGTTTTTCTTTTAATATCTTCCTGCCTGTCCCAGGGACTATAGATGGAAATTAGTGAGAACACTATAATCTGGTACAGAGCATTTTTGCCCTGTGATTAATGTTTTTTCTGTACATTGTCCCTGACAAATAAACCAATAAACTAAACTATATAGGCATTGGGCCCTTTCCCTCACTCTGTTCTCATGTTATACACTAACTTAAGGCCCTTTTCCACTAGCCCCGCTTAGCCCAACACGTTACAGCTCAGCCCGCGTTTGTAGCTTTTTCCAGTAGCTCCAGCACCGGTTAGCAGACACTATTTTCTGGCCTGTTCGAGGCCAGGGTACAACCGTGCTGAGTCGAGCCGAGATGTGACGTCAACAGACTGCGAGCCACTGATTGGTCAGGGCGTAACGTCACAAAAGCGTCCGTCTTCAGTGGAATTTACATGACCGCCATTTGCAATATTTCACGGACTAACTCGGTCACCGAGTAAATACGATATTAATACAGACAGCGTTGTAGGTTTTGCGGAACTCTACACCGTGGTCCAACGAAGAGGTGCAGAGTTTTCTCTGCTTGGTGGCAGATCCACAGTGAGAGGAGCGACCCGGACCGATACAGATGCAGCCCAGCATAGAACTGGACTACGGACAAGCTGAAGACGAACGTGAGAGAACCATCGATGGTGAGTGATTTGTAATATTGTGCATCTGTTTGCTTATTTATCCTGTTGGTGGTAAGCTCACTTTTTTTGAGCCATACAGCGCCGTCCTGTGCTGGCTAACGAGTGTTAGCTAGTAGCTAGCTAGTAGCCAACTGCTGATTCGCGCTTGTTTTATCCTAAGTATTCGCTTGTGAGAGTAAAACAATGAAATATGTTAATCCTGGTTAAAGTCCTGGTTTGTGTACGTGCTGCACTTTGGTGCTGTGCCTTAAATTGTGTGCAATTTAATGCTAGAATGTGTTTCCACATGCCAGGGGTTAGCCTCCCTCAGTGTTTATATTGTGGATGCAGGTCAAGTGGACCCCAGGAGCCGAAATCGCAACATATACAGGTGCATTTTCAAACCAGTGATTTATAAATTCATTCATATAATTTTCTAAAGCGTCAGAATAGACCCACACACCTATTCTGTGAATTTTCCATAAAAGGTGTTGGAACAGTGTTGTTGTGCTGTTCCACCATAAATCCCTGGATTGATAATGTTCCTGTACAGAGTGGATCCTGCGGTGCTGGTCAGGGAAACAAAGCATTTTTGTCACATCCCACCACTGACTTTAATTGTATTTCCCTAAAACAGCTACATCTCCAAAAATTAGAATGTCATGAAAAAATTCAATATTTTTTTGTCACTCATTCAGAAAGAGAAATCCATATATTATATAGATTCATTACACAGACAGTGATATATTTCAAGCGTTTATTTATTTTAATAGAATTTAAGTTTTTAAATAGAAATGCTGGCTGCTGAGGTGTTGGTTAATATGGGCTGTAGCCATAATCATCAAAATTAAAATAAACACTTGCAATATATCACTGTCCGTGTAATGAATCTATATATGGGTTTCACTTTCTGAAATGAGTCACAAAAATATTGAAGTTTTTCATGATATTCTAATTTTTGAGATGTGCCTGTATAAGTGTTGAACTTGCTTTAACTAATCAACATCCATTTTTGTCGTTCGTCTAGGCAGGAGGAAAGGAAAAGCAGCCGCCCCACAACGGACCTCGCCACTGTGGAACGTACTGAAATCCTTTGCTTTTATAGCTAAAGTGTCAAAACCAAAGTAGCACAATTTCCACTTAATATAAAAGGGACTGAACTGAGATTTATTTGATTGTATGAATATTAATTACAGAATAATTGAAAATGACTGGCACATCAACTGTAAAATAAACCGCTTGTTAATGTATTTATTTTTTTGTCAGATCACTTGTGTGATCCTTTGTGAGTTATGTTCATAACTGTATCTTTTGGGGAATGGCAGTTGTTCAGTCATCAATATAATTTACTTTATATGTGTAGTTTATAGTCTATCATCAATAAACTCATGCAGTAACAGGACACATTACAAATATTTGAGACCCATTGTAGTGCATCCTTTTATATTTTAGCAATGCTAGTACAAAACACCGCCCACACTTGAAGCCAGGGCAAGAAGAGACACTTTTACAGACAAGACAAACTTTTATTGATAAAAACTCCATATTTTGACTGAGCGACTCCATACTCGGTGATGCACACCTTCAGTTAAAGTACTAGATTCCATTCAAGTGAATGTATTAATTCATTCTGATTGCTGAGGCCACAGTAAAAACAGATGATTTTAAATGTAACGCAACCCTTGTAAAATTGACTTTACTGAAGTACAGCTACATGAAAACTGTGGTTAAATACAACAACGAAGTACTTTATATTCACATTGGAATTGGAATCGCTCCTGTTTTGTTTTTCTTTTGAATTCTTGGATGGAATATGGGTGGGCAATATAAGATAAGATAAGATAAGATAAGATAAGATAAGATAAGCCTTTATTAGTCCCACAATGGGGAAATTCCAGGATTGCAACAGCACAGGGATAGCAACACTCAGAGCAACAATCAGAAGGCAAGAGAAAAACAAGAGCAGCGAGTATACATATGTACATATAAATATAAATATATATATATATATATATATATAGACACACAGTGCGGAGCATTGTAGCTAGATGGAATAAATATATGAGTATATAAACACACAGTCCGGAGTATTGTAGCTAGATGGAATAAATATATGAGTATATAAACACACAGTGCGGAGTATTGTAGCTAGATGGAATAAATATATGAGTATATAAACACAGTGTGGAATATTGTAGCTAGATGGAATAAATATATGAGTATATAAACACACAGTGCGGAGTATTGTAGCTAGATGGAATGAAACAGCACAACCGTCTACTTAGTTATCCTACATCACAGGTGTCAAACTCATTCCATGGAGGGCCAAGACCCTGCAGGTTTTACCTCCACCCAGTGTCTTCAACAGGTGATTTCACTGAATTTCTTCACACTGATTGCTGATCAGTGAAAACACCTGCTGATGACACTGGGTAGAAGCAAAACATGCAAGGTCTTGGCCCTCCATGGAATGAGTTTGACACCCCTGTCCTACATGGTATGATTATGTGCCCATACATATTCTCACCCTCCATAGCGACCGGTATTTTCCTAGTTGTATACCAGAGGGGACCATTGTGTAAGTCTATTGTGTCTTTTGCATTCAATACTATTAGGCTGTCACGTCTTTTTGCTATCTCTGCGAGCAGCCCTGCTTAGGTTATACAGTCTGACAGCCGTAGGTAGGAAGGACCTGCGAAACCTCTCGGTTGTGCACCTAGGATGATGTAGTCTGCTGCTAAATGAGCTCCTTAGTGCATTCAGTATGTCCTGCATAGGGTGGGACTCGGACTCCAGCAGAGATGACAGTTTAGCCACCATCCTTCTCTCTCCCATCTCCTCCACTGGGTCAAGGCGCTGCCCCAGGACAGAGCTAGCTTTCTTGATCAGTTTGGTCAGTCTCTTCCTATCGGCTGCTGTAACACCACTGCCCCAGCAGACCACTCCAAAAGTGATGGCTGATGCCACCACCGTGTCATAGAATGACTTCAGCAGTGCCCCTTGTACACCAAAAGACCTGAGTCTCCTCAGTAGGAACAGCCTGCGCTGTCCCTTCTTGTAGAGTGCGTCGGTATTGTGTGACCAGTCTAGTTTATTGTTGGTCAATATAAGCTGCGGCTTCAGCCATCACCCATTTCAGATAACCTATGTTGAACTGTATAATCAGAGGAGTTATTGTTTAATTCGACCTTGTTAGATTTTTTTCCCTTTGTTATATTATTCTATTTTCTTTTAATCTATCCGAAATAAAGATTCATTCATTCACATTCCACCACTGGCTTTTAGCAACAAGTGTATTCCCCAAATATGTTTTAAACTTCCTTTATTTAACCACCACCCATTTCTGTCTTTTGTCTAGGCAAGAGGGAAACGATCCGCCCCAAACTGGACCTTGCGTCACTATTTACAGAGATGCAGGCCTAAGATCTGCTGAACTGGGACCAGTGTGAGCTGCACATCCCAGCTGCTGAGTGACCCAGTCTCACAGTTTGAATTTTGCACATTCTGAATAATCTGGAATTTGCTGCTGATTGTAATAAACAATTTAGTGACTTATGTGTTTGCATCATGATTTCTATTTTTGTCTGTTAACACACTGGTGGGAAAAGAGTCAATAGTACAAACCATTAATCGTTGACCTTGAAAATAATGGCTCATTTTTAAGAAAAGTAACCAAAACAATTATTTTATTAACTGAAGACTGTATTGTTGGATGTGCCACCACAGAAGACCCTGCATACTTTAGTGATAGTACCAGTATATGGAGGAATTCTGGGTCATATTAGCATCCGCTCTTCATCATAATGGGTTTGGGCGGGGGTGTCCAATCATGTGCCATGGAGGGCCAAGACTCTGCAGGCTTTACCTCCAAACAGTGTCTTCAACAGCAGATTCCACTGAACTTCTTCCACTGACTGCAGATCAGTGAAAACACCTGCTGAAGAGACTGGGTAGAAGAGAACCTGCAGGGTCTTGGCCCCCCATGACACATGATTGGACACCTGTAGGTTAGAGTTTAATGGGATTTAACATTTTAACACAAACTGCTTTATGGTTCATAATCCTGTTGACAGACTTACACCAAACCAAAAGTGATTTCTCAAACTGCTGGATTGTTCTTAGACAGCTTTTCCAATCTGTCAGTATTAAATTTATGTTACATGGTGGTAACCTTCACATATAAAAAAAGAGACATATGCAAAAACTTCACAGGTTTATTGTCAGTGCAATACTACATGAATGCATGTATAGTACATTGTTGATGCAGAGAATATATATATTTCTACAGTACATGTATCTAGTAAATCAAGCATTTTCCATGTAACTTTGTGACTGCATTATTTTAATTGCTTTTAATCCTAGATCAAGTTTGTTTTGGCCTAAAATGCATCATAACTGTCAAATATATCTTATTATACCTAACTCAGTACTGCTTACTTTTTGAATATATATTTTGTGGCTAATATAGTTATTAACCTGGCGATCAAGTTGTGTCAGCTGATCGTTTTTTGCTATGACACCACCTCAGACTCAGTGCTGCTGGAGCAGGTACGTCCATGATGTCTCAACAGTCTCTCCATGATTTTCACGCAGATCAGAGCAATTTGTTGCACAGGAAATAAACGTTTCTACAGACATTCTTAAGCTCTATGACCATTGTGAAGCTGGGGTGACATCAGTGACAGGCTGTGTTGAATGCCCAGACCGACCGTTTGAAGCGGTAATTTTCCCACAACAGAGCCATCTGAAACACACACAGCATACATATTTTAGTACCTAACAGCGATAACTTGCAGACATTACAGTGTAGCACGACGTACTTATAGCAAACTAGCATTAGCAACCATTAGCTTACCGTCATATATGACCTAGTTTGTATCCTCACGTCTTCGGCTCTCCCAGAAGCTGCAGTACTATTCCAGAGTGTTTCGTCTCACTGCCTGTACCCTTTTCTGGCGGTCCTTTTTGGCATTTACGGTGACAAAAAGCCACAGACCGAGGAGTCGCCTTGTACAGCCGCCATGTGTTATGTTTTGCTTGGGTCGCGTGTTTTACGTCACGGGGGTGTGGCGCCGCCTTGCTGTAAAAAAAATACCGCCCACCCCAGCTTTACCCTGCTTTACCCAGCTGTAATGGAGACATAACCGAGGCTGAACCGTGTCGTAGCAAATCGAAGCGTGACAAGGCGAGCTGGGCTAGTGGAAAAGGGCCTTTAGTTATTTAGTGAATAAATACGGACTGCAATAATGTTTCTTGACAGCCTGACATCAAGTCTGTTTCTGATCAGAGTACCTTTAACATGCATTGATTTAAAAATGTAATTTCTTCTGCTACAATAAGCTGACCCTCACAGCAGCATCCTTTTCCCCCACTGCAACCCTGTTCTGTTGAGACTGCAGTCTGCTTTGCAATTCTTGAGCCTTTTTGCTGCTTTTAGGTGGCTAAAGTTAGTATACCTGGCTCCATGTTTGGTTTCATACTGCAATAATGCAAAATGCATTCCTTAATGCAAAATGCACTCCAAGGGGGTGGCAGTGGTGCAGGTGTAGTATGGCTGTCTACTGATTGGAGGGTCAGGGGTTTGATTCCTGCTCTGTCTGCAGTCTGCTTGTCGAAGTGTCCTTCAGGAAGACACTGAACCCCCATTTGCTCCTGGTGGGTCAGGCCAGCGCCGGTGCATGGCAGTTCCACTGCTATCAGTTTGTGAATGTGTGTGTGAATGGGTGGATAGCAGGATCTGTAAAGTGCTTTGGTCATCTAGAGATGAGAAAAAGCACTATATAAGTGAACACCATTTGAAAACTGACACTTCGAGTTCCAAAGAAGACGTGCTGGTTTTTCTGATTTTAGTATAAACATGTATTCACTTTCCTACTGTAAAAATTAATTTTGGACAGTTAGCAGAATCTTTTCAGTTAACCAACCAATAATCACAGAAGAAATACCGTTTTCCAGCTTAACTTTTATTGAACCACCCAAGGAGTCAGTGTACACGGCCGCAGATCCCCTCCAGCTCTCTCTCCTGGAAAGGACCCAGCACAAAGGAATTCACAGCTTCATATAAACAAGTTACTGGGTGTTTCCTAGTAACTTTCCATCAATACATGTCCATTGTCCAAATTGTCCTCTTGGCATCCAGATGGCTCCCAGGGCCTTCTCATTTTTATGGCCTCTATCCTGTTAGTTCCTGCCTTTATTCAGTTCAATTCAATTCAACTTTATTTATATAGCGCCATTTCACAACAACAGTCATCTCATAGCACTTTCAACTGTAGGGGAAACCCCCACAATTACAGAAAGACCCCAGCAATCAAGCAATCCCCTGTGAGCAAGCACTTGGCAATGATGGAGAGGAAAAAACTCCCTTTTAACAGGAAGAAACCTCCAGCAGAACCAGGCACAGGGAGGGGCAGTCATCTGCTGCGACTGGCTGGGGGGTGAAGGGATAGAGAAGAAAAAGAAAAGAACAGACATATAGAGAGCAAACAGCACGATGGGGACTCAATCTATGGGAGAGAACAAACAGATGTTAATGACCAGCAAAAATATTTCATTGAAAGTGAAGAAAGGAGTGAAGCCCAGTGCATTGTTGGAGGTCCCCCAGCTGTCTAAACCTATTAGCAGCATAACTAAGGGAGGGTTCAGAGACACATGATCCCATCCATGTCTCCTCTTTAGTCCTACACGACCCCCATGCCCATGTATGGAAACAGGAACAGAGACTTTCCTGTGGAGTTTGTATGTGTGTGTATGTGTGCATGTGTGTGTGTGAGCTTGTGTGTCTGTGTCTATGGGTGTATGTGTGGATCTAAGAGATATGTGTATCAGGTTCAGGTTCAGGTTATTTTATTTGTACCCGTAGGTAGATTTGTTTTGCAGTCTGGTGACAACCATATTTACAAGCCACTAATTACATTCAACATAGACACAAACACAGGCACACATGAAGCTGACTATAAACATGATAAAAATACTCAAGGCTCCATCAAACAGGGTGTAAAAAGACAAAGAGATGAGGGAGAAACCAGAGGTAAGAGAGAGGGGTCATATTGAAGTTAAAAGTTAAAAACTAGTCAGAGGTTAAAAAACTCAAAGGTCTAAAACCCAATAAAGTATTTAGAACCCAAGTGACATCATACAAAATAAGTAAATATAAAATATGTACAATATATTTTTATAGCTTGTTCAACTCTTTGACAGCAGCAGGGACAAAGCTGTTTTTGTAGCGCTGGGTTTTACTTTTTGGGACAGCAAACCTCCGTCTGGAGGAAAGAAGCTGAAAGTTGCAGTGCAAAGGGTGGGAGTCATCATTTAAAATGGAGGCAGCCATCCTCTGTACTTGTCTGGTGTACAGGGATGTCAGGCTCAGCTGTGACTCACCAAGCAAACGACTGGACCATCTAACTACCTGATCCAAGGATTTCCTCTGTTTCAGTTTTATCTGACCAAACCATGACACTAAAGAAAAGGATAAAACAGATTCAATAAAAGCCCGATAAAACATTGTCATTATGGTTCGGTCAATTTGGAAGCATGCAAGTTTCCTCAAACAATGCAAATGTTGCTGACCCTTTTTGCACACCCTTTCACAGTTCACTTCAAAGTTTAAATTACTATCAATAATTATCCCAAGATATTTGTACGATTGTACACATTCAGTGTTCTGGCCTTTTAGTACGGTGACTTTGTGCCTGGGAGTTTTCCTCCTAAAGTCAATAATCATATCTTTCATTTTTGTTGTATTCAGCTGCAGGTAGGAATCCTCACACCAGTGAACAAAATCATCAACTACTGGGCCGTGGCCACTCTCACCATCCTGGAGGAGACTGACAATGACTGAGTCATCAGCATACTTTATAATGTGTCTGTTGTCATGACTGCTCCGGCACATGTTTGTGTACAGGATGAAGAGTAGTGGTGACAACACACACCCCTGAGGAGAGCCATTAGAAGAGCACTTTAGATCAGACAATGTACCATTGACCCTTACTCTCTGCGTTCTGTTGGTTAAGAAATCCAGAATCCAACCCACCAGATTATTGCTCAAATCAAATTGTTGCAGGAGCCTTTCAACTAAAATATGAGGTTGGATTGTATTAAAGGCGGAAGAAAAGTCCACAAATAAAAGCCTGGCGTGTGTCCCATTAAAATCCAGATGTTTAAAAAGCATGTTAAACATAGTGACAGTGGCATCCTCCACTCCTCTGTGAGGCCTATAGGCAAACTGCAGAGGATCCAATGCATGTTCAGTCTGCCTTAGGACCTCACATCTGATTAGTTTTTCAAAAATTTTCATTAAAATTGAAGTCAAAGCAACTGGTCTAAAGTCGTTTACCGTTTTAGGACAGCTGGATTTTGGAACGGGAACAACCACGGCTTCTTTCCAGATCTTGGGCACATGTTGTGTCTGTAAGGACTTATTGAAAATGTAATGAAATATAGGACTCAGTTCATGTGCACAGGACTTTACCAAGCCCCCACATACACTACCGTTTAAAAGTATGGGGTCACCCAGACAATTATTTTGTGTTTTTCATGAAAAGTCACACTTATTTACCACCATGAGTTGTAAAATGAATAGAAAATATAGTCAAGACATTGACAAGGTTAGAAATAATGATTTGTATTTGAAATAATAATTTTTTCCAGATACTCAACCTGCTCAAAGGAAGGTCAGTTTTATAGCTTCTTTAACCAGCTAAACTGTTTTCAGCTGTGCTAACATGATTGCACAAGGGTTTTCTAATCATCCATTAGCCTTCTGACGCAATGAGCAAACACATTGTACCATTAGAACACTGGAGTGATAGTTGCTGGAAATGGGCCTCTATACACCTATGTAGATATTGCACCAAAAACCAGACATTTGCAGCTAGAATAGTCATTTACCACATTAGCAATGTATTTTAGATATTAGAGTGTATTTCTGATTAGTTTAAAGTTATCTTCATTAAAAAAACAGTGCTTTTCTTTCAAAAATAAGGAAATTTCTAAGTGACCCCAAACTTTTGAACGGTAGTGTATATTATCAGGGCCCTGACTTTTGTTCACTTTTACAGCACAGAACTCCCTTTTAACATCCTGCACCTCAATATTAAAGTGCTGATTGTCTTTGAGTTTCTGTTTCAAATCTTGGATTTCTGTACTGAAATCAAAGGAGTCAGAACGACCATAGAAACAATTAAGAGCATTAGCCAGCTCTGTGTCTGAATTAAAACCATCTAAAAACACATGGTTACTGCGCTCTGTGCTCTGAAGGCCTGCAATAGTTTTCATACTGGCCCAGGCCGAACCAAGTTTATTTGCTGCCATCTTGCTTTCCAACTCTGATTTATAATTCTGTTTTGCTCTTAAAATTTCGGATTTCAGCTCCTTAGTGGCAACCTGTAGCTCAGAAACAGACCCCTGTTTAAAGGCAAGTGCTTTCCTCTGTAAGCAGGATTTAACTGATTTAGTAACCTATGGCTTGTTGTTGGGATATACAGTATTTTGACACGTTTACGTGGAACAATCTTATTTTGACAGTGAGCCATGTATGAGCATGTGAGCTCAGCCAGAGAGTCCAAATCATCCCCGCAGGCCATTATGAACATCTCCCAGTCTGTACAGTCAAAGCATTCCTGGAGGCTGTGCTCTGAATCTTCTGTCCACACATCTATGTGGTGATATGTGTATGCAAGCACTTTGTGTAATATGTCATTAACTAATCTTCACTGTTTATTTATTATATCACTAGCCATCTCTAAGCTGCCTTCCCTCTTCTAACTGATGTTGAAACACTGCTCACAATGGTTGGATGTTATCAATGAACCAATGATGGCACCACAGTGCACTGTGGGACATGTAGCTTGTCACTGTACTCTAAGGCAGCACAGAATCATATCTCCAGGATCGTTGTAGAATGATGTCATCACGTCGTCACGTCACGTACGTGGCACACACACACAGCCAGGACTACTGATATGTACACCTGCTTTCTTCCTGCATTGCTGAATAAAACATTTGTGAAATAACGCCTTCGGTGCCGTTCTACATGGTGTCAGAAGTTAAGCAGCGGAAACTAATTTTCCTGCCGAACTCTACATAGACCCAGTAAGTCAACTAATTATTTAGTTAGACGTTAGAAGCGTATTCTGTGGTACACGTGTGCCTCCCCCAGCTGACGCTAGCATGGCTGATGGATTCCGCCGTCCGGACCCGCTTGTGTTCAACGACAAAATTGCAGAAAACTGGCGAGTGTTCGAACAAGAATATGACATTTTCATCGCGGCTGCCCACAACGACAAGCCCGACCGAACCAAAGCCTACATACTCCTCAATTTGGCAGGTAGCGAGGCTATTGAAAGGGAACGCACGTTCACCTATGCACCAGCTCAACGGAATAACGAGGGGGAGGAGATCCGTCCGGCAGAGTCACGGGAGGATCCAGAATGCCTAAAAAGAAAGTTCAGATACCTCTGCAGTCCACAGACAAACATCACAATGGAGAGACATGTATTCAACACAAGGAACCAAAAACCCGGTGAGACCATAGAGGCTTATGTAAGCGCACTCCGAAATAAGGCTAAAACGTGTGACTTTGGAGCATTGCATGACGACTTAATTCATGACCGGCTGGTTGTTGGTATCAGCTCCGATAGCGTGAGGAAGATACTACTGAGAGAGAGCGATTTAACACTATTAAAAGCCATCAAAATATGCCAAATCAATGAACAAACAGAACAACATACTAAAACTCTAGCAACAACACCACGTAGTTCAACAAATGTGGATGCAATACGCCAAGACCGCAGAATGCAAAAAACAGTTCGCCACAAGCAGTACAAAGAACATTACAGTCCCAAATCAGACAACATAAGCTGTACCAACTGTGGACATGAACATCCAGCGAAGAAGGAACTCTGTCTAGCATATGGGAAGCAATGCAATTACTGCAAAAAGCCCAACCATTTCAAAAACTACTGCAGATCGGCAGCAAGAAACAAGCAGTACAAACCTGTCAACCAAATAGCCCAAGCAGACTCCGACAGTGACGGCGAGGACTCTGAATCATTCGACATCAACGGGCTGTCACCAGCCGCAAATAAGATAAACACACTGTCTACTGATGATGTGAAAGAAGAACTACACTGCAATGTAAAACTCAATGGCAAGACACTCAAACTGAAAGTAGACACTGGCGCAAAGTGTAACGTAATCTCCCTGGATGCATTCAGGTATGTGAGAAACACAGAAAAAATAAACAAAGACAACAAGGCCAGGCTCATCGCTTATGGAGGCACGGTGATAAACACTGAGGGGACTGTGTTGTTCAAGTGCCAGACCAGTGACCAAAGATCCTACAACCTGCGTTTCCATGTAGTAAATGGCAAAGTGCAACCACTGCTAGGGCTCCCGGACTGCATGAAGATGGACCTGATGACTCTGAAAGACCAGGTTTTCCAGGTGAACGTGACCGAACCGAGCTCCTCTCAAAACTGGTTTAATAACTATGCTGAGCTTTTCAATGGCGAACTAGGTTCACTCCCAGTAACCTATCACATGAAACTGGACCAGAATGTGACACCCGTCATCCGGCCCCCTCGCCGCATTCCAGTTGCCATGATGGACAAAGTGAAAGCAGAACTGGAAAACATGGTGCAGCAAGGAGTCATCACACCCATTTCAGAACCCACTGAATGGGTATCCTCAATGGTAGCGACACACAAAAAGGACACTGACAAGATCCGTGTGTGCATCGACCCAAGAGACCTAAATGAAGCAATTATGCGCCCCCATCATCCCATGCGCACAGTCGAGGAAGTTGCTGCACAAATGGCAGGCGCAACCGTGTTTTCTGTGCTTGATGCCAAGAGCTCCTTTTGGCAGGTCAAACTGGACCAAACGTCATCATTCCTCACCACTTTCGCCACTCCATTTGGGCGATATCGATACCTGAGAATGCCATATGGTATCAATGCAGCGTCTGAGGTCTTCCAGAGATCCATGGAGCAAATATTTGCCGGCCTCCCTTGCGCAATAATTGTTGATGACATCATAATCGGTGGAAGAAATCTTAAAGAACACAACGAGAACCTTCAAAAAGTGCTCAACAGGGCAAGGAACGTGAAATTGAGGCTGAACCCCCAAAAATGCAGATTCCAGCTAAAGGAAGTCAGCTACGTGGGCCATGTCTTCACTGAACAAGGGTTGAAACCCGATCCAGCAAAGATCCAAGCGATCACTGACATCCCGGCCCCCCAGGACAAAGCTGCTCTACAACGCTTCCTGGGTACAATAAATTACCTGGGCAAGTTCATTCCAAACCACAGCAACATTGCAGCACCTCTCCACCAGCTCCTGCATAAAGACACAGCATGGACTTGGACTGAACAACAACAAAATGCATTTGACACTCTGAAACAGTGTGTGACGTCACCTCCAGTACTCCGGTACTATGACGTACAAACACCAGTCACTCTGACATGTGACGCCTCACAGTATGGCCTTGGTGGTGCATGTCTCCAGAATGGCAGTCCTGTCGCATATGCCTCTCGCACTCTTACTGAAACAGAAAGAAAATATGCACAAATTGAAAAAGAGCTGCTTGCTGTCGTTTTCACCTGTTTCAAATTCTATGACTACATATACGGAAAACCAGTGATCGTGGTGACAGACCATCAGCCCCTGGTCTCCATCCTGAAGAAACCTCTCCACACAGCGCCTGCGCGTTTACAACGCATGATGCTGAAGCTGCACAAGTTCAACCTCACGCTAGTTTACAAGAAAGGAAAGGAATTGCACTTGGCAGACATGCTGTCCCGTGCACCGAGCAACGCCATAGCCTCACATGCCACTGAACGTGAGGACTTCGAGGTAATGACGGTGCAGCACATCTCATCCAGTCGTCAGGAAGAACTCCGCACACATACAGCGAAAGACACCGCCCTCCAGGCCCTGAGCAACATCATCAAGCATGGATGGCCAGATAGGTTGAGCAAAGTACCCGACACAGTGAAAGAATTCTTCCCGTTCCGTGATGAGCTCTGTGTGGAAGATGGAATAATCATGAAAGGTACAAGAGCAACAATTCCACAAACGCTGCACAAAGAATATCTCCTGCTGCTCCATAAAGGACACCCCGGTGCTGAAGCCACCAAGCGGCGAGCACGCAACATAGTCTATTGGACCACAATGACGAGAGACATTGACAGTTATGTACAGTCATGCAGCACTTGCAATGCCCTTAAACCACATCAGCAAAAGGAGCCAATGCAACCACACACAGTCCCAGAGCTCCCGTGGTCAATAGTGGCAACAGATCTGTTCGAATGGAACAGCCAGCACTACCTGGTCCTGGTAGACTCCTATTCAGGATGGTATGAACTGGATCCAGTCAAGAAAATCACATCACAATGTGTAATTAACAAGCTGAAACGTCACTTCTCAGTCCATGGAGTCCCCCACAAGCTGCTGTCAGACTGTGGAACACAATTCACTAGTCAGATGTTCCAAGACTTTGCGAAAAGCTGGGATTTCACTCATGTCACCAGCAGCCCTGAGTATCATCAAGCAAACGGGCTGGCAGAGAGAGCCGTACGGAGTGCAAAACGACTGTTGGAAACATCCAAAAGAGACGGTACTGACCTGTTCCTCAATCTTCTGAGCATCAGAAATGTCCCACGAGACGGCACGCTGGGCTCACCTGCACAAAGACTGATGTCCAGAGAGACACGCACAAATATTCCCATCAGCAGGCACCTGCTTAAGCCAATGTCCAAGAATCCAGAGTCGATCCACACCCACCTGTCAAAGAAGAGGCAAGCACAAAAAGGATTCTACAATCGTGGCAGCCGGCCACTTCCCCCGCTCCAAAGCTCCCAAGTAGTACGCCTGCAAACAGAGAAAGGACATGACAAAATTGGCATCATCAAAAGAATCGCAGCAGAGCCACGGTCTTACGTGGTGGAATCAGGAGGAAAAGAATACTGCCGGAACCGGCGACACCTGCTGCCAGTCACAGAACCACCACCAACAGAACCAGAACCAGATCCAGCCTCACCGGCAGACTCACCAACACAGAAGACCAGCAGTGAGACTGTGCCCAGTCTACCCGCATCTCCTCCCAGGCATGATGCCGTGCACACTTCCCCCAGGCAGGCCGCTGTGCCCGCATCTCCTCCCAGGCATGATGCCGTGCACACTTCCCCCAGGCAGGCCGCTGTGCACGCTCCTCCCAGGCTTCCTGCTGCGCACACTGACCACACTCCTGGCCTCCTCGGAGAGCCATCGCTCCCACAAGTCACCGAGACCCCCCTGGCCCGTTCCAGGTTTGGTAGACTCCTGAAGCCTAATCCCAAGTACAATACAGACTGATTGTGACATTTACTGAAGCTGATGTTTTGTAGTTTCGTGTTGAAATATAGACATATTTACAAGCCAGGCATAAGTTCATTTTCAAATTAGATCAGTTATGTTGTGTCACGGGAATTTATTTTATTTGCAAGCCAGGCATTAGTTTATTTTCAAGATAGGTATGTTATGTGGTGCCATTGAAAGTTATTTTACTAGTTGTTTATTCGTCACAGTATACTCACTCTCACAGGAATGTGACATGTTTTCTCATACCAATCCAAGAGTCAATAGTGTTCTCTTTGTACCAAAGTTCTATACTAAAGAAGGGGGATGTAGAATGATGTCATCACGTCGTCACGTCACGTACGTGGCACACACACACAGCCAGGACTACTGATATGTACACCTGCTTTCTTCCTGCATTGCTGAATAAAACATTTGTGAAATAACGCCTTCGGTGCCGTTCTACAATCGTATTCTTTTTAGGCTCCAGCAGGCCTCACAAAATGACACGGATTAGGCCCAGGGGCCTTGAGTTTGACACACGACTTTTGCCACCAACTAAAGTATCCTGTGAATGGCAATTGGGACTTAGTCCATAAAACATTCCAGATGTAATTTTCAGAGTTTCTACCAGGAAACAGAAAAGTTACATAGAGCTGCTTCAAATACTGTTAAACTGTCATTAAATTTCAGGAATATGCTATTTGATACAAGGAACTGCTAGCTTTGTTGAATTGTAAAAATTAAGTCATAATTTTGGATACCACACTACAGTGTAAAACAATTTCAAAGACATGCTAGTGTTACCCACAAAATGAATCAGTTGTGGGATAACCCCCACAACAGACTGGGGCAGGCACAGCAACGTGTGTATTAATGTCTACAGGCAGCCCCACTTCTTCCGGCTCACTACTGTGATGTTAATGTGCCATTCATGCATTGTGTTCATGCTTCCTGTCCTTACTGTGTCTATACACTGATAACAATATGTAGATGTGCCTTGTAACCTCTTTTGTCCTGCAACTCTGGAGCAGAGGCGTATCCTGGCTAGCAATCTCCTTATTGTTATGTGCGTCTCTCAAATGCAAATGCCCATACCTACTGCTGTGAATGCCTTTCATGTATTGTTTGTAGCTGGGTATATAAGCTCACGGAAATCCATGTTCTCACTCTCACTCTTTGACTACTGCTGCTGACACACACATCCTGTGTCTCTTTGCTGAGAGCCTGAGGACCCGCTCCAGTCTGCTCACACAAGGGCTGGAGCGGAGTTCCTGTGACGGCGGTATGATAATAAACCTATCTAAAACCTCACTTCGCTGCCTTATTTTTCTTGCCGCCGCACAGTAACAAATAGCTGATGCTGAAAAAAACGTCTGTAACAGAGGCACACTTTTTATATGAGCTATAATCACTGCATGAAAAAGATTCTAACAAGCAGACCAATGATAAGTTACAGTACTTGTACAGTAAGTCACATTTATGTAAAGGTCAGAGGCTAACGTCCTACAGCAACATTTGAGAGTCTGAAGAGGAAGTGTGGAAATGTGGACTGAAGGGTGAGCAAAATTAACTGGAAGTGAAATTTCATGACAAATGAATATATAGCCACTTCTCTGAGAGAGTTCTCAAAGTTACTCAGCATGATAAAATTTGGTGTGAGTGAAACACTGCATTAGCAACAAGTTCACCAATCAACAAGGACAAAATAGAACAGTACTGTACTTTTCTTCTGTGGAACCTTTATCGACAACCACAGAAGCATTTCTTCCACCAGTCAAGTCAAGAGCTTCTGCTCTTGAGCTTTTTAATTGCTGTCAGACAGGTGTGATGTCATGATGCTGCCCTCCTTTTAGACGGTGTCAGTGACTGTCCAGTGACTGTCTTCTGGAATCTGGACAACTGCCAAGTCAGCAGTCTTCCCCAAGAAGTGTTTCTTCTTTGTTCTGACTGGCAGTAGTTATGCCAGTTCAGAGCTGAATCATCTACTGGGCTGGATAGACCATATTCATAAGAACGTGTAAGGATTCCAGGGCTGCACACCCTTGCCTGTACCTCTTTCCACTAATTGGCTTCCTTTCTGCTGTCATAGAAGCGTTTGCCCCTCTGGGGCAAAGAAGGAGAGGAAGACCCACTTGCGAGGCGAATCTGGTAAACCATAATTTATTAACGAACAGAAAATAACACTACGCAAGGGCAGAAGCGAAATGAAATAATAATCCAAACAGCATGGAGAAACAAATAATAATTCCATACAGCGTGGTACAAAAATGTGGCGTTAACATAAGGACGCAGCAAAGAACACAGACTGAAAATGCACGTAGTATATAGACAGGGGAGCAATCAGGACAAAACAGAACAGGTGAGCTCCACCAAGGACATCAGGTGGTACAGGACGGGTGGGGCTGTGCAAACACAGAGGGAATATACACCAACCATGATTAATGGGTAAAAAGGGAACATAAAGCGTGGACAGGGGCTGCAGACCTGTTCAGATCACTACACCCACAGCTGCATGCTTCACCTGAAGGCAATCAGGGAGGGCTTTTAAAAGACACTCTCTCCTGCTGCTCTGCCTGGGCACGTCATGTCACCTCCTATAAAGCCTGTCTCACCTGAAACCCTGTGTGAAGCCTGGATGTAAGCTAGCCTCTGCTTAGTAAAGAGTTTGGACTTTTTTCAACTGTTGTGTGCTCTTCGCAGGATTCCTCCTTGTGCAGTGGATTAGATTCCTGGTGGCAGAGGCGGACTTACCATTAAAGCGTACCTGTGGTGGTCGTGAAAAAAAAGATATTATATTGAGCCCCTGTCTCACGTTCTAGTTCAAGTTTAAGTTGAAATTCACGTTCAAAGCAATTTGATATAAATCCATTGCTGATCTGCTGGTTCAGCTATGTCAGCAAAACATGGGTACAGCCATACTAGCGGCTACAGGGACTTCCAGGACGCTTCCTGTGATGTAATTTCGTTGACACCGCGATCTGGATCAGTATTGGCTGAGCCTCGAGTACCCGGATGTGGAGCGGCTTCGGGGATATTCAAATTCAAACGTTTATTTCAAACTCAGGATTCATATTAAATGCAGAACTAAAACGAGTAGAAAATAAATAAATAAATGTTTAAATTCGGCGAGCCGTCTTTTCTGATCTGAGCTCGTAAATGACGATAATTCGAAAACTGCGATCTGAGTACCCGGATGTGCAGCGGCTTCGGGGATATTAAAATTCAAACGTTTATTTCAAACTCAGGATTCATATTAAATGCAGAACTAAAACGAGTAGAAAATAAATAAATAAATGTTTAAATTCGGCGAGCCGTCTTTTCTGATCTGAGCTCGTAAATGACGATAATTCGAAAACTGCGATCTGAGTACCCGGATGTGCGGCGGCTTCGGGGATATTAAAATTCAAACGTTTATTTCAAACTCAGGATTCATATTAAATGCAGAACTAAAACGAGTAGAAAATAAATAAATAAATGTTTAAATTCGGCGAGCCGTCTTTTCTGATCTGAGCTCGTAAATGACGATAATTCGAAAACTGCGATCTGAGTACCCGGATGTGCGGCGGCTTCGGGGATATTAAAATTCAAACGTTTATTTCAAACTCAGGATTCATATTAAATGCAGAACTAAAACGAGTAGAAAATAAATAAATAAATGTTTAAATTCGGCGAGCCGTCTTTTCTGATCTGAGCTCGTAAATGACGATAATTCGAAAACTGCGATCTGAGTACCCGGATGTGCGGCGGCTTCGGGGATATTAAAATTCAAACGTTTATTTCAAACTCAGGATTCATATTAAATGCAGAACTAAAACGAGTAGAAAATAAATAAATAAATGTTTAAATTCGGCGAGCCGTCTTTTCTGATCTGAGCTCGTAAATGACGATAATTCGAAAACTGCGATCTGAGTACCCGGATGTGCGGCGGCTTCGGGGATATTAAAATTCAAACGTTTATTTCAAACTCAGGATTCATATTAAATGCAGAACTAAAACGAGTAGAAAATAAATAAATAAATGCTTAAATTCAGCGGCTTGTCTCATCTGATCTCGGAAGATGATTCTAAAACTATATACAGAGCAGCAGACACTCGTTGCTCTTTTAAAAACAAAAACATACAATGCGATATGGATATCGCAACATGGCGGAATGTAAAGCCTTTGGATGTCTGAATAATAAGCGAAAAAAGCAAAGAAACACTTTTTTTGTGTACCCAAACCCAGCTCACCTTGTCAGAAGATCGGAGCGGAAACAGGGCACAGACGAATAAGTTCAGACGAAACTGCGTTGTGTGTGAGGACCACTTCGTCACTTTAACCCTCAGAAGACCTTTCTGGCTCAAACCTGTAGCCATGTTGGACAAATTCTTCCTCAGAGTCCGACAATTCAGCCATAATAGAATAAAAACACTCACAACAGCACCCTAGTCTCTCATACAGGCGGAGCATTGACTGTTGAGTATCCACGAAGTGACGTCACATCCGCATGTGTCATGGCTGCGCCCACAGTTTTCATTGGCTGCCCATGGCCAAGGTCCTATTTGAATATATGTCTGGTGGTATATGGCTGGCAAGAATTATTTACCAAAATAAGAAATACTTTTTCATAATGTTTTCAAGTCAAATGCGTCTTCACGACCACCACAGGTACGCTTTAAGCAAAGGTAGGCGACTGCCTTAGGCCCTGATCTGCTATGGGCCCCGATCTACTAGGAGCCCCATATATTTTTTTTTAATGTTTAGCATATTTAACATGATGTCCGACAAAATAAAGAAACACCAGTATTTACATAAACAGCAGATCAATTCATGAATGTAACATCCTCCCCTCTTCTCCTCAGACTGTTGGACTCTTCCATGGTGTTTCTGAGACATGCGCATGCCATTGCATTGTAAACAAACTGTACAGCATGTAGAATAGCAGCAAAATAGAGACGAAGTTATCCGAGTGGTGCAGAGAAATGGAGAAAAAGGGAAGAGCACAGAAAATTTCTATCAAAACAACCTTTTTCACTTCAACCTGGGATGAGATTTACCCTCCTGAAGAGCGGCTAGAGAGCAACACTGCTTGTAGGAGCACACATGATGAGCACCTGCTGTTAATGAGGAGGCAGCGGTGACGCAGGCTGATGACAGTAGAGGCAAACAACAAAATGTTTTGACTATTTTTTATAATTGCAAAATTTGCAGAAGCTATGGCTCACAGTGTTAAATTTAAATATGACCAACTGTGCTCTCCAGGCATGCACAGGATATCTGCAGCCTCAGCAGATGACATTACATGAGATTAAATATAGTTCTGAGAGAGTTTTTTTGCACTAAAAGTTGTGGGAAGAATTCCAAATTTTAAAGGAGATGCCTTTTTCCATAGTTTACTTCAATTATATTCTGTATAACACCACAAGAAAAGCACAAGATTGTCAAAAAATTCTTATTAAACAGTGATTTGTAAATTAAGCAGAAACTTCTACTATACAGAAAATAACTCTTTTGTGCAACAGCAAGTACAGCTTTAACACAGTTAAGTGAGAATGAAGTAGTTACTCATAAATTTGTCATAAAAATGACCAACACTGTAGGTTACTCTTGCTGAGAACTTGAATAAAAAGGATGAAAAAATAATCATTCATTACAACAGCTAAACTGCACTGACTGCATGTTAAACAGTATAAATTTGGAAATTGCTGGCAGCAGCTTCATTTGAAAACTCCCTAACCACAGCAGTGCCCAACCACTCGGTACCAACCGCAGAGAAAAAAGAAATAATTTATTCTGTTGCTCTGTATTGTCTATCCAAGTCTGTCTTTTGGAGTCCCTCCTCACCCGTGCCTCCGCAACAAAGAGCTTTTCAGGCAGGAGGACTTTTTTCAACACAAACCCAGCACTTTGTACTTGTGGTCAAGAGAGAGACGTGGGGAGACGTCCACCAGCGGGCCAGGGGAGACGGAGGACAGGATGGTGTAGGAAAACTTGCAGGTGAGTGTTGTTTTTTAAATCGCACTCTCTGGTTTTGCTGATGTGTTCCATTAATATGCACAGAAGTGAGCACGGTGCAGCGACACATTTGATTGGTTAGACTGAGTGTTTGAGCGCTACTCAGGGACAAATTTGATTGGCGAAATTAGTGGAAGTTGATGAGGATTGACCAAAATTGCGGGAAAGTTGCGGTGATTGGACAAAGTTACAAGGTTGCTCAAAAGATATGGTGATGGTCTGATATTGCGTGAATTAGTGCAATCACAATATCGCAGAATCCTGGAGGGACTGGTAAGTGTGAACAAACAATAAATCTTCCACGTGATTTTTTTTTTTTATAATAGAGAAGAGTCTACATTCAATTTGTTAAGCTTCTTTGTTTTTCTACAGCTGTAATTCTTGATGCCTGAATGATGTCATCATATGAAGACTTCTGAGAATAAGTTTCAGGTAGGATTTCAATAAGACCTGAAAAGATTTCTGTCTTTGCCTTGGGCCCCAAATGGTCTAAGTCCGCCCCTGGCTGGCGGATTATTCACCACCTCTCACAGAGCACTGTATCTTCACTCCTTTGTCCCCCACAACTCAGGCCTGGCCAGCCTGCCTCACACCCTCACTGCTCAGCCCCTGGAGAACTGCAGTAGAAGCCCTTGGAAGGATCGGCAGCCAAGTCCTCTGCCACACCACCAACAGACTGGAGTCTGACAGTGTCCTGATCCTGACAGATCAAAAAGGAGAAGGAAGCTGCGTTGAAAAGTGGAGACAGGGACTGCTACAGGGAGGTTAAATATCGGTTTAACAGAGAGCTGAGGAGAGCTAAATCTGTGTATTCTGAGAGACTCCAGCAGCAGTTCACTGCTAATGACTCTGCTTCTGTGTGGAGAGGACTGAGGCAAATCACCAACTATCGGCCTCAGGCTTCTAAAGGTCAGGATGACAAAGCCCTTTGTCAAAAACTGTCCCAACATTACGCCCGTTTTGACACCTCGTCAGCTGTGTCCAACTCCCCCCCTCCCTCCAGCTCCACTGCCTCCTCGGCCCCTAATTCATCAAAAGCGGCCCCCCCTCCTCCTCCTCCCCCCCTGCCCTTGTCATCAGTGAGCAGGACGTGCACAGACAATTCTCCAGACTGAACCCGCGCAAGGCCCCCGGGCCGGACGGTGTGTCTCCCTCCACCCTGAGACACTGTGCGAAAGAGCTGGCTCCTGTCTTCACAGACATTTTTAACACCTCCCTTAAGCTATGCCACGTGCCGACCTGCCTCAAATCCTCCACCATCATCCCTGTCCCCAAGAAGCCACGGATTACTGGACTTAACGACTACAGACCTGTAGCGCTCACCTCTGTAGTCATGAAGTCCTTTGAGCGCCTGGTCCTGTCTCACCTCAAGTCCATCACCACTCCCCTCCTGGACCCGCTGCAGTTTGCCTACCGTGCCAACAGGTCTGTGGACGACGCAGTCAACCTGGCCCTCCACTCCATCCTGCAGCACCTGGACTCCCCGGGAACCTACGCCAGGATCCTGTTTGTGGACTTCAGCTCTGCATTCAACACCATCCGCCCCATTCTGCTCCAGGACAAGCTGTCCCTGCTCGGCGTGCCTGATTCCCTCTGCAGGTGGATCACCGACTTCCTGACGAACCGGAGGCAGCATGTGCGGCTGGGGAAGTCTGTCTCGGACTCTGTTAGCATCAGCATTGGATCACCCCAGGGCTGTGTACTTTCCCCCCTACTCTTCTCCCTTTATACCAACTCCTGCACCTCCTCCCACCAGTCTGTTAAGCTGATCAAGTTTGCGAACGACACCACCCTCATCGGGCTCATCTCCAACGGCGACGAGTCCGTCTACAGGATAGAGGTGGCCCAGCTGGTGTCCTGGTGCAGCCACAACAACCTGCAGCTGAACGCTCTGAAGACAGCGGAGATGATTGTGGACTTCAGGAAAGTCACAACCCCCCTGCCCCCCCTCACCATCACAGGCTCTCCCATCACCATTGCAGATTCCTTCCGCTTCTTGGGCACCACCATCACCCGGGACCTCAAATGGGAGCCGACCATCAGCTCCCTCATCAAAAAGGCCCAGCAGAGGATGTTCTTTCTGCGGCAGCTGAGGAAGCTCAAGCTACCCACCAAGATGTTAGTGCAGTTCTACACGGCCATCATCGAGTCCATCCTCACCTCCTCCATAACCGTGTGGTACGCAGGAGCCACTGCCAGGGACAGACTAAGGCTGCAGCGCACCGTGCGCACTGCTGAGAAGGTGATCGGCTGCAAGCTCCCATCTCTCCAGGACCTATACATCTCCAGGACCCGGAGGCGTGCAGGCCGGATCATAGCCGATCCTTCACACCCTGGTCACGTACTGTTTGCCCCCCTCCCCTCAGGTAGAAGACTTCGGTCCATCCTGACTAAAACCTCCCGGCACATGAACAGCTTTTTCCCCTCTGCCATCAGACTGCTGAACACTAAGTGACTTATTGACTCTCGTGCACTATGTACAGCAGCTCATGTCGTTCATCACTGTTTTTCTGTTGCATTATCGACTGCACTGTGGTACCCCATATTATCTGCTACTTGCTAATTTATTTAAAACTGCCTTGACTAGTATTACTCATTATTATTATTATTATTATTATTACTTATTATTCTACACTTATTGCATGTTTTTAGTCTTTTAGTTTTTTAGTTTATCTCTTTATCTCATCATGTTTTTAATGTTGCAGCATGGCACAGAGACAAATTCCTAGTTTGTGTACTACATGAACAATGGCAATAAATCTGATTCTGATTCTGATTCTGATTCCTCTCCTGTGTGGTGTAAGAAAACCACAAGTTTGGTCAGCGTGATGATGCAGCTGCTTGGTGGCGTCATCATGCCGAGCATATAAAGGTAAGTGGTGGCCATTTTGCAGCCTCTTTTAGCGCACTCCTCCTCCCAGCAAAAGACCTGTACTGTGGAGATCACGAAATGATGAGACTGGTTGCTTTTTAGTTCCAGTTTATTGCATCTTACATCTCCAGCCTTCTCTCTCTCTCAGACAGAAACAAAGAGGAAGTGCTGCAATAAACCCAAACATATATATACCATGCACCCCCACTGACAGAGTCACCCACTCAAGTCAAATCCCTCTCTTCATCCCTCACACCAAAAGTCACACATTCACGTTACATCAAATCTTTCTATTCATAACGTACATCAAAGGCAAAGTCACACATCCATGTTACATCCTTCCATTCATGCTTAAGCCGAAGTTCCTTCAGGCTCTCGTCCCTGAGCCTCTGTCCTTCTTCTAAGTCCGCAGGTGGTCCAGACTCATTGTCCATTTGAGGCGTGAGGTCAATCCGCATTGCAAGCCCACAGTCCTTCTGTGTTTAAACCTAAGCATGCAAATATGTGAGCTACATACAGTTACATACAGTTATGAATATGGGTGCTACATCACCCCCCCCAAACGCCCAAGATGGACAAGACAACCACATTATCTCAATGGGTAATACAACGTATGTCACCCCCCACCTGCAGAAACTACAGCACAGTCTGATCAAATCACACATCACCCCACACGTAGCCTAGGTTTCAACCTCCTCCCGAACCTGCTGTAAGCAGGCTTCACAATCCGTGTGGCGCCGTCCTGCGGTGAATCTGTGGAGTGAGGGGGAGAAAGGTTATTTGATCCTTGCGGGGGCGCCTGGGGCCGCTCCCTGGGGGGCCTGCCGCGTCGAGGTGCCTGCGCCAGTCGTACAGACTCGTCATGCAACACAAAGGCAGGCTTTAATCTATCAATACTGATTGTTTCTTTCCTGCCTCCCAAATCAAGCACAAAATATTTGTCCCCGGTTTCCAGCACTCGAAACGGACCGTCATATGGTGGGCAGAGACTGTGTCGCTGAGCATCGTGCCTAACAAAAACAAATTCGGCGTTTTGTAGAGCTTTGGGAACAAAAACACGCGAAAAAGTGTGATGCGCGGGGCCGGGGAGCGTCTCTGCCCCCACGCCACTCAGAGGTCCCCGTACTGGGGGGCGCCCTGGCGCCGCATGGCTCAGTAGGAACTCACCGGGCAGCCTGAGAGGTTGAGCAAAAACTAATTCCGCGGGTGAGGCGTTTAAATCCTCTTTGGGTGCTGAACGCAACCCCAATAAAACCCAAGGTAGCCTGTTTACCCAATCTGCATCCGTGAGCGACGCTCTCAGGGCTGCCATCAAAGACCTGTGAAAACGCTCGCATAACCCGTTAGCCTGGGGATGATACACGGTAGTGCGGTGGATTGTCGCTCCTAAGCTGCTGGCCATCGCTGACCACAGTTCCGACACAAATTGAGGTCCCCTATCGGACGTAATGTCCGACGGGACCCCGAAACGAGCAACCTAGGCCGTTAAAAAAACGCGAGCCACCTCTGCCGCTGTGGTCGTTGTTAGCGGGACCACTTCTGGCCAACATGTGGTTCGGTCCACCATTGTCAAGAGATGTGCGAACCCTTGTGACGGCAGTAGCGGGCCCACGAGGTCCACATACACATGATCGAACCTCTTAGCCGGGATGTGAAAAGGCTCTAAGAGGGCTTTCGTGTGCCTGTGGATTTTGGCCCGCTGGCAAGCCATGCAGGCTGCCGCCCACTCTTTCACGTGCTTGCGCAGGCTCGGCCAAACAAACTTCTCCGCTACCATTTTTACAGAAGCGCGTACCCCTGGGTGCGCCAGGGAGTGAACCGCATCAAAAACTCAGTGGCGCCAAGCGGCCGGTACCACCGGGTGCGGCCACCCGGTGTATACGTCGCAGATGAGGGGGGGTGAACCGGCTTGTAGAATCCTGCTCTCCAGCCTTAACCCTGTTGGTCCAGACTGGAGCGCGCGCACATCTGCATCTCTGCTCTGTTCCGACGCCATGGCTGCATAATCTATCTCCACGTGCACCGGGGCCACGTGCGCGTCCGCGCCGCTAACCGGTTCCACGGCCGCGGCCGTGCAATCTGCATCCGCGCGGACAGGTGCTGTTACCGCGCGGGAGAGACAATCCGCTACAACATTAAGCTTACCGGCTACGTGCTGAATGTCAGTGGTAAATTCCGAAATTGCGGCCAGCTGCCTCTGCTGCCGTCCGGACCACGGTTCCGAAATTTTGGACATTGCGAAAGTAAGCGGTTTGTGGTCGACAAACGCAGTGAAACGCCGCCCTTCCAGCCAGAACTGGAAATGGTGAATGGCCAGGTGGAGCGCCAACAGCTCCCTGTCAAACGCGCTGTATTTCCGCTCGGCATCGCGCAAGGATCTGCTGAAAAAAGCGAGCGGCTGCCAGACCCCGGCGACCTGCTGCTCCACCACGGCCCCGATGGCCACGTCTGACTCGTCGGTGGTTAGCGCTATGCGGACTGATGGGTCTGGGTGTGCCAGCAGTGCCGCGTCCGCCAGTGCTGTTTTAACCTCCGTGAATGCGTGTTCCCGCTCCGGGGACCTCTTGATCACATTGGAGGGCTTCTGCTTTTTAAGCACGGCGTATAACAGCTGCATGAGCTGCGCTGCGTGGGGTATGAAACGGTTATAAAAATTTACCATTCCTAAAAATTCTTGCAACGCTTTAACCGTTTGTGGCCGAGGGAACTCTGCCACTGCGCGTACCTTGGCCGGTAGAGGGACTGCCCCCTCTGGGGAGACGCGGTGTCCCAAAAAATCGATTTGCGCCACGTCAAAATGGCACTTGGCTGGGTTAATTATCAACCCGTGCTCCTCCAACCTCTGAAAAACGGTCGTGAGGTGTTTTTCATGTTCCTCCTCGGAGGCACTGGCGACTAAAATATCGTCCAGGTAGACAAAAACAAAAGGGAGATCGCGCAACACGGCATCCATCATTCGTTGGAAGGTTTGCGCGGCGCCTTTAAGGCCAAAAGGCATGCGTAAAAATTCAAAAAGTCCGAACGGGGTTATTACAGCTGTTTTGGGGATGTCCTCTGCATGGACCGGGACTTGGTGATAGCCGCGAACCAGATCTATTTTAGAAAAAATGCGCGCCTTTGCTAAGTGCACCAAAAAATCCTGGATGTGCGGAATTGGGTAGCGGTCATGCGCCGTGGCATTGTTCAGCCTGCGGTAATCACCACACGGTCTCCACGAGCCATCAGCCTTAGGGACCATATGGAGCGGGGAAGACCAGGGGCTCTTCGAGCGGCAAATTATGCCCGACCTTTCCAGGTTGGCGAACTCCTCGTGCGCAATGGAGAGCTTAGCTGCATCCTTCGCAAAAACAGGCGCGCCAACTGTGGTGATGAAGTATTCCACCCCGTGTTTCGCAACCTTACCTGAAAAAGTGGGAACTGTGAGTGCTGGGAACTGGGTGAGGAGAGTATGAAACTTACCGCCTGGTGGCGGGGACACTCGAGCTGCACAAGGAATAGAATAAAAAGAGAGTGCATTAACCAGGCGTTTATTCCTCAGATCTACCAACAAGCCATGTGAGCACAAAAAATCAGCGCCTAACATGTTGAAACTCACCGGCGCTACAATGAAAGTCCATTCATAGTTGCGGCTGTGTAGGGACAGTTGCAGAGTCCTTTCTCCGAACGTCTTGATGGACGAGCCGTTCGCCGCCATTGCTCCGTCCCCCCTGGGTCCAGCCAAGCGGTCCGTATAGGTCGCGGTGATGAAACTCCTCTGGGCTCCGGTGTCAATGAGGAAATGCCACCCAGAGCTCGCATCTGTTAGGTAAAGCAGCTTATTCTGCTCGCCGAGAGTCGAAGCTGCTAACGACCCCCGGCTTTGGCGTTTCCCTGCTTCTTGAAGCTGCATGGCGGGATGCATCTGTACGCCCTCTCCGCGAAGTGTCGATGGTAGAAACAGAGGCCGTCCCCTCCTCTGCTTCGGGACCGCGCTGCTGCCGTCGTCGCTGGGGTGGCTTCTGCTGCCTCCGGCTCCTCCCTGCCCCCGGCCACTGCGCCGAGGTCTGCTGCTGCCGCGGACATCGCCTGCTCGCCGCAGGCATCTAGGTGCCACTGCGCTTCTGTGGCCAGCGCGCGGAAGTCCTGGTGGTTCACACATTTCATGCTGGAAAGGGTACCTCTCATGTGCGCCGGGAGGGTCCTCAAGAAAATGTGCTTAAACAGGAACTTGTCGTCTTCCGTCCCGAGCAGCTGCAGCATGTCCTCCATCAGCTCGGCCGGCCTGCGTCCTCCACGGTCTCGCAGGTCTAGGAGCCTCCTGGCCCTCACCTCGGCTGAGGGTATGAAGCTCGAAATGAGGGCGGCTTTCAGTGCTTCGTATTTGCCAGCAGCGGGCGGCTGCTGCACCAAGCTCCACACGCACCGAGCCGCGCGGCTGGCGAGTCTTGCGATGACATGGTGAAATCTGGTGTCATCCGCTGTAATTCCCCCGAGCACGAACCGCGATTCTGCGTGCTGGAACCATGAGTGCGGGTCTTCTTGCCAGAACTCAGGGAGCTTGAGTGAGACCGCACTCGTACGGACGGTCCCCGGTGAATCCGGGTCAGAACGCTCGTCTCCTGACATCTCACGTCTTGGTCACCAATGTGGAGATCATGAAATGATGAGACTGGTTGCTTTTTAGTTCCAGTTTATTGCATCTTACATCTCCAGCCTTCTCTCTCTCTCAGACAGAAACAAAGAGGAAGTGCTGCAATAAACCCACACATATATGTATCATGCACCGCCACAGACAGAGTCACCCACTCAAGTCAAATCCCTCTATTCATCCCTCACACCAAAAGTCACACATTCACGTTACATCAAATCTTTCTATTCATAACGTACATCAAAGGCAAAGTCACACATCCATGTTACATCCTTCCATTCACGCTTAATCCAAAGTTCCTTCAGGCTCTCGTCCCTGAGCCTCTGTCCTTCTTCTAAGTCCGCAGGTGGCCCAGACTCATTGTCCATTTGAGGCGTGAGGTCAATCCGCATTGCAAGCCCACAGTCCTTCTGTGTTTAAACCTAAGCATGCAAATATGTGAGCTACATACAGTTACATACAGTTATGAATATGGGCGCTACATGTACTACCATTTTTGTGCATAGTTTAATAAAGTTCGTGTTCCCAGCAAACGCCACTCTGTTGGTCATTCCTGGGTTTCCAGCCATAACATTTGGCGATGAAAGAGAACTATACAAGCGTGTTTGAGGTCACTGCAGTCATTTCTGGAGACCCCTGGTGGGCCACCCGTACCGTGGCCATGCTGGTACAGTTTCTTCACTACCTACATATTGGCATTGGACCTGGACAAGCTAAACAAGGTACAGAAGCGAGCTCTACTGGTTCACAATCTGGGCATAGAAGGCAAACATATTTTAATGAGCTTTCTCCATAGGATTGCTGGACTCACCCTTAGAGATAGATAGTGTGAGGAGCTCAGTCATCCGGGAGAGGCTCGGAGTAGAACCGCTGCTCCTCCACATCGAAAGGAGCCAGCTGAGGTGGTTTGGGCATCTGATCAAGATGCCTCCTGGACGCCTCCCATTTGAGGTGATTTGGGCACATCACACTGGGAGGAGATCCCGAGGCAGACCCAGGACTCTCTGAAAAGACAACGTCTCCCAGCTGGCCTAGGAACATCTTGGTATCCTCTCAGAAGAGCTGGAGCAAGTGGCTGGGGAGATGGAAGTCCGGGCTTCTCTGCTTGAACTGCTGCCTCTGCAACCCAGACCTTCGGAAAAGCAATAGAGAATGGATGGATGGATGGATAAAAGTTTTTTTTTTCACAAAATGTATTAATAATGGTCTGAGGAAACAGTTATAATTATTCAACTAATCCACTATTCAACACATTATAGACTTCAAAATTATGTAAATTATATATCCAAGGGTTGCTTGAAGGAACATTTGTTTTACCAAAAGGCAAATATTTCCTGCAGTATAAGAAGCAGTAGTAGTAATAATAATAATAATAATATTACCTTGACCTCTACTATTAAATATAAAGTAAAATATAAAGAAAGTAAGAGTACATATTTCAAAATTACTACTTCTAATTCATTTGAAATTGTTTTACGATGTAACTAAGCTGTCAAATGCAACTTTTAATTATGTGTCATGTTTTTTGCCCCTCCCCCCAAAAAAGGTAGAGACCCAAATGCAGAGCACAGAGACCAGAGCGGCATTGCATAAAACCAAACTAAGAGATTAAGCCAGGATTTTCAAGTCATCCTGGGTTAATCTATACTTAATGTGGTTGTATAAAAGTAAAATAAATTAAGCCCAGTCAAGTTGCTCTGGAGATTTATTCTCTAGAACTAACTTGGTCTGGAGCAGGCTAAAGGTGTATTCAGACCAAACACGAATGGGCAAATTTTTCGCATGGTCCGATTATATTTTAACTCAGTGTAAACACACAAATAGACATGAATTCACCATTTCAGTGAGATGCAGACAGGCGAAGTTGTCTTTATAACTGTCACAAGACTGAGCTCCACCGCGCTCATGCTCTTAACTTACTTTTGTTTCTTGTATTTTCTCAGTTTGTATGATTATTACCTCCGCCAGGCCAAAAAGGCCAGGAGGAGGTTATGTTTTTGCCGGGGTTTGTCTGTGTGTTTGTTTGTCTGTCTGTCTGTCTGTCTGTCTGTCTGTTTGTCTGTTGGTTAGCAAGATAACTCAAAAAGTCTTGGACGGATTTCCATGAAACTTTCAGGCGTTGTTGGAAATGGTACAAGGAAGAACTGATTAAATTTTGGGGGTGATCCGGTTCACCGTCTGGATACAGGAATTTTTTAAAGCATTTTTCCACACTGTGACATAGGGCCATTTTCAACATGTGTGCAGGCGCAATGGAGGGCGCTGGTCGTCGTGTCTGCAACACAAACTCTGCGTTCTTCAACGTTTTAGGCACAAAAGCACGCAGAAAACACTGCTGGCCTGGGCCCGCCAGCGTGCCTGTGTTTGCGCGCAACTGCAAAACCTCACACGGGCAGCTGTCCGCCGACGGATTCTTTGCCAGAAATTCCCCGGCGTCGCCATGTCAAGCAGCACGTTACAATATAATATAAAACCCACGGCAACCTGTCTACCCAATTTGCATCCGTCAGTGGAGGAGATGGACGTAACACTTTAGTTTATTATCTCCGCCAAGGAGGCAATGCTTTTACTACTGAACCACTAATCCTATCACTATCACATTGATTGTCATTGATTAATTGTGTGTTTATTGCACTGTCCCTGTCAAATAAACAAATAATCATTGTGAATCCAATTGCTAGTCATATGTTTACATGCTCAAGGAATCTGAAAATGTACACACAAACACTGTATGGGGGGAATTGTGGCGCTTGGCGGAGGTCTGCGCTCTCCGAGTGCTTTTCTAGTTCTACTGTGTGACCATCCTGGATGTATTATCTGTTTTTGTTTGACATGAGCTCCTCACCTTTTCCTCCAGGCACTACTACTGTGGTATTATCCTGCCATTAGTTCAGTTCACGGATCGTCAGCTGACACCATCCATCCATCCATCCATCCATCTTCTACCGCTTTTTCGGAGGTCCGGGTCGCGGAGGCAGCAGTTCAAGCAGAGAAGCCCAGACTTCCCTCTCCCCAGCCACCTGCTCCAGCTTTTCAGAGGGGATACCAAGGCGTTCCCAGACCAGCTGGGAGACATAGTCTCTCCACCGAGTCCTGGGTCTGCCCCGGGGTCTCCTCCCAGTGGGACGTGCCTGAAACACCTCAAGTGGGAGGCGTCCAGGAGGCATCCTAATCAGATGCCCATACCACCTCAACTGACTCCTTTCAATGTGGAGGAGCAGCGGTTCTACTCTGAGCCTCTTCCGGATGACTGAGCTCCTCACCCTATCTCTCAGGGTGAGTCCAGCAATCCTACGGAGAAAGCTCATTTCAGCCGCTTGTACCCGCGATCTCGTTCTTTCGGTCATTACCCAAAGCTCGTGAGAGTAGGAACGTAGATTGACTGGTAAATCGACAGCTTTGCCTTAGAACTAAGCTCCCTCTTCACCACAACAGACCGGTACAACGTCCGCATCACTGCAGATGCTGCTCCAATCCGTCTGTCGATCTCTCGCTCCATTTTCCCCTCACTCGTGAACAAGACCCCAAGATACTTAAACTCCTCCACTTGGGGCAGGAGCTTGTCCCCAACCCGGAGAGGACAATCCACCTTTTTCCGGCTGAGGACCACGGACTCGGACTTGGAGGTGCTGATTCTCATCCCAGCCGCTTCACACTCAGCGGCAAACCGTCCCAGCAAGAGCTGTAGGTCATTGCTGGATGAAGCCAACAGGACAACATCATCTGCAAACAACAGAGATGAGATCCTGTGGTCACCAAGCATGACACCCTCCATTCCCTGGCTGCGCCTAGAAATCCTGTCCATAAAAATTATGAACAGGATCGGTGACAAAGGGCAGCCCTGGCGGAGTCCAACTCTCACTGGGAATGACTCCGACCGAGTGTTGGCAATACGAACCAAACTCTCACAACGGTCGTACAGAGACCGAATAGCTCGGAACAACAAGCCCGATACCCCATACTCCCGAAGCACCCCCCACAAAAATCCACGAGGGACGCGGTCAAATGCCTTCTCCAAGTCCACAAAACACATGTAAACTGGTTGGACAAACTCCCACGACCCCTCAAGAATTCTCAAGAGGGTAAAGAGCTGGTCCGATGTGCCACAGCCAGGACGAAAACCACATTGCTCCTCCTGAATCCGAGGTTCGACCAACGGCCGGACTCTCCTCTCCAGTACCTTGGCATAGACCTTCCCAGGGAGGCTGAGGAGTGTGATCCCTCTAAAGTTGGAGCACACCCTCCGGTCCCCTTTTTTGAAGAGAGGAACCACCACCCTGGTTTGCCATGCCAAAGGCACTGCCCCCGACCTCCACGCAATGTTGCAGAAGCGTGTCAACCATGACAACCCAACAACATCCAAGGCCTTGAGGTACTCGGGGCGAATCTCGTCCACCCCCGGGGCCCGGCCACCAAGGAGATTTTTAACCACCTTGGCGACCTCAGCCCCTGTGATAGGCGAGTCATCCCCCTCGTCCCCAAACCCTGCTTCCTCTGTGGAAGGCGTATCAGTGGGATTGAGGAGATCCTTGAAGTATTCCTTCCACCGCCCGATGATATCCCCAGTCGAAGTCAACAGTGTCCCATCCGCACCATACACAGTGTGGACGGGGAGCTGCTTTCCCCTCCTGAGCCGCTGGACAGTTTGCGAGAATCTCTTTGAGGCCGACCGAAAGTCTTGTTCCATCGCCTCACTGAACTCCTCCCATACCCGGGTTTTTGCTTCAGCAACCACCCGAGCTGCACTCTGCTTGGCCTGCCGGTACACCTCAGCTGCTTCGGGAGTCCCACAAGCCAACCAAGCTTGATAGGACTCCTTCTTCAGCTTAATGGCCCCCCTCACCACTGGTGTCCACCACTTGGTTCGGGGGTTGCCACCACGAGATGCACCGACCACCTTGCGGCCGCAGCTCTGGGCCGCCGCTTCAACAACAGAGGTGGAGAACATGGCCCATTCAGACTCTATGTCTCCAGACTCCCTCGGAATGTGGTTGAAGTTCTTCCGGAGGTGGGAGTTGAAGACCTCCCGGACAGGGGCCTCAGCCAGATGCTCCCAGCACACCCTCACTATACGTTTGGGTCTACCAGGTCTGAATGGCTTCCTCCCCTGCCATCGGATTCAACTTACCACCAGGTGGTGGTCAGTTGACAGCTCTGCACCTCTCTTTACTCGGGTGTCCAAGACATACGGTCGCAGATCTGATGATACGATAACAAAATCGATCATCGACCTGCGACCTAGGGTGTCCTGGTGCCAGGTGCACATATGGACACCCTTATGCTTGAACATGGTGTTCGTTATGGACAGACTGTGGTTAGCACAGAAGTCCAATAACTGAACACCATAACTGAACTGAACACCGCTGAACACCACCATAATAACCACTGAACACCACCATAATAACTGAACACCACTCGAGTTCGTCAGCTGACACCTGTCATTAATTAGGTCAACCTTACTGCTTTTGTGGTGCACATCTGCTATCATTCATGTTCAGTGATTGCATGCGCTATTTAAAGACTGTTGTTTCTATCACTCATTGAGCCCGGCTACATGGTCACAATAAACCGATTACTGGGAATAAACAAGTAATGGCAATAATCAGTTTTGTCATCAATCAATCAATCAACTTTATTTATAAAGCACTTTAAAAGCAACACTCGCTACACAAAGTGCTGTACAACAAGAGAACATAAAAGCAGGGCACTAACACAAAGGACGCTAACACAAGAACCACAGTAAAAAAATTAAAAAAAAAATCATAAATGAAATAAAAAGTAAGATAAATAAAAATCCATTTCATTCAATAAAATCAATGTCTCATACTGGGTCGAAGGCCAGGGAGTAAAAGTATGTTTTAAGATGTGTTTTAAAAATGGACAGTGAAGGTGCTTGTCTGATGTCCAGGGGTAAATCATTCCATAACCTGGGGGCCATGATCGAAAAGGCTCTGTCCCCTCTGAGCTTGCGCCTCGCCTTTGGTACCTCCAAAAGCAGCTGTTCAGCTGACCTAAGGGAGCGGGTGGGAGTGTAGGGATGCAGAAGCTCAGAGAGGTAAGGTGGAGCAAGACCGTTCAAGGATTTAAAAACAAATAAAAGAATTTTAAAATGAACTCTAAAATACACCGGCAGCCAGTGGAGTGAAGCTAAGATGGGCGTGATGTGATCTCTTCCACGTGTACCTGTTAAAAGACGAGCAGCGGCGTTTTGAACCAGCTGAAGATGGGAAAGAGATGACTGGCTGACACCGGCGTAAAGTGCGTTACAGTAATCCAGCCGAGATGAAATAAAAGCATGGATTACTGTTTCCAAGTGTGGTCTAGAGAGAATGGGTTTTACTTTTGCTAAACGCCTTAGATGAAAGAAGCTGGATTTTACCACAGAATGAATCTGCGTGTCTAATTTAAAATCATTGTCCATGATAAAACCAAGGCTCCTAGCTGTGGATTTAACATAAGGAGTAAGGGGGCCCAGGTATACAGGAGGGGACTCACAGGGGTGACTAGGTCCAAACACCATCACTTTGGTCTTCTTATCATTAAAATTTAGGAAGTTTAGGGCCATCCAAGACTTTATGTCTTCAATGCACGCCAGGAGTGAGTTTACTGATGAGGCAGCTTTTTGTTTTAGAGGGACATACTGTAAATCTGACAGTCATCAGCATACAGGTGGAAAGAGATACCATACTTTTTAAAAATGGAACCCAGTGGAAGTATGTACAGAGAAAAAAGCATGGGCCTTAGATCTGACCCCTGTGGGACCCCGTATGGCAGAGGAGCAGAAGAGGATTCAAACCCAGACATGCTAACTTTAAAAGTCCCGTATGACAGATAGGATCTAAACCAGTTGAGAGCAGTGCCACAAATGCCCACTAGGTGCTGCAAACGGGAAATTAAAACATGATGGTCCACTGTGTCAAAGGCAGCAGTGAAATCAAGCAGCACAAGAACAGCAGATTCACCTGAATCACATGCCAAGAGAATATCATTAAAAACTCTTAACAAGGCTGTCTCTGTGCTATGAAGAGCTTTGAAACCAGATTGAAAAAGCTCCAAAATACCGTGTTCATCCAGAAAACATTTCAGCTGCATATAGACAATTTTCTCTAAAATTTTTGAGAGAAATGGCAGCTTGGAAATAGGCCTAAAATTTGCCAACATGGTATGATCGAGACCAGGTTTCTTAATCAAGGGCTGTACTACTGCATGTTTAAAATTTGCAGGAACCACACCAGATGGCAGGCTGCTGTTCAAGATGATGAGAACTGACTGGCCTAAACTGGGAAGCACCTCTTTAAAAAGTCTAGGAGGGACAGCATCACAGGGAGACACTGAGGGCTTAATGTGGCTAACCACGTCCTCTAAAAATGACAGAGTCACAGGTTAAAACTGATCAAAAACAGCAGAACAAGGGACAGAGCAGAGAGTTCACCCACAGTCTGCCAGGTCTCCACAACGAAAAAGAAATCCAGTTCCCGGGAGCTGATGAAATCCTTCAGGATGTAAGTTTTATTTGCCAGTGATCTGGCGTTTACCAGGCCAATCCGGGCTGGAGCTGCAGCTGGAGCTGGAGCCTGGGCCTCAGCAGAACAGGAAACGTACCGCAGCGGTCTCAGATGCCAGGGATTTACCCCACGCTGACGAGGCCGGGGAGAGTAGCAGCGCCGGGGCCGGATCACCTCACCAAGGCCAGTCACAGGGACCAGGCAGGCATCAGCAGGATCCAGGGAATGCCAGGACACAGAAACCCGGGGACATAATCTGCCCAGAGTCCAGGGAACAGAGAAGGAATGTGCCAGGCAGGTCTTCAGTTTCACCAGCCGACTGCTGCGTTTCCCACGGCGACGGTGAGGCCTCCGCCTTTGTTCGGAGAGAGGAGCTGAGGCCCGATACAGGTAAGGCGGGATATCTGACAGGAGCGGAGGCTTCTGTCCACCATAATCAGACGAAATAAGATTCTCGGCAGAAAGTCTAAGATCCAACAATGTTTGGCGGTCGTACACAAGTAAGGACTTGATTTCTTGAATGCCAATGGTTAAAAACAGTAAAAAAAAACAAGCAAAGCTGTCAGAGACAGATGGTCAGCCCCATACACTGGCGCCATCTTGTCTTCCCTTCAGAAAAAAGGGAAGACAAGCATGTTTACATGCACTGAATAAATGGGTTATTGGAGGGTAAACCACTTGAGTTAATGACCATGTTAAGATAAGATAAGATAAGATAAGATAAGCCTTTATTAGTCCCACAACGGGGAAATTCCAGGATTGCAACAGCACAGGGATAGCAACACTCAGAGCAACAATCAGAAGGCAAGAAAAAAAAACAAGCAAGCAAGAGCAGCTAATAAACATATGTACGTATTACTATAAAATATATATATATACACACACACACAGACACACAGTGCAGAGCATTGTAGCTGGATGGAATAATATATGAATATATGAACACACAGTGCAGAGCATTGTAGCTAGATGGAATAAATATGTAAATATATAAACACCCACAGTACGGAGCATTGCAGCTAGGTGGAATAAATATGCAAGTATATAAACACACACAGTGCGGAGCAATGTAGCTAGATGGAATAACATGTAGATATATAACTATATAAACACCCACAGTACGGAGCATTGCAGCTAGACGGAACAAATATGCAAATATATAAACACACACAGTGCAGAGCATTGCCGCTAGATGGAATGAAACAGCATAACCGTCTACCCAGCTATCCTGCATGGTATGATTATGTGCCCATACACACTCTCACCCTCCATAGCGACCGGCATGCTCCTAGTTGTATGCCGGAGAGGACCACTGTGTAAGTCTATTGCATCTTCTGCATTCAAAAAACTATTAGTTTGTTACGTCTTTTTTGCTATCTCTGCGAGCAGCCCTGCTTAGGTTGTACAGTCTGACAGCCGTTGGTAGGAAGGACCTACGAAACCTCTCGGTTGTGCACCTGGGATGATGTAGTCTGCTGCTAAATGAGCTCCTCAGTGCATTCAGTATGTCCTGCATAGGGTGGAACTCGGACTCCAGCAGAGATGACAGTTTAGCCACCGTCCTTCTCTCTCCTATCTCCTCCATCGGATCAAGGCGCTGCCCCAGGACAGAGCTAGCTTTCTTAATCAGTTTGTTCAGTCTCTTCCTATCGGCTGCAGTAATGCCACTGCCCCAGCAGACCACTCCAAAAGTGATGGCTGATGCCACCACCGTGTCATAGAATGACTTCAGCAGCGCCCCTTGTACACCAAAAGACCTGAGTCTCCTCAGCAGGAACAGCCTGCGCTGTCCCTTCTTGTAGAGTGCATCAGTATTGTGTGACCAGTCTAGTTTATTGTTCAGATGAATACCCAGGTACTTATAGGATGTCACCATCTCGATGTCTGTTCCCTGTATATTTACTGGTACTGTGAGGGGCTGCCCATGCCTGCGGCAGTCCACCACCAGCTCCTTAGTTTTCCTCGCGTTGATCTGGAGGCAGTTCCGATGGCACCAGTCCACGAAGTCCTGGATAAGCCCTCTGTACTCAGCTTCATCTCCATTGGAGATGAGGCCAACGATCGCAGAGTCATCAGAGAACTTCTGTAGATGGCAGTGTGTTGTGTTGTGTGAGAAGTCCGCAGTATAAAGAGTGAACAGGAAGGGAGCCAGCACCGTTCCCTGGGGGGCCCCCGTGCTACTGATGATCGTGTCGGACACACAGTCCCGGGTTCTCACAAACTGAGGCCGGTTCGTGAGGTAGTCCAGGATCCATGATGACAGGTGCTGGTCCACCCCTGCGCGCAGCAGCTTGTCCTTCAGGATCATCGGTTGGATGGTGTTGAAAGCACTGGAGAAGTCAAAGAACATGATCCTCACCATATTCCCGGGCTTCTCCAGGTGGGACAGAGAACGGTGAAGGAGGAAGATCACCGCATCCTCCACCCCAATGCCATGCTGGTAGGCGAACTGGAGTGGATCCATCGCTGGTTCCACCAGGGGGCGGAGGTGAGCAAGGAGCAGTCTCTCCAGGGTCTTCATCAAGTGGGACGTCAAGGCCACCGGTCTGTAGCTGTTCAGGTCTTTGGGGTGGGAAGTTTTTGGTACAGGTACCACACAAGATGTTTTCCACAGCTGTGGTACCCTCCCCAGTTTCAGGCTCATGTTGAAGATATACGTCACAATCCCACACAGCTGGTCTGCACAGGACTTGAGGAGCTTTGCGCTGATGCCGTCCGGTCCCGGCGCCTTCCTCGCCTTGATCTTCCTCAGCTCCGTCCTCACCTGGGTCCTGGTCAGGGTCAGGATGGGGGGCTGTGTGTTGGGAGTGGGGGGGTGTTGGTAGAGTGGGGAGTGGGCAGCAGGACTTGATTTCTTTAGAGGCAGCAGTGGTTGTTGTGCAGTCAGGGGGGAGGGCGGTTGGTCAAATCTATTGAAAAACAGATTCAGGTTGTTCGCCCACTCCCTGCCCCCTGTGGCCTGGGGGGAGGTATTCTGGAGCCCCGAGATGGTTTTGAGGTTTCTCCAGACCCCGCTGATGTCGCTCTGTTGCAGCTTGTCCTCCATCTTCTTCCTGAAGCTGTCCTTGCCTTCTCTGATCTTTCTCCTCAGCTCCCTCTGTACGGACTTCAGCATCTCCCTGTTCCCTGACCTGAAGATCCTCTTCTTCTCTCTCAGAAGTGTTTTAATCTCAGGGTTGATCCAGGGTTTGTTGTTTGAGTGACGCCGTATGGTCTTGGTGGGAACGGATTTGTCCACACAGAAGCTGAGGTAGCCCGTGAAGGTGTGAATGAGGCCATCGATGTCCTCACCATGTGGATCGCAGAGCTGCTTCCAGGCGGTGGCTTCAAAACAGCCCTTTAGGGTGTCCATTGTCTCCTCAGACCATAACTCCACAGTGTGCATGGCCGGAGGTTGTCTGTGCACTAGGGGTTTGTACACCGGCCGGAGATGAACCAAGTTGTGATCCGATCTCCCGAGTGGGGGTAGTTGTGATGAGGTGTACGCCTCCTTAGTGTTTGCGTAGAATAAATCCAGTGTTTTATTGTCTCTAGTGTGGCATGTGACATACTGGGTGAACGTGGGTAGAATGGGAGACAGTGAAACATGGTTGAAATCGCCTGAGATGAGGAGAAGAGCATCTGGGTGTTCTGTCTGCAGCCTGCTGGTTACTGAATGGATGACGTCACGTGCTGTCCCAGCGTTCGCCGTCGGATTTGCATAAACAACAATGCAGATCACGTGTGAGTGTTCTCTCGGGAGATATGTAGGCCTCATGCTAACAGCTAGCAACTCAATGTCTTTGCTGCAGTGTCGTTGTTTAACAGTGATATGTCCCGGTCTGCACCAGTTGTTGTTAACATACATGATCACTCCACCGCCCCTAGCCTTGCCACTGTCTGGTGTTCGGTCAGCTCGTATCATGTGAAAACCCTCCAGCTCAATGTTAGCATCTGCTGCTAGTTCAGTTAGCCACGTCTCAGTAAACAAAAGGAGAGAGCACTCCCGGTATGTGCTATCATAACGGGAGATAGCCGCTAGCTCATCTAACTTTCCCAGTATCGACCGTACATTTCCCATGACAACAGATGGAAGGGAGGGTCTGTACCTTATATTTTTGTCCTCCGCCTTACTCCAGCCCGGCAGCCGCGGCGTTTTCGCCTCAGTTCTCTCGGTATGTCGAGTATTTCCAATGGGACCGGGTGGCGGTTGAATGCTAGCAGCTGTTCTCTGCTGTATCGTATCCTGCTATAGACAGTGGCTCCGTCCACCGGCTCAGGAGACATTTAGGACGATCTGTGTGTCCGTGATATAAGTGGGGTGAAAAAAAAAGACGGATCAAAAGAGAGAGGAAGGGAAAAAGACTCGGAATCGAGCCGCTGTTGCAAAAGGCAGCCGACTCGTGTGGCGCCCCTAGTGTTACATGGCTTTTATCAGATTACTCTGTTTACATGGCCACTTGAATAATCGGATATCTCCAGAAATCCAATCATAACTGGTTCACTCGTGTGCATGTAAACATGGTCACTGTCAGAGTCTCATCAGCCGACTCCTGTCACGACCCTTTTCCTGTCCTGATGTGTATCTTGTGCTTATCTCGCCAACTACCCGTTCTCTTCAAATTGTAAGTTTATTTTTGTCCACTGTTTGGACTTGTGTTTTCCTCATAGCACAACTAGCAGTCCAGCGTCTGGGTCTCCCTTTCTGCCCCGCTGGGGCCAATTCATGACAATAACTTCTGCAGCTGTGTTCAACCTGCTGTGGAAATCCCCAAAACACCGTCATGCTTAGATTTACATTATCCAACAGCTTTCCCCTGAAAAAATTGTCACTGCCTCCAAAATTTCACCTGAGTGATGGTTGTATACGTTGCTAGACGGCTAGTCTTGTTAGCATGTCCGTGGCAGGAGTCCATGGGTAAAAAAACTCCAACACTCAGATTCAGCTGCAGAGTTCCCGGTCCTTCTGTCTCCTGCTGAGTGTCAGCCTCATTTTCAAACTAGTTTACTCTCTAGTGTTGATACTTTTACTCTGGCGACGGCAGAATATCAAGGCCATTACAAGCTAGCACTAGCCCTCGGATGTGAATGTGTGAGATTTGCATGTGCTTGCCTCTTTCCATTGATTCTGTATGTATTGATCGATTGATGTATTGATTGATGTATTGATTGATATGTATTGATTCTGCATGTATTGATTCTGTTTTCTTTCCTTTTTTTTTTTTTTTTTTTTTTTAACTTGTTTCTCCTTTCTAAAGCCCATCCAGGGACAAGAGTTGCAAATTAGCTGATAGCTATACACTCTGTGCAACACATCAGATTGATTGTCATTGATTAATTGTCTATGTTTATTGCACTGTCCCTGTCAAATAAACAAATCTATCTATCTATCTATCTATCTATTTGCACCGTGTGGAAAAATTCGCTTCTCATTTTGTCTCAGCACACCTTAAGAGTCAGACTAAGATTAATCCTAGTGACTAATCTGTCAGTGCAAGGGTCACAATGTTATAGGTTTTTTTTGTATTACTTATTAATGTACAGTGCATCCAGAAAGTTTTCACAGCACTTCACTTTTTCCACATTTTATGTTACAGCCTTATTCCAAAATGGATTAAATTCATTTTTCCCTCAAAATTCTCCACACAATACCCATAATGATAATGTGAATTTTTTTTTGAGATTTTTGCAAATTTATTAAAAATAAAAACCTAAGAAATCACATGTACATAAGTATTCACAGCCTTTGCCATGAAGCTCAAAATTGAGCTCAGCTGCATCCTGTTTCCACTGATCCATATTAGGTCCCACAGTTGACAGTGCATGTCAGAGCACAAACCAAACATGAAGTCAAAGGAATTGTCTGTAGACCTCCGAGACAGGATTGTCTTGAGGCACAAATCTGGGGAAGGGTACAGAAAAATTTCTGCTGCTTTGAAGGTCCCAATGAGCACAGTGGCCTCCATCATCTGTAAATGGAAGAAGTTTGGAACCACCAGGACTCTTCCTAGAGCTGGTCGGTCGTCTAAACTGAGCGATCAGGAGAGAAGGGCCTTAGACAGGGAGCTGACCAAGAACCCAATAGTCACTCTGTCAAAGCTCCAGTGTTCCTCTGTGGAGAGAGGAGAACCACCAGAAGGACAACCATCTCTGCAGCAATCCACCAATCAGGCCTGTATGGTAGAGTGGCCAGATGGAAGCTGCTCCTTAGTAAAAGGCACATGGCAGCCCACCTGGATTTTGCCAAAAGGCACCTGAAGGACTCTCAGACCATGAGAAACAAAATTCTCTGGTCTGGTGAGACAAAGATTGAACTCTTTGGCGTGAATAGCAGGCGTCATGTTTGGAGGAAACCAGGCACCGCTCATCACCAGCCCAATACCATCCCTACAGTGAAGCATGGCAGTGGCAGCATCATGCTGTGGAGATGTTTTTCAGCGGCAGGAACTGAGAGACGGCAGCGCAGTGGCGGAGT
Source organism: Pholidichthys leucotaenia (assembly GCA_020510985.1). Classification (NCBI taxonomy): domain Eukaryota; kingdom Metazoa; phylum Chordata; class Actinopteri; order Cichliformes; family Pholidichthyidae; genus Pholidichthys; species Pholidichthys leucotaenia. Next base: position 421,812,191 of record CM035843.1, read on the forward strand.
GGTTAGCACTGCGGCAGCACAGCGGCTCGCCCTTGGCCGGGGGATCCTGGGTTCGATCCCAGCCCCCGACCAGTGGTGATCTGTGTGGAATTTGCATGTTCTCCCCTTCTCTGTGTGGATTTACTCCGGGATTTCTCCGGTTTCCTCCCACATGCCAAAAACATGCAGGTTAGGTTAATTGGCATCAACTGGGGATTCTAAATTGTCCTTAGGTCTGACTGTGAGAGTGAATGGTTGTCTGTCTCTCTGTGTTGGCCCTGCGATGGACTGGCGATCTGTCCAGGGTGGACCCTGCCTCTCACCCAAAGATGCTGGGATGGGCTCCAGCCCCCCACGACCCGAAAAGGATTAAGCGGAAGAAGATGAATGAATGAATGAAGGAACTGAGAGACTAGTCAGGATAGAGGGAAAGATGAGTGCAGCAATGTACAGAGAAATCCTGGATGAAAACCTGCTCGAGCGCTCTTGACCTCAGACTGGGGCAACGGTTCATCCTTCAGCAGGACAACGACCCTAAGCACACAGCCAAGATATCAAAGGAGTGGCTTCAGGACAACTCTGTGAATGTCCTTGAGTGGCCCAGCCAGAGCCCAGACTTGAATCCAATTGAACATCTCTGGAGAGATCTGAAAATGTCTGTGCACCAACGCTTCCCATCCAACCTGATGGAGCTTGAGAGGTGCTGCAAAGAGGAATGGGCCAAACTGCCCAAAGATAGGTGTGCCAAGCTGGTGGCATCATATTCAAAAAGACTTGATGCTGTAATTGCTGCCAAAGGTGCATCAAGAAAGTATTGAGCAAAGGCTGTGAATACTGATGTACATGTGATTTCTTATTTTTTTATTTTTAAAAAATTTACAAAAATCTAAAAAAAAAAAAACTTTTTTCACATTTTCATTATGGGTATTGTGTGTAGAATTTTGAGGGAAAAAAATAAATTTAATCCATTTTGGAATAAGGCTGTAATATAACAAAATGTGGAAAAAGTGAAGCGCTGTGAAGACTTACTGGATGCACTGTATGTGACTTTTTGTCCCATAAATTTGACACATTTTCTTGAAAAACTGAAACTTTCTCATAAATTTACGGGTGATGTGGTGGCACAGTGGTTAGCACTGTGGCAGCACAGCAACTCACCCTTGGCCATGGGATCCTGGGTTCGATCCCACCCCCGACCAACAGTGATCCGTGTGGAGTTTGCATGTTCTGTGCGTGTCTGCGTGGGTTTACTCTGGGATTCTTTCTGGTTTCCTCCCACAGGCCAAAAACATGCAGGTTAGGTTAACTGGAGACTCTGAAGTGGCTCTAGGTGTGAATGATGAAGGGATTAGTGCTGCACTGTGGCCCCTCTGGGAATCAAAGTACACATAAAAATAAATTTGCAGCTTTTTATGTAAACTTGCAACTGTTTCTCATATATTTGTGATTTTTTTTTTTAATAAATTTGCAACTTTTTTCTTCATAAATGTGTTATTTTTTCTTGTAAAATTGAGACTTTTTTTCTTGCAAATTTGTTAACTTTTTCTTGTAATTCTGAAACTTTACCACCTTTTTTAATATAATGTTGCAAACATTTTCCTTCAAAATTTTTTTACCGTAAACTTTCTCACAAATTTGTAACATTATTCTTGCACATTTTCATTTTATTTACTCATATATTTGCAACTTTTAGTTAATTTGCAAATTTTTCAAAATGTTTCCCCATAAATTTTTTCTTGTAAATCTGCTAAATTTTTCTTGTTAATTTGTAACTTTATTCAATTAGTTGTGCTATTTTTTCTCGTAAAGTTGCAACGTCTTTTCTCCCAAATTTTCACATCTTTTTCTCATAAATTTCTCACTTTTTTCCTCATAAATTTGCTGCTATATTTGTGACTTTTTTCATAAATTTTCTATTTTTTTTCTCACAAATGTGTGACTTTTTTCTTATTCTGCCGATGGTGGCAGTGCTCCTGAAACCTGCTCATCCACATTAAACCCATGTGGGGCCCAGCTGGGTTTAAGGTGGGTAAACATGTTATTTTTTGTATTTGTGTAGTTTTATTACTACAGTGTAGTTTTATTACTACTGTTGCTCTGAGTGTTGCTATCCCTGTGCTGTTGCAATCCTGGAATTTCCCCGTTGTGGGACTAATAAAGGCTTATCTTATCTTATCTTATCTTATTAATCCCAGAGGGAAATTCAGGGCATCCGCGGTACGGAACCAATCCCTTCACCATTCACACCTAGAGCCACTTTAGAGTCTCCAGCTAACCTAACCTGCAGGTTTTTGGCCTGTGGGAGGAAACCAGAGGACCCAGGGTAAACCCACGCAGACATGGGGACAACATGCAAACTCCACACAGATGAAGTCACTGATGGTCGGGGGTGGGATCGAACCCACAACCTTCTTACTGTGCTGCCACAGTGCTAACCACTGTACCACCATTACCTGCTCAGCTGCACCACAGGTAAAGTCCATGTGGACAAACACAGATGGGGCCAACATGGAACCCATGGACAAACCCACATGGACCCATAAGACAGCCCAGACCTCTCTAATGGCTCTTTTCCACTAACCTCACTTAGCCCTACACCACTCAGCCTGCGTTTGAGCATTTTCCATTAGCCCCAGCACCGGATAGCAGGTACTTTTTTCGTACCTGATCCAGGGCAGGGTCTAACCGAGCTGAGTAGGGCTGAATATGGCTGTGATATGACTTTAAGAGACTGGTTGCCGCTGATTGGTCAAGTCGTAACGTCACGAAAGCGACTTTTTCTGCTGAATTTACTCCACGACCGCCATTTGTAGTTGTTCAGCCAGTGAACACAGTGCGCCCCTTTAATACAGTATATTATATTAATATACTGTATAATATACTTATATAATAATATACTACTAATATTATATATTAGGAGGTGCGCAATTTTCTTTCTATATTAGGTGACGCTCGCATCCAGCGCGAGTTGGACGGATCTACTCGAAATGCAGGTGTCCGAGCAGATGGCTTCCCAAGGGCACATCCATACTGCCAAACAGTGTCGGGAGAAGCTGAAAAAGCTGAAAAGCGATTACCGAGCAGTGAAGGACCACAATGCTCGAAGTTGAGCGGATCGAAAGGAGTGGAAGTGGTTCGCTGAGACATTGGGCTCAACACGGCCACTGTCACGGCCCTTGGAAACCATGGATGGTGAGTGTTGTTTTGATATTGCTTATCTTTTCGACACTTTATCCTTTCTGTGCCAAGCTCACTGTTTTTAAGAAATAGGAAGGTTGTTAGATTGTGGGTAATGGTTGTTACTGAGGCTTTCCTATTGTTTTGCAGCCAACTGCAGATTCACGCTTGCTTTGTGTTAAGTATTAGCGCGAACAAAACGCTGAATTACGCTTATTGTATTCCGGTTAAAAAGTTAAGAGTGTTGTGTACATGTTGCACTTTGGTGTTAAGTTTTAAATTGCGTGCATTTTCTTTCTAGAATCGCAGTTCATATCACAGGGGTCCACCTCAGTGGACATGGACACACCGGACTCTCCTGGTGCTGCGTCTGCGTCTGCCGGAGCGCCAGCTGGATCGGCTCTGATGTCAGCCACATCACCAGCTCCATCTGGATCACGTTCAAGTGCCGGTAAGGCACAATAACCACGATTTTTTTTGTTGAAACAGGTCCAGCGGAAACCAGGGTCGAAAATCCATCCATCTTCTACCACTTAATCCTTTACAGGTCGCGGGGGGGCTGGAGCCTAACAAGTTATGTACCAAATTGATTAATGCAATTTCCTGTAGCTGCATATTAATTAATTGAAAATGTCTTTTTAAATGTACAAAAAGGTTATTCTTTGGTCTTCACTTATCGGTGTTCCACAACCATTTTTAGGTGTGGTGATTGAAGTGCTGTTGTAACTCCTGTTTTAGAAAAACCAATAAATCTCATGAACTGCCGTGGAAATCAACATGCTTCATTGAAATGCTTCGCGTCAGCTGACTGTATTAACCCATTCAGATTTCTGCGGCCACACTACAAGCAACTATTTTAAACATTACCCATCCATCCATCCATATTCTTAATCTTAATCCTTTTTAGTTTTGCAGGGGGGCTGCAGCCGAAGACGGCACCCTGCGTGTTGCAAAATCTGCTCTACTGAGGGGCAGCAACATGACAGTTCAGCTTATATACAGCAATGAAGCATAATATAATAGTGACATTCCACCAGACTTTCACCTGTGTAATTCCATAATATATGTAGTGATCCAGCTTTAACGACCATGCCTTTCTGTCTTACAATTTAGCCAAGAGGACAAGGAAAAACTCCATCGCTGACCTTACATCAGCGATGGTCAACATGCATGACGAAGAGATGCGGCTCTTGGAACAGCAACATGACCAGCGGCAAGAACACCATCAGGAGTACATGCAGCATTTGCGACAGGCGGCCGCAGATGTGTGGGCAGATGCACGTGAAGCCCTGGAGCAGGACGCTGCGTTACGAAGGGAAGAGCTCGCAGAGATGTCATCATTCAACAGAGATTTCCTGACCCTATTTGGCAGGCTTGTGGACGCATTTAGCAGTCGGCGTGTCTAACCATGTCTCCCCACGCCCAGTCTGTTTTTTGGTTTGTAAATTTTGCTTCTGGAATAAAATTGTATTGTTTGCATCAAAAGTCTGGTTTATCTGTTATGACACCGTATGAGAAAAGCCAATAATTACATACACATTCCATTCTCTGTTCACTCCACATGCTGCTGTTCATCAGGTCAGGTGTATAGCCTTCTAATGGTAATTTAATTTTTAACAACACAATGAAACGTAATGTCTTGGTAGTTTTTTTTTTTTTTTTAATTTTAAACAAATTTGCAATGCGGAATCCATTTCTCTTGAACGGGTACATTTTTTAGGTTATAAACAGTTGTACAGGTGTGGTTGAACTTGTAGGCACTGATAAAGGTAAGTACATGTAAGTTGAATGTTGCATCGCCAGTCAAAATTTAATAAATTAAGAAGGAATCTAGCAAAAATTTGGCACTAATAACAGTAGACAAATCGGACAAGGATACACAACTGTGTTTTTGTTGCACACAACTGTTGTTACCAACAAGTGCAAAATTTATATTCCCTTTTCCCAAAAATTAAAAATCAATTTGTAAGTAAAAGTGGGAGACCTTTACATGGGAAAATATGACATGTATCAGCACATGATTTATACTTCAATTTGCATTTCCACCTAAGCAAAAGTGGCTTGTCGAGCTGGATTTTTGTGAAGATGGCCTGTGCGGTGTTTCTGCATGTAATTTCATACCTGTCAAGTGATACGGTTTCACCGTATTTTAATACAGGGAAAATGCAATTTTAGCAAATATGGGCGTTTTGCCATTTCTGTACGCCAAAAAGAAGAATATACGGGAAAAAAAATTATTGAGAGTGTTGAGGAACACGTCGTGTGTGTGACCCCCACAGCGTACGGGGCTGTCAGAGTGCTCAGCGTGAGCAATTATCACAACAGTGAGAAGTGTGGACTCATCATTAGGCTGATGGCTTCACACCTTCTTCTGTTGTCCTGTGGCTCCTGCAAATTAGCTAACAGCTATACACTCTGTGCAACACATCAGATTGATTGTCCTTGATTAATTGTCTATGTTTATTGCACTGTCCCTGTCAAATAAACAAATCTAATCTAATCTAATTACCCGTACCTTAACAGATAAGCGTTATGAACAACAGGACAGGTAGATGGAACATGCACAACATTTTATTTACAAAAAACATTTTTGAAATATGTATGCACATAAATGTGGGCGAAATTACATTTCTACCTATTGCTAGACAAGTACTGCATCTCGTATCTCGCCACCCTGCTCCTCTGCTCTCTGTGCCGCTGCCACCACTGGTTCATCTACTGCATCATCCAACGTAGTGTCAAACGTCTCTCCATGACTCTCACACAGATTGTGCAGAGCACAACAAGTCAGCACCATAGATTTAACCAGTTTCATGTCACAGTCATTCCTCTCTCCTTCCTCCTTCCTTCTCTCCTCGTCATCAGCCATTTTGTTTGTTGTGGAGGATTTGGTTGCGTGTTTCACGTCATGAGGGTGTGGCGCCGCCTGCTGTTCAACAAATCCCACCCACAGCAGGTGTGCCAGCAGGTGTGCCAGCAGTAGTTGAAAAGCAACCGAGGCCGAACTGAACCGAAGTGAGTAGAGTCGGGTTTTCAATCGGGGCTGGGCTGGGCTAGTGGAAAAGCGCCTTAAAAGGACAATGCTAGCCCTACCGGCAGCAGAGTGTGCCAGCCTGAGGAGTCAGAGGTCAGCCGGTGACCTCTGCCCCCTTTCCCCACACATTCATTGTCACCAGGCCATATGCCATCACCAGCCGTTATCACACCTCCCCTGGTCTGGTTACCCCAGCTCCTCTCTCCCTCCCCCTGACGCGCGCACACACACACACACACGCACACACGCACTCACGCAGAGTGACAGAGAGCGCTCTTAAAGTAAATGGAGACGGAAGGTGGAATGAAAGTGAAAGCGTTCAGTCTTTAGTTGCCAGTTGCACTTATTTTCAGTAGAAAAGTAAACACTTTTAAATAAGTTAAATCAGAATCAGAATCAGATTTATTGCCATTGTTCATGTAGTACACAAACTAGGAATTTGTCTTGGTGCAATGCTGCAACATTAAACATGATAAAATAAAAGAAATAAACTATACATGCAATAAAGTGTAGAATAAGAATGAGTAATACTAGTCAGCAGATTAAATATATTAGCGAGCAGCAGATAATGTGGAGAACTATATAGTGCAGTCGGTAATGCAAGAAGAAAACAGTGATGATTGACATGAGTCTGGATGAGCTGCTGTACATAGTGCACGAGAGTCAGTAAGTCACTTAGTGTTCAGCAGTCTGATGGCAGAGGGGAAGAAGCTGTTCATGTGACGGGAGGTTTTAGTCTGGATGGACCGAAGTCTTCTACCTGAGGGGAGGGGGGCAAACAGTACGTGACCAGGGTGTGAAGGATTGGCTATGATCCGGCCAGCACGCCTCCGGGTCCTGGAGATGTACAGATCCTGGAGAGATGGGAGCTTGCAGCCGATCACCTTCTCAGCAGTGCGCACGACGCGCTGCAGCCTTAGTGTGTGTGCAGCCTTAGGTGTGTGTGCTTGCGTGCGCCCACGCGCGTGTTTTTCTAACTAACAGGAGGAGGAGGCTGGAGGCTGGTTTGTCTGCTCCCATAAAGGTTATAAAATCTGACTCGGATTCATCCATCTTCTCAAGTGTGTGATGTTGTTCATTGATATTAATACTGTGTATTATTGTGGTTGTGGGTGGTGGCTCCACCTTTCTGGTTCTGCCACCACCCGGGGTATAAAGGGCCAATGCGGAAGAGGCACGGCCTATTCGGCCGTACCTCGGACACAGTCCAAGGATGGATAACTTTTTCACACATGAGGAGTTGTTCAGAACTCCTTATACAAAGATATAGAGTGACGATAATCAAGTCAGTGGTGGTAATGCACATGTAAGCTGGTTGCCAATCAAATCTAAAAGAAGAAGAAGAAGAAGGCACGGTCTCTTCGAGCACCTCTCTGCTTAGCGGGAGCATCTGTTGGTGCTCAGTGAGTTATACAATAAAGTCCTGTTCGGTTCACCACTCGCCTCACTATTGTGCCACGTTTTATGGACGTAACAAAGTGTTCTGTTAGTCAGAGGTTTTTCAGTTTTTAACTCTTGAATTTCAGTTGCTTATGTGAGTCAGTCTTTTATCCATTATTGCATTTCATAGAAAATGATTAAAAAACAACATATTTACCTTTATTAAAAAATGAAAATATATTCTTTACATTGTGCTGTTTGGACTGTGACACATTTCACACTCCGGTTGAGATCAAGTTTTTTTTTGTTAACATGTCTAACACGTTTTTGACTTAAGAGGCATCATGAACAAACTCACTCTTATATGCCATGGCTGCGTTTTCCTCCTGTGAAAGTTCAACTAAGCTCATCCCCTTGGAAAAGGTAAGTATTTGTGATGTCACTGTAATGTTCTCCTGGAACATGTAATGACGAGGCGCACACACCGGGTGTCAGTTAGGACTTTTTACTTGTCACTTCAAGTGCAAATAACAACTAACCACACAGTGGCACATGTACATCTCCTTTTATAGTCAGGTCATGGCCGGGTCATACTGCCCTCTAGTGGTGACTCCATATGAACTTCACATATCAATACATCTCCCTTTTTTTTTCAAGTAAAAGGTCGTCCTACTATAAACTTAAACTGTTTCTCTACTTTCAATAAACAAAATAAATTCCATTTCTTTTTACATCTTTGTCAACCTTGTACACTGAATCACAAGTTCAAATTTTTCTCTGTTTACAATTCAACATCAACACATTTTTTTTTCTCTGTTTACAATTCAATATCAACACATTTTTTTTTTTTTTCTCATTCATCTCAGTACTCCTTACATTTCCTCAATCAATCTTTTCGGTTTCACAATTTGCCTTTGTGAGCATCTCCTTTGTGTCACCTCAGTCTGTTCGTTAGTGTCTGTCTCTATGTTCTGGTTCTCAGCCATTTCTGGTTGTTCGGTTTGGATGGAAATTAGCATGTCGCTTGTTTCACTGTCTGTGACTCTCAATTTGGTCTGAGGCACTTTCAGTAAGTGACGTCGGTTTCGCCTCATTGTTTTCCCATGCTCTGTGATGACTTCATATGATCTGGGAGTTGTTTCTTTGACCACTTTTGCCAGCGGTCCCCATTCTCCATCACATCTCACTCGCACTATGTCCTCATGTGCAAGTGGTCTCAGAGGTCGTGCTGTTCTGTTGTACAGTTCAGTTTGCCTCTCATCACGCCTCACATCTCTCTTTTCCATCACCTGAGATGCTGATGGAAGTCGCGTTCTGAGTTTTCTGTTCATGAGCATTTCTGCTGGTGACAGTCCATTCTCCAGTGGTGATGCTCGGTAATTCAGGATCGCCAGATGTGGGTCTTCTGCATTGTCTGCAGCCTTTTTCAGTATGCGCTTCACAATTTGCACCCCTTTCTCTGCTAACCCATTCGAATGTGGGTACAGAGGGCTTGAGGTCACGTGCTTGAACCCATATGTGTCTGCAAAGTCTTTGAAGCACTGACTCGTGAATTGTGGTCCGTTATCACTTACAACAGTCATTGGAATTCCATGGTGTGCGAACATTGTCTTTGTATGTGCAATCACCTTTTCTGCTGTTGTGTCACTCAACCCTGCAAACTCTGGGTAGGTGGAATGATAGTCCATGACTAACAGATAGTCCTTGCCCTTAAGCTGAAATAGATCCATGCCCACTTTTCTCCATGGCCCTTGAGGCTTCTCGTGGGGCCTCATAGGCTCCTTTGGCTGTTGATACCTGTGGCGCTGGCAAATGTCACAGCGCTGCACATATGCCTCAATGTCCTTGTGCATGCTGGGCCAATACAAAACATCACGTGCACGTCTTTTGCACTTTTCAATACCCAAATGCCCCTCATGCACTAATTTAACCATTTCTGATCTCATGGAGGTAGGTATGACTATCCTTGTACCTTTTAACAGAACCCCATCTAACACAGACAGTTCACCTTTAAAGTGTTGGTAAGGCTTGTCAATCATAACCTGTCCTGGCTGATGTATCTGTTCCATTACTCTTTTTAGTTTCTCATCTTTTTGTGTTTCTTTCACTATCTTCGTCCATTTTGCATCTGACACTGGCATGTGTGCCTTAATAGAGTCTACATGTATTTGCACAGCTTCCTCTGTTGTGCTGCTGGTGTTGCTCAAGCTAGCCCTACTTAGCGCATCGGCTACAATTAGTTGCTTGCCTGGTGTAAACTCAAATTTCAAGTCATATTTCTGTAATCTTAACATTAGACGCTGGATGCGCGGTGGTGCGTCACCCAGTGGCTTCTGTGAGATCGCAATCAGTGGTTTGTGGTCTGTTTCTAGTATTACTGACCTTCCATACACATATTCATGAAACTTCTCACATCCAAACACTGCACCTAGAGTCTCTTTCTCTATTTGCGCGTAATTTTTTTCTGCGCTTGTCATGGTGCGCGATGCGTATGCGACTGGATACCACTCTGTGTCATGTTTTTGCAATAGCACAGCTCCTAGGCCGGCTTTGGACGCATCTGTGGACACTTTTAGCAGTTTGTCCTGATCATAGAATTTTAACACTGGCTCCTTTATTAGACTGCTTTTGAGCCACTCCCATTCTCTGGCATGCTCTGCCATCCACTGCCACATTGTATTGGTCTCTAACAAGCTTCTAAGAGCTATTGTGTTAGCTGATAAATTTGGGATAAATTTTCCCATGTAATTGACTAGTCCTAAGGCTCTTTGCAAGTCATTTTTGTTCTGCGGTACTGGCAGCTCTGCTATGGCCCGCACTTTTTCCGGATCTGGTTGCACGCCTGCCCCAGATAATTTTTCTCCCAGGTATGTAATCTCCTGTACCCCAAATTGGCACTTACTCTTATTCAGTTTCATACCTGACTTTTGCGCCTGTGTGAGAACTCTAGCCAACCTTTCGTCGTGCTCCTCTTTTGTTTTTCCCCAGACTACCACATCATCAAGAAAAACTCCCACCCCTTCTATTCCGTCAAACAATTGCTGCACAGTTCTACGGAAAATTTCAGGGGCTGAGCTAATCCCGAACGGCATTCGTAGAAAGCAATGCCTTCCGAATGGCGTATTAAATGTGCACAATTTAGCGCTTTCCTCGTCGAGCACTAGTTGGTAAAACCCAGATTTGGCATCTAATTTTGTGAAGTAATTTGCTCCACTCATTGTGCTGGTTATGTCAGATTTTGTTGGTAGCCTGTAATGCTCCCGCTGTATTACTTTATTTAGATCTTTCGGATCTATGCACAATTTCAAATCTCCATTTGGCTTCTCCACTATAACTAGTGAGTTAACCCATTCAGTTGGTTCTTCTATTTTTCTGACCACTCCGTCTGCTATCAGTGAGTCTAGTGTTTCTCTCAGCCTCTTTTTAAGAGCTATTGGCACTTTTCTTGCTGCATGTATGACTGGCTCTGCATTCTCTTTCAGCCTAATTTTTTGTTTGCCTGGTAGGCGGCCTATTCCTTTGAACACCTCTTTGTATTCTTTCACCCAGTCAGTGTGTTTGTGCTTACTTGTTGTAGCCTCTGTATTTTCTCGTGTTGTCACCTTGTCTGTATCAATGACATTCACCCTTTTGATCAGACCTAGCTGATCGCATGTTTTTAAACCCAAAATTGCTTGTCTATTTCCATCAACAAGTACAAACAATGCATTCACTATTTTATCTTTGTTTGACAGTGTAACCCTGCACATTCCCTTAGTGGGTATTGGCTTATCGTCATATGTTCTCAGATTAATCTTTTTATTTCTTATTTTCGGCTTGTTTTTCAGTCTTTTAAATTCTTTCATTGGCAGGATGTTTACCTGCGCACCTGTGTCGAGCTTCAGTGACACGTCCGTGCCATTCATCTCCAGGCACACTATCCATTCGTCAGCGCTCGTCTCTCCCTCGATGGCGTCCACGTAAAACTGATCCTCCTCGCTGTCGCTCTTTTTCTCCACGAGTTGCACCCTCCTCTTTGAGAAGCAGGTCTTTGCGAAGTGATTTTTTCCGCCACACTTGGGACATTCCTTCCCGAATGCTGGACACTGTTTCAGCGCGTGTTGCCTTCCACACCGCTCACAGTTCCCGCGCGCGCGCTCTGGGTTTGCCTCCCTTTTTCTTGCCTGCAACGTTCCTTTCGGCTTTGCGCGCTGCACTGCACCGACCTCAGCAGTCTCTTTTTCCTTGCTGCTAAAAGTCTTTAATTGTGCCTTTGTACTCTCAGACGCTTGGCAAATCTGTATCGCTTTCTCCAGCGTTAAGTTAGTCTCTTTCAGTAATTGCATCCGCAATTTGTTGTCTTGGACCCCAATTACAATTTGGTCCCGTATCATTGACTCACTCACTGTTCTAAAGTTGCATGACTGACATTTCAACCGTAGGTCTGTGACATACAGCTCGATGGACTCTGACTCTTTCTGAAGTCTTTTTCTGAACACATACCTCTCGTACGTTTCATTCTTTCTCGGTGTGCAATAATCGTCAAATTTCTTCATCACGGCGTCGAAGTTGCCTTTTTCTTCTTCCGTGAAGATGAATGTGTTAAACACATTTAGCGCCGCTCGCCCTGCTACTGTTAGCAGTAATGCTATTTTCCTCTCCTCGTCACGGAGACCGATAGCAAGCGAATAAAGTTCAAAACTCTGTTTGAATACTTTCCAGTTCTCGTTGACGTTACCGGTCAACTTTAACTCGTCCGGCTGTCGAAGAGCATTCATCTTCGTCATCGGTTCGTAGTTTTATATCCTGGTATCATGTAATTTTCTCCTGGTACCATGTAATGTTCTCCTGGAACATGTAATGACGAGGCGCACACACCGGGTGTCAGTTAGGACTTTTTACTTGTCACTTCAAGTGCAAATAACAACTAACCACACAGTGGCACATGTACATCTCCTTTTATAGTCAGGTCATGGCCGGGTCATACTGCCCTCTAGTGGTGACTCCATATGAACTTCACATATCAATACAGTCACTATAACAGGTGAGCCAATCAGGACTAAGCACTGGCTATGGGCGGGCATATAGAATATTCATAGATCCTGGCCTTTGAAGGAGGCGGAAAAGAGAAAAGATTTCCACAAGCAACTGTGAAAATTGTGGGGGAAAAGGGCACAAGATACCATTTTAGTCAATGTAGATTTGTTTTTAAGGGGATTTATAGCCACTGCAGTGCATCTATAAGAAACGATGCGTTTACTTACAGCACAATTTATTTGTTGTGGGCCATAGCTATTTTCTCAGTGCAACGTCTGTATTTTAAGAAGAAAAAAGGGATTTAATCATTTCTTATGTTGCCCAATATTTTCATTGTTTTCTTCATTTAACGAGGGGGCCTTAAATTACAATCTAAATTACTTTATAGTTAACATTTACTATTATAGAAGCTGGCTATATGCTTGTTAAATTCTGTTTTAATTTTGTGAGTATTGTTTATTGCGTTTGTCAGTGCAAACCTATGTTTAATTATTTCACCTTTTATCATTATTATTATTATTATTATGGATAAGAAGAATTTTTGTAATCTAGTTAGGGTTTTTTTCTGGGCTTATATTCATGGATCGAGTTCCTTGTTTGTAGCCAACAAGTCTGGCAACACCAGCACTGGAGCCCGTTGCTTTTCAGAGTCCATTTGAGTGAACAGAGCAGAAGGACAACACTGAGTGAGGGTGAGTGTTAACTTTCTGATGGTTTTTCTGTCTCTGAGTCTTGTTTTGTCCCTCTGGACTGTAGACAGAAGAAGAAGAGTCACAACTCAGCAGTCTGACTGTCTTCATGAGGCTTTGATGTTGCTTGACAGCTGCGGCTGACAGGAAGAATCCACGGTTGAGAAAAAAAACAGAAAATCTGAGTACAACTCAGGACCTACTATTGTGTCCTTGGAGTGCTTTGCGCCCTTCTGAAACTGTGTAGTTTTTGTGAGTCACTTCCTGTCTTCCTTGTGACTCCTGACTCCCCTGGTGGCTGGAAAACCTGTATGTGTCACAGTTCCCCAGGACTGCTTGGCCTGCAAAAGAAAAGCCAGAATTAAATTATAGTCATCTGAAGGAAAACTTTCACGGCAGCGAGGAAATCTCTGCAGCCCCATAACGTAAGATACAAGCTGACATATCCAGCTACGTTGCGCTTTACATGGGAAGGGAGGAGCTGCAGCTTTACCGATGCAAGGGCTGCTGAACAATATATCGAGGAGAATTTTACTAGGCATGAATGAATCTGCATACCATTATGCATATAGCGTGGACCAATGACATTCAATGGGTAATAGATTTAATATTATGTTGCTGAATTGGTGGGGGTGAGGATTTAGTTTTGTGCCGCCTGAGCCAAGGCCAGAGGAGACACCTAGTGGCCGGTGAGCGATACTCCACGGTCCAAGATGTTTTTGTTTTTGTTTGATATTTCGGAGTTGTTACTAAAGAGCAGCGACCTTAGGCTCCTGTTAATGTCGTTTGAAGTGCATTTAAGTTTTTATTATTTTTGTTTCTTACCTCAGATGTTCAGAGGTATTCAGTTCAAAAATGTTCAAGTCTATATTAATATGTGTTTTGATAAGGGTTTGGTACTGACTGAAATAACTAGGGAAATAACTGCTAGTATTATCACAAGTAAGACGCTAGTCTTAAAGTGGGATATTGGCTATAGTAGGACATCAGGTAGCCAGTCCCCTATCAGGAATATTCATGCTTTATTCGTGTCGGCTGCCTTTTGCAGCCGACACGAGTCGGCTGCCTTTTGCAACAGCGGCTCGATTCCGAGTCTTTTTCCCTTCCTCTCTCTTTTGATCCGTCTTTTTTTTTCACCCCACTTATATCACGGACACACAGATCGTCCTAAATGTCTCCTGAGCCGGTGGACGGAGCCACTGTCTATAGCAGGATACGATACAGCAGAGAACAGCTGCTAGCATTCAACCGCCACCCGGTCCCATTGGAAAAACTCGACATACCGAGAGAACTGAGGCGAAAACGCCGCGGCTGCCGGGCTGGAGTAAGGCGGAGGACAAAAAATATAAGGTACAGACCCTCCCTTCCATCTGTTGTCATGGGAAATGTACGGTCGATACTGGGAAAGTTAGATGAGCTAGCGGCTATCTCCCGTTATGATAGCACATACCGGGAGTGCTCTCTCCTTTTGTTTACTGAGACGTGGCTAACTGAACTAGCAGCAGATGCTAACATTGAGCTGGAGGGTTTTCACATGATACGAGCTGACCGAACACCAGACAGTGGCAAGGCTAGGGGCGGTGGAGTGATAATGTATGTTAACAACAACTGGTGCAGACCGGGACATATCACTGTTAAACAACGACACTGCAGCAAAGACATTGAGTTGCTAGCTGTTAGTATGAGGCCTACATATCTCCCGAGAGAACACTCACACGTGATCTGCATTGTTGTTTATGCAAATCCGACGGCGAACGCTGGGACAGCACGTGACGTCATCCATTCAGTAACCAGCAGGCTGCAGACAGAACACCCAGATGCTCTTCTCCTCATCTCAGGCGATTTCAACCATGTTTCACTGTCTCCCATTCTACCCACGTTCACCCAGTATGTCACATGCCACACTAGAGACAATAAAACACTGGATTTATTCTACGCAAACACTAAGGAGGCGTACACCTCATCACAACTCCCCCCACTTGGGAGATCGGATCACAACTTGGTTCATCTCCGGCCGGTGTACAAACCCCTAGTGCACAGACAACCTCCGGCCATGCACACTGTGGAGTTATGGTCTGAGGAGACAATGGACACCCTAAAGGGCTGTTTTGAAGCCACCGCCTGGAAGCAGCTCTGCGATCCACATGGTGAGGACATCGATGGCCTCATTCACACCTTCACGGGCTACCTCAGCTTCTGTGTGGACAAATCCGTTCCCACCAAGACCATACGGCGTCACTCAAACAACAAACCCTGGATCAACCCTGAGATAAAAACACTTCTGAGAGAGAAGAAGAGGATCTTTAGGTCAGGGAACAGGGAGATGCTGAAGTCCGTACAGAGGGAGCTGAGGAGAAAGATCAGAGAAGGCAAGGACAGCTTCAGGAAGAAGATGGAGGACAAGCTGCAACAGAGCGACATCAGCGGGGTCTGGAGAAACCTCAAAACCATCTCGGGGCTCCAGAATACCTCCCCCCAGGCCACAGGGGGCAGGGAGTGGGCGAACAACCTGAATCTGTTTTTCAATAGATTTGACCAACCGCCCTCCCCCCTGACTGCACAACAACCACTGCTGCCTCTAAAGAAATCAAGTCCTGCTGCCCACTCCCCACTCCACCAACACCCCCCCACTCCCAACACACAGCCCCCCATCCTGACCCTGACCAGGACCCAGGTGAGGACGGAGCTGAGGAAGATCAAGGCGAGGAAGGCGCCGGGACCGGACGGCATCAGCGCAAAGCTCCTCAAGTCCTGTGCAGACCAGCTGTGTGGGATTGTGACGTATATCTTCAACATGAGCCTGAAACTGGGGAGGGTACCACAGCTGTGGAAAACATCTTGTGTGGTACCTGTACCAAAAACTTCCCACCCCAAAGACCTGAACAGCTACAGACCGGTGGCCTTGACGTCCCACTTGATGAAGACCCTGGAGAGACTGCTCCTTGCTCACCTCCGCCCCCTGGTGGAACCAGCGATGGATCCACTCCAGTTCGCCTACCAGCATGGCATTGGGGTGGAGGATGCGGTGATCTTCCTCCTTCACCGTTCTCTGTCCCACCTGGAGAAGCCCGGGAATATGGTGAGGATCATGTTCTTTGACTTCTCCAGTGCTTTCAACACCATCCAACCGATGATCCTGAAGGACAAGCTGCTGCGCGCAGGGGTGGACCAGCACCTGTCATCATGGATCCTGGACTACCTCACGCACCGGCCTCAGTTTGTGAGAACCCGGGACTGTGTGTCCGACACGATCATCAGTAGCACGGGGGCCCCCCAGGGAACGGTGCTGGCTCCCTTCCTGTTCACTCTTTATACTGCGGACTTCTCACACAACACAACACACTGCCATCTACAGAAGTTCTCTGATGACTCTGCGATCGTTGGCCTCATCTCCAATGGAGATGAAGCTGAGTACAGAGGGCTTATCCAGGACTTCGTGGACTGGTGCCATCGGAACTGCCTCCAGATCAACGCGAGGAAAACTAAGGAGCTGGTGGTGGACTGCCGCAGGCATGGGCAGCCCCTCACAGTACCAGTAAATATACAGGGAACAGACATCGAGATGGTGACATCCTATAAGTACCTGGGTATTCATCTGAACAATAAACTAGACTGGTCACACAATACTGATGCACTCTACAAGAAGGGACAGCGCAGGCTGTTCCTGCTGAGGAGACTCAGGTCTTTTGGTGTACAAGGGGCACTGCTGAAGTCATTCTATGACACGGTGGTGGCATCAGCCATCACTTTTGGAGTGGTCTGCTGGGGCAGTGGCATTACTGCAGCCGATAGGAAGAGACTGAACAAACTGATTAAGAAAGCTAGCTCTGTCCTGGGGCAGCGCCTTGATCCGATGGAGGAGATAGGAGAGAGAAGGACGGTGGCTAAACTGTCATCTCTGCTGGAGTCCGAGTTCCACCCTATGCAGGACATACTGAATGCACTGAGGAGCTCATTTAGCAGCAGACTACATCATCCCAGGTGCACAACCGAGAGGTTTCGTAGGTCCTTCCTACCAACGGCTGTCAGACTGTACAACCTAAGCAGGGCTGCTCGCAGAGATAGCAAAAAGACGTAACAAACTAATAGTTTTTTGAATGCAAAAGATGCAATAGACTTACACAATGGTCCCCTCCGGCATACAACTAGGAACATACCGGTCGCTATGGAGGGTGAGAATATGTATGGGCACATAATCATACCATGTAGGATAACTAAGTAGACGGTTATGCTGTTTCATTCCATCTAGCAACAATGCTCTGCACTGTGTGTGTTTATATATTTGCATATTTATTCCATCTAGCTACATTGCTCTGCACTGTGTGTGTTTATATACTTGCATATTTATTCCACCTAGCTGCAATGCTCCGTACTGTGGGTGTTTATATATTTACATATTTATTCCATCTAGCTACAATGCTCTGCACTGTGTGTTCATATATTCATATATTTATTCCATCCAGCTACAATGCTCTGCACTGTGTGTCTGTGTGTGTGTGTATATATATATATTTTATAGTAATACGTACATATGTTTATTAGCTGCTCTTGCTTGCTTGTTTTTTTTTCTTGCCTTCTGATTGTTGCTCTGAGTGTTGCTATCCCTGTGCTGTTGCAATCCTGGAATTTCCCCGTTGTGGGACTAATAAAGGCTTATCTTATCTTATCTTATCTTATCTTTTAACCAAATACATGGCTAATAATTTTGTTAAATATATCAGCTGGAACATTAATGGCTGTGGGGATCCTAAAAAGAGAGGGAAGGTCCTCACATATCTCAAACATAATGAAGTAAATATAGCTTTCATTCAAGAGACCCACTTTAAGGGAGAGGAGGCAGCCAAATTGAAATGGGGCTGGGTGGGCCAGGTTTTTCATAGCTCCTACTCAAGCAAGAGGAATGGGGTTTGTATTCTAATAAATAAAAAAATTGGGTTTTGTTTTGGTCAAAGAACGTAAGGATAATGAAGGCAGAATGGTCTGTATTGAGGCAGTTATTAATGGGATAAAAATGGTGTTGTGTAACATATATGCACCTAATAAAGAAGACCCACATTTTTTTAATGAAGTGAACAAAATTTTAGGGGAAACAGAGGGTCAAATTATATTGGCAGGTGACTTCAACCAAGTGATGGATGTATTTTTGGATAAGAGTAAATTCAGTGGATCGACAACTACAAAGGATAGGGCTGCATTCCATATGCTGTGTGAAGATGTGGGCTTGGTGGATATTTGGCGACTGGTAAATCTGAGGGGGGGGGGGGGGAGAACACCTTCTTCTCCCACTGCCAGAAATCATATTCCAGGATAGACTTTTTTCTAATTTCAAGTAATATTGTAAAATCTGTAACTAAGAATAAAATAAATGCAATGGCCCTGTCAGACCACGCAGCTATAGAGTTATGTATTGACACTGATATTGACAAGGATAGAAAAGGCAGATGGAGGTTAAATACATCACTTCTACAGGATGAAACATTTAACCTGACAATGAAGGAAGAACTCAAGTATTACTTTGAGCTCAATTCGGGAACTACAGGCTCAAGAGCCACAGAATGGGAAGCATGTAAAGCATTTATCTGGGGGAAAATTATAGGACAGGCATCCAAAAAGAAAAATGAAAATAGGGATAAAATCAAGGATCTGGAATATCAAATTAGAAAATTGGAAATAGTACTATCAAGACATTTTTCAGATAAATGATATCAAGATATATGTAAGTTTAAATTCCAGTTGCAGGAAATTTATAATAAAAAAGCTGAATATGCCTTATTTAGGCTCAGAGCAACTTTCTATGAGGAGGGGGAGAAAACAGGCAAGCTGCTTAGACGGCAACTTAAACAACAGAACTCCTACAATATGATACCAGTAATTAAGAAGGGGAATACCCTGGTGTCATCTAGTAAAGAAATAAATGATGTATTTAAACAATTTTATAGGGAACTTTATACATCACAAGACCATTTAAATCCAAACGACATCAATGATTTTTTTTCTAATATCACTCTACCAAAATTAGCCGATGAATATGTGGAACTTTTAGATAATCCTATAACAGAGGCGAAGATTAGGATGGCAGTATCACAGATGAAAACGGGGAAATCACCCGGCATGGATGGATTCCCAGTAGAATATTATAGACAATACATTGAAATATTAGCACCAGAGTTATTGGAAGTCTACAATGAGGCATTCATATTAGGATTCCTCCCACCAACATTTAATGAAGCCT
Organism: Pholidichthys leucotaenia; assembly: GCA_020510985.1. Taxonomy (NCBI): domain Eukaryota; kingdom Metazoa; phylum Chordata; class Actinopteri; order Cichliformes; family Pholidichthyidae; genus Pholidichthys; species Pholidichthys leucotaenia. Next base: position 421,831,698 of record CM035843.1, read on the forward strand.
TAATATCAGTAATCCCTAAAAAAGATAAAGACACAACAGAACCCTGCAATTATAGACCCATAAGTTTATTAAACGTGGACTGCAAAATTCTTACAAAGATTCTTACCCTTCACTTAGAGAGAGTTCTCCCTAATATAATTCATTCAGACCAGGCCGGATTTATGAAAAATCGATCTTCTACAGACCATATGAGAAGATTATTACACCTGATCTGGCTTAATCATTCAAACCAGGACCCGATTGTAGCCATTTCCCTTGACACCGAAAAGGCTTTTGATCGGGTGGAATGGGAATTTTTACTTTATACGTTAACACAGTTCGGCTTTGGACCAGTTTTTATTAATTGAATTAAGATAATATACAAAAATCCCAAGGCAGCCTTAACAACTACTGGGACGATTTCATCATTCTTCGACCTCTCGAGAGGTACCAGACAAGGATGTCCACTGTCCCCCTTACTTTTCAACATTGTACTTGAACCACTTGCTATTGCCATCAGATCAGACGGAAATATTAAGGGAGTGGTGGGAGGGAGGAAAGAACATAAATTATTACTGTATGCGGATGATGTTCTGATACTAATTAGAGATCCTTTGAACTCTTTACCACATTTAATGACAACTATTCAGTCTTATTCTAAACTATCAGGATACAAAATTAACTGGAGGAAATCAGAAGCCATGCCTATTTCTGGTACACGCCATCCTAGCTCAGTGTCTGGCTTTAACTTCAAATGGGTGTCAAATGGAATGTCATACTTAGGTATAAAGCTAAGCTGGAATATCGAAGATGTCCCCAGTCTGAATCTCGAGCCTATATTACAGAAAATTAAAATTAAGTTAGATAAGTGGGGGAAATTAAAACTCTCATTATGGGGCAAGATCAATGTTGTTAAAATGGTTGTTGCACCCCAGCTCAATTATATAACAATGATGTTGCCAATTGCCATATCACCACAGTTTTTTAAACAATATGACTTCATAATTAAAGAATTTCTGTGGGAGGGGAAGAGACCAAGGATTGGTATGAATAAACTGTGTTGGCCAAAGGATAAAGAAGGCCTGGGGTTACCGAACCTGAGGCTATATCATATCTCTTTTGGAATGACCAAATTAGCAAAACACTTAGGCGGACACAGTAAACTGGATTGGGTTGACATTGAAGCTGAAATGTGCTCTCCATTTACTCCTATAGATAGTTTTTCCCAGTCCCAACATAGATCCCTGAACCCTATCTTATCTCATTCAAAAGAGGTCTGGATCAGAATACATAGGATGTTAAAGATCCCACACCTTAGCCAATCCTACTCATCTTTATGGTATAATCCAGCAATTATTATTGGGAAAACACCATTATACTGGAAAACGTGGCACCTTGGTGGCATACGCCAGGTGAATGACCTGTACCAAGATGGTGTACTCATGTCTTATACAGACTTGCTGAAGAAATACACTGTTACAGGGAAAGGTCACTTTTGGAAGTACAGTGGTACCTCTACTTACAAATTTAATTCGTTCCGGAAGAATTCTCGTAACGTGAAAAATTCGTAAGTAGAGGCGCGTTTTACATGTAAATGCCGTAATCCGTTCCAAGCCCCCAAAATTCGGGCATAAATTTTTTATAAATCGTAAAAACGCATCAAAACATGTAACAAATACATGTTACAATTAGATTACTGCACAATAAACATAAAATGAGAGTTTAAAATGAGAGAAAGAATAATAAAAGAGAATAATAAAAGAGAATAATAAAAATTATGTTCATTTACCCTTTAACTGCTATCGTCGTCGACGTCGTCACCTTTTGCCTTCTTTGGTTCATGTTCTGATCCAAGGACGTTTGCTTTTGTCGGCTTGTAAGTGCTTCGTTTTGTTTTAATACCGTGCTGATCGTTGATGTATTACGGCCATATTCTTTGGCGAGATCAACCAAACGCATAAAGTTTTGGAAAAAAAAAAAAACTTCGTGGCCAATGGGATACCAGGAAGATGCTAGGCTATCTCCAAATTAGGAGCTGTCTAACATCAATGAATCAGTATAAGGACTGTAACCCTATTATAGATTTTTTTAAATTACCATTGAAATGTCTTCATGCATCTGCTTTTTACAGACTAATTAATGGTCTACTTAGTAACGGATGTGACAGCTTGAGAAGAATATGGCAGGAAGACCTGGACTGTATAATGAGTGAAGAAGAGTGGTTAAACATTTTGTCAGATAGTGGGAAATATGTAAGGGAAGCCAGAAGTAAACTTATACAGTACAAAATAATGCATAGATACTATTGGACGCCAGCAAGACTACATAGGATGGGTCTGTTAAATAATAATCTATGTTGGAAATGTAAGAAAGAAAAAGGAACTTTTTTGCGCTGTATTTGGGATTGCCCACTTGTTCAGCCTTTTTGGACTAAAAATCTCAGACATATGGGTGAGTGGTTGGGCAAGACGCTCCCATTGTCACCAAGAATGTGTCTACTTGGAGACAAATCCCAAGTACCTATTTTATCGAAAGAAGAATTCTCAGTGGTCATGACTGGACTAACTACAGCAGCCAGAACTATACTTTCTCACTGGAAATCAGTTGAACCCCCTAGAATGGAAGAATGGGTTAGCTATATGATAAAGACTGCCTCATATGAGTCTATGTTAAACAGGAGGACTGATGGAAGTCACACTAAGGGACCAATGTGGAGAGACTTTTGGAATTTTATTTCTTTGGCAAACAGTTCAATCTCTTAATGAAGGCCTGTCTTTCTCTCTTTCCCTGTTTTTTTTTTTTTTGGGGGTGGGGGTTATTGCCTTTCCTCACTGATATCCTTGCTTTGTAATCGCCCACATATACAGTATATGTATACATATGTGTATATATATATATTTTTTTTCCCTATTTATTTACCCTTTTTGGAGACTGATGTGATACTTGGAAGATCAGTATGTGTAGTACCATCTTGTATAAAGTCAATAAAAACTTTAATTAAAAAAATATATATATAGTAATCTGAATTAAAACTGCTATGTTAACGCATTTACATTTAGAACCTGAAACTGAATATCTTGGACCTTTTACCTTGTTTTTTTTTCTTCACTCTGTCTATATACTATATACTGTGGAGTGTTAGAAAAATACCCGATTCTTTGATTGAAAGGTCCAAGAACAAACCGGAGATTTCTTCAATTGAAAGGATGGTACATTTATTTAGAAGTCACATGTAAAGCAAGCAGCGCTGCATCAGTTTGATGCTGTCCCTTCGAGAACGTCGTCAGACTGATCCCGACTTCCGGGTGTGGGTTACATTCATCTTCTCGGGGGTGGGGCAACCCAGTACAATAGGATGGGCTTATACGCAACTATCTTATTGGCTAATCTACCTATGGCGGGAACAGGCCATCCACTGAACACGCCACTACATTCTAGAATGTACTATCAACGGTATGCGTGTGTGTTGAGTTTGGGTGTGTATCTAATGTGAGAGACCTGACCTAAGAGAGAGAAAAGAGAGGGCTTTATACTTTGATCTCATTCCTATTATCTCAGTTTATCATAACATACTTGTTCATAAGCATGCAAACAGAATTTGTATGGAATATGTGTAGAGCATAATGGGAGATCACCTACAGAATTATTATTCTGGCACTAACTATACCTTAACCCTTTCAATCCCCCCTTTGACATGATTCTATCATGTCAACCATGTATGGTGTGAGAGACTCTAGCAATTAACAGATGGTGAATAAGGCAGGTCCCTGCATTGTGTGTCAACCCAAGAGGCTTGCACCATTGGTTCTGCTACCCGTGCCTCCCCCCTTGTGGACACCTTAACACGGTGCAGCGATGTCTCAGAGGTGAACTGTCACCAGGTCCTGTACCCCCCTCGAGGTCTCCTCATGATCATTGTTCTTTGTCCAGTGGAGTGGACCATGTAGGGGTCACAGGGTCGAATGGAATCAGTCCACAAAACCTTTGTCCACCGGTTGACCCTTGCCAGGGATCACATCATTCAGCTGCACTCATCACACGGTTGCGACAGAGGTTTGACCTTCCTCTGCGTCTGCTTCCCGTATCTGCAGCTGTGGAGCACAGTTCCATCTTGTTGACACAGGCACGAAACAATTGTGTCCCCGCTCTCAGAGGCACACCTCATCCCATGAGGTCTACAGGACAGTCTGGTGGGTGCAGCAGAGGGTATGTAACATCCAGTCCAGCCAGTGAACAGCTCAGTGATGCTGTCCCAGGGATGCCACCCCCCTGTCGCTGGAAAGAGGTGGACACGCTGGTGTTGGTAAGGCTCGAGCTCCTGGCTCCACCCTGGATGCTGGAGGTGCAGTGGATGCGCTCGGGTACCAGTCCATTCTTCTGCTGGGGACTGAAGTCATACAGTCACTCGCCCTACGACCTTTTCTATGTCGCAGGCACTCGTCATGATGGTCTGGTGCTCTCCGGCATTCATCTTCCCTGTACCCTACACCTTTGGTCAAGTGCCGACACAAAGGGCTCAGCTGGGGCCGGACCAATGATGGTCTGAGGGGTTGCCATCACAATGTATGGAGCCTATACAGTTTTATCCTTATTCACTACACCTGTAGTTATCTATGTGTTGTTGTAAGTTATCTCCCAGTAGCCTTGAGTGTGTGATTGTTGACTACATGAAATCTGTACGTAGTGGTTATGTTGTGGTGTGTGTGGTGGGGTGATGGGACCTATATGTTCAATGGGTAGGTCGTAAACGATATTGTTCAACATTAGGAGACATCCATAACCATGCATTGTTGTATTCAGACATTCAGAGCTTCTACCCTTCTCCCTTATTCAGATTACCTAACCGTAATAGCATGATGGAGATAAATAACGCAAGAACCCTATAAGTCTCACACCCCTACATCCGTGTGGTGAGCTATGTATGAATTATGTATTATCATTAGCACACTGTGTTTACAAATACTCTGTGATCGCACACTGGTCCTCCTCGTCGTCACTCCTAGCCTTAGGGTCTTCAGTTCCTCCTTCTCCGGGCTCAGAGAGGGGAACCAATGGGACTTCAGTTCCTCCTTCTCCGGGCTCAGAGAGGGGAATCAATGGGACTACCTCCTCTCGGCACTGCACCATCTGATAGCCAGGTGGGGCAGGGAATTTTTCATTAATTGCAGTGGTGATGCATTTTAAACATAAGTGGCGGATACAAGGTATGCAGCAGCATCCACATAAGGTGAGTATGGTTACTGCTGCTACCAATGACATAAATACCGAGATGACCAGAGTTTTCCATTTGCCCAGTGTTTGGTCTAACCAATTCCCTACTGGGTCTTTAATACCTGAGTAGTCTGCCAATTCTTCGGACAGGGTTTTTAGACCTGACAAGGCCCGCGTTATAGTCCCGTCTGGGGCGGTGTTATTAGGAATAAAAACGCAGCAATCCTGTGCAAACATAGAGCATACACCACCCTTTTCAGCCAATAGGAAATCCAGTGCCATCCTATTCTGGTAGGTCATTAAGGAAGTTGCAGCCAATTGTTCATGCAGGCCAGTAATGGCATCTCTAGTCATATTGTTGAGCTTTTGTACGTTGAAATGGATGTAGTTGATGTAGCCTGTATTCTTATTGGCAGTGATTACTGCCCCAAAGTATGGTATCATTGACTCAAACCCAGCTGCCACCTGATCTACTAATTTATATTGATCGGGAACACCTCTGGGTATCCCTATAGCATCAATATATGTGGGGGAGCCTGCATATAGGTCAAAAGGGTTGGTTGCGCTTCTCCCAACTCTACTGCGTCTTTGGTCCGATGGTGTATCAAAATTGGCTTGCTGCCATAGGTCGATATCTGATACAGATGCGGGGATTACCTTGACGGGTGCTATTAAGGACACTATGGTACAGGTGCCCGACCAGTCATGGGGGAGGGTGTTTCTTAATTTGTAACCTCCGCAATACCAATAGACGTCTGAGCGGGCGTACTTTAGTTTGGTGGCATTTAGCCAAGTTGTGGCATTGATTAACTTTGTGCACCAATCCCCCAATAAGTGTCCTACTGGGTGTCCGGTGAGGTTATATTTTGTGATGCAGGTGTAGTTATTTTCTACGGGAGTAAAGATAGGTGGGTGCGTCCCTCGGGGCGCCAGTGGGTAGGGGGCTTCTAGATGTTTACACTTGGGCTCAGGATGTTCGGTCATGTGCAAATTCATCATACAGTATGTCTCATTGTATGAGAATAGCGACGGCACAGTTAAGAGCGCCGGACGGGGAGAGGAACAGGCAATACACTCATCTCTTGTTACATATCTAGCAGTGTTGCTTATCCAATCTAACCAGTAATTCCTTTGTGCAAACCCCGTCTCAATCTCTATTGTTTTCGTAACAGGTATCTCCTGTGGGGTTATGACAGTAATCTTTTTCTCTTCTCCCTGTTTACCCTTAATCGTCTGCCATTTATTGGTCTTGTTAATGCTTGCCCCCCCCACAACCTGTATCCTGAATCTTCCCCCTGGGTCTGATCCAGTCACCCAAGCCCCCAATGCAAACATGCCCGCGTCTGCGGGGCATGGGGTTTTTAACGTAATGAAGATGGGGTTGCACTTTCCAGGGTTACATTCTCTTGGGGTTGTCCCTTTTATCAGTGACATTCGTTGTAGGAGGTTTTGTCCATTACAGACTCGTCTTTGTGCCTCCAGTGGGGTGTAGCCCCATGACCGGAGTCCAGTGTTCCATCCTACCCACTCCCATTCTAGACAGTAGTCACCCCACACATCATATCTTTTATAAAGAATACACATGTATTTAGTTGCCCTTTGTAACTGTTTCTGGTCTGTCCATTCTTTACAGTCCGCTATGTCGCAGAAGTCAAGTCGGATAGTGGAGGTGTTACCTGGGCGGAAAATCAATGTTGGTATAGAGGGTCTTCCAGTTCTTTTGTGGGGTCGGCGTCCTCTTGGTTGTCTATGTAGTAGCCAGATAATGGAGCCTGCAACCAGGGTGGCGATGATTGTCACCACTATAGCCCCTAGCTTCCAACTACATTCCCCTCCTTTCCTACATATGGGTCGTTTCTTATTCAGTAAATTATTCGTCTCTGTCCCCCCGTGCCCCTGTTCTAAGTCCTGTGAGATTGGGTAAAATCGTACGGTCATCGTCTCCTTGTGTCCCACCCAAGTTTGCCCTTATGGTTGTCAGTGTCCGGTCTGTTGGATCTTTGGATGGTGCGCAATGAGTCTTATGGATCCAATTACTTAATCTGTCTTTCGTCAACCACACCCTTACACAGTGTGACGTCACCTCAGCCACCTGATAGGGTCCTTTCCACCTTGGAGAGGACCAGTTGATTTTATATACCTTCCTCAAAATCCAGTCGCCCACCTCTACATGCGACGTGTCGTGGTCCTGCTCTTTGGTAAGGATTTCAGCAACCTGTTGGGAGATACTCATTACAGTGTTATTCAGTTGGTTAACATATTCACTCATGTTCTCATGTTGCACTAGCACAGGTGGTGAATCAGTGGGAGCAATGGTAAATGGGCAAGGCATCTTCCTCCCTGTCAAAATCTCATGTGGGCTGACATTCAGGGTGGCGTTTGGAGTCGACCTGAGGTTGAACAATACAATGGGTAGAGCCTCAACCCAGGTTAATTTAGTGTCTGCACAGATCTTGGCCAAACCCTCCTTAATTGTCCTATTCGCTCTTTCCACCAACCCTTGTGATGAAGGGTGGTAAACGGCTCCAAACTTATGTTTGATCCCAAACATCCCTTCGACCTGTTGTAGGTCCTCATTAGAGAAATGGGTACCATTGTCTGATCTTATCACTTCAGGGATCCCAAACCTCGGGATGATTTCTCTGGTGAGCCACTTGATCACTTCCTTTCCTTTCTCTGTTTTGGTAGGTGTGGCCTCTACCCACCTCGAGAAGGGGTCAATACAAACGAGCAAATACCTCTTACCCTCTACCCTCTGGTCTGCCCCCATGTCTGTGAAGTCAATGACTATTTCTTTCCATGGGGCCCCCGGGATTGGGAAGCTTCCCATTCCTGTTGTTAGTGTAACCTTGGGATTGTAACCTTCACAAATTTCACATGACTGTACAAAATATCTACAAATGTCCCGTAAAAAGGGATGCCACCAGTGCTGTGAGATGAGGGTGTTCACCTTGGAGCTCGCACAGTGTCCTCTACTATGGGCTTCCTGACACAACAAATTTAGTAGCCCCGCTGGCGCTACTATTTTACCCTCATGATTTCTCCAGAGCCCCGTGTGGTCCTTCCTGGCTCCCTTCTCCTTCCAAGCCTGTTTTTCTGTCGGGGCTGCAGCTTCCTGTATTTCCTTGATGTTATGTATATTTAACTCTCTGTGCGGTCTATCGGCTGCCCTCTGGTTCATCTGTTTCCTTGCATCATACCCTGCCACTGCCTTAGCCGCTACGTCTGCTGCGTTGTTTCCTCTCGCTATTCTGCCATTTCCTCTTTGGTGCCCTCTGCACTTGACAATTGCTACCTGTTTGGGTTCCAATAGTGCATAGTATAAGTCCAATAGTTGGTCCAGGTGTTTTACTGGTGTGCCAGCTGAGGTCACAAACCCTTTTCTTCTCCAGTGGCACATGTCCACGTGTACAGCTTGTACTGCGTATGCTGAATCTGTATATATTGTTGCAGTTTTCCCTTCTGCTAACCTACACGCTTCTACCAATGCCACCAATTCTGCCATTTGTGCTGATGCTGGTTGTGGGATGATCTGTGCCTGCTTCGTTTCCAGGCCCTCCGGGGTTTCTTGTATTACTGCAAACGAGGCTATCAGGTTGCCTGCCTGTGTGTGATGGCTATGGCCGTCACAGAATAAAATCATCTCAGCACTCTCTAGTGGTTCTGCCTGTACGTTATCATGCAGTTTCATTTCTCTTTTTGCTTCAGCAGCACAATCGTGGTCTTGTATGGTGTCTATCTGTGAGGCCATGTTTACTCCTGAGCTGGTGAAATGTATATGTGGTTTATCAAGCAGCTGCTGTAATCCTTGAGCCCTGTGTGCTGATAACGTGAATGCATTTGAGTCAAGAAGGGCCTTAACTCCATGTGTTGTGTGAATAATGGTTTGATTACCCATTGTCAGGTGTGATGTCTTTTCCACAGCTTTTCCTATAGCAGCCACATGTTTCACGCAGGCCGGATGACCTATTTCGACATTATCCAATTTGCTACTGTAGTACATTAGTACTTTTCTATCCGTGCTCGTCCCACTCTCCCCCTTTTGAAACAGAACGGCATTAACAAAGCCGTTCTTTTCATCCACATCCAGATGGAAGGGTCTGGAGTAATCAGGTGCATGTAGAGAGCATGCCGAGGAAAGAGCAGTTTTTAGTTCAATAAAGGCCCGGTCTGCTTCTAATGTCCATTCCAGGGGAGCGTTGTAGTTTCTGTATCCTGCGTGAGTGATTAGTGCCCTTAGGGGCGCCACTAATCCAGTAAAGTCAGGTATAAAGTTCTTGCTGTATGTGACCAGCCCCAGAAATTGCATCATTGCCTTTACAGTCATGGGTTTGGAGTGGTTAAGGATGTCAGTTTTATGTGCAGCGGTCATACTGCTCCCAGAATTGCCAATCACCCGGCCCAGAAAGGTAACCTTCGGTCGCCCAATTTGTAATTTGGATTTGGACACCTTGAACCCACATGTAGCCAAATGATTCAGTACTGTGGCAGTCGCGGTCATGATTGATTCAGAGTCTGGGGCTGCTATCAGAATATCATCTACATATTGTAAGAGTGTGACCCCTTCTGGCAGTGCAAGCGACTGTAGCTGTTGTCTTAGGACATTATTAAAAATGGATGGTGAGTCAACAAAACCCTGTGGCAGCCGGTTGTATGTGTACTGCGTACCGTCGTAGGAGAAGGCAAACAATTGCTGTGAATCCGGATGAAGTGGTACACAGAAAAAGGCATTTGCCAGGTCAATGCAAGAGAAGAAGTTATGGCTCGGTGAGATTGCATTTAGCATTGTGTACGGGTTAGGCGTGTCGTAAAGAGTGGGTATTACCATTTTATTAACAGGCCTAAGGTCCTGAATCATGCGGTAATCTGATTTTCCTGGCTTGGGGACAGGGTTGATCGGGGTATTCCATGGGGACTTAGTGGGGACCAGAACCCCCGATTGGATTAGTCCATCAATGGTTCCCCTGATTCCTTTTATTTGATCCAATCGAAGGGGGTATTGGGCACGGTATATAGGCACAGTGTCAGGCTTTAGGGGGATTAAGACAGGGGGGATGTTAAGTAGGCCCACGTCTGTGGAGCCTTGAGACCACAATGTGTCAGGGAGACTGTCTAACAATGACTGTGAGTGTGGGTGGTCCGTATTCTCTCTACCGTGTGTGCGCGTGAGGAATCTTTTTTCAAGCTGCACAGTCATAGTGGACCGTTGTGCGATTCTATACATTTTTAAGGAAGGAGAATATTGTAGACTCTTGTTCTGCGTGGGTAACCAATCAGTTGTTGTTATGCCCCGCTTTATCATTGGGCCCAGGTTTTTTGCTTCCCCACCATCCATTATCTTCAGAGTCACATGGGGTGCAGATGTGGCAGTCAGTGCATATAAGGGTTGTAATGAGTCAGGTACAGTAACTGCCGCCGCCACACCTTCCTTTCCCACATAAATGTCCTCAATCTCAATCGTTGGTTGGTCTGCCGTTTCTTGGAAGTGTCGTACATAACCTTCCCACAATGCATCATAGTTTTCATCTCCAAAAAGTTCATAGTTGAACGTGCAATGGGGTGGGTCATGGGCGTTTTCATATGGGTACACTAGGGACATCCAAGGAAGCCACTGTGAAAGAATGTCCCCTAAGTGACTTTGTTCAAAGTCAAGGAGTAGCCCCCACCAAATTTCCGCACCCATTTCAGTGAGTGGGTCACTTGGTTTTGCAGGAGACTGTATCATTTGTCTCAGTGCCCTTATGGGCGTTGCACAGTGCTGCACTGAACCGTCAGGAAAGGTTATGTCAATGTGGGTGGGTGCCAACAGTAATGAAATGTTTTGTGAACACATTATGTCTCTTGCCACCAGGTTCACAGGGCATGTTGGTGATAGTAAGAATGAATGTTCAAATCTCAGTGAATTCCACAAACAGGGAACAGGTCTAGACAGGGGCCACTCTTCTGTGTTACCCGAGAAGCCAACAACAGGTACGGTATTCATTGAAATGGGGAGTGGCGTGTTTAGGGTGGAATACCTGGCTCCTGTGTCAATCATGCACATATAATCTCGACCGTCCACTGTCAGCTTCACTAGAGGTTCGAGAAATAGATCTGCGGGACACAGAGAGTCACCTGCTGTCAATCCTGGGCAGCCCTATTGTGGGAGCTGGTGGGCTTCAGGGGCTTGGTGCCAGTTATCCCGTTCCAGGTGAACAGGATGCGGACCATGTCGGGGAGGATATACGCTATGTGGATAATTGGGGGTACCTCCTGGGTGCCTTTGTGAGTGTGGTTGGGGGCAGTATTGAGCCCAGTGGCCAAGTTGTCCGCAAAGGAAGCACTGATCCCGTGGGCCCCCCTTTCTCCGGGGTTTATCCCCACCGGGACCTTCATCTCTATCATTATACCTCGTATATCTCCTGTGGCCCTGCGCCTGACGCTGATATGGTTGTCTAGGCGGATTGTCTGGGTAAGGTTCATATTGTTGTAGAGTGAGGTTTCGGAGTGGTTGCATGGTTCGAGTTTGATAGGGGGTGGGTTGTTGTGGCATCTGATTTACAGAGGCCTTATTTTGATTCACCTTATCCCTCATCTCCTTCAGTTGGGCCTTTGCCACTTGGTTCTGTAGAGAAGATAGCTCTTTCTTCTCCTTTTCACTGTTCTCGATCTCATTATCGATGTACTGAATAACGTGAGCTGACCACATAGCGAATGATAAGCTGGAGAGTCCAACCACTTGCTTCAGTAGTTTCTGTATGGCGGCAGGTAATGAGGCCTCTACTGCCCCCCTGAAGAGCATTTCGATTGTACAGTTAGTAGCCGGGTCCTCACCTGTCCTGTCTTGCCATAAATCTCTCACCCTGAGTAAGTATGAGGCCCCCTTTTCATGGTCTTTAGGTGGGATGTCACACAGTTCAGCCGATTTCATTTGAATAGGGAACTTTTCTCGGATTATGGGCCACAGTATATACACCACTACTGATAATGGGGATTCGTCTCTTTCAAAGTGTGTGCCACCTATTAGTTCCACCTCCCGCAGCATTCCCAAGGAGGTGCAGGAGGAGAACAGCCGTCTAAAGTCTCCCAGAGCAGGTGCTATCCCAGCACAGGTCTCAAGGAAAGCTTTGATCCATGGTGCACCGCCATCATGTATATTTGGCAGCCGTGATTTTATTAAGGCTGTGTCTTGGAGTGAAAATGGAGTGTAGTTTGTGGTCACACGGCCTCCAACTGACGTCGCCGTGGTCAGTGGCATTTGCCTCGCATGGGGGGCATGATTTCTGTCTATACATGTATGTACGTTACCATGGCTAGGTGTGTGGGTTGCTATGTGTGGGCTGTGTTCTGTAGAGGAGGCCGCACGATGTGGATATGTTCCCATATCCTGAAGGGCTAAAGTGATGGCGTTTACGGATGATGTGTCTTGATCAGTATCTGTCTCAGTATATGACCTGGTGACAAAAGTACGATCTGACCTTGTCCCTACATTATCAGGGGTGTTTGTAGTATTTTCTACAGTCTTTCCTAGAAATTCCTTAATTTGCTCACTACCTTCAGGCTCCTCCTTAGCTGTTTGTAATAACCCATTTTTAATCACCATCAGGGGGGCCATCATCGTGGGTGCTGATTGGGCAAGCTCAATGGGCACCTCGGCTGAGACAGTAAGTTGATTGGTGCGGCTCTGGCACCTCTCTGATAGAGCTTGTATCCCTGTGTAGAGAGGTGGGGGTGCAGGTAACCCTCCACCTAGAGGGGGAGCTGTAGCCTTAACAGCAGGTGGTTCAATGGCCTGAGGCCGTATTTCTGCCTTTGTAATGGAGGCTTCTGGGGTTAGTGGAGGGCCATTTGCATTGCCTGACATCCTCTGCAGGGTAAGTTTAATTTCCCCCAGAAAACATTGACAGTCTGTGAGAAATTCCCCTGCTCTTTTCAAGTCCTTCCCTGTCCCCCCTCTCCTAAATATACTGGCCTCCCGGTGCTTATTGCTTGCCTGCTCATGACTTCCTCTTGCCTGTCTTATAAACATAGCTAGGTCTCCCTGGTGGGGGGGGCTGTTTTCACATCCTGCGAACATTCCTCTATCCTGCATTTGTTTGACCCAGCTGGCAAATCTCTCCCTTCCTTTCTTTTGATCCGTGACTGGGACCTTTGTCAGCCATCTAGCCATTGTCTGGGATAGTGCCGACCCCAGGGAGTCGGGCTTACAGGCCTGCCACCGTTCCATTGTTTCTTGAGACATGTCATACAGGTATTACCCGTACCCCTTGCTGCAGCTGAGTGACGTAGTGTCCGTGTATTTAGACCCCAACAGGAAACTTCTACACAGACGCTAACCGTCTGTGCGCCTGTTAGCTGGGACTTAACGCCAGCCTATCTACACGTTTTAACTCAGGGCAGCAGTGGTACCGTATCTTGCTTGTATTCCCGCTATCCTAGTCCAACCCCTTGTATTTACACTATCACTCAAGATCTGTTTTGCTGTGTGGAATTCTCAAGTCTCAACTGGTTGATACACACACAGGAATACAGTAAAGATATCAATTGAGTGATGAACCACCCCACATTTCACAAATCGAGAACAACAAACTTAATTTTCTACCAGCCACAGCGGCTTGGTACACACAGGAATACTATACAATGCCAGATGTGTGAGAACTCACCCGTCTTGCTGTATGGAATTGTCAAACTGGAGTTCTCAATCAGTCTCTGCTGCTTGACACACACAGAGATACAGTATTATGACAGTGGTAACTCACTTCACTTTTCCTGTTTATTCATCTATTTTAGTTTGTTGTATTTATTTAATTATTTTTGTATTTATTGCATTTATTGCATTTATATATTTACTTATCCGTAACAACCTGCAATTCTTCATTTAAATTCTCTCACCTTGATAAATAAAATCAGTTCGTCCAGTTGAACACAGACTGGTTGACTTTGAATACATGAATAAAAGTTGCGTCACCCTTTCAGTCAACAGAAAAGTGGACATTTTGCCTAATTAGAATTTGATTCAAAATTTTTTCTTTGAATGCCTCTTTTTTTTTTTTTTTAAAATATATATATACTTTGGTAAATTGTGGAGTGAATGTAGTTTACCCTGACCCAGCTTGGCCACCGCTCGATCAGGGAAAACACACTCCCCCGTGCAAACCTGCATTTTAGCAGGTCCCTGAGGTCTTTTGTTTTTATTTACCATATGGATTTTAAAGCTTTAATTTCAACCGGAGAGATAAAGTTCCAGATTTATTATTAAGATTTTAAGTTTTCGTTGGCAGCGATTGTGAAATAGTGCACTTCCTATATTTGGCCACACGATGGAGGCACTGTGCCACAGCTTGAAGGTGATTCAAAATGGCGCCCACACATGCGCAGTAAATGGGACACGTGCAAAATGGCCCCTGAGCCTATTGTTCACAAACCATGTGCTTTTTTTTTTTTTTTTTTAAGTTTAAGAAAAATGGAGCACTGCCTCCTTAATCCCAGCTATACACACTACCACAGCTTTACAACTTTAATTTAGCGCTTCATTTTAATGCTGTTACCTCAAATAATCCACAGTATTGTTTTACCAATTTCACCTCCACTCAGTGGTGGGTCCATTCCTTTGTTCTGACCACGCGGTCCGGAGCCCGCCATTAGTTAAATCATTATGGAAAAAAGTTTAATAAATATTTCCAACTCACGGTATTTTCCCAAACCACACTTTTATCCCCTAGATACATATTAAGAGTACCGTACCTATATATATACTCACTACTGTAACCGAAATCAGGCTACCCCTGGATGGTTAATTTGGGAGACGTCTAAGTCTCTTATTCCAGCACAGACTGTAACTGAAATTTGCCTTTAATTTGGGAGACAAATGCGGCTGATCCCGCAGTTCTCTAAGTCTCTTATTTATTTCGCAACAGACTGCTCCGAAATACTTCACCAACGTGGCATCGTTTTTTAACGGCATCGGGTCGATTCTTTAACCCCCCCGGCATCAGGCTTAACCCTGGAGATCAATTTGGGAGACGAATGCAGGTGATCCCGCTATTTCCTAAGTCTCTTATTTATTTCGCAACAGACTGCTCCGAAATACTTCACCTACGTGGCATCGTTCCTTTTAACGGCATCGGGTAGATTCTTTAACCCCCCCGGCATCAGGCTTAACCCTGGAGATCAATTTGGAAGACAGGCACGGCCGTTGCCTCCTATTGTCTTATTAATTCTGGGTACAGACTGCAACCCAGAATCTCGCCGATCCATTTAATCTTTTGTTAAACAGAGGCTACTTTTACAAAGGCTTCGGCAAGTCCCCTTGTACAAGCGGTAGCGTGATTAACTCTAATCACAGCGGACACTTTCTCTCGTGGCCTCTTTTCGACTACGAGAACAAGCGGTGTCTTGTGTTTAGCAAATTAAATGATCGCGGCTTCACTCCCAGAGTGGCATCGGGTCGAACGCTTCAATGGCTCCCCCCGGCATCAGGTTGCTAAAACCTGGCTCTTTTCATTTGGGAGACGAACCTGGGTGATTTTTAGTCACCCTGGCATCCTAAGTCTCGTCATTTTGGCTCAGACTGAATCCAAAACGTTTTAAAATTTGGCGGACCATGCACCCGTCATACATGTCCAGGGCCGCGGCCGTTCTATCTCAGACTGAACATAGAACACGTGCACTCTCTTTAACTTTTCAAACTATTGTTTAAACTTTACATGTGACTCCCAACCAAATGATAAATTTCGAGATCGGATATACCCCTTAATCAGACGACTGTAAATTTAGAATGGCCAAACTGCAGAAATTTGCGTAAAAAGGCTTTCTGCTTACCTTTTTGTTTCATTCAGGCGTCGCCACAGTCGACTAAAAAGGGTCCTTCCGATGTAGTTTTTTCAGGCTCGTCTCGGAATACATGATTCAATCCGGGTCACCGGCACCAATTGTTAGAAAAATACCCGATTCTTTGATTGAAAGGTCCAAGAACAAACCGGAGATTTCTTCAATTGAAAGGATGGTACATTTATTTAGAAGTCACATGTAAAGCAAGCAGCGCTGGATCAGTTTGATGCTGTCCCTTCGAGAACGTCGTCAGACTGATCCCGACTTCCGGGTGTGGGTTACATTCATCTTCTCGGGGGTGGGGCAACCCAGTACAATAGGATGGGCTTATACGCAACTATCTTATTGGCTAATCTACCTATGGCGGGAACAGGCCATCCACTGAACACGCCACTACATTCTAGAATGTACTATCAACGGTATGCGTGTGTGTTGAGTTTGGGTGTGTATCTAATGTGAGAGACCTGACCTAAGAGAGAGAAAAGAGAGGGCTTTATACTTTGATCTCATTCCTATTATCTCAGTTTATCATAACATACTTGTTCATAAGCATGCAAACAGAATTTGTATGGAATATGTGTAGAGCATAATGGGAGATCACCTACAGAATTATTATTCTGGCACTAACTATACCTTAACCCTTTCAGGAGTGTGTGAAATCAGAGGCGGAATCATTTCAGACGATTTATTACACACACATCTTTCAAGCACAGAACAGACTGAGCTCTCAAGCAGAAACTCCTCTTTTAAGTTTCATGGCATTTACATCACACACAACATGACATTTGCATCACACTGCATTCAACCCCCTCATCCTTGACTCCTTCCTGCTATCTCACTAGGAATCCCCTGCTCTTTGTTCATCAGCATCAGCATTGGATCACCCCAGGGCTGTGTACTTTCCCCCCTACTCTTCTCCCTTTATACCAACTCCTGCACCTCCTCCCACCAGTCTGTTAAGCTGATTAAGTTTGCGGACGACACCACCCTCATCGGGCTCATCTCCAACGGTGACGAGTCCGCCTACAGGGAAGAGGTGGCCCAGCTGGTGTCCTGGTGCAGCCACAACAACCTGCAGCTGAATGCTCTGAAGACAGCGGAGATGATTGTGGACTTCAGGAAAGTCACATCCCCCCTGCCCCCCCTCACCATCACAGGCTCTCCCATCACCTTTGCAGATTCCTTCCGCTTCTTGGGCACCACCATCACCCGAGACCTCAAATGGGAGCCAACCATCAGCTCCCTCATCAAAAAGGCCCAGCAGAGGATGTTCTTTCTGCGGCAGCTGAGGAAGCTCAAGCTACCCACCAAGATGTTAGTGCAGTTCTACACGGCCATCATCGAGTCCATCCTCACCTCCTCCATAACTGTGTGGTACGCAGGAGCCACTGCCAGGGACAGACTAAGGCTGCAGCGCGTCGTGCGCACTGCTGAGAAGGTGATAGGCTGCAAGCTCCCATCTCTCCAGGACCTGTACATCTCCAGGACCCGGAGGTGTGCTGGCCGGATCATAGCCGATCCTTCACATCCTGGTCACGTGCTGTTTGCCCCCCTCCCCTCAGGTAGAAGGCTTCGGTCCATTCGGACTAAAACCTCCCGGCACATGAACAGCTTTTTCCCCTCTGCCATCAGACTGCTGAACACTAAGTGACTTTTGACTCTCGTGCACTATGTACAGCAGCTCAACCAGACTCATGTCAATCATCACTGTTTTTCTGTTGCATTATTGACTGCACTATGTGGTACTTCACATTATCTGCTACATGCTAATTTTTTAAAACTGCCTTGACTAGTACTACTCATTATTATCTATCGAAGATATTGAAGATCTGTTTATCTTCGTAATATTGGTGATCGGGATTTTTCTGATTGGGTCTGGAATTGTCCTGGTTTACTGCAAATTGCTGAAGATGGATTCAACCTATCAAAATGCTGACCAGGTGAGGTGCATCCATCAAATTGAAAAACTGGAGAAGACCCTGATAGCGACTACTGGAGAACTGTCTCGTAAGGTGGATTACATCATGATTTCGCTTAGGTCTTTCCACGACGGATTTAAAGCCCCGCAATGAAGGACTAGTACTGAATCTACAGAAGAAATATAAGCCTTCTCTGTGATCAGTCCTATTTGGCTCATTCCCCATGAAAATTCCTCCTGGCTGTCTGCAAACTGTGTTTTCAAAATCATCGAGCACAAGGCCTTGGACAGTCAGCTGTACTGCGCCAGATAAGGACTGGGCGCCAGCCAGACAAAACATCTTCTGCCAAGTGTCCTTGGGTCTCTCTTATTATCATTAACACTGCTCAACACCGCACACACACTGATCCAAGAACTGAATAAAGATACACTGCTCTCTTGTGTCTCGTGAATCCTGTGTAGCGAATGTATGTGCAATGAGAGTTTTTTTTTTCCTTGAACTCTTAATATTGATTAATTATGTAACCAGTATTTTGAATCAATGATTTTTTTGCTCCTTCCTATTGTATTATCCTTATGCTACCTGTACCCTCCTGCTGATAGGCGCGTTTCAGATGCGCCGCGGCATGGAAATGCAGGTTCATTACTGTGTCAAGTCAAATTCTCTCGTATGTTATCAGTGATCTGTTAATGTACTTGGCAATAAATCTTTTTCTGATTCTGATTCTGATTCTGATTCTATTACTAGTATTATTATTATTATTACTTATTATTATTTATTTTTCTACACTTATTGCACGTTTCTAGTCCTTTAGTTTTTTAGTTTATCCCTTTTTCTCATTATGT
Source organism: Pholidichthys leucotaenia (assembly GCA_020510985.1). Classification (NCBI taxonomy): domain Eukaryota; kingdom Metazoa; phylum Chordata; class Actinopteri; order Cichliformes; family Pholidichthyidae; genus Pholidichthys; species Pholidichthys leucotaenia. The sequence goes on from CM035843.1 coordinate 421,850,461, forward strand.
TTTTAATGTTGCAGCATGGCACCGAGACAAATTCCTAGTTTGTGTATCACATGAACAATGGCAATAAACCTGATTCTGATTCTGATTCTGATTTGTTCTCCCAAGCTTATCCACTGTCTCCTGTCTGAGATGCTAGACAATCTGGCTTTCCCCAGGTGCTACACATCGCTACACATCCCCCCCCCCCCCCCAGCATCTTAGATAGGACAAGAGAATAACAGTCCACATGCTGTGATAGAACAATTAAACATCAGTCCACATGCTGTTTGGGCTTCCGTCTCCTCCCGTATCTGCTGTAACTGGGGTTTAACGTCTCCGTGGCGCTGCTGTGCCAGTGGGGGGCTGCTGGGAGTGTGTCTGACTGCGGGTGGGCTGTGACTAGAGTGGGGGAGGCACTTCGGTCTGTCCGTGTGGCTGCTCTGGAGAATCGTTTCCCTGGGGAGCTCTCCGTGGGGGTCTTCCACGCCGAGGGGCCTTAGCCAACAGCACTTGCTCATCTGCCACAACGAAAGCGGGTTTGAGTCTGTCTATGCCAATTTTTTCCCTCCTACCCCCCCAAGTCTAGCAAAAAATGCTTATCCCCTGTTTCCAACACTCTGAACGGTCCATCATAGGGTGGGCGCAATGGAGGGCGGTGGGCATCGTGTCTGACAAACACGAACTCCGCGCTCTTCAAAGTTTTAGGCACGAAAGCACGCGGAAAACAGTGGTGGGCCGGGCCCGGCAGTGTGCCTGTGTTTGCGCTACGCTGCAAAAGCTGAGACGGGGAGCTGCCCGGCATGGGATTATCTGGTAGAAATTCCCCAGGCAGCCGTAGTGGCTGCGCAAAAACGAGCTCTGCCGGGGAAGCTTCCAGATCCTCTTTCGGCGCGGAGCGCATCCCCAATAAAACCCACGGCAGCCTGTCTACCCAATTTGCATCCGTCAATGAAGCCCTGAGTGCTGCTTTCAGTGATCTATGAAAACGCTTGCATAACCCATTGGCCTGTGGGTTGTTGTGGGTTGTTGTGGGTTGTGCGGTGAATTGTAACACCCAGGCTGCGGGCCATCGCAGACCAGAGTTCGGAAACAAATTGCGGGCCCCTGTCAGACGTAATATCCGACGGGACTCCAAAACGCACCACCCATGCTGTTAAAAAAGCGTGCGCTACATCCGCGGACGCGGTTGTCTCCAGCGGGACCGCTTCTGGCCAGCGCGTGGTGCGGTCCACCATTGTCAGGAGGTGCGTGCACCCCTGTGATGGCGGGAGGGGGCCCACGTGAACATGGTTGAACCTCTTAGCCGGAATACGAAATGGCTCCAAGGGAGCCTTTGTGTGTCTGTGTACCTTGGCTCGTTGGCACGCCACGCAGGCTGCAGCCCACTCTTTCACTTGTTTGCGTAGGCTCGGCCACACAAATTTCTCTCCCACCATTTTGACCGACGCGCGCACTCCTGGGTGCGCCAGAGTGTGAACGACTCAAACATGCGGCGGCGCCACGCAGCCGGGACCACCGGACGCGGGCGACCCGTGGAGACATTGCAGATTAGGGGGGGGGCGCCATCCTACAGCACCCTGCTCTCCAGCCTTAACCCTGTTGGTCCAGACTGGAGCGCGCGCACGTCTGCATCGCTAATCTGCTCCACGGCCATGGCTGCGTAATCTATCCCCACGCAGACCGGAGCCACTACAGCATGCGAGAGGCAGTCCGCCACTACATTCAGTTTGCCAGACACATGCTGAATATCGGTAGTAAACTGTGAGATCGCAGCCAGCTGTCTCTGCTGCCGGCCCGACCACGGTTCTGAAACCTTGGCCATTGCAAATGTTAGCAGCTTGTGGTCCACGAACGCGGTGAAGCTGCACCCTTCCAGCCAGAACTGGAAGTGGCGTATGGCCAGGTGAAGGGCCAGCAACTCCCTGTCAAACGCGCTGTATTTCCATTCCCTGTCGCGCAAAGTTCTGCTGAAAAAAGCGAGCGTCTGCCAAGCCCCGGCGACGCGCTGCTCCACGACAGGCCCTATGGCCACGTCTGAAGCGTCGGTGGTGAGCGCTATGCGGGCCGTCGGGTCTGGATGCGCCAGCAGTGCGGCGTTTGCCAGGGCTGCTTTAACTTCCGAGAACGCCCGCTCTCGCTCCGGGGTCCATTCGACCCTATCCGCGGGTTTCTGTTTCTTGAGCGCGGTGTATAATGGTTGCATGAGCTGCGCCGCACGGGGAAGGAAACGGTTATAAAAATTCACCATTCCCAAAAAATTCCTGCAGTGCCCTGACCGTCTGAGGCCGGGGAAAATCCGCCACGGCATGCACTTTGTCAGGCAGCGGGATCGCTCCTTCAGGAGAGACGCGGTGCCCCAAAAAATCAATATCCGTCACGCCGAACTGGCATTTCGCCGGGTTGATTATTAACCCGTGCTCCTCCAACCTCCAAAAAACCGTCGTGAGGTGGGTTTCGTGTTCATCTTCGGACGCACTGGCTACCAGGATAGCGTCCAGTTAGACGAACACAAACGGGAGATCGCGCAGCACTGCATCCATCATGCGCTGGAACGTCTGTGCCGCTCCTTTTAACCCGAATGGCATGCACAGGAACTCGAATAGACCGAACGGCGTTATTACCGCTGTTTTGGGTATGTCCTCAGCACGCACTGGGACTTGGTGGTAACCGCGGACCAGGTCTATTTTGGAAAAAATGCGCGCTCCAGCGAGGTGAACGGAAAAATCCTGTATGTGGGGAATTGGGTAGCGGTCGTGCGCTGTGGCGTTGTTCAACCTGTGGAAATCCTGCACGGTCGCCACGATCCCTCAGCCTTAGGGACCATGTGTAGCGGGGAAGCCCATGGGCTGCTCGAGCGCCTGATGATGCCCAGCCTTTCCAGGTTGGCGAACTCCTCGCGCGCTATGGCCAGTTTAGCGCCGAGGTCTTGCAAAAACGGGCGGTCCGGTGGTGGTGATAAAGTGCTCCACTCCGTGTTTAGCGATGGCCGCGGAAAACGTCGGGACCGTGAGTGCGGGGAACTGAGTGAGCAGTGTGTGGAACTTACCGCCTGTAGCTGTGACGTTGGCTTGTGCTGTTGGCTGGGTCACTCGAGCTATACAGGGGAGAGAGTCAAAGGACAGTGCATTAACCAAGCACCTGTTAGCAACATCAACCAGTAAACCATGTGCACACAGAAAATCAGCCCCCAGTATGTGGTAATTCAGTGCTGCTACAACAAAAGTCCACTCATATGTACGGCTGTGTAGAGATAAGAGCAGAGTCCTCTCACCAAGGTCTTAATATCCGAGCCGTTTGCTGCCAACATCTCGGGGCTGCTAGATCCTGCCAGCCGGTCAGCATAGGTCGGCCGGATGAAGCTCTTCTGGGCTCCGGTGTCCACGAGGAAACGCCTCCCAGAGCGTGCATCCATTAAGTAGAGCAGCTTGTTCTCTTCACCGAGGGTCGCAGCTGCTACCGACCCCCGGCCTTGGCGTTTTCCTGAGCGCTTGAATTGGCACGGTGGCGCACATCTGTGTGCCTTCTCTCCAAAGTAGCAGTGGTAGAAACAGACCGTGTCTCTCCGGCGCTCCTTGGCCCCCGCTGCCGCTACCGTCGGTGGCTCCTTGCCTCCTCTGGTCGTCTCGCTGGGCTTCGCCGCTGCCACGTTGACTGTGATCGCCCTGGTGGTGATGATGATCCGGTCTGCCTCCTGAGCTAGCACAAGGTAGTCGCGCGCAGCCAGCCACGGCGAATTGGCCAGAACCGCTCTCGCCACTGTTGGAAAGTTCCGGAGGAAGAGGTGGGCAAACAGAAAGTTCCCCGTCGTCCGTGCCCATTAACGCCAGCATCTTCTCCATCAGGTCTACGGCTAAACCATCTCCTAATTCGGTCCGCGTCAGGAGCCTCTCTGCTCTCTCACATACCGAGAGCGTGTAGTGCTGGATGAGCGCAGCCTTGAGCGCTTCATATTTGCTGCTGGCTGGTGGCTGATCGAGCAGGCTCGCTACCTGCTGAGCTGTGCAGGCGTCGAGCGCTGTGACCACATGGTAGAATCTGGTATCATCTACCGTTACTCCCCAGAGGGCGAACTGGGCCTCGATGAGGTGGAACCAAGAGTGCGGGTTGTGCTGCCAGAAATCTGGTAGCTCGACTGAAACCGCACACGCGTGGCTGGAGGTTCCAGTCCTGGCTGTCTGTGGGATGGCTGCCGCCTTGCTGTAGCTTCCTGACCGGGCCGGCTCCGGGGTTCTTGCCTCGTGTTCCATATCATGTCAGGGTCACCAGTGTGGAGTGTGTGAAATCAGAGGCGGAATCATTTCAGACAATTTATTACACACTCACATCTTTCAAGCACAGAACAGACTGAACTCTCAAGCAGAAACTCCTCTCTTAAGTTTCATGGCATTTACATCATACACAACATGACATTTACATCACACTGCATTCAACCCCCTCATCCTTGACTCCTTCCTGCTATCTCACCAGGAATCCCCTGCTCTTTGTTCTCCAAAGCTTATCCACTGTCTCCTGTCTGAGATGCTAGACAATCTGGCTCTCCCAGGTGCTACACATCGCTACAATACTTAACTTCCGGCGCCACACGAGTAGGCTGCCTTTTTGCAACAGCGGATCAATTTCTTCCTATTGTGGTGGACACACATATGTGAACCTGTTTTGTGACTCACATTTTAGATCAGAACAAAAGCAGAGCTTCCTTGGTGATTACAGGAAGCTGCAAGAATCTTAGCTTTGGTATGCAAGGCTTGAGACTGTGGGGGGTATAATTAAAGGATTAAAGAAGGGATGCAGGGGAGACAGTGGAAGTGATATCATGGAGTGAGGATGCATTGTTACTGTCTTTATAATGCAACGTGGTCTGCGATACATGTGACCTGTGAACTGTAAGAGTCCTGATATTTAAGGACGAGAGTTTCCTGTGTGGCTCTCTTTTCTGCTTTGAGATGATGGTGATGTGAATAAAGCTGACTTGAGAGAGAACTCTGCCTCGTCATTCTCACATCTCCACACTGGTGACCCGAGACGTATCATGCAAGAGGAGAATTCCCCCGGGCCAGCCTCGTCAGGAGCCCCCAGCCAAGCGAATGCCACCACAGTCTAGCTACCGGACTTCTGGCAGAACAATCCACGCTCCTGGTTCAACGCGGTTGAGGCGCAGTTCAACCTCCGGGGGATATCGGTAGACGCCACAAAATTCTACCACGTAGTTGCAAAGCTGGACAACAACACGGCCCAGCACGTGGAGAGCCTGATCGACCAGCCGCCGGACAGCGACAAATACGGCACGTTGAAGGCTGCACTCATCCAGCAATTCACCCCCTCGGCGGAGGAGCGAGCAGAGAGGCTCCTGACACTGACGTTGTTGGAAAATGACATGCCCGCGAACCTGATGAAGAAGTTGTTGAGGTTGAAAGACTCTGACGACGATCACTTCATTTTCACCCACCTTTTCCTCAGGACTCTACCGTCAGCAGCGAGAGCGACCCTGGCCAGCTCGCCACTGTTGGCCCAACGGGACTACTGTGCGCTGGGCCGAGAGGCGCAGCGGATTGTCAGCACCACCAAGCGGCGCGCAGCCACGGCCGCTGCAGCGGAACTCGGCGCGACGACCGGAGACGACAGGGGGCCAGAGGCAGCGGTACCAGACTCACCAACAACAGCGGCGGCAGGGGCCAGGGAACGCGGATCGGACGTCCTTTGTTTCTACCATTGCCGTTTCGCAGAGAGGGCACGCAAATGTGTACCACCGTGCCAGTTCAGGCGTTCGGGAAACGCCAAGACCGGGGGTCGGTAGCAGCCGCGGCCCTCAGGGAGGAGAACAAGCTGCTCTACTTGTCGGACGCACGCTCGGGGAGGCATTTCCTCATGGACACAGGCTCCCAGTTGAGTTTCATCACACCTTCCTACGCGGACAGACTAGCTGGTTCCGGAGGTCCCCGGGTGACAGCAGCGAACGGCTCGGAGATTAAGACCTTTGGTGAGAAGACTGTGCTTCTGTCTCTACACGGCCGTACATTCGAGTGGACTTTTGTTGTAGCAGCAGTAAATTTCAATATGTTGGGGGCTGATTTTTTGTGCTCACATGGTTTGTTGGTTGATCTCGCTAACAGGCGCCTGGTTAATGCATTTTCTTTTGATTCTATCCCCTGTACAGCGCGAGTGGCCCGGCCAACAGCACAAGCCAACGTCACAGCTGCAAGCGGTAAGTTCCACACACTGCTCACTCAGTTCCCAGCACTCACGGTCCCCACATTTTCGGCAACAGTCGCTAAACACGGGGTGGAGCATTTTATTACCACTACCGGACCGCCCGTTTTTGCAAAAACTCGGCGCTTGGACGCAGTTAAGCTGGCCATAGCGTGCGAGGAGTTCGCCAACCTGGAGAGGTTGGGCATTATCAGGCGTTCAAACAGTCCGTGGGCTTCCCCGCTACACATGGTCCCGAAAGCTGACGGATCATGGCGACCTTGCGGGGATTTCAGCAGGTTAAACAACGCTACAGCGCACAACCGCTACCCAATCCCGCATATCCAGGATTTTTCCGTTCATTTGGCAGGGGCGCGCGTTTTTTCTAAAATAGACTTGGTCCGCAGTTACCACCAAGTCCCAGTGCACGCTGAGGACATACCCAAAACAGCGGTAATAACTCCGTTTGGCCTATTCGAGTTTTTACACATGCCATTCGGACTTAAAGGGGCTGCTCAGACGTTCCAACGCATGATGGACGCGGTGCTTCGCGATCTCCCTTTCGTGTTCGACTACCTGGACGATATTTTAGTAGCCAGCGCGTCCGAAGACAAACACGAAAAACACCTGGCCACAGTTTTCCGAAGGTTGGGAGATCACGGGTTAATAATCAACCCAGCGAAGTGTCAGTTCGGGGTGGCGCAGATTGATTTTTTAGGACACCGCGTCTCCCCCGAAGGAGCAGTTCCGCTGCCTGACAAAGTGCGTGCGGTGGCAGATTTTCCCCGGCCGTAGACGGTCAGGGCGTTGCAGGAGTTTTTGGGAATGGCGAATTTTTATAACCGTTTTCTCCCCCGCGCGGCGCAACTCATGCAGCCGCTGTATGCCGCGCTCAAAAAAAAGAAACCCATGGATAAGGTTGAGTGGTCCTCGGAGCGGGACCAAGCGTTCTCGGAGGTGAAAGCAGCCTTGGCAAAGGCTGCGTTGTTGGCACACCCAGACCCAACGGCCCGCATAGCGCTCACTACTGACGCGTCAGATGTGGCCATAGGGGCGGTCATGGAGCAACATGTAGCCGGGGTTTGGCAGCCCTTCGCATTTTTCAGCAGGACCTTGCGCGATAGCGAATGTAAATACAGCGCGTTCGACAGGGAGCTGCTGGCTCTCCATTTGGCCATCTGCCACTTTCAGTTCTGGCTAGAAGGACGCTCTTTCACCGCGTTCGTTGACCACAAACCGCTAACATTCGCGATGGCCAAGGTTTCTGAACCATGGTCAGGCCGGCAGCAGAGACAGCTGGCCGCGATATCAGAGTTTACCACTGATATTCAGCATGTGGCGGGCAAACTCAACGTAGTGGCAGATTGCCTCTCGCGCGCCGTGGCGGCCCCAGTCAGCGTAGGAGTAGATTACGCAGCCATGGCCGCGGAGCAGGTTGTTGACGCGGATGTGCGCGCGCTTCAGTCTGGACCAACAGGGTTAAGGCTGGAGAGTAGGGTGCTGCAAGATGGTATGCCCCCCCTAATCTGCGATGTCTCCACTGGACGGCCGCGTCCAGTAGTACCGGCCGCGTGGCGCCGCCGCGTTTTTGACTCGGTTCATTCTTTGGCGCATCCTGGAGTGCGAGCGTCGGTCAAAATGGTAGGAGAGAAATTTGTGTGGCCGAGCCTCCGCAATCAAGTTAAAGAGTGGGCAGCAGCCTGCACAGCGTGTCAACGAGCCAAAATACACAGGCACACGAGGGCTCCTTTGGAGCTGTTTCACATTCCGGCCAAGAGGTTCGATCACGTTCATGTGGACTTCGTGGGCCCCCTCCCGCCGTCACAAGGGTGCACACACCTTCTGACAATGGTGGACCGCACCACGCACTGGCCTGAAGTGGTCCCGCTGGAATCAACCACGGCCGAGGAGGTGGCGCGCACGTTTTTAACAGCTTGGGTGGTGCGCTTCGGCGTTCCGTCAGACATTACGTCCGACAGAGGCCCTCAATTTGTGTCCGAGCTTTGGTCGACAATGGCCCGCAGCCTGGGGGTCACAATTCACCGCACAACCGCGTACAATCCGCAGGCTAACGGGTTATGCAAACATTTTCATAGGTCATTGAAAGCGGCTCTCAGAGCATCACTGACGGGTGCAAATTGGGTAGACAAGTTACCGTGGGTGTTATTGGGGTTGCGATCTGCGCCTAAAGAGGACTTAGAAGCCTCCCCAGCGGAGCTCGTGTTTGCGCAGCCACTCCGGCTGCCTGGGGAGTTTCTCCCAGATAACCCTGCGCCAGACGCTTCCCCGTCTCAGCTGTTGCGGAGTAACATAGAATCAAGCACGCTGCCTGGCCCCGCGCACCACAGTTTTCCGCGCGTTTTTGTGCCTAAAACCTTGAAGAACGCAGAGTTTGTTTTTGTCAGACACGATGCGCATCGAACCCCGCTGCGACCGCCTTATGACGGACCGTTCAGAGTGCTAGAAACAGGGGACAAGCAGTTTTTGCTAGATTTGGGGGGTAGGAAAGAGAAAGTTGGCATAAACAGACTCAAACCCGCTTTTGTGGTGGCAGATGAGCAAGTGCTGTTGGCGAGGGCCCTGCAGCGAGGTAGACCACCGCGGGGGGCTTCACAGAGTAGTGTTTCCCCAGAACACCCACAGGTGCTGACTAAAGGTTTCCACCCCCAGATGGCAAACCCCCAGCATGACAGCGCCGCACAGACATTGAATCCCAGCTACAGCAGATACGGCAGGAGACTCAAGCCTAGACAGCATGTGGACTGATGTGTATTGATACTATCACGGCATGCATGTTGTTACTCTCTTGTTTGTTCTAAAATGTTGGGGGGGCTTTGTGTGGTGGACACACATATGTGAACCTGTTTTGTGACTCACATTTTTGATCAGAACAAAAGCAGAGCTTCCTTGGTGATTACAGGAAGCTGCAAGAATCTTAGCTTTGGTATGCAAGGCTTGAGACTGTGGGGGGTATAATTAAAGGATTAAAGAAGGGATGCAGGGGAGACAGTGGAAGTGATATCATGGAGTGAGGATGCATTGTTACTGTCTTTATAATGCAACGTGGTCTGTGATACATGTGACCTGTGAACTGTAAGAGTCCTGATATTTAAGGACGAGAGTTTCCTGTGTGGCTCTCTTTTCTGCTTTGAGATGATGGTGATGTGAATAAAGCTGACTTGAGAGAGAACTCTGCCTCGTCATTCTCACATCTCCACACTATTTCTATTTACTATCTGGCTGTCTTGCTAATCTTCCTGTTTCGGTGACACCTTGATCCATCACAGACACATAGATCGCCCAAATGTCTCCTGAGCCAGCGGATGGAGCCACTGTTTCTTGTAGGAGGCAGTACAATAGGGACCAGCTGTTAGCACTTAACTGGCCCACGATGCTAATGCAAAAACTCAACATACCGGGAGAAATAAGATGAAAACGGCATGGATGTCATGCTGGAATAAGACGGTGGGCGAGGAATATAAGGTACAGACCCGCCCTCCCATCCGTTATTATGGGGAATGTACGATCGCTACTCAATAAAACAGATGAGCTAGCGGCTATCTCCCGCTACGAGAGCATATACAGGGAGTGTAGCCTGATGCTATTCACAGAGACGTGGCTAACAGAACTAGCAACAGATGCTAACATTGAACTGGGGGGTTTCCACGCAATACGGGCAGACCAAACACCAGACAGTGGGAAGGCAAGGGGCAGAGGAGTTATAATGTATGCCAATAACAACTGGTGCAGACCGGGACATATCACGGTTAAACAACAACACTGCAGCAAAGACATGGAGTTGCTAGCTGTTAGCATGCGGCCTACATATCTCCCGAGGGAATACTCACACGTGATCTGCATTGCTATTTATGCAAATCCGACGGCGAACGCTGGGACAGCGCATGACGTCATCCACTCAGTAACTGGCAGGCTGCAGGCAGAACACCCAGATGCTCTTCTCCTCATCTCAGGCGATTTCAACCATATTTCACTGTCTCCCATTCTACCCACTTTCACCCAGTATGTCACATGCCACACTAGAGACAATAAAACACTGGACTTATTCTACGCAAAGACTGAGGCGTACATCTCATCACCACTCCCCCCACTCGGGAGATCGGATCACAACTTGGTTCATCTCCTGCCGGTGTACAAACCCCTAGTGCACAGACAACCTCTGGTCATGCGAACAGTGAAGTTATGGTCTGAGGAGGCAATGGACTCTCTAAAGGACTGTTTTGAAACCACTGCCTGGGAGCAGCTCTGCGATCCACATGATGAGGACATCGATGGCCTCACTCACACCATCACGGACTACATCAGCTTCTGTGTGGACAACACCGTACCCACCAAGACCATACGGTGTTGCTCGAACAACAAACCCTGGATCAACCCTGAGATAAAAACACTTCTGAGAGAGAAGAAGAGGATCTTCAGGTCGGGGAACAGGGAGATGCTGAAGTCCGTACAGAGGGAGCTGAGGAGGAAGATCAGAGAAGGCAAGGACAGCTTCAGGAAGAAGATGGAGGACAAGCTGCAACAGAGAGACATCGGTGGGGTCTGGAGAAACCTTAAAACCATCTCTGGGCTCCAGAATACCTCCCCCCAGGCCACGGGGGGCAGGGAGTGGGCGAACAATCTGAACCTGTTTTTTAATAGGTTTGACCAACCGCCCTCCCCCCCGATTGCACAACAGCCACTGCTGCCTCTAAAGACATCGAGTCCTGCTGCCCACACCCCACTCCACCAACACCCCCCCACTCCCAGCACACAGCCCCCCAACATGACCCTCACTAAGACCCAGGTGAGGACGGAGCTGAGGAAGATCAAGGCGAGGAAGGCGTCGGGACTGGACGGCATCAGCGCAAAGCTCCTCAAGTCCTGTGCAGACCAGCTGTGTGGGATTGTAGAGCACATCTTCAACCTGAGCCTGAAGCTGGGGAGGGTACCACAGTTGTGGAAAACATCTTGTGTGGTACCTGTACCAAAGACTTCCCACCCCAAAGACCTGAACAGCTACAGACCAGTGGCCCTGATGACCCACATGATGAAGACCCTGGAGAGACTGCTCCTTGCTCACCTCCGCCCCCTGGTGGGACCAGCGATGGATCCACTCCAGTTCGCCTACCAGCATGGCATTTGGGTGGAGGATGCAGTGATCTTCCTCCTTCACCGTTCTCTGTCCCACCTGGAGAAGCCTGGGAATGCGGTGAGGATCATGTTCTTTGACTTCTCCAGTGCTTTCAACACCATCCAACCAATGATCCTGAAGGACAAGCTGCTGTGTGCAGGCGTGGACCAGCACCTGTCTTCATGGATCCTGGACTACCTCACTAACCGGCCACAGTTTGTGAGAACCCGGGACTGTGTGTCCGACACGATCATCGGTAGCACGGGCCCCCCCCCAGGGAACGGTTTTGGCTCCCTTCCTGTTCACCCTTTATACTGCGGACTTCTCACACAACACAACACACTGCCATCTACAGAAGTTCTCTGACGACCCTGCAATCGTCGGCCTCATCTCCAACGGAGATGAAGCTGAGTAGAGAGGGCTTATCCAGGACTTCGTGGACTGGTGCCATTGGAACTGCCACCAGATCAACGCGAGGAAAACTAAGGAGCTGGTGGTGGACTGCTGCAGGCAAGGACAACCCCTCACAGCACCAGTAAATATACAGGGAACAGATATTGAGATGGTGACATCCTACGAGTACCTGGGTTTTCATCTGAGCAATAAACTAGATTGGTCACACAATACCGACGCACTCTACAAGAAGGGACAGCACAGGCTGTTCCTACTGAGGAGGCTCAGGTCTTTTGGTGTACAAGGGGCGCTGCTGAAGACATTCTATGACACGGTGGTGGCATCAGCCATCACTTTTGGAGTGGTCTGGTGGGGCAGTGGCATTACCGCAGCTGATAGGAAGAGACTGAACAAACTGATCAAGAAAGCTAGCTCTGTCCTGGGGCAGCGCCTTGACCCAGTGGAGGAGATAGGAGAGAGAAGGATGGTGGCTAAACTGTCATCTCTGCTGGAGTCCGAGTCCCACCCTATGCAGGACATACTGAACGCACTGAGGAGCTCATTTAGCAGTAGACTACATCATCCTAGGTGCGCAACCGAGAGGTTTCGCAGGTCCTTCCTACCTACGGCTGTCAGACTGTACAACCTAAGCAGGGCTGCTTGCAGAGATAGCAGAAAAATGTGACGACCTAATAGTATTGAATGCAAAAGATGCAATAGACTTACACAATGGTCCCCTCCAGTATACAACTAGGACAATATCGGTCGCTACGGAGGGTTACAATATGTATGGGTACATATTCATACTGTGTAGGAAAACAAAGTAGACGGTTATGCTGTTTAGTCCATCTAGCTACAATGCTCCGCACTGTGTGTTTATATATTTATATGTACATATGTATATTCGCTGCTCTTGTTTTTCTTGTCTTCTTAATTATTGCTCTGAGTGTTGCTATCCCTGTGCTGTTGCAATCCTGGAATTTCCCCATTGTGGGACTAATAAAGGCTTATCTTATCTTATATGTATTAAGACAGACAAAACAGGCAGAGGGGAAAACACATTTCCAACAGAATTGTGACAATTTTTAGAAAAATCAAACAGCTTTTATAGATACATAGATCCTCTTCAGTGATTTTGGTAAATTCCAAAACCTCCAGAATGCTCATTTTATTGTGAAGGTCAGTTTGTGTAATTATATTGAGTTTAAAAACCTTAAGATTTCTTTGTCTTTTTCCCAGCCAGCATGTCCATGTGGGCCCCACTGTAGGTTAAAGTGGGCTGTCTTATGGGTCCCTGTGGGTTTGTTTGTGGGTTCCACATTGGCCCCATGTGTGTTTGCCCACATGGGCACAGATTTACTAAGGCAGTGCCAATTAGACAGAGCGCCTAAGGGAGAGAACAATTTTTGCCAGTGATCTGCTAACACACAAAATTATGATCACAGATGCAGTCACTTCATGTCAATAATGCCCACCCATCCACCAAGAGCACCGCAAAATTGCGCACAGGCACAGCTGATGAGGAAGCTGCCATCAACATGGCACAGCCAGTGTGGAGGAGCATAATAGTTTTTTTTAAAAGCTTTTGATTAAGCACAAACCCCAGTAAAATAGTTCATAATTGTTCGTCATATATCAAAGTTTTGATTTTCATTTCACATGGCAGACTCCTTTGTTTAATATGTATAAATTAAGGACTACTCATGAATAATTTGATTATTGACCAACGTGTTTATTTTATTAACACTAGAACCATGAAGATGGTCTGATGGAGACTCTGGGGTTTTATTATGTGAATAACTTTGTTTCAACAAAATCTACAGGTCTCCCAGTCCAAGACTTTTTATAAATGCCATTGAGTAGTTTTTTCTATGGATCTGTGTGCTCTTTTTGTTAATAATCTCATCGTTGTTTTCCTCCTATACTGTGTATTCTGAACTGGGAGACAGAAATAGAGAAATTAGGGAACTGAATTACTGTTTTATGCACAGCAAAAATGAAATACTGTAAATATACAAATATGGATAGAGAAAATAAAAATGAAGAAAACTGGCAATGTGGAAGATTTTGATTCAAGAGCAAGGGGGAGCTGAGGGAAACTCCAGATCCCAGTCTGACCTCTGCAGAAAAGAAAAAAGAGTCATTATTGGCTGACACATCTGCATGTCCACTGCAGGTATAAGGGCTCCTATTGTATCCTATTTTATGGATACATATTCATGAATTAGGCCATATACAGTATAAACAAATGAAATTAAAAAAAACTGCCGGCTGATGTCCAGTTCAGCATAATATTGATCTCTGTGAGACCGTTGATATTCATATAATCTGTTCTTCTGTCCTGCCAAATAAAGTCACGAGCAGAGAGAAGCTTCTGCCACGTGCCCTTGGTTCTCGCCAGTGTCTCGGCACCAAGATCGCTCTCATGTCAGCTGCAGATGAATTAAGAGGAGCTTTTTTGGGGCATTAAATCCTGGCACATTTAGCAGCAGATTGACAACCGCAAACCTTAGTAAATCACCTTGTGCTAGTCATTTAAATACCCCACTCCCCCAAATTTGCGTGTTGACATGATATCTCCCACAAATACATATGCAATGAGGCCAGGCACAAAATTAACATAATCCACACTTTTCCACTGCAAATTCTGCCCTGCGCCCTTTAGTAAATCTCGAGTAGTTTTTTACTGCCTGTAAAAAGTAATTTGGACAGTTAGCAGAACCTTTTCAGTTAACCAATCAATAATCACAGAAGAAATACTATTTCTCAGTTTATCTTTTTATTGAGACACACAGGGAGTCAGAGAACACAGCCGTGGGTCTTTCCCAGCCCCCTCTCGTGAAAAGACCCAGAACAAAGGAATTCACAACTACATATAGGCTTCAAGTTACTGGGCGTTTCCCAGTAACTTTCCAACAGTACACTGGCCATTGTCCAAACTAGTTAAAACTGGTCCTCTTGGCGTCCAGATACATCCTGCCTTTATGGCTTCCTCTCAGCATCCATATGTCTTCTCTTTGTTCTTTGAAAATTTTCAGCCTGCTGAAAATTTACTGACATTTGGAAATACACGTTGGTAAAGGTTGTGCTCATTTTGTGAAAGTTCCTGAGCGCTGGGGTAAGTTATGTAGAGTTTATATAAATCAGCCTAAGTTAAAGCTGGGTTCACTCTATAGCGTTTGGACCGACTTTTACAGATGTTTTGAAAAATCAGAGAAATACTTAGCGCAGATCAGCTGACATCAGTATCAGGTGACTCTCATATAAAGAACAGCATTTGTGGAGGTTTCCTTCCCTCCTGGACCTGCTTCTGGAGTGAACACATCTGCCTAGGGCATATGTTTCAGTCTTTATTTTCATTTTATATTCCCATGTAGTTACTTTCACATACCCTTTTCCCCTGTTCATTTATTCATTCATTCATCCATCTGAAAAATAATAAAAAAATAATGC
Source organism: Pholidichthys leucotaenia (assembly GCA_020510985.1). NCBI lineage: Eukaryota > Metazoa > Chordata > Actinopteri > Cichliformes > Pholidichthyidae > Pholidichthys > Pholidichthys leucotaenia. The sequence goes on from CM035843.1 coordinate 421,865,603, forward strand.
TATAGACTCCAACACTAAGTCTGCAATTAAAATGTGAATGTGGATGGAATAAAAAACTATTTAGTGAATCATGATATAAATAAAATGACGGCTGATTATATTTTGACTGTTACACCTCTCTCCATTAAAATAACATAAAATCCCATTAAATGTCATTTACTTTCTGACACCACATCAGTGCTGTTTGATTCTCACAATGGAAGTGAACCAATAAATCCTGGAGAATGATTACACACGGAGCAGAAAATTAAGAACAGTAAATTTCTCAATGAGGAGATTTTTTTTTTCCTTTTGGGCAGTCACATTTTTGACAGATTATATATGTAGCAGGCAGAGAGTAGACAGACTATGACTGAAAATTTCACAAAAAAAAACTTTATTCCACGAACCAAGAAAATGTTTTTTCAGACAGCAAAAAAAAACAAAAAACAAAACGCTTTTGTTTCCAAGGCAACCAGTAATCGGCACTGGCAAAAGACATGTTTGCGCAACAGCACAGCCTGGTGTTAGAAAAATAACACTGCAAAGACACAAAACCAACCACCAAACCACACCATCGCCTGCAAAAATACAGTATATATCCCAAATATCCCATACATTAAAAAAAACATGTCCTACACACCATGTTATCACCAAACAAATACTCTGCATTGTCCTCTTACATATGAAGAGTTTGTTTGCACAAACTGATAAATGCCATTTCCATGAAAATTTCACTGTGTACATCAAACAACTGTTAACATTACCTACTTATAGAAGTTCAAATCGTTTTGTCTCGAAAGCCGATATGTCCTATGTTACAGATGCTACAAATTCATGTTTTGTTTTTTTTCAAAAGCCGATAAACGTTAGGAGTGCCTCTTTTTTTTTTTTTTTCAAAAGCAGATAACTCCACAGGGCAAATCAGCACTTGGTATTTGGGTCACGTGACTCATCTTGGCTGCCTTCCGGGTCTGCTGCTCTGATTGATTTCCCTGGCTGTGTTTGGAATGATCACTCACTCACTCACTCCCTGCTCGCTGTATAATGAATTTAGGATATAGTGGACTATACAATAAACTCAATATAACAATAAAATTAACCGCTGTCGGACACTACTGGGCTTGTTTTCGTGGCACGGTTAATGACGTCATCACGTGAGACAGTAAAATGTAACAGACTAACGGTGGTAAAAAAAATGAATACCTGCATGTAATTTGTAGTAAATATGTATTGAATCAAATGGTTTTTGCTGAATTATTAAATATAAATACCTTAAGGTATTTGCTGTGATGTGAAGCTCTTCTTTCACTGCTCCATTGGCTGGCATTCACTATATAGTCACTATATGGGGAAGGAGTTTCTGTTTTCCAGCCTGACTCCTTTTCTTTTTTTACTGTGCACACTAGTGAAGAGAGAAACGCCATTTCACTTCTCCTGTATGTCCTGTACATATAGTAGTATTGACAATAAAATCTTTGAATCCTGAATTATAGCTTTATTATAGCTATATTATACCATTTTACCGAGTGGATATGCCTAAATCAGTGTGTCAGTCATATTATATTGATGCTTATAGACATTCACTTATAGACATTCACTCTTCACTTCCGCCTCCAAGGAGAGCAGACGCCTTTTTTTCTCTCTCTGCTCTAGCTCCCCACCTCCCCAACTAACTGGATCCCAGCTTGCTGTTGTCTGTCTGCGTCTAACTGCTGATTATCGAAAGAAATTATGGAATTAATAAGCTGGGCTTTGAACGCAATTGACACTATTTTTTCAACAAGGAAAAGTGCTCCGGGGGAAGCTGTTTGCCCCGCAGGGACGGCTCCAGCGGGCTATTTACGGGACACAAGTAATTGGAGGATCTTGTACCTGACTAATCTCTCTATCGAAGATATTGAAGATTTGTATGTCTTCGTAATAATGGTGATTGGGATCGTTCTGATTGGAACTGGGATTGTCCTGGTGTACCGCAAATTGCTGAAGATGGATACAACCTATCAAAATGCTGGCCAGGCGAGGTGCATCCATCAAATTGAAAAAATGGAGAAGACCCTGATAGCGACAAATGGAGAACTGTCTCGGAAGGTGGATTACATCATGATTACGCTTAGGTCTATCCACGACGGACTCAACGCCCCGCAAATGAAGGATTAAGTACTGAATCTGCAGAAGAAATATAAAGTTCCTTCTCTGTGATCAGTGCTCAATTCCCTTACAAAAATCCTCCTGATTGTCTGCAGTCTGTTTGTTCAAAACACTGAGCACAAGGCCTTGGACAGCAGCTGCTTGGACAATTGCCAAGGACGATTGCCAGTAGCCAGACAAAACATCTCCTGCCAAAGTGTCCTTGCTGTTCTTACTGATAAAACACTTGCTTCAACATTACACTCATATTGATCCACAAACTGACAAACAAGATTCACTCACTGCTCTCTTTGTGTCCTGTGAAATCTCTTGGTCCGCTGATGTGCATTGAGGGCTTTTTTTTCCCTTGTAATCATAATATTGATCATGTGACCAGTATTCTGAATCAATGATTTTTTTGCTCCTTCCTATTGTATTATTTCTTATGCTACCTGTACCCTCCTGTTGACAGGCGCGTTTCAGACGCATGCCGCGTCACGGAAATGCAGGTTTATTTTCTGTGTCAAGTCAAATTCTCTCGTATGTTATCAGTGATCTGTTAATGTACTTGGCAATAAATCTTTTTCTGATTCTGATTCTGATTCAAGTATGTTTCAGACAAAACAGCATGGCTTTCGGGACTTATCTGTTTTTGCAAAAAAAAAAAAACACGTACTAATAAATTGCCAAAAAGTAACAGTGAGTTGATGTTTGATTTTTTGCTTTATTCCGTCTGAGATACTCATATTTCAAGTGACCATGTCTTAGAAGCTGATTTGGAAATACTAACACCTATAAACCTGCAGATGAAAAAGGGATTTTTCCCATTTTGAACTCAACTGGACTTTTCTGTTTTTGCAAAAGAACTCTTCATATATATTTTCTTTTTTTAACTGCCTCTTTTCTCTATTTCTCATTCATTCCTGCATGTCTGAACTGAGTTTTGATCTAAAAACCTGTTTTCACCAGCATTTCAGTCAACGTTTGCCAATGGAGCTCAACTTGGGCTGACGTAGGCGAACTCTGCATAACTTCGTCCAGCGCTCAGGAGCTATTACAGATTGAGGACAACTTTCACCAATGTTTATTTCCAAACATCAGCAAATTTTCAGCATGCTGAAAATTCTCAACGAATACAACTTTCACCAGCATTTGCCCACAAACACAAACTTTTATCAACTTTTGCCAGTAGAGCCAGACATTTGCCAAAATGTTAGTAAAAACTGGTCCAAATGTTGTAGTGTGAATCCACCCGAAAAAGCAGGTCCAGGATGGCAGGAAGCCTCCACAAACGCTGATCTTTGTATGAGCATCGCCTGGTGCTGATGTCAACTGAACTGCGCTGAGTGTTCCTCTGTTTAAGTTAACCTAAGTTGGGAACTGCTACACATACGGTAGCCAAAGTTGGTAAAAGTTTGACAACACTGAATGCAACGCTGGCAAATGCTAGCAAACGTTCGTAAAAGTTGGTGTGTGCTCACGAACGTAATTTCAGCAATGTTTGGACTGATTTCTCTGACTTTTTGAAACGTCAATAAAAGTCGGTCCAAACGTTATAGTGTCAACCCAGCTTTATATATGGGCAGTGCGGTGACGTGACGGGATGTGCACGTCACCACAATGCACTTCACATTAAAGGTGCCAAATATTATATATAACATTTCCTCCCCCCTTTAGAAAATTCCAAAACCTCCCACACAATTGAACCCCCCCCCCAATTTGAGACCCGAATCACACACTAAAATAATGTAAAACCATGTACTAAATTGGCTTATCACATTCACACAAAACAACCTAGAATAGAGCTGATGGATGGACTACCGTACAGCCCGCATGGCGGGGTGGATTATTCTGCTACCTAATTAAACTAAAAGTCCTTTATTGAAACTAAAAATTACAGCCATGCTCCTAACTAAAAGCAAAACACATAAAACAATCCCATATCATAACATGCTTGCACAAAACACAAGAACTATAAATAATATTGGCAGTGCGGTGACGTGACGTAAGTCATTTGGGGAAAAAATTGGGTCCAAGGCAGCAGGCGTGCCCCTGGAGATCGCAGACCCCCGGAGCAATGGCCTGTTTTCTGGATGATGGCACCTGGATCTCACACAGCCATCCCCGACTCCTGTCCAACCTCGTCACCTGGAGCATCTTCTCGGACACGCCAAAGCTGATTGGCATGCCTCAACGAGCCATCGGACAAACTGAAATATGTTGCGCCCAGCTTAGCCACTATGCGCAGACACCCTCGATGTTTTGTTGGCTGTTGTTTGGCCCATCTTCACCGTGGACGTCCTTCACCCTGAACCCGAACCAAGTCCATAACCCGGAGTGGAATTTTACTCAGCCCAATGTGCTACTGCTGAGCATGCGGTAACTCCATGCTCATCGGTCTGGCCCCATCTTCTTCTATAAGTGTTGTAGTGTTCACCGTAGTAACTGCAGACCCCCCACCCAACTGTGGTGAAGTACCGGAGACATCTGGGGCTAGCGGGGTGTCACTCATCGGCACGGGTACCGACCCTGGATGAAAACTGGTCGACTTGTAAGAGAGGGTGTCCGTTAGTGCTTTGTACTGTTTGCTCCCAGTGTCTGTTGGGGGTGAGCGGGGTGATTTCTCCCTTGGGTTCCCCGGGCAAGACAAATGGCACACCCTGGCATAGTGATTCAAGCGTCCACATCTGCTAAAATGCTTTCATCTAGCTGGGCATTTCTTCGCTTTATGGCGGTGCGTGGTGGACCCACAACCTCTGCAATGGGAGTTTCCCAGAGCAGACCTTTGGTTGGCAGCATTAATTTCCCAAAAATCTTCGTCCGAGCTATCCTCGCTATCAGGGTCCGCAGCATTAGCTGAAGCAGGCGGCTCCGGCGTCTTCTGTGGCTGGTGCCAATTTAGCTCCACAGCTAGCTTATCAACGGCTTCCCACTGGAGAGCTAGCTCCACTGTTTTAGCTAACGTTAAGTCATTAGGTGCCACTAATAGCCCAGCATGCAGCTCAGTGTTGCACGTGTGCTCTGCTAGTTGGTTGTGTACCATGTCATCTTTAAGCAGTCCAAAACGACACTCGCTGGCTAGGTGCTTCAAGTCAATGACATACTGGCAGATAGGCTCATCTATCCACTGGCGTCTCCGGTGAAAACGAATTCTCCGAACAGTCACGTTGTCTGGGGTGGAGAAACATTTAGCTAGCAGCTCCACAACTTCATCGTAGGAGTCCGCTGTGCTGAGCATCCATAGGACCCTCCAATCCTCAATACCCAGGCTGTGAATGAGAAGCGCTCGCGCTCTCACCTTATCGAGCTTCCCGAGGTCCAGCGCCCTTGATAGGCCTCCAGTCAATGCGACCATGAAACCGGTGGTTTGCCCGGGAGCTCGAGGAACGGATGAAGCGGTGTAACACACGCCTCCTTGAGTTTATCCTCGATCACCAAATGTTATGTATGGAAATACCTGGGTGAAGGATGAGGCACAATGATGGCTGGCGAACACAGCTTTATTGAACTATGTACACAAGCAGCACACGGTATGCACCTGTATAGGCATCCAGCAAAAGAGGTCGTAAGATGGCGCTTTCTTATAGTATATGGGCAGTGCGGTGACATGACGGGAAGTGCACGTCACCACACTACACTTCACAATAAAGGTGACAAATATTATATACAATATCTCACAAAAGTGAGTACACCCTCTCACATTTTTGTAAATATTTTATTATATCATTTCATGGGACAACATTGAAGATATGTCAGTTTGATACAATGTAAAGTAGTTAGTGTACAGCTTGTATAACAGTGTAAATTTGCTGTTCCCTCAAAATAACTCAACACACATCCATTAATGTCTAAACCGCTGGCAACAAAAGTGAGTACACCCCTCAGTGAAAATGTCCAAATTGTGCCCAGTTAGCCATTTTCCCTCCCCAGTGTCATGTGACTCGTTAGTGTTACAAGGTCTCAGGTGTGAATGGGGAGCAGGTGTGTTAAATTTGGTATTATCGCTGTCACACTCTCTCATACTGGTCACTGGAAGTTCATCATGGCACCTCATGGCAAAGAACTCTCTGAGGATCTGAAAAAAAAAAATTGTTGCTCTACATAAAGATGGCCTAGGCTATAAGAAGATTGCCAACACCCTGAAACTGAGCTACAGCACGGTGGCCAAGACCATACAGCAGTTTAACAGGACAGGTTCCACTCGGAACAGGCCTTGCCATGATTGACCAAAAGAAGTTGAGTGCACATGCTCAGCATCATATCCAGAGGTTGTCTTTTGAAAATAGATGTATGAGTGATGCCAGCATTGCTGCAGAGGTTGAAGGGGTGGGGGGTCAGCCTGTCAGTGCTCAGACCATATGCCGCACACTGCATCAAATTGGTCTGCATGGCTGTCGTCCCAGAAGGAAGCCCCTTTTAAAGGTGATGCACAAGAAAGCCCACAAACAGTTTTCTGAAGACAAGCAGACTAAGGACATGGATTACTGGAAACATGTCCTGTGGTCTGATGAGACCAAGATAAACTTATTTGGTTCAGATGGTGTCAAGTGTGTGTGGCGGCAACCAGGTGAGAGTACAAAGACAAGTGTGTCTTGCCTGCAGTCAAGCATGGTGGTGGGAGTGCCATGGTTTGGGGCTGCATGAGTTCTGCCATCACTGGGGAGCTACAGTTCATTGAGGAAACCATGAATGCCAACATGTACTGTGACATACTGAAGCAGAGCATGATCCCTTCCCTTCGGAAACTGGGCCGCAGGGCAGTATTCCAATATGATAACGACCCCAAACACACCTCCAAGACGACCGCTGCCTTGCTAAAGAAACTGAGGGTAAAGGTGATGGACTGACCAATCATGTCTCCAGACCTAAACCCTATTGAGCATCTGTGGGGCATCCTCAAATGGAAGGTAGAGGTGCGCAAGGTCTCTAACATCCACCAGCTCTGTGATGTCATCATGGAGGAGTGGAAGAGGATTCCAGTGGCAACCTGTGAAGCTCTAATGAACTCCATGCCCAAGAGAGTTAAGGCAGTGCTGGAAAGTAATGGTGGCCACACAAAATATTGACACTTTGGGCACAATTTGGACATTTTCACTTAGGGGTGTACTCACTTTTGTTACCAGTGATTTACACATTAATGGCTGTGTTGAGTTATTTTGAGGGGACAGCAAAGTTACACTGTTATACTAGCTGTACACTGACTACTTTACATTGTATCAAAGTGTCATATCTTCAGTGTTGTCCCATGAAAAGATATAATAAAATATTTACAAAAATGTGAGGGGCGTACTCACTTTTGTGAGATAGTGTATAACACTCATCTGTACCACAGGCAAAGTCCATGTGGGCAAACACAGATGGGGCCAGCATGGAATGCACAGACAAACCCACATGGACCCACAAGACAGCCCTGATTTAACCAATCATGGGTCCCACATGGGCATGCTTGCTGGGTCTGTTCTTCAATGCAGGTTTGGAACTAAAAATGTTTAGTTATAGTTATAGTTGTTTGTGGTGGTGCCTTGCATGGCAACGACCCCTCTGATTCTAGATGTGATTAACATTGTAGATAGGAGAAAGATAATTTTGTTCCACTGTACATGATTGTCTGTATGGGCTGAATGACAATGAAGCTGGCTTCTTCTTCTAAAATCAGCAGTTGTATCAATCATTGTTTTTACATAAAATTTGTTTTAATAGCACTTAATTACCTTTGTTGGGCCTTTGTGTGATATTTAATGTAACAACAAAATAATTCCACCTTAACACAGCTGTAATGTACAGTTTAATAATGAGGTTTCACTTTGTTTTTCACTGAGAGGTGTTTCTAATGTTTGTGTCCATGTAACAGTCATGAGAACATTAGAAACGTGCCTGACACAGTCCAGAACAACACTAACTGAGTGTTTGTGGTTTATTTCTCAAGCTGACTGACATCATCAAGATGGAGGACGACAAAGACAGACTAGAGTCTGCAGGAGCCAGATATCTGTCTATGAGGAGCGAGCACTCCATTGTTACACCTCCACACTTCAGTCATGAACCTGGACCTTCTGTGTAAGAGGACTGTTGTTAGCCCTGCTTTCCTCTGGGAATCTCTGCAGCTATTCTGTGGCTCAGTGGGGGTCTGTCCACGGTGTCCATGTTGGTCCCATTCCTTTGCCCACATGGACTTTACGTGTGTCACAGGACAGCAGGTAATCTGCCACCTGGGCCCCACATGGGTTTTGCACGGTCAGCAGGCTTCAGTAGTGGTGGCACCACAGATAAAGTCTATGTGGGCAAGCACAGATGGGACCAACATAGAAAGTGTGGAGAAGCCCACACAGGACCATAAGACAGCCTACATTTCACCGATGGTGAGGCCCACAGGCACTTGCTGGCTGGGATGTTAAACCAGATTGTTTCCATCTTTTGCTGTAGTTTGGATATCTGGGGACATTTATATTGTATGATGTGAAAGTGTCCCAGTCACTGATGTGCTAATGCAAATATTAATTGCAGATGTCAGACCCTCAGACGAAGATCAGAGTCTGCAGCGTCCAACTGTCTGTCTTTGAGGAGTGATAAGTGCAGAGAACATGTGCCAAACATCAGTAATGAACACGGATCTTCAGCGTGAGTATCCTGCTAATACTTATGATAAAATGGTTTCAGAGTGAATAGCAAATAAAAACACATAAATATACAGTATAAATACATAGTTTTGTCATATGCAAAATTCTAGGCAATCTACAAATTAACTAGAAAAGCACTCAGAGAGCACAGACCTCCGACAAGTGCCACAGTTCCCCCCATACAGTGTTTGTGTGTACGTTTTCAGATTCCTTGACCATGAAAACATATGACTAGCAATTGGATTGACAATGATAGGATTAGTGGTTCAGTAGTTATTCACGAAAATGGCATTTTCCGTAATGGCGGTTTTCTTCTGGATAGTGATCCGGATCATCCCCAAAATTTAATCAGTTCTTCCCTGTACCATTTCCAACAACGCCTGAAAGTTTCATGGAAATCTGTCCAAAACTTTTTGAGTTATCTTGCGAACCAACAGACAAACAGACAGACAAACAGACAGACAGACAGACAAACCCCGGCAAAAACACCTGGCGGAGGTAATTAACTAAAAACCCAATCTAAAAAAAAGTCATCAAAATACGCTAACTGTCAAGGGGTGGCCAAATTTTTGTATACTGATGTACATTTAGTTTCATGGAACAAATAATTACAATGGTGTGCAAAAGTGTTTGCCCCCTTCCTGATTTCTCATTTTGTCACAATTAAATGTTTCAGATTATCAAACAAATTTAAATATTAGACAAAGATAACACAAGCAAACACAAAATGCAGTTTTTAAATGAAGGTGTTTATTACTAAGGGTGTGGAAATGTGAAAATGACGAGGCAGAGTTTATCTCACGAGTCAGGTTTATTCACATCTTCCAACATCAGCAAAAACAGAAAGAGGAAAAAACTCAGACATTCGTCCTTTAAATATCCAGGACCTTCAAAGCTCACAGTCACATTGCATTTAATCACAAGTAACAATACATCTTTCCTTCAATCCTATAACATCCTCCTCATAATCTCTGGGAGACCAGGAAATCCTCCAAGGTCGTCTCTGCATACCAAAGACCAAATTTTCACATCCTCCTGTTATTTCACAGGAGGCCCAGTTCTTTGTTCTCTCTGAGATGTGAAGCTTCTGAACTGTTTGTCACTCTCTGTGGGTGTTCTGGGGAATGTCCCCAGGGGGGTCTGCCGCGCCGAGGAGCCCTGGCCAACAGCACATCCTCGTCCACCACCACAAAGGCGGGTTTGAGCCTGTTTATGCCAATCTTTTCCTTCCTGCCCCCCAAATCTAGCAAAAAATGTTTGTCCCCTGTTTCCAGCACTCTAAATGGTCCATCATAAGGTGGTCGCAGCAGTGGGCGATGAGCATCGTGTCTGACAAAAACAAATTCCGCGCTTTTCAAAGCCTTAGGCACAAAAACGCGCGGATAACTGTGGTGAACGGGGCCAGGCAGCGTGCCCGATTCCGAGCCACGCTGCAACCGCTGAGACGGGGAGCTATCTGGCGCAGGATTATCTGGGAGAAACTCCCCGGGCAGCCGAAGTGGTTGCGCAAAAACTAGCTCAGCCGGGGAAGCTTCTAAGTCCTCTTTAGGTGCAGAACGCAACCCCAATAAAACCCACGGTAGCCTGTCCACCCAATTTGCATCCGTCAGCGACGCTCTGAGAGCCGCTTTCAATGACCTATGAAAACGTTCGCATAACCCATTAGCCTGCGGATTGTACGCGGTTGTGCGGTGGATCGTTACCCCCAGGCTGCGGGCCATTGCTGACCAAAGTTCGGAAACAAATTGAGGACCTCTGTCGGACGTAATGTCCGACGGGACTCCAAAGCGCGCTACCCATGCTGTTAAAAACGCGCACGCCACCTCCTCGGCTGTGGTTGATGCCAGTGGGACCACTTCCGGCCAGCGCGTGGTGCGGTCCACCATTGTCAGAAGGTGTGTGCACCCCTGTGACGGTGGGAGGGGGCCTACGAGGTCCACGTGAACGTGATCGAACCTCTTAGCCGGGATGTGAAACGGCTCCAAGGGAGCTCTCGTGTGTTTGTGTACTTTGGCTCGTTGACAAGCCATGCAGGCTGCTGCCCACTCCTTAACTTGTTTGCGCAGGCTCGGCCATACAAATTTCTCTCCTACCATTTTGACCGACGCGCGCACTCCCGGGTGTGCCAGAGAATGAATCGAATCAAAAACGCGGCGACGCCACGCAGCAGGTACCACAGGACGCGGTTGCCCAGTGGAGACATTGCAGATTAGGGGGGGCATACCGTCTTGCAGCACCCTGTTCTCCAACCTTAACCCTGTTGGTCCAGACTGGAGCGCGCGCGCGTCCGCGTCGCTAACCTGATCTGCAGCCATGGCTGCATAATCTATCCCTACGCAGACTGGGGCCGCCACGACGCGCGAGAGACAGTCTGCCACTACATTCAGTTTACCCGCCACATGCTGAATATCGGTAGTAAACTCTGAGATAGCGGCCAGCTGTCTTTGCTGCCGGCCTGACCACCGTTCTGAAACCTTGGCCATCGCGAATGTCAGCGGCTTGTGGTCAACGAACGCGGTGAAACGGCGTCCCTCCAGCCAGAACTGGAAGTGGCGAATGGCCAAGTGGAGAGCTAAGAACTCCCTGTCGAATGCACTGTATTTTCGTTCACTATCGCTCAAAGTTCTGCTGAAAAAGGCGAGCGGCTGCCAAGCCCCAGCTACATGCTGCTCCACGACCGCCCCTATGGCCACATCTGACGCGTCAGTAGTGAGCGCTATGTGGGCCGTTGGATCTGGATGTGCTAACAACGTAGCGTTTGCCAGGGCTGTCTTGACCTCTGAAAATGCTCGCTCTCGCTCCGGAGACCATTCAAACTTATTTGTGGGTTTTTGCTTTTTGAGTGCGGCATGCAATGGTTGCATGAGCTGCGCTGCGCGGGGGAGGAAACGGTTATAAAAATTCACCATTCCCAAAAACTCCTGTAACGCCTTGACCGTTTGTGGCTGGGGAAAATTTGCTACTGCGCGCACTTTGTCAGGAAGCGGAACCGCCCCTTCTGGAGAGACGCGATGCCCCAAAAAATCAATCTGCGTCACTCCGAACTGACACTTCGCTGGTTTGATTATTAAACCGTGCTCTCCCAACCTCCGGAAAACTGCCGTGAGGCGGTTTTCGTGTTCGTCTTCGGACGCGCTGGCGACTAAGATGTCGTCCAGGTAGACGAATACGAAGGGGAGATCGCGCAACACCGCGTCCATCATGCGTTGGAACATCTGCGCAGCGCCTTTAAGCCCAAATGGCATGCGCAAAAACTCGAATAGACCGAACGGAGTTATTACCGCTGTTTTGGGTATGTCCTCAGCGCGCACTGGGACTTGGTGGTAACCGTGGACCAAGTCTATCTTAGAAAAAACGCGCGCCCCCGCCAAATGAACGAAAAAATCTTGGATATGCGGGATTGGGTAGCGGTCGTGTGCTGTGGCGTTGTTCAACCTGCGGAAATCTCCGCAAGGTCGCCACGAGCCGTCAGCTTTCGGGACCATGTGCAGTGGGGAAGCCCATGGGCTGTTCGAACGCCTGATGATGCCCAACCTTTCCAGGTTGGCGAACTCCTCGCGCGCTATGGTCAGTTTAGCTGAATCCAAGCGCCGAGCTTTTGCAAAAACGGGCAGTCCGGTGGTAGTAATAAAATGTTCCACTCCGTGTTTAGCGACGGCTGCTGAAAATGTGGGAACCGTGAGTGCTGGGAACTGAGTGAGCAGTGTGTGGAACTTACCGCTTGCCGTTGTGACGTTGGCTTGTGCTGTGGGCGGGGTCACTCGGGCTGTACAGGGAATAGAATAAAAAGAAAGTGCATTAACCAGGCACCTGTTAGCAAGATCAACCAACAAACCATGTGTGCACAAAAAATCAGCCCCCAACATATTGAAATTCACTGCAGCTATAACAAAAGTCCACTCAAATGTACGGCTGTGTAGGGACAGAAGCAGAGCCCTCTCACCAAAGGTCTTAATCTCCGAGCCGTTCGCTGCTGACGCCCCGTGACCTCTGGGAACATCCAGCTGGTCAGCGGAGGAAGGCGTGATGAAACTCACTTGGGAGCCTGTGTCCACGAGGAATTGCCTCCCCGAGCGCGCATTCTTCAAGTAGAGCAGCTTGTTCTCCTCCCGGAGGGCCGCAGCTGCTACCAACCCCCGGTCTTGGCATTTCCCTAGCGCTTGAACTGGCACGGTGGTATACATTTGCATGCCTTCTCTGCAAAGCGGCGATGGTAGAAACAGAGGGTGTCTCCTCTGCGAGCCTTGGCCCCCGCCGCCGCCGCCGTCGGTGGATCTGCTACCGCCGTCTCTGGCCCCCTGCCATCTCCGGCCATCGCGCCGAACTCCGTCGCTGCCGCGGTGGCTGCGTGCTGCTTGCTGGCGTTGAGAATCCTGTGTGCCTCCTGGGCCAGCGCGCGGAAGTCCAGCTGGTCCAACAACGGCGAATTGGCCAGGGTCGCTCTCGTGGCCGACGGAAGGGTCCTGAGGAAAATGTGGGTGAAGAGGAAATCGTCGCCGTCTGAGCCTCTCAACCTCAGCATGTTCTCCATCAGGTCAATGGGGCATGCCATCTCCCAAGTCGTTCAGAGCCAGGAGCCTCTCCGCTCTCTCCTTGACTGAGAGAGTGAAACACTGGATAAGTGCAGCCTTCAACCCGCCGTATTTGTCGTTGGCCAGTGGCCGCTCCAATAGGCTCTGCATATGCCGAGCCGTGCGGTTGTCGAGCTTTGCGATCACATGGTAGAATTTCGTGTCATCTACCGTTATCCCCCGGAGGGCGAACTGTGCTTCGACCAAGTGGAACCAGGAGCACGGGTTGTCCTGCCAAAAGTCCGGTAGCTGGGCGGTAGTGGCATACGCTTGGCTGGGAGCTCCTGACTCGGCTGGCCCGGGGGAATTTCTTTCATCCATGATACGTCTTAGGGTCACCAGTGTGGAAATGTGAAAATGACGAGGCAGAGTTTATCTCACGAGTCATGTTTATTCACATCTTCCAACATCAGCAAAAACAGAAAGAGGAAAAAACTTAGACATTCGTCCTTTAAATATCCAGGACCTTCAAAGCTCACAGTCACATTGCATTTAATCACAAGTAACAATACATCTTTCCTTCAATCCTATAACATCCTCCTCATAATCTCTGGGAGACCAGGAAATCCTCCAAGGTCATCTCTGCATACCAAAGACCAAATTTTCACATCCTCCCGTTATCTCACAGGAGGCCCAGTTCTTTGTTCTCTCTGAAATGTGAAGCTTATAGTGATACACATGTGGTCCCACAAGGGTAAAAAAAATCCAAACCTACATGGCCTTTTGTGAAAAAGTGACCCCCCCCCCCGTTAAAACATAAATTAACTGTGGTTTATCACATCTTTGGAAAGCTCAGTTCAATTTCTCTAGCCACACCCAGGCCCGATTACTGCCACACCTGTTCTCAATCAAGAAATCACTTAAACAGGACCTGCCTGACAAAGTGAAGTAGACCAAAAGATCCTCAAAAGCTAGACATCATGCTGCGATCCAAAGAAATTCAGGAACAAATGAGAAACAAAGTAATTGAGATCCATCAGTCTGGAAAAGGTTACAAAGCCATTTCTAAAGCTTTGGGACTCCAGCGAGCCACAGTGAGAGCCATTATCCACAAATGGCAAAAACATGGAACAGTGGTGAACCTTACCAGGAGTGGCCGGCTGACCAAAATTACCCCAAGAGCGCAGCGACGACTCATCCGAGAGGTCACAAAAGACCCCACAACAACATCCAAAGAACTGCAGGCCTCACTTGCCTCAGTCCACCAATAAGCGAGAGACTAGGCAAAAATTGCCTGCATGGCAGAGTTCCAAGACGAAAACCACTGCTGAGCAAAAAGAACATAAAAGCTCATCTCAGTTTTGCCAGAAAACATCTAGATGATCCCCAAGACTTTTGGGAAAATACTCTGTGGACTGACGAGACAAAAGTTGAACTTTTTGGAAGATGTGTGTCCCATTACATCTGGCATAAAGGTAACACAGAAAAGGAACATCATACCAACAGTAAAATATGGTAGTGGTAGTTAGGGATGGGCGATACCAGCATTTTTCCTTTCAATACAATATCATTAATTTATGGGACTTCTTCTTCGATACCGATGCCGATACCGATACTTTTAGCCCCTTAAAGGAAAATCACATGATTGCAGTTTCATTAACTTTATTGCAAGGGCAATATGAAATATAAATAAACCTCATGAACATAAATACTTGAAAGAAATGCTTATAAAACTATAATAAAATAGAGCAATGAGCAAAGTTATTGAGGTCAACATTATAAAGTGTTGGATAATCGTAGAGTGTCGTTAACTAATGGAGGAAAAATGTACAGTAGCCAGAACTCTCTTGGAACACTCGCGCTCAATTTTTATTTTTCTTCTCTCTCCCAGAGTGCAAGGTGCACTTCATGCACATCATCACTTACAAAGAGTAACATCAGCACAAGAGCACACACTCTTTCTTACACATACTGTAATCCAACACTCCCACTTGCTCTAAGCTGATGTATATTCAGTTTAGCGCCAAACAAATAACTGTGGAAATTTTCGCAACTAACCTTTGTAGCAGGTTTAGTGAACACATCTGTTACCATTTCACTTGTGGGACAGTACACAACACTTATCTTACCATCACTCAACACCGATCTGATGAAGTGGTATTTAATGTCCATGTTCTTGCATCTTTGTCGGTTCACTGGATTCTTTGACAAAGCAATAGCTCCTTGATTGTCCTCGTGAATCTTCACAGGTCCATACTGACAACTTTTGTCCATATCATTCAATAGTTGCATGAGGTACAAGCCTTCTTGTGTGGCTGCAGTGAGAGCCATGTACTCAGCTTCACAGGTCGACAGAGCTACTGTTTGTTGTTTCCTCGATTTCCATGAAACAACGGGTCCTTCTTTGTTCAAGCTGAAGCAATAGCCAGTCATGCTCCATCTGTCATTATGATCTGAAGCCCAATCAGCATCACAATATGCTATGAGTTCAAGTTTCCCTTAGTTTTTTTTTGTAACATAGTTCATAGCCCCTGGTCCCTTTCAGATACCTCAATACATGCTTAGCTGCAGTCAGTTATTGTCCCTTAGGTTCTGACAAATACTGTGACAATTTACTCACAATCCAGCTTAAATCAGACCTTGTACATGTCATCACATATATTAGGCTTCCCACTATCTCACGATAATGTTGTGGGTCTACAGGTTCATCATCATCTTTGAAATTAAGCTTCTGCTCAGATAGTGTTTGTCTCGGTTTACAATCAGTCAGGACAAATCTGTCAAGTATCTTATCAATGTATTTCTTTTGATCCATCCTGACCTGTCCTTTCTCTTATGTGAAGTGATGGTACCATATGTCAATGGTCATATTGTCATGGTCATGTCATGTGGTCATGTCAATACCATACTGTGATGGTATTGACATGCTATTAGTCAAAACTGTTATCGAATGCATAGTAAAACCACTGACGTATATCTGTAACCTGTCTCTCCAATCAGGTATATTTCCCAATGCAATGAAAATAGCTAAAGTAATTCTGATATACAAGACGGGCGACAGAGGGGAACTCTCAAACTATAGACCAATTTCACTATTACCGCAACTTTCCAAGATACTTGAAAAAATATTCTATGAGAGAATTGACAACTTCATACTGAAGAATGATTTATTGTGTGAGCAGCAATATGGGTTCAGACACAAGAGGACAACTGCATATGCCCTAATGGAATTTACAGAAAAAATATCAACAGCCATTGAAAATAAAGAGTATTCAGTTGGAGTATTCCTAGATCTTAAAAAAGCATTTGATACAGTAGATCACAATTTATTATTAAAGAAACTACAAAATTGTGGTATTAGAGGGGTAGCACTGTCCTGGTTAAGTAGTTACTTAAAGAATAGATATCAGTATGTATGTGTTAGGAACAAAAACTCAGAGTTACTGAAGGTCACCTGTGGAGTCCCACAGGGTTCAGTTTTGGGACCATTATTATTCAATATGTATATAAACGATATATGTAAAGTTTCAGAAAAAATGGACTTAATATTGTTTGCCGATGACACTAATCTGCTATGCAGTGGAAACAATTTGGAACAACTTCTGGATACACTCGGGAAGGAATTAGGAAAGCTTAAACTGTGGTTTGATTCAAACAAATTAATGCTCAATTTAAGTAAGACAAAATTTATAGTCTTTAACAACCATCACAACAACCCAGTACCCAAACTCAGTGTAAATGGTGTAGAGATTGAAAGGGTATCTGAAACTAAATTTCTTGTAGTAATAATTGATAACAAACTGTGTTGGAAGTCACATATTAATTATATTAAAGGTAAAGTATCCAAATCAATTGCAATATTACACAGAGTGAAATATTTGCTGAATCAACCCACACTATACACCTTGTATCATTCATTAATACTCCCATACATGACATATTGTAATGAAGTATGGGGAAATACATATAAAACAAACATATATCCGCTCTTTATGCTTCAGAGGAGAGCTATTAGAATAATAAACAAAGCAGCTTACAGGGAACCAACAAACCCACTTTTTCTTAAACAAAAAACTCTCAAGTTGAAAGATCTGATCGACTTTAAAACCGCAATAATAATGTTCAAAGTGAAGAATCTATCACTGCCCGCAAATATCCAAAAGTTGTTCCAAACAAGGGAGAAACGATATCACTTCAGAGGAACATGTATATTTCAAAAGCCTACAGTGAGAACAGCCACCAAGCAACACTGTATTTCAGTGCAAGGAGTCAGATTATGGAACGATTTTGGACCTGAATTAAAATCATGTACAACGCTTGGACAATTTAAACAAAAACTAAAAGAAGAAATACTCCAAACATATTTACAAGACGACATGTAAACTCACATAAGGATTGACATATCCAGCCTGTGTTGTGTTGTAGCTTAGTTTTTTGTGTTTTTTTTCTTTTTTCTCTGTCACATTTTGTCTTAGATTTGTTTTTGAATAGTAACCGCTTAACTTAGCCTAGCTTAGTTTTCTTTTTTCTCTCAGTCACATTTTGTCTTAGCTTTGTTTTGAATTGTAATCGCTCTTGTCTTGTTTTCTCGTTTTTCTCTTTTGAATTCTTGGATGGAACATGGGTGGGCAATATAAGCTGCGGCTTCAGCCATCACCCATTTCGGATAACTTACGTGGAATTGTATAATAAGAGGAGTCTTTGTCTAATTTGACCTTGTTGTTGTATTATTCAGTTTCTTTTAACCTGTACTGTACTATCCGAAATAAAAATTCATTCAATAAAAATTCATTCAATTCATTCATTCATTCATTCAAGTCAATGCCTAAGAAATATCTGCGTCTTTTCTTTAGCATTTCTTT
This sequence comes from Pholidichthys leucotaenia, assembly GCA_020510985.1. Taxonomy (NCBI): domain Eukaryota; kingdom Metazoa; phylum Chordata; class Actinopteri; order Cichliformes; family Pholidichthyidae; genus Pholidichthys; species Pholidichthys leucotaenia. Next base: position 421,883,702 of record CM035843.1, read on the forward strand.
CACATTGTTCAGTGAGTCTTTGTTATCAGCTGCTATTTTAAGATCATCAACCCATATCAATAGTATTACTTTTTTCAGTTTGCCTACTGTAAACAATGGTCTGCATGATTCTGTATGATCTGTAGGATTCTGTATGATCATGGAGTTTATTCCAGTTTCTGCCTGCTTGTTTTAAGCCATATAGGGACTTGTTTTAATTTGCATACCAACGTTTCACCTGTTTTTGAGTTTATCTGAAAACCTTCTGGTTGCTCGATATAGTATATTTCACAGTCAATGGGACCATGTAAGTATGCCATTTTAACATTCATTTGATGTAGCACCAAGTCATACTGTGCCACCATTTGCATTAAGCTGTGCACTGACATCATGTCTGCTGTTGGAGAAAAGGTCTCTTTGTAATCTATCCCTTCAACCTGGCTGTAGCCTTTTGCCACATATCTGGCTTTATGTATCTCTGATCTGTCTGCATTTTTCTTTTAATGCATATACCCACCTACTCCCACTGTATGTTTATTTTCTGGAAGTGGGCATAAGGTGAAGGGGTCATTTTCCTTGAGAGAGATAAACTCCTCTTTCATAGCCTCCATCCATTTTTCTGACTCTTTTGATTTCACAGCTTCTCTAAAAGTTTGTGGGATCCCACAAGTTGCCCTGTAACAGTAGTCAATAATGTCAAATGATGAGTCGTCTTCACATTCAACATTGCATTCATAATCTGTCAGGTATCGTGGGGGTTTTCTCTCCCTATTTGATGTCTGAATAGCCTGACTGTCCTCTTTTTGCATCACTTGAGCTCCCTCATAGTGTTTAGGCTCTGCACCTTGAACTTCCTCTTCTATTTGTTTTCTTTCTATACTGTTTGAACTTCCATTATACCTCTGCTCACTAGCATAAAGGGTATGAACCTCTGTTCATCTAAGCTTTCATCAGTTACACCTGGTTTTGTTTGTGTCTGATGTTTGACTGTATTTTCAGTGATAAACTTCACCACCCTGTGTTTTAGGACTTTTTCTGTTTCGAGGAAATATATTGGATATGCAGGGCTATCTCAGTCATAACCTACAAATACTCCTTTATCACATTTGGAGTCGACCTTTTTCTTGTCCTGTTTGTATTTGTAACATGCAGAACCAAATGCTCTCATTCTCGCAAGGTTTGGTTTTCTTCCTGTTAACATATAATAAGGTGTCTGACCCATGCGTTTGCTGTAACAACTATTGCGGATCACCGCAGTAGTCATTATAGCAAAGGCCCATAACTCCTTTGGTAGTCTGCTTTCAATGAGCGTGCACCTAGCCCTCTCAAACAACGTCCCCCAGCTGCTCTCAGCTTTTCAGTTTTGATGTGGTAAGTATGGCCCTGATTTTTCATGTTTTATAGTGTTTTTGCTAAGTAGTGACTCAAAGCTTTCTGCTGTAAATTCAGTGTCATCTAATGCATTTGATCTTCCCATAGGGGGTGGTATCTGCAATGAATTTTCTGTAGTTTTTGTAGCGCCACTCTTTGTTTTTAGAAAATACACAAACATAGCACCTGAGTAGTCATTCGTGAATGCCAGGACATATTTATATCCCTCTTTTGCCTCAGGCTCTATTGGGCCAGCTAGATCAGCGTGTATTAACTCCAACGTGGCCTTTGCCCTTACATCTGTTTTTCGATTTGTGCTCTGGGTAAACTTTCCCTGTATGCAAACGTCACAGCTGGGGGTATGTTTACTGTTTTTATCTTTTATCTTCATCCCTTCAACAACTTCCTCTAACTTTAGCATGTCATTATGATTACAGTGTCCTAATATCTCATGGCAAGCTTGTATATCGTTATATCCATTACATATATCAGGTTTTCCATCTACAGTGTCTAGATAATACAATCTGTCACACACTTTTTATTTTAAATCTGGTACCGTCTTTGTGGATGAGTTGGTCTTGTCCCTGTTGAAAGTTCACTCTTGCTCTGTTGGCCGTGGCAGACTTGACTGAGAATATGTCTTGTGGAAAAGATGGGATGTATAGCGTCCCCTTCAGTGTTGCCTTCACTTTGTGTCCTTCACTGTCGTGCAGGTAGATCTCAGCATCTTCCCTCTTTAAAGCTGCGCCGCTGGTCCGTGTGCCGTCAGCCAACTAACTCCGTGTTGTGTTTATTCGGCTGGAATGACTCGTCAAATTTTTTGAACTTGTCAAGATCTCTGATTATGTGGGACGTAGCTCCCGTGTCCACCATCAAACCACTTTCTTTCAGTCCACTGACGTTGCTTTCGTTTAGTTTAAATGTGAATGTTTTGGTCTCGTTGTCACTTGCTTCTTTCCGTCCTTTGTCTTTCGCCTGCAGTTTTCATCCCGGTGTGTGGGGCTCTTGCAGTAACTGCACCACTGTTTCTGCGCTGTGCACCCACTGGGACATGCCCATGCTTAGTGGCCCTTTTGGTGACAGTTATAGCAAGTTATTGCTTCTTTTTCTCCACGCCTCGCCTCGGTCATGTGCCTCCTCATTTTCATCACACTGTCATCTCCCAAAGTGGTATTAAACTTTTCTTTTTTTTCTTCTCTGAGCTTCGTTTTAAATTCACTGAAAATCATTCTGTCATCATTGTGTGTTGTGAATATGGCGAATGGCTTGAATGATTCTGGCAAACCCTTTAGAACCATGGCGATAGTCAGCTTATCACTTAATGTCTCTCCTGAACTTCTCAATGCAGTGATAGCAGTCTCTGCTCTGATAACAATCTGTCACAGTTTCTTCTGCCTTTTTCTGCAGTGAAGTTAATGGCTGTGTGTTGAGTTATTTTGAGGGGACAGCAAATTTACACTGTTATACAAGCTGTACACCGACTACTTTACATTGTATCAAAGTGTCATATCTTCAGTGTTGTCTCATAAAAACATATAATAAAATATTTACAAAAATGTGAGGCGTGTACTTACTTTTGTGATATATATATATATATACGTATATAGTATTTTTTATTTTTATTTTTTTTTGGGGGGGGGGTCCATCCTATCTGAGCTTGAGTAATATTTGTATGACTCAAAATTAGTGGTGTTGGCATTATCATATTAATCACCCGCTAACGCTTTGCCCCCATTAACGGCGACAAATTTTGTGATCGCAGTTAACGGCAGAAAGTGCAAACAGTACTTTTTGGCCTAGCGGCTCTCCGTACCAAAGCTGCTTCTGCTACAGACACTGTGCGCGCCATGCAGACATTGCAAAGTCAAACAAGCTGGATTACAGCCATGGTAATCCCCAAAGAACCGGAGTGATGGCCTAGTTGGTAGAGCATATCCGCCCCACAGCTGGGAGGCTGGGGTTTAAATCCTTGCTGGGTCATACCAAAGACCATATAAAAATGGTACTTTCCACCTTCTAGCTTGGTGCTCAGCATAATAGAATGGGGACAGGAAAGCTAACGCACAGAGCTACCAGAGGACTGACCTTCCCCCCCCCCCCACTGTAGCTTTCACTGCTCACAGTAGCTGTGTGGCCTAGGGTCAGTGACACAGAGATAGGCGCCACCCCATACACCACAGGTGTGGAAGGGATTAACTTAATCCCCAGCGTGCTGTCATGTTTAAGTTTACAACGTTATCTGTCGGAGCACTCACCTGGATAATTGTTCCAGCCTCCTCCAATACTTCGCTTGGATGTTAGGTTGTTCTTCTTCTGTGGAATCTGGCTAGCTGGCTAGTAGCTACATGCTAGGATGTAGCTGACCTCCAGCAGCTGACACGGACAGAAATTCGCCTGTTTTCTTGCTCATAGCTTTGGGTCCAACTGTTGGTGAGTACCAGCCTAAAAAAATTTCACAAGCCGTGTTCGTAATGTCCATTCACTCCCCCACCTTTTTTGCAGCATGGTGAGGTGTCATCATGGGCAAGATAGTTGTTTGTTTATGTTTGCAATTTTTATGCTAAAAGGGAAATTATATCTGTTGTGATGGTTACTGGACACTCCGTACCCTTGCCACTCCATCCCAAGTCACTCCGTATCCAAATCACAATGTACCCAAGACGTTCTGTACCGACTTCCGTACCTGTGTAACTAAATACTTACAAACCCAAAACGTTGGTGCTGTGGTTTATTAATATCAAAATGTGATTCAAAACAGAAGCTGATTTTAATTAAGGCTGAAATTAAACACTCAAAAATGTCATGGCAATCAGTGGCATAAGAGTAGCAGCTGATTTTAGTTAACCAACACGTTTATGGCAGGGCAAGCAGATCCAACTTGGCATTTTACATTCTTGTGCCACTTCTTTATAAAGAAAGTCAAGTAGTTTCCCTACAGATGAGATTAGTTAGTGGAAATAAACTCAAATGGTACCAAAGCAAATGTCATAAATCACCCTTTCTGAGGGCAGACAGGAGACGTCAAACACAGGCTGTGACTTTGCAAATTTCTTTAACAGAAAAAAACACTGAATACAAAAACACAAATGCACTATAGAGACAAGCAATGAAAAAACAGCTCTGTCATGTGTCTGAGCTCACGCCTCTACTGAGCTCAGACCCTCACTTCATTTCTAGTGTTGTATGTCTGATTAGTTTGATTTTGTTAGTTTTCTGTATATACTTTGGAGTTCTTTTCACTTGTGCCTCCCCTTTCCCAGACACTCCCTTCCACTGCTTACAGCCTGCCCTCTCAGCTCAGCTGTGGGCAGTTGGTTTAATTAGGCTCCTGCTCGCTCAGTGACTCACACCTGCAGCACATTTACCTGTATGTAATCAAGGACTGCCTTTTCACTGGGTCAGTGCGGCTAAATTGGATTGTCTTGTCTTCACTCAACTTGTCCTAGCCTCTGAAGTTTTCTTCTCCTGAGCACTCCCAGCTCAGAGGCTCAACTTGTAAGTTATTCTTGTTTGCATTTTTTGTGTTGTCGCCACTATTTTACACTTTGCTATTTTTGTCAATAAATGTCACCTGCGCAATTCAGCTCTTGGATCTGTCCTTCTGCTCCAAATTAGCATACATGACAGAATTTAGCCGCCAGCTTAAAGATCCAGCTGTTGTCTGGGTGCATTTATTCCTTTTTGCCTTTTTTCCCCTCACTCGCCTGATCTGTTGAGCGAATCATGGATATAGCAGGTGGACGCAGTTACCCAATGCGTCTGGGTTGGGAGTGCTGCCATGCCCTCATGGAAATAGACGGAATAATCTCCACAGTGCACACATATTCCACCCCACAAGACACATTGTGGTAGTTGGAACTCGCAGAGGCAGTGGCTCATTGGTGTCCTCAGCTGTGGGAGCATGCTGAGGGAAGAAAAATGATTTCTCTGGTGGCGGTGCTCCAATGCGAGAATGGTAGATTGGTGAGGAAATCCCCAGCGAAGCCTGGGCTCGCGCCAGAGGAGAGGTGCTCCCGGGACTCTGTTGCCACAAATCCTCGCCATTCTCCGGCACCCATTCCTGGCCTTCCAGCTCCACGACAACGCCATCATCCCGTGCCTGATCACAGGGGGAAAAACCCCGCCTCTCCGACAGCCACCTCTCTTATACCAAAGCAGAAGCCCTCTTCAATGGTGCAGACCTCCCTCTTTTCTTCTTCAGCTGAATCTCCAGCTTTCCCTCGGCCTGTAGCAGCTGTCCCCTGCTCATTTTCAGTGTCCTCATCCACTGCTGAGAGATCCTCCTTGGTTTCCCCAGTTACTTCCGCCTCTGTGAAGACAAAGGCTGCTCCTCCACAATCCCCTGAGGGGCCCATCTCCACCGTCACCATGGAGAGGGATGACTCATTATCTGCAGCAGGGAACACCAAAGTCCAGGATGACAGGCAAGTGTTATTTCATTCTGTTCCAACTTGTGATGACGTGCCTTGCCTGACTCCCGGTAATGAGGCTCAGGGTCTGCAGTCCCCTGAGTTCTCATCACCTGCCGCAGTTATTAATTACTCACCAGCCCTCTCCGCATCTTCTCGCTCGGCCCCTGAGTGTCAGCCAACCCCAGGATCGAGCCGCCAGATGTGGGAGGAGCCTGTGGCCCTGGAGGACAGAGTTCCAGCACCAGCGGTGAGCCAACCCCCAGTGGCCATGCCAGAAGAGCCACCAGCATGGGTCACCCCACCTGGGGGAACCGAGACTGCTACTACCATCGTGCCTGCTGCGGGGGCCGCGGTAGCAGAGTTAACACCAGAGTGGGACCGCCAGAGGACCGAGCCCGAGTCGCCATCATCGCCTGGATCGACGGAGTCCTGGACGGCGGTGGAGCTCGAGCTCAGGCAAGTGCTCTCTGTTGTCTTCCTCCTTTCTGTGTTAGAGCAATCTTGCCTGACTCTTGGTGAGGACAGCCAGGTGCAGCCGCCCGCTGCACCTGAGCTCACCTTGCCGGGCTCCGCCTCTACCGGTGACCCTGACCTCCCTGTTCTGTGTGTGTCCGAGTCTTCTTCCAGGGTCACCGGGAACGATCCAGCACAGCCAGAAGTCTCCGTGGGCCCAGGTTTGCCGCCCGAGGTCACTGAGGGTCCAGCTTTCCCTGCTGTGGAGGTCGCTGTAGGTACCGCTTTGGCCCAGGCTGGGTCCACCGTGGGTGCAGCCCCTCCTCTGTCTGAGGCTGTTATCTAGGTCTCACCTTCTCTATCGGGATCTTCGTGGGTGCTGCGCCCCAGCCTGAAACCAACGTGGTTGCTGTGCTCCAGCTTGGGTCCGCCATGGGCGTTGCTCCCAGCCGGGGTCCACCATGGGTGCAGCGATTGCCCAATCTGGGTCCACCGTGGGTGCAGCAGTGCTCCAGTCCGGAGCCACCAAGGGTGCTGCAGTGTTCCAGCCCGGAGCCACCGAGGGTACTGCAATGCTCCAGCCCGGAGCCACCGAGGGTGCTGCAGAGCTCCAGCCCGGAGCCACCTCGGGTGCTGCAGAGCTCCAGCTCGGAGCCACCTCGGGTGCTGCAGAGCTCCAGCCCGGAGCCACCATGGGTGCTGCAGAGCTTCAGCCCGGAGCCACTGCGGGTGCTGCAGAGCTCCAGCGTGGAGCCACCACAGGTGCTACAAAGCTCCAGCCTGGAGCCACCGCGGGTGCTGCTGATCCTCAGCCAGGTGCTGTTGGAGTCTCCCATCCTCCGCCATCAAACATCACTGTGGGTCCTCCCCTGGGGAGGCTGCTTCCTGGGTCATCCCTGTGGTCCAGGTGGCTAAAGAACTTAGGCTGGCCGCCCAATGGACTGAGCCGCTGGGTTGGGTGGCCGATATTCTCTGGCAGGCCACCCGACTCATACCGCCTTGCTATCTGGCTGGCCTGGAACTTCGGCAGGCCACCTGAAGTGCCTGGGTCTTTGGTCTTGGGGGGGCCCTGGGGTCTGGTGTTGTGCAGGTGCGGGTCTTGAGTGGTTTGTTTTTTTCCCTTCTAGCCTGTTTCCCCCACCTCCCTCCCTGGGTGGTTGTGTAATGTACCTCTTTCTCTCTGGGGAAAGGGGGGGGGGCTCTTTTGGGGTGTTACCTGGGGGTGTCTGGATTCCACCCCTTAACACTAGAAGTCCCAGAGAGGGGCCATTTGGCCTTTTTGGCTAGAAAACCCATAGGGGGACCATCAAGTGGCCACAAGAGGGCTAATGTCTGGGTCTTCTAGTGTTAAAGGTGGCTCTGTCATGTGTCTGAGCTCACATCTCTACTGAGCTCAGACCCTCACTTCATTTCTAGTATTATATGTCTGATTAGTTGGATTTTGTTAGTTTTCTGTATATACTTTGGAGTTGTTTTCACTTGTGCCTCCCCTTTCCCAGACACTCCCTTCCACTGCTTACAGCCTGCCCTCTCAGCTCAGCTGTGGGCAGTTGGTTTAATTAGGCTCCTGCTCGCTCAGTGACTCACACCTGCAGCACATTTACCTGTATGTAATCAAGGACTGCCTTTTCACTGGGTCAGTGCGGCTAAATTGGATTGTCTTGTCTTCGCTCAACTTGTCCTAGCCTCTGAAGTTTTCTTCTCCTGGGCACTCCCAGTCACTATTTTGCACTTTGTTATTTTTGTCAATAAATGTCACCTGCACAATTCAGCTCTTGGATCTGTCCTTCTGCTCCGAAGGAGCATACATGACACTGAGGCTGAGGTGGAGGAACGCCAAGAAAAATACAGGAGAGCGTTTGACACACGCAAGCGTGCAGGCAGGTAAATTACACTTACGTCTGCTGACGGGAACGGGGGATACCCAACTGGGGAAAGGTTTTATGCCGCTGCGCTCAGAAGTGGCACAACCGGCTTAAATAAGGCAAAAGGGATTGAGAACAGCTGTGGGATCATGAGTGAGAATAATTACAGGCTGGAGGCAGCTGTGACAGCCCGCAAACAGATTCTGACACCTGGAAATGACGCACGAGCTGTCACAGTGCCTGCATGGATCAGGATGACAGAAACAGAAACTAATAATGAAATAACCGTAAAACAAGAAACAAACAAGTAACAAACCAGAAAATACAGAAAAAGGGAAAGAATCACCAAAGAAGGATAACATAAACACAACCCCCAACAATATGGTAACACCAAGGATACAAAATGACACACAATTAATGGACAAGACTATAAGGACAATCCTAAGAATACAGACAACTCATAAACAGAGACCAAATACAGCAGATAATGATAAACAAAGAAACAAACAAACAGAAAAAGACTAAACTCAAACTGGAGACTGGACACAGCCCCCGCCCGTATATACCAACATATACCAGAGTGCACAAAGTGATCTTTGGGACAATTTGCTTAAGGCCTGTGGGAAAAATCTATGGACCAACTGAGTGAGCTGTCCAATATTTTACATGGTGTGATCTGAAATTTTTATTGTTGTATTTGTTGTTGTTAATTCTTTTTTCTGTTTGAAATCACATTTTGATATTAATAAACCACAACAACAACATTTTGGTTTGGTAAGTATTTAATTGTGCAGGTACGGAAGCGGGTACGGAATCTCTAGGGTACATTGTGATTTGGGTATGGAGCAACTTGGGACGAAGTGGCAAGGGTACTGATACCATTGTGGCACACGAGGTCCATGGTTTTGTGTTGGATCTGCTTAAAAGCTGTAGATGTTTGCTATGGGAGAAAGAGCAAGCTCCATTTGTGGCTGCTGGCTGGTTTGATGCTGAGTTGTGTTGCACTGACGTTAATGAGCCCTGGCATTCCGTTGTTTGCACATGCAGTCTGCTTTTGAGAATTTTCTGAAGAATATTCTGGATAGTTTTTGTCATTTTGACCTGCAGGTGAAGACAGCAAGCATATCTGTCCTCTCCCATGTTCATATCAGTAGACAAACTTGAAAAATTTACCAACCTAAGGTACACTGTATCTGTATGGAAAACGCGATTAACACATTGTGATTAACTCAACATTCTATTGCAATAAAAATTTTTAATCATCCAACACCACTACTCAAAATCACTATAAATTCAAGAAATCTGTCTGTCAGGATCATAGGACATCATAGGACGGCCTATGATGTCTGCCTGATATCCTGTGATGATCCTATGATCTCAGGTATCATAGGACTCGCGATGCCATCATAAAGATATGATGTCTATATGATGTTATATACACATAGCACATCATAGGACACCCTATGATGTCGGCATGATGTCCTATGAGGCATGATGTCCTATGATGATCCTATGATATCAGGCAACATAGGACTCACAATGCCGTCATATAGACAAATGTGTCCAAATGTGTCTTTATGATGTCATATACACCATCACCTACGATGCCTACACTAATGTGTCTTTATGATGTCGTATGGCTCAAAATTGGCAAGGTGAATAAGTCATCATCATCATCATTCTATCACTCTTCACTCTATAAAAGCAAGAAATCTGTGTCTGTCGCGCTTCATAAGACATCATAGGACGGCCTATGATCTCTGCCTGAACATCATAGGACGTCCTATGAACTCAGGCATCATAGGACGACAAATGTGCCTTTATGAGGTCACATAGACCACAGAGATCATAGGATGATTTGTCTTTATGATGTCACACATAGATTTGTCATGTGTCTATGTGCATAGGACACATAGACAAATGTGTCTTTATGATGTCACATAGACCACAGAGATCATAGGACATCCTATGCCGCATAGACAAATGTGTCTTTATGATGTCATATGATCTCTGCCTGAACATCATAGGACGTCCTATAGGACACATAGGCAAATGTGTCTTTATGATGTCATAGACCATGTGTCTTTGAACTCAGGCATCATAGGACACATAGATAAATGTGTCTTTATGATGTCATATATACCAGATGTCTTTATGATGTTCATGATTCTGTCCATGAACTGGAATTACGACACACCTATCCCTCAACCAGTGGTCTCAACAAAGAAGAAGAAGACCCACCAGATGGAGAACAATAGAATGACGACAACTGCTGCACGTCAGAAAAGATGCCATGAAGATGAAACACCTGAGGTTCCAGCAGTACATCGCACCCGTCTGAGACAGGAGGACACCCTTCACCAGCATGGGGTACGACAGACATTAAAGCACGTTTCTAGGACATCATAGGATGGCCTATGATCTCTGCCTCACCATCACAGCGCGTCCTATGAACTCAGTCATCATAGGACGACTCGCCATGCCTACATGATGGCAAATGTGTAACATCATAGGATGACTTGCGATGCCTACATGATGGCAAATGTGTAACCTTGGCGAATGCCAGTCTACACCACAAATGTGTAAAATGCCAAGCAAAGCGCTGATTTTCTCCGGGTGCTCCGGTTTCTTGGTTTCTACAGGCATGCACGGGCCTTACTGAACAGGGTTGAAAGCCACTTTTTCAGGATCGTGCCCATGAACTGGAATTACGGCACATCTATCCCTCAACCAGTGGTCTGAACGAAGAAGAAGAAGACCCACCAGATGGAGAGCAATAGAATGAGGAGAACTGCTGCACGTCAGAAAGGATGCCGTGAACATGAAACACCTCAGGTTCCACCAGTACGCCACAGGCATGACTGTGAACAACACAGCTGTCTGAGACAGGAGGAGACCCTTCAGTGGTCTGAACGGAGAAGAAGCCCACCAGATAATGTCTATTTGACGGCACATAGACAGAGCACATGACTCCCTACAAGACATATACTGTATATAGACACAGGTAAGCATAATGCAGAACAGTGACAGGCAGGAGAAGAAGTAACAAGCAGGGGCAACCAGCCCCAGATGGCAGGGCATATTTTGTGTGATTTTTATGTTTTGCTGCATACAAAAGCCATCACATGTGATTGCCACTTAGTGCTGTGTTGCTATACCAACTGTCCTGTAACTGGCAAGAATTCTGTTCCAATGCATCCCCTCTACGGGCATGCACGGGTATGCACTAGTCATATTATAATTCAAGAAATCTGTGAGTGTGTGTCTGCGTGCGTGTGTGTGTGTGTGTGTGTGTGTGTCTCACAATCATAGGACTTTGTGTTGCCATGGTAACCATGTCAAAGATCAAAGGCAGGCATGCAGCAGGGGTTATACTGGCATGCACGGGTACCATGTCAACATCCCTGAATTTCAGCCTCCCCAGATATGTGGAAGTTTAAGATGGGAAATCTTTAATGAAAGTCCATAGGGGATCCATATGGGGAGCTCCCCTATGGGGAGCTGCTCCCCCTATGGCACCTCACAGGGTGCCTATGATGTCATACAGACATCATAGGCACCCTGTGAGGTCAGAACACTCTTTTTGCAATTGGGCTGCAATGCATCAACCATTGTTTGGTTGCAACAACACCAGGTCGAAACTGGGTCCGTGACTGATAGACCACATCCAATATATTGTGCTGCAGCACCTCAGAGATCAGTTCCACACTACCACTCAGATGGCCCAGGAAACTCCAGGGAGACACCAGCCAAGGATCTTGCCCAATACCATGAGAAGGCGCCTCAGGCGTCAAGACCCTTTCAAGAAATGATCTTGACGGCAGAGCGGCAACAAAATCGCTACGATTGGGCTGGTCAGCACAACAGGTGGACACTATGGCTGTGGAACACTGTTCTTTTCTTTGATGAATCCTGGATTTTGCCATTACAGGGCCTCATGTTGTGTCTGACAAGTCAACCAGTGGGGCGGCGTTGAGGTCATGGTGTGGGCCGGCATTTCAGGTAACTAACTACAGGACACAGTTGGCTGTCCTTGATATAGCCGCCTGATGGTGCATTGACCACGTTATGCATCCTGTTGTGACGCCCTTCTTTTGGGATCACCCTGACCTCCAGGTGTTCCAGCAGGACACTGCTTGTCTACATGCTACATGCTACATTTTGTTGTGATTTCGGAAAGTCAGGGTGCTTCTGTTTTGTTCAATTTTGAAAATTGTTGACACAGATTTTCCCTTGTTGATCTGATATTGTTTTGAAGATGTCTAATTTTTTTTTCCTTTAATTGACCATTTCCATAAAAAATAGTAAAAATATCAAACTTTTCTAGAGTGTTTTGTCTTCATTGGCAGTGAGTATACAGCATGTCCTAGCAAACACTAGAAAATCCAAACAAAATATAAAACATGAGCAGCAGAAATAAACCTGAGCCAAAATCAACAGTAGATTGAAAAACAGAAACAAGAACAGGGAGTGTCACTAAAATAAAACTACAGACATGTTAAAGTCCAAACATAAAGACATAAAATGAGAGACTGAAGCAACAAAACTCAAGGAATGTGTAATGATCAGTAGAAGGCTATTAATGCCCTACATGATAGCTCTCATTTCACTTCAGAGGTTGATGTTTACAGTCTGTATTAGATGCATATTTTACTGTAACACCTATCTAGCATTTGATGCAATAGCAGAAACATGAAAACTGATGTCAGAGACATTAGTGTTTATGAACTCTAATTTGCATTAACACAGAAAAATACCTTCACTTTTTTAATGACAAGTCTTAAAACATAAAAGTCATTTAATGATAAAGAAATGTGTTCACAGAGGGAAAAGGAGGAGTCGTGTTTCTGTGGAGGAGCAGCCGTCCTGCTGTTCTTTGTGTCACCATGTCCTGAAGGATCCAGTCTCTACCAGCTGTGGACACCAACTCTGCAGACAGTGCATCTCATACTGGGACCAGTCTGCTTCAGCAGACACCTCCTTCTGCCCCCAGTGTGGAAAAAGATCCAAAATTGGTGAGAGTGTAAAAATATTAAGATTTATGAACACATCCAGTCCTCTCAACACTTTAGATGTTCAGTTGACTGTTTTTGTGTCTGTGGCTTTTGTTTTCTCAGCAGATGTTGGTCTGCAGGAGGTTTTAGATGAACATAAGATCAGTCTGAGGGGGAGATGTGAATGTGTGACTGAAGGAAGTGATGAAACAGGAAGTGGAACCCTCCTCAACAGGATCTACACTGATCTCTTCATCACAGAGGGACAGAGTGAACAATTTCAGACCCAACATGAGGTGAGCCAGCTGGAAACAGTTTCCAAGATGGACCCCCTCCATGACACTCCAATCAGGTTACACGACATCTTTAAAGCCTTCCCTGACCAACAGAGACCCATCAGAGTGGTTCTGACCAGCGGCATTGCTGGTGTTGGAAAAACCTTCTCAGTGCTGAAGTTCTCTCTGGACTGGGCAGAGGGCTTGGAGAACCAACATGTCAGTGTGGTGATTGTGCTTCCATTCAGGGAGCTGAACCTGATCAGAGATGAGCAGTACAGTCTTCTGGAGCTGCTCCATGTTTTCTATCCAACATTACAGAAGGTCACAGCAGAGAAGCTCGCCGTCTGCAAACTTTTGTTTATCTTTGATGGCCTGGATGAAAGCAGACTTTCATTGGATTTCACCAACAGGAAGCTCATGTCTGATGTAACACAGAAGTCATCAGTCAGAGAGCTGCTGACAAACCTCATCCAGGGGAATCTGCTTCCCTCAGCTCTCATCTGGATAACTTCCAGACCTGCAGCAGCCAAACAGATCCCTCCTACATGTGTGGACAGGATGACAGAAGTACGAGGCTTCACTGATGACCAGAAGGAGGAGTACTTCAGGAGGAGATTCAGTGATGAAGAGCTGTCCAGCAGAATCATCTCCCACATGAAGACATCCAGGAGCCTCCACATCATGTGTAGAATCCCAGTCTTCTGCTGGATCACTGCTGCAGTTCTGGAGCACATGTTGAGTACAGAGCAGAGAGGAGAGCTGCCAAAGACCCTGACTGACATGTACTCACACTTCCTGCTGGTCCAGACAAAGATGAAGAATTGCAAGTACCATCAGATGAGTCCACAGGAGCTGACAGAGGCTGACAGGGAAGTTCTTCTGAAGCTGGGAAGGCTGGCATTTGAACATCTCAAGAAAGGAAACATCATGTTCTACCAAGAAGACCTGGAGCAGTGTGGTCTGGATGTCACAGAGGCCTTCGTGTACTCTGGAGTTTGTACACAGATTTTCAGAAGAGAGTTTGTGATGTTCCAGAAAGAAGTTTACTCCTTTGTTCATCTGAGTGTTCAGGAGTTTCTGGCTGCAGTCCACATGTTCAGTTGTTTTACCAACAGAAAGACAGATGTGATACAGAAGTTTCTGGAAATATTCAACTACTATAAGTTTTCGCTAGATAATTTCCTGAAAGGAGTCATGGAGAAATCCTTTGAAAGTAAAAATGGCCACCTCGACCTGTTTGTTCGCTTCCTTCATGGCCTCTCTCTGGAGTCCAATCAGAGACTCTTAGCAGGCCTGCTGGGTCAGACAGAGGAGAGCCCAGAAACCATTAAGAGAGTCATCAACAACCTGAAACAAATGAACAGTGATGAAATCTCTCCTGACAGAAGCATCAACATCTTCCACTGTCTAATGGAGATGAACGACCTCTCGGTACATCACGAGATCCAAGAGTTCCTGAAGTCAGAGAAGAGGTCAGAGAAGAAACTCTCTGAGATCCACTGTTCAGCTCTGGCCTACATGCTGCAGATGTCAGAGGAGGTTCTGGATGAGCTGGACCTGGAGAAGTACAACACATCAGATTGGGGAAAACAAAGACTGATTTCAGCAGTGAGAAACTGCAGGAAGGCTCGGTGAGATGTGATTAACTTTACAAATCAGTGTAGATTAGTTGATGCTAGCGCTGGGAATGTTAATGCATTAACACAATTAGTTACGGTAGCCCAATTAATGGATTAAAAAATGTTAACATGAATTAACGCCCCCACTGCACATAACGTTATAACAGAAATTGAAACACGCAACAACTGTTCCACCTGGACTTTAAACAGTCCATGCATTTTATTGAATCCTGGGTGTTCAAATCGGTTTGCTTGAATGTTGCTGTCATACTACATGGACACTGGGACCATAGAGTACATTTAATTATACACTGAAATGAGCTAATGAATCTTAAGTGAGTGCAGTAAGATAACCAGAAGGTAGCCGAAAATGGCTAACATTTTCATGGTGAACGGCAGCACCATATTAGGTATATAATTCCCATTTTGACAGCTTCTGCAGCATTGTAATAACAGGATATACAAACAGTTACTGTAATCATATACTGTAAACTATGTTAAACTTGAACTTTATGAACACAAATACAGACTCTTTTCATTCTGTAGTACATGTACAGAGCAATAATAATAAGTATTATTATTATATTAACCTCTTGCCTCTCTCATGGAGACCTGTCTTGAGCCAGTATGTCAGCAGTCGTCACTAACAAACTCCAGTGTCTGTTTCTTGAATGCCAAGGATCTCATCCTTTACTGATTTCATCGTGGTGACTTTATTACGCTCATCTTTCCTACACAATTTATGCAATTGTCTTACGACTGATATTGACATTCTTTTATTATTTATTATCAGAACAGTGAAATCAAAGGGGCATGAGTAGTTTAGTATGTTTTGTTTTATAATTCTTACTGGATTAGTAGTTATAGTAGTTATTTAGAATAGAATAGAATAGAATAGAATAGAATAGAATAGAATAGAATAGGCTTTATTGTCATTGCACAGTTGTACAGCACAGTGAAATTGTGGGTGCTCCACCAGGCTACTGTGCAATAAAGTAAGTGAGAAGAATTTGAAATAAAACAGTTACAAAACACACGATTAGCCATACGACTGAAGTAAAAGTAAAAGTAAAAATAACAAATAGCCGACTGGTATATACACAGGTACGGTAGTGGCTTCACGGGTGGAATTATGTACATAAGAGGGTGGAGTGCTGAACACATAATAGAGTAAAATGGCCCAAGGGTTTTGGAAAATACGTACAGTAGTGATTTCACAGATGGGTCAGTATACATGAAAGTGAGGAGTGCAAAGACAGGTGAGTTCTAGTGATAACTAAAAGGTCCTCAGTTCTGTGCATGTGAGCATTCGGTGGGGGGGGGGGGCTTACTGTTTGCAGTTCAGATGGCCCAGAGAAAGAAACTGTTTGTCAGTCTGGAGGTGTGGGACCTGATCAATCTGAACTGTCGTCCAGAGGGAAGCAGGTCAAACAGGTGGTGGGCGGGATGTCAGAGGTCTCCTGTGATGGCCTTGATCCTTCTGAGACAGGAGGCTCTGAAGATGTCTTCCAGGGAGGGCAGAGGACTGCCGATATTTTTTTTGGGTGGTGTTGATGACCCTCTGCACAGCCTTCCTGTTCTCGGACATGGAACCGGCATACAACACACCCAGACAGTAAGTGAGCACGCTCTCCACTGAGCAGCCATAGAAGACCAGCAGCACCTTCTTGTCCAGGTTGTGTTTTCTCAGGACACGGAGGAAGTGCAGCTGCTGCTGGGATTTCTTCACCAGGGCCTTAGTGTTGACAGGGGAGGTCAGAGGAGATGTGGGTGCACAGGAACCTGAAGGCGGGGGCGTTTTCTACACGGTTGCCATTT
Organism: Pholidichthys leucotaenia; assembly: GCA_020510985.1. Taxonomy (NCBI): domain Eukaryota; kingdom Metazoa; phylum Chordata; class Actinopteri; order Cichliformes; family Pholidichthyidae; genus Pholidichthys; species Pholidichthys leucotaenia. The sequence continues at coordinate 421,900,491 of CM035843.1, forward strand.
ATGGGGGATGGGGGGAGCTGTCTGTTCTTCCTGAAGTCCAGAAAGAGTTCTTTGTTTTTTGGACATTCAGTTCCAGATTGTTTGCTTGGCACCACAGCAGCAGATTCTCTACCCCCACCCTGCATGCCTTCTCATCGGCATCGGTGATGAGCCCAACCAAGATGGTGTCGTCAGCATATTTCACGATGACGGTGGTTGGGTGGGTTGGAATACAGTCAAAGGTGGGTTCTCCAAGTGGCTCAGCACTCTGTGGAGAGTGGTGGCGATGGCATCTTCCGTAGACTGGTTCTCCCTGTAGGCGAACTGTTGGGGGTCGAAGGAGGGAGGAAGACAGTCCCTGATGTGCTGGGACACCAATCGCTCAAAACATTTCATGACTACAGACGTAAGTGCTATGGGTCTGTAGTCAATCAGGCTGTCAGTTGCGGCCTTTTTGGGGATGGGGATGATGGTGGAGGCCTTGAGGCAGGAGGGAACGGTGGTGTGCATCAGGGAGAGGTTGAACAGCTTGATGAGGATCCCTGCCAGCTGGTCTGCACATGCTTTGACCCCCATTCCAGGGATGCTGTCTGGACCAGCAGCTCTCCGAGGGTTCACTGCTCTCAGTTGCCTCCTCACCTCGTGTACCTGTAGAGAGAGGGAGAGGGGAGGGGGGAGAAGGGGATGGGGGATGGGGGGGCAGGGTTGGGGGGGTGCTCAAACCTGGCAAAGAAGCTGTTAAGCTCCTCAGCCAGAGTAAGGCTGCTCTCTGATGCTGGGGGCCCTGGCCCCTGTAGTTTTTGAGGCCCTGGATGCCTCTCTGCATCTGTTGGGGGTTGTTGTCCAGGGAAAGCCCTCCATCTTCCTCCTATAGGTCTTTTTAGCGAGTTTTATGCCTCTCCTCAGGTTGGCTGTAGCAGTGCTGTACAGAGAGCTGTCCCTCTGTGTGAAGGCTGAGTTGTGGGCTCTGATCAGAGCCTGGACTTCACTGGTCATCCAGGGTTTGTTGTTTGGAAATACCCAGATGTGTATGGTAACACAACATTTGATGTAGAAAAGGACAGATTTGGTGTAGGAGTCCAGCTCTTGCTGTTCAAAGATGCTCCAGTCAGTGCAGGCAAAGCAGTTTTGTAGCTGGAGAAGAGCATTTTCAGGCCAGGTTTTAATTGTTTGTTTGGTTGAGGGGAACATTTCTTGAGGGGGGTGTAAGCAGGAATCAGAAACAGAGAGAGATGGTCTGATTGTCCAAGGTGAGGGAGGGGGGTGGCTCTATAGGCGTGCTTAATGTTTCTATAAACATGATCCAGTGTCCTTTCTCCTCTTATGGGACACTTAACATGTTGGTAGAATTTGGGGAGTACAGTCTTTAAGCATGCTTTGTTAAAATCTCCTGCAATAATGTGGACTGCGTCAGGATGATTGCTTTGCTGCCTGCTGACAATGTGCTTTAGGTGATTGAGTGCTAAGCTAACGTTAGCATCAGGAGAAATGTAAACGGCTGTTAAAATTACTGGCGTTAGCTCGTGGGGGAGGTAAGAAGGCCTGCACAGGAAGGATATGGCCTCTATGTCCGGTGAACAGTGGCTATGAATTATTCTGCTGTTTTTACACCAAATCTGAAGCACATAAACACAGAGCCCCCCTTCCTTTACCAAAATCAGCATTGTGGTTGAGACGGTGTGTAGTTCAGCCAGGTAATTCCACAGCGGTGGATGGAATGCGTTCGATCAACCATGACTCGGTCACAATCAGAATACAACAGTCCTGGACATAGTGATAATAGGTGATCTCCGTGTGCATCTCATCCATTTTGTTGGTGAGGGATCTGGCATTGGTGAAAAAAATTGAAGGTAACGGTGGTTTTTAGTGAAGTTTGCACAGCTAGGCAAGAAGGCCAGCCCTGCAGCCTTGTTTCTGCTTCCTCTCCTGTCGTCGTCTGCGCTTGTGGGGCATAACAAACCACAGAGCACCCGGAGGTCTGGCGATCTCTTCAGGGATGTGGTGGCAGTCGCTGGAATGGGTGCTGGAGATGTCGGAGGTGAGCTGGCAACCGATGCCTATAAGGTCCTGGCGACTGTAGGTTATTAGTCCATCACAGAAGGAGCACAGAAAGAGGCAGAAAAGACTCAAGAAGGGGTGCAGTAGACCAGAGCGTCCAGCCACTGCATGCGGATGCGCCACCATCTTGACTGTATCTAGGCAACATTAATAAAAAATATTAGGCTTAGGATGTTCTGTATAGTTAGCAAAACTGCATCAGACTCATTCTTGTATTTGTCACTCCAAAATAGGGAAAATACTGTAGTGTCAATATCATGTTGACTTCTTTCATATTTTTACACGGAGCTCACAGTAGTGCTGTCAAGGTATGGTCAAGGCTGATTTCTGTGGCAAGCAGAGTGAACATGTTCTAAGACTTATTCTGAGGTAGACAAGTGTATGTGTTGGAAAAACTACCTTTTGATGTGTCGCTATTTTACCTGAGCACGCTCACCCCACCTCAAACTTTCCTGCATTTAATCACACTTAACTAGTTAATTAGCAACAACAACAAAAAACCATGATTAATCACAGGTAATTTTGGAAAATGGGTGCAATTAATTAGGTACATTTTTTTAATTGATTCCCAGCAAACAAACTGTTCGCATGATGTTTACCAAACAGTGACCCTGGTTACATGGTCACACTAAACCGATTAACAGAGTATTGCAGGGTAAACCACTTGACTTAATGACCCCGGTTACAAGGCCTTTATCAGATTATTGCGTTTACATGGCCACTTGAATAATCAGATAACTGCAGAAATCCAATCATAACCGGTTTACTCATGTACATGTAAACATGATCATCAGAATCAGAATCAGAATCAGAATCAGAATCAGAATCAGCTTTATTGGCCAAGTATGCACAACACATACAAGGAATTTGACTTTGGCTAAAATCTTGCTCTCGTTGTTCAGGTGAAGGATTTAAATAAGGATTCAATGACAACCACAGTATGTACAGTAAATTACAGTCTGTCCACGTTTCTATAAAAGGATGCAAATATATACAGGAATATATGCAGTTATTTACTCGGACTAACCACACTTTGCAGAAATATATGAAAAAATATACAATCACACAGTATTTCAATGTGGACTCAGATTCAGTGATATAATGTGAATGAAGTAAAAAGCAGTGTGAGAGTTATGTGCAATGTAATAATGGATGAAAAGTCATGAGTACAGCAACAGGTAGGACTAGGTGAATGTTAGGAGTTCATCAGAGTGATGGCTTGAGGAAAGAAACTGTTCCTGTGACGGGTGGTTTTGACCTTCAGTGATCTGTAACGACGACCAGAAGATAGAAGTTCAAACAGTTTGTGGCCGGGGTGTGATGGGTCAGCACAGATGTTTCCCGCCCGTTTCCTGGTTATGGACCGATATAAGTTCTCAATGGAGGGTAGGTCAGTACCAATGATCCTCTCCGCAGACTTAATGATCCGCTGCAGTCTGGTCTTGTCCTGTTTAGTGGCAGATCCAAACCAGACAGTGATGGAAAAGCAGAGGACAGATTGGATGATGGCGGTGTAGAAGACAACCAGCAGCTCCTGAGGCAAATCAAACTTCTTGAGCTGACGCAGAAAAAACAACCTCTGCTGGGCCTTTTTCCGGACAGTGTCAATATGGGAGGACCACTTCAGGTTCCGGGAGATTGTGGTACCCAGAAACTTGAAGGAGTCCACAGTGGACACTGTGCTGTTGAGGATGGTGAGTGGGGGGAATGAAGGGGGGTGTCGCCTGAAATCCACAGTCATCTCCACCGTTTTGGCTGGGTTAAGTTCAAGATGGTTCTGGCTGCACCAGAGGATCAGCTGCTCCACCTCCCGCCTGTATGCAGACTCATCATCATCCCGGATCAAACCGATGACTGTGGTGTCGTCCGCAAACTTCAGGAGCTTCACTGAAGGGTCCTCTGAGGTGCAGTCGTTGGAGTAGAGGGAGAAGAGCAGTGGGGAAAGGACACATCCTTGGGGGGTGCCAGTACTAATTTTTCGGGAGCTGGATGTAAATCTCCCTAGCTTCACCTGTTGCCACCTGTCAGTCAGAAAGCTGGAGATCCACTGGCAGGTGGAGGGGGGCACCTTGAGCTGGAGGAGTTTCTGATGAAGAATGCCTGGGATGATGGTGTTGAACGCTGAGCTGAAGTCGACAAACAGGATCCTGGCGTACGTCCCTGGGGAGTCGAGGTGTTGCAGGATGTAATGTAGTCCCATATTCACTGCATCATCCACTGACCTGTTTGACCGGTAGGCAAACTGCAGTGGGTCCATCAGGGGGCCTGTGATGACCTTCAGGTGGTTCAGCACCAATCTCTCCAAGGATTTCATGACCACAGAGGTCAGGGCAACAGGTCTGTAGTCGTTTAATCCTGTAATAGAGGGTTTCTTGGGAACTGGAATGATGATGGAGCGTTTGAAGCAGGAAGGCACTTCACGCAGCTCCAGTGATCTGTTAAAGATCCGGGTGAAGATGGGGGCCAACTCGTTGGAGCAGACTCTCAGGCAGGACGGAGACACACCATCAGGTCCTGCAGCCTTCTTGATCTTTTGTCTCTGAAAGACCCGGCGCACCTCCTCTTCACAGATCATTAGTGCTGGTGGGAGGTCAGAGTGGAGGAGGGATGGAGTTCCTGGGGCTGCAGATAATCCTTTTGTGTGGGTGGGAGGTGAGAACTGTAGGTTCTTTTCAAACCTGCAGTAAAAGCTGTTTAGGTCATTAGCCAGCTGGAGGTTTTCCGCAGGGTGGGGGGATGGTCTCCTGTAGTTGGTGATATTCTGCAGGCCTCTCCAGACAGAAGCAGAGTTGTTGGCTGAGAAGTTTTTTTGTAACTTCACACTGTAGCTCCTCTTAGCAAGCCTGGTCTCCTTCATCAGCATGTTTCTGGCCCGCTTGTACAGAGTCCAGTCACCAGTCCTGTAGGCCTCCTCCTTGGTCTGACGTAGCTGCTTCAGTTTAGGAATGAACCAGGGTTTATTGTTGTTGTATATGCAGAAGGTCTTGGTCTGCACACACATGTCCTCGCAGAAACAGGTGTATGATGTCACAGTGTCAGTGAGTTCATTTAAGTTAATGGCTGCAGCTTCAAAAACACTCCAATCTGTGCAGTCAAAGCAGGCTTGTAACTTCAGCTTTGATTCCTCAGTCCATTTCTTCACAGTCCTTACAACAGGCTTGGAAGTTTTTAGTTTCTGTCTGTATGTTGGAATAAGATGGAGCAGACAGTGGTCAGAAAAACCCAGAGCTGCACGGGGGACGGCATGATAGGCATTTCTTAAAACTGTGTAACAGTGGTCAAGTGTATTTGTGTCCCTGGTGGGACATTTAATATGCTGTCTGTATTTAGGAAGCTCATTTGTGAGATTAGCTCTATTGAAATCACCCAGAATGATAAGCAGAGAGTCTGGATGTTTTTCCTCCACGTCTGCTATCTGGTCAGCGAGGTGCTGCAGTGCCTCCGTTGTACAAGCAGCAGGCGAGATATAAATTCCGACCAGAATAAATGAGGAGAACTCTCGCGGTGAATAAAAGGGTTTACAGTTTATGAACAGTGACTCTATGTAGGTTAGGGCTACAAAACTTCTTCAACACTGTGACATCAGTACACCAACCTTCGTTTATGTAGAAGCAGATTCCACCACCCTTAGTCTTTCCAGAAAATTCTCGGCTGCGATCAGCACGAAACAGTTGAAATCCGTCCAGACGGACCGCGCTGTCCGGGATGTGTTCACTCAGCCAGGACTTCGTGAAACAAAGGGCGCCAGATCTGCTAAAATCCCGGTTTTTGTGAGTCAGGAGCAGCAGTTCATCCATTTTGTTCGCCAAACTGCGGATATTTGCCAGATGGATCGATGGGAGCGGCGTGCGAAATCCTCGTTTCTTCAGCCTGACTAACGCACCGGCACGTTTACCACGCCGCCTTCGTTTCCGGCCAGCGCCAATAGCCGCTGCTCCCACAGCTAAGATGGACTGAAAAAACTTCAGATCAGCAGCAGAAACTGGCGGAGAAGTTGCATTGGGAGGTAGTCTGAGTGAAAGTAGTTCCTCCCTTGAATAGGTGATTCGGACAGAAGAGCAGAAGTCCAAAAAAACACACAAAATTATCAAAAACATCAGAGAGCAGAAGCCAGTGGCTGCCATCCGCGGCGCCATCTTGGATTTTTTTAATAGTTCATCATTGATGAACTATTACAAACTCAAACATTTTCTTAAAAGGGGAGGAGCTGCAATTAGTTGAGGAATTTAACCCCTTGCACTCTGGTCAATTTCCCTAAAAACGCCAAAAAATAACGTACCCAAAGTAAATCAAAAGCTGTTCTTCAACCCTTTGCAGCATCTTCATGGGGTTGGTCTCATTTAAAAGAAAACACTTTGAATTTTTTGGCAAAACAGTCATAATCTCTCTAAGTGCTCCGGCCACTGGGTAACAGTCATCTAAACATACTGAACTTGAAGAAAATAAATTTCGCCTGGGTGTTTTTTTGGATACAAATCCTTGCAAATAACACACAGCTGTCAGATCCGGGCTGGAAAATGCGACAGAAATGTAGAACCAAGTGTTATCCAGCTGAGGTCAAAATTTTGTAACAATACCACAAAAAAATGAATATATTGCACAGCTTTGTTCTCAGGTTGTTCCCAGGCGTTTTTGAACTGTGCCAAATTGTGCCAAATGGCACAATTTGGAAAAACGTCTGTAACTTTTGAATGATTCAATGTAGAATCTTCATCTTGGGCTCTAATGAAAGGTGACACTCAGGGCTGTGTGTGTGTGTGGGGGGTGTTGTTTATTCATTCATGAATGAATGAATGAACAAACAAGCCCCCACACACAAAGAAGCATGCCACGTAAAAAATGTGTGGCTTTTTTTTTTACAAGAAAAAATAACCTACAGTGCACTAAAAATTATACTAAAATATCTGTAATGTAGAGGATAACAACTCCCACCCCCCACCCCCCCGCTACAGAGGACGGACATCGTCCATCGCCACATGACGGACCGCGGTGACGGTGCGCCGTGGTCTACTATGCACAGTTGTACTAAAATATCTGCAATAATATCTGCAATCCGCTACAGAAGGGTAGCGGGGGGGGGGGGGCGTTCACGGTCCGGATGCGGCGCACAGACTGGACCCGTGCGCCGCGGTCTTCATGTTACGATGACGCACAGTTGTAATTTACCGATCGGTCAAAAGTCATTTTGTTTACAATTTTCTGGGATAAAGAATAATTTAGCTTATAACACTTACCTGTCCACAACAGCAGTGTCGCTGGCGAACTTCTCTTCCTTATTGTCAGACGAACATGACGCTGGTCCGCTTGTTACAGACTTGTGGTTCTGGTCACGCGACCCGGTCAAACCATAATTCCATTATTGCGGTTTTGCGCTTCCATGATTGCGGGTTTGGCGAACGATTTTTCAAAACAAATAAGAACAGTAGTAAGGAAAAAAGACTGGTGAACACGTGTATGTCACCCAGCCTTCGTCGTCGGCCTCCGTCGGTCTATGATGACTATGGAAGAGAATCCTAAACGTCTACTCTGCTGGGACAGCACCGCCTGTGGCTGAACAGGCTGATGCGCGAATGGCAGTCCCTGTCACACAGGTCGCACTTGTGGTGGTTCTTCCTGCAGGTCCTTTTTTCATCTGCTGCAGCAGTCAGTCTCTCTTCACCCAGCCTAACACAAAACAGATTTTGCAAGGGACGCACGCTTTCGAACTTCTGTGCTTCAGTTGGCTCGCTGCATTCGCAGCCGTTGGTAGGCGAGTCCTTCTTGCTAGGTTTTCAGTCATTGGTTCTTCAAGGTTTCAGAAACCCAATTCAAGGCTCTTATTAGTCGAATGAGAGGTCAATCACATCTAAACCAATCAAAGCACTCCTTTGGCTTTCTGTTCGCGGCTGTGTCTGTAGTGGAAGAACAGAAATGCAGCTTTTTTTTCCAGTGCGCAATAGGACGCACAGTGAGGGCGCCCTCGTGCGCTCTAGGACGCAGAGACGTGTCCGCCCGCGGTACACCGGAGTGCAAGAGGTTAATTTTTTAACCAAATTACGTTTTGTTTTCAGAAAATATGTTTTAACAAATATTTGCACCTTCTACGCCTTACATTTTAGAAAGATGCATACTGTATTAACTTTTAATACATCTGAGGGAGAGTCATGATTTTTTTAGCTGATAGCAAGCATGTATGTGTATCCTGACAGGTTTGAACTTAAATGGACAATAGCACCTCAAATCAGAGGCACAGCAAAGCAGCTGTCTGAGAAATGACAGGAGATAAATTTATTGCTTAATTTAGCTCGAATAAACATGAAATGTGTTCTTATATTGAGTATCTTTCAAAATATGAAACTGAATTTGAAAACTTCTTTGCCCTCTGGAGAAAATGTAATTAAGCAATATCACAAGAGAGGAGTGATGCTGTCAGTGGACGTCACCATGGCTGTGACGTGTTGGAAAGATGTCAGGTGTGTGCGTGACCACACCCACTTTGTTAACATGAACAAGCTACTCCTGATTTAACAAACACTACTCCAAAGGTGTGTAAATAGCATGTGCAAAAATGGTGAATTCCATCCATCTGTAAGTGAGCCGCACGTTCACAAGAATTGAAGATTAGCACAGGTGACTCCCTAAAATTACCTTGTAAGGTCATGCTTCTGTAGCTATGACAGAAGTTTCATTTATAAAAACGGCTTCAAAGTCTAAAGGTGCCTTCACACCAAACGCGAACAGGCAAATTTACTGCGCAGCACGATTACATTAACTAAATGTCAGCACACAAATAGACATGAATTCACCATCTGAGTGAGGTGCAGACAGGCAAAGTTGCCTTTATAACTTCTGCAGCAGTGTTCAGTCTGCTGTGGAAATCTCCAAAATAACGTCATGCTTTAGGTTTCCATTATCTGACGGAGGGCTCCCTGAAAAAGTTGTTCCTGTCTCCAGAACCTTACAAGATGATAGGTGTTTCCATTGCTAGCTTGCTAGCCTTGTTAGCATGTCCGTGGCAGGAATCCATGGGTAAATAACTCCAACATCCCGATTCAGCTGCAGAGCTCCCGGTCCTCCTGTCTCCAGGTGAGTTATTTATTTAGCGAATGCAAAGTCCTCAAGCCAAGCAGTTGCCTCCTGGTTTGCTGTATGGAGGGTGTGTAATCCTCCTTCCAGTCTTTGGAGCGGGCAAGCCTCTATGATGTGTTCCATTGTTTGCTCCTCTCCACATGCGCACAGTGGACTAGGGCTACTGCCCCATCTGTGAAGGCTGGCCAAGCAGGGGCCATGTCCAGTCCTGAAGCGAGTGAGTGTAGACCACTGTCTCCTTGGGAGGTTGGTGCCCAGGACCTGTTGGTTGGGGTTTGTCACCAGGTGTTTGTTTGGGACCTCCTTGGTCTCCCATTCCTCTTGCCAAGCTGTCTGGATGGTAAAGTCAGCTGGGGGAGGGTTTTTCCAAATCGTCCATCTGGATGGAAGTCAGGCAGTGGGTGGGGTGTAGATATCTGCATGGATTGGTAAGTGAGGAGAGGCTTTGGCTTTTTGAAGCATCCTTTGAGTTAGTGCTGCTTGCTGGATGTGTGGGGGGGGGGGCTATGTTTGACAGTACAGGGAGCCAGGGGAGTGGTGTTGAGCGGATTGTCCCAATTATGGTTCTCATGGTTGTGTTGAGCTGGGTGTCTACGTGGTGTGTGTAGGACCTGGACCAGACAGGGGCACAATATTCTGCTACAGAGTATGAAGCGAGTGGCTGTCTCATTTTCAAAGTAGTTTACTCTCCAGTGTTGATACTTTTACTCTGGTGACTGCAGAATCTCAAAGCTAACGATATTCCCTTGGACATGAACATGCGAATGCACGATTTCGCATGTGCTTGCCTCTTTCCATTGACTTTGTATGGATTCGTGCATACACATTTGCATTTGGTGTGAAGGCACCTTAAGGAAAAAAAAAAACCTCCTGTCTGAAATCCAAAAATTAAAAATATAATTTAAGTAGCGTCTGCAGCAGAATAATTTCACTGGCAAAAATGAAAACACCTGTCAAATTATAGGAGCTCGCTCTGTGTGTGTGTGTGTGTGTGCACGCACGCACGCATGCGTTTCCTGTAGATGCACGCCATGAACGCGGTTGACGTGAAGGCAGGTGAGCGCAGCACTTTGGTCAGTCCTGCGTGTTAATTTATTTGAAAATACAATCTAGTCTTTTCCCCGAGTCTATTATAAAAGTAAGAAATTTGACATTAAACTGCTGCAAATTTATATAAAAAAATTAACTTTCAAAAAAAACTGTTAAAGGTTACAAGAACCCGTGTATTAGACATTTGTGAGAGAAAGAAATGAAAATTGGCATTTTTTTTCTTCTAAATTTGTGACGTTTCTTTTGGAAATTTGGGTTTTTTAACATTTAGATGTGATGTTCTCATGAAAATGTACATTTTTTTTCTTCTAAATTTGGGATTTATAGTCAATTTGTGACTTTTTAATTTGGAGATTAGTGTATTTTATCATATTTTCACACCTTTAATCTTGCATATTTTAACTGGTTACATTTATATCATTGTAGTTTTACAATATTTTTTCAATTTATTTATTAAAGGACAATGCAAGTTAATAAACATTAATAAAATCAATGTAAACAAGCCAGATTATAGCCAAAGGCTAATTTCCATCTGCAGTCCTACATAAAGATGTTCCCTGTATAAAAGCAAAGAAAACATCAACTAGATAATACACAATAAAACAAGAATCACACTAAAATAATATATTGGCACTACTAAAACCTACAGAATACGAAAATAAAAATATCCAAAGATAAAAACGAAAATCAAAGCAATAGAAAACATAAAAAGGAGAGGTTATTGTTCATTCACAGATGTGGAACAGTCCAGGTGAGGGGGGGGAACCCAATTCTTTGATTTATCTTGCAGCACTAACGTGTGCATGTTTGATGAGATAAAAGCCAATTCTTTAAATGAGCTTTAAAAGAAAAGAATTTCAGAAAAATTTATGATTATCCCAGCTGTTAAAAAATAACTACTCACCTACTCTGGTGCTGTGTGTGGAGCAAATGTGTGTGTGTGTGGGGGGGGGGGGGGCACATTCAAAGCTCATGCACTGGTCACACACAGAATTAATTGGACATCAAAATGCTATAGTTATCGGACATTAAACCATATTTTGCAGTGAAATCTGTAAAAAACCTTCTTAAAAAGTTCTCCAGAAGGGCACTTCGGCGGGCATAGGGTGGGGGGGGGTGCTAGGGCACTATGTGACTGATGCACCTGGTGCATAATAACACGTTTTATTTTTTCTCCAATACAGACTGGGTTGGTGCGGAATCTCAGACGCTCACTGTGAAGTTGTGGCCTCAGCTCTACAGTCCAGCCCCTCCCACCTGAGAGAGCTGGACATGAGTGCAAACAACCTGAATGATTCAACAGTGAAGCTTCTGTGTGCTGGACTGCAGAGTCCCAACTGCCGACTGGAGATTCTGAGGTCAGTTAACTGACGAAGCCGTAGTGTTTTTTAAACTTTATGATTTATGTTACAACATTTTTACATAAGTATTCAGGATCTGTCTGGGCACAAATCAGATCATATTTCAGTGCTTTTATAAATTTTAGATCTTTCAAAATAGCTGAGCAACAGTTTTTTTTCTTTTGGCTCTCAACAGAAGTGGAGGACTTGATGGTGTCAGTGACTGAAGGGAGGCAGGACCCAAATGCAGACCCATTTGTTTTCCAAAATAAAACCCTAGACACAAGGGCCGGAGAAAACTAACAAACAAAAATGTTGAAAATACATAAGAGAATAAGCAAAACCCAGGGACAAATGTAGGATATACAGTGGTGTGAAAAAGTCTTTGCCCCCTTCCTGATTTCTCTTTTTTTTGTATGTTTGTCAAATTTAACTGTTTCAGATCATCAAACAAATTTAAATATTAGACAAAGATAACACAATTAAACACAAAATGCAGTTTTTAAAAGAAGGTGTTTTTTATTAAGGGTAAAAAAAAGATCCAAACCTACATGGCCCTGTGTGAAAAAGTGATTGCCCCCTCAACCTAATAACTGGTTGGACCACCCTTAGCAGCAACAACTGCAATCAAGCGTTTAAGCACAAAGTTTGGGAAGGATAGACAAAAGGGGTTCCCTAGGTGGCTGGCCAAAGTCTCAAGGCCAGCTGAGCAGAGGAGAAAGGCTTGTCAGGATGTCAACCAACGTCCAAGGCCAGCCAAATAAAACAGAGAGGTATACCAGTGGGCTAGCCAGTGTCCGAGAAAAGTGGGGCAGGTAGAGGCTGCAACACAGGATCAGAGCTGCAGCACAGCACAATCAGAGGTCAGAAGCACAAATGCTGTGATCAGCAGCACAGCAGCAGCATCCAGTCAATTAGCAGCAGCAACCAGTGAAACAGCAACAGCAACTGGGGTGCCATGAGGAACTTGGTACTGGAGCAAGAGAGTGATGAGGAGCAGGCATGCAAACTAGGGAGTGACATGAGGCACAAAGAACCAGACACAGCAGACAGCCCATTACCAGAAGCAGCAGAAGCAGCAGACAACCCACAGCCAGAAGATGCTAGCTGTGAAAGTCCAGGAATAGCATTCAGCAAATATCCAGAAGTAGCAAGTGACAAAGGCCTGGAGATGGGAGGAAGAGGATTTTAACACTGATTTGATTGGCATCTGTCAGGACCACGTCTCCCAGAGAGCAACCCTTAAAGCCAGATGGGTTCCCCGACAAAAAGGCTAAACTCTGGTGTGAGCAAGGGATTGTAGTTCAGAGTCAGTTTCAGGAGAGAGGGAACCACCCACTGCCACTCCACCAGTTCAGCTGGGTCTGCTGGTTCCATGTTTGGATGAGTCTTCTTTTAAGATTGAAGGGGGGCAGGATCCAAATGCAGACTTCATTTAAACTGGATATTTATCAGTCACTCCAGGATTTCGCGGGATGTTTTTATGATTGTTGCAGCCCAAAAAGCCTGAATTCGCGAGAGCTTTTTTTTTGAAAGTGGCAATAAAAGTTGTGATGTTTTTAGTGTTTTTTGCACTAAAAGTTGTGGAAAGAATTACAAATTTTAAAGCAGATGCTTTTTTCAATTCAATTCAATTCAACTTTATTTATATAGCGCCATTTCACAACAGTCATCTCATAGCACTTTCAACTATAGGGGAAACCCCACAGTTGCAGAAAGACCCCAGCAATCAGGCGATCCCCTGTGAGCAGCACTTGGCGACGGTGGAGAGGAAAAACTCCCTTTTAACAGGAAGAAACCTCCAGCAGAACCAGGCTCAGGGAGGAGCAGTCATCTGCTGCGACTGGCTGGGGGGTGAGGGGATAGAGAAGAAGAAAAGAACAGACATGTAGAGAGCAAACAGCACAATGGGGACTATGGGAGAGAACAAACAGATGTTAATGACCAGCAAAAAAAAAAAAAAAAAAAATTCATTGAGAGTGAAGAAAGGAGTGAAGCTCAGTGCATTATTGGAGGTCCCCTGGCTGTCTAAACCTATTAGCAGCATAACTAAGGGAGGGTTCAGAAACACATGATCCCTCCCTAATTGTAGGCTGTATCAAAAAGGAAGGTTTTAACCTTATTCTTAAAAACAGAGATCAAGTCTGACTCCCGAATCCAGATTGGCAGCTGGTTCCACAGGAGAGGAGCTTGATAACTGAAGGCTCTGCCTCCCATTGTACTTTTGGAGATTCTAGGTATTACAAGTAATCCTGCATTTTGGGAGCGTAGTGCTCTGTTAGGATAATAAGGTAGTATCAGATCTTTAAAATAAAAAGGAGCCTGATTATTTAGAGCTTTGTAAGTAAGAAGAAGGATTTTAAACTTAATTCTAAACTCTATGGGAAGCCAATGAAGGGAGGCCTTTTTTCCAGTTTACTGCAGTGATATTCTATATGACAATACAAGAAAAACAAAGGATTGTCAAAAATTTCCTATTACAGTGATTTGAAAATTAAGCAGAAACTTCTGCTATACAGAAAAAGTCTTTTGTGCAACAGCAAATACAAACTAACACAATATCCATCAGAACAGCTAAATTGCATTGAATGCATGTCATGAATCACCCTTCAGGGCAGAGAGGAGAGATCCACACGCTGGACTGCAGTTTGTGGTATTTATTAGCCAGAACACACATCCCAAACAGTGCAAAACAGAAATACAAAGCAGACTTACAGCGCACCAGAATAGGGCCAGGATTCTGGTGGAGACGATACCTGAGACTCTAGCAATAAGAAATGAAAATAACAGCCCTTAAATAAGGCTAGAAACAATCAAACACAAATAGTACCCGGTGTGAATGACATGAGCGGGCTGGGGAGAAAATGACAATCAGCTGTGAGTCATGAGGAGAGGAGGCGGAGCTGACAGTTTGACAGGAGCACCACCCACAACCAGGAAGCGCCCCTGACAACTGTAGCTCCTGAGAGAGAAAGAAAGAGAAGACACTGGCAAAATTAAAGTGGAAACAAATAAAGAACTAAACCCAAATACGTAGACAAAACTACATTGAACGTAAACAGGAGAATAAATCATACAAAGAAACAATTGTGAAAGCAAACTAGAAATAACATCACAGGCAAATAACTCCAAAATACAATAGTATACAAAAAAGAGACAAAGCATGGTGGAATCCCGCCCCCCCAGTGCTCAGATCATGACAGAGCCCCCCCATCCCCCCTCAAGGGGTGGATATCAGACACCCCAGGCAACATCAAAAGGAGAACAAGAACCCACCCACACTAAGAACCCACCTCACCAAAAGACAAGAAAACAACCCCACCCCGGGTGGGAGGAGGGGGACCCAGGTATGGAGGGACTGAAACAAACCAGAGAAAATGATAATAACTCCCATGACTCACATCCCAGCAGAACCCACAATAAGAGAAGACAAAAAACAAAAACGCCGCTCAGGATCCACACCAGACAGAACCAGGGACCTAGGCCCCCTGGACCAAAGAGCTAGACAGTTCCGGCAGCCAGCTGAAGTCCCAGACCAGGCAGATGGTGAGGTGGTACGAGTCGAGTGGCCTGCTGGAGAATATGAACCACCCAACCCGACGGCACAGTCTGTCAGGCTGTCAGCCAGAGTTCTTTAACCACCAAAACAGGAAAGGTGGTCCAGGGGGCGGCCACCCAACCAGGACGACCAGAGATGAGGAGGATGAAGTGGAGGACTGGTGGAACCACGACGACGTCAGGCAGAGGAGGGGGAACAACGACAACGTCAGGCAGAGGAGAGGGAACTACAACAATGTTGGGCAGAGGAGAGAGAACCACAGCGGCATCTGGCAGATGAGCGGGAACCACAACAGCATCTGGCAGAGGAAAGGGGACCACAACGGCATCTGGCAATGGAGAGGGGGCCTCGACGGTGTCTGGCAGAGAAGAGGGAACCACAACGCCCTTGGACTGACCAGCAGCACCCTCAGTGGTCCCGGATTGGGACAAGGTAGCACCCGTCGAGGCTCCGGACTGGAGCGAAGCAGCACCGGTGGTGGCTCCGGGCTTGAAAGAAGCAGCGCCTGCGGTAGCTCCGGGCTGGAGCGAAGCAGCACCCGCGGTGACTCTAGGCTAGAGCAAAACTTCACCCTTGGTGGCTCCGGGCTGGAGCAAAGGTGCACCCGTGTTGGCTCCGGGCCGGGGCGGAGCTGCACCTGTGGTGGCTCCGGGCAGGAGCAGAGCTACACCCTCGTGGTTCCGGGCAGGAGCGGAGATGCACCCTCGGTGGGCCTGGACTGGGTCAAGGCTGCGCCCGCGGTGGACCCAGACTGGGCCAAAGCTGCATCCACGGAGGACCCGGACTGGGCCAATGCTGCACCCTCGGAGGCCCCGGGCTGGAACGGAGTACCCACGATGACCTCCACTGGAAGGGAAGCGGCACCCTCGGTGGGTCCAGCCTGGGCCACAGCTGCACCCTTGGTGGACCTGGACTGGGGCCACGGCTGTACCCTCAGAGGCTCCGGGCTGGAACGGAGCACCCACGACAACCTCCACAGAAAAGGAAGCAGCACCCTCGAAGACCTCAGCCGGAGGGGGAGCAGTACCCACTGAGGTCCCGGGCTGGGATGGAGCGTCCTCGACGACCCCAGCAGGAGAAGCTAAATCCACAATGATCTCGGGCAGCAAACCTGGACCAATGGAGACATCTGGCAGATCTGGAATATCCTCAGCGACCCTGGGGAAAAGCTCAGGCAAGAGATGCAAAGATACAGGGTCAGTGTCACCAATGGCAGTGAAACTCCGCGAGGTGAGCTCAGGTGCAGCTGATGGCTGCACTTGGCTCTCCTCACCAAGAGCCAGGCAAGATTTCTCTAAAAGAGAGACAACAGAGGCAAAGGAGAGCACTTGCCTGGGCTCCGTCAATCCAGACGACAATTCCTTGGGCCCGACCCTCTGAAGGTTCAGCGCAGACTCTGCTGCCGTGGTCCCAGCAGCAGGCATGGTGGTTGATTCAGTCCTGGGACCCCTCAGCGAGGTGACCCACACAAGTGGCTTGCCCTGCGTGGTGACAGGAGGTGGATCTCCTGCTGGCGCTGAATCCTTCTCAGCTGGAGCCCGGGGCCGCTCTTCCGTCGGCACAGGTGTTGGCTCGGTTTCAGCGCTCACACTCTGTCCAGAGCATGGCTGTGGGGCTGGAACCAGGCCCTCCAGGACCGCAGGCTCCTCCATCGTCCGGCAGCTTAATCCCGGGGCCAGCGGACACTCAGGGGAGAGAGGAGGAAACATGGAGGTAGCAGGTGAGCAATTAATGTCTGCAGCATGTGGTGAGGACTCAGCGGACTGCACCGGCTAAGCCCCACCACCAGGAATCAGGCAAGATAATTCATTTTTAGGTAATGGAGAATGAAAATTCACTTGGCTGTATTCCAGAGGCATAATGGTTTCTGCTGCAGCAGGCCCAATGTCTTCCCTCTCAATGGCTCCAGTAGTAATGGGCCCCTCTGAAGAGCGTGGAGGAGCTGCCCCTGCAGACTCAATGGCGGGTGGAGCTGGGAATGAAGCAGCCGAACTGTCAGCAGCTGGGGGAAACGCTGTGGAGATGAGGGAAGCAGCATCAGCAGAGGAAGAGGGAGTTGACGGGACAGCCGGCGCAGAGGAGCTCAGACAAGAAGGGGAGGCTGCTGCAGAAATTTTTTGACATGGCGGGGGAGGAACTGCTGGCAGAGAGGTGGGGGCATTCTACCGGCGAGATCTCCCGGAGCAACAGCGGGGAGCGGGAGGTGAAGACTTCGGCTCGTGGCAAGATGGAAGAGGATCCAGTGAACCCTCCTCCAGCTCCTGGGCGAGATCTGCGAGGATCCATGGTTTATATTCTGATAGGAGCTCCGTCTCCATTAATTGGACCTGCCTGCACTCCTCCAGCTCCTCAGCCGATGGAGTGGGCCACAGTTCAGGAGGAGAAGGTGGGGCTGCTGTGTCGGAGCTGGACGGTGTCCATTTGGGACCTCCAGGGACCGTCTGATGAATAGACGAGGGGTCAGGGTCCAGACAGGAAGAGCGAGTCTTCCGCCCCCGGGTGCGCTTCTTCTTGAGCCCTGGTGGCGCTGAAGGGAAGATCCCTGCCTGGGCACAGAGTTGACGGTGTGTGTCGACCAGCGAGGTGAAAAAAACTGTGAGGCCCGGGTAGCTCCAGAGACTGGGATGATCCTCGATCACCTGGGCCGCACCGTCCACGAACCTCCAAACCTCCTGGGGAGAGCGGGAGGTTCCAGCCCCACACAGCTGCCGCACACTCCTCCTCACTCAGCCCCAGAGCTGAAAAATCCAAGGCAGCAGACATAACCAAACCCCAGGTGAAAAACAAAAACTGGGGGGAAGTAGAAGGAAAAGGCTACCTTCGCTGCCACTGGTGAATTAAGTTGGCAGGGTAATTTCTGGCCACGTCAACTCCCAGAAATCGCCAACCCACAGACGAGAGAAACAAAAAAAAAAAACCACAATCTGCGGCCGCTGGATCTCTGACTGGCTAGTGTCTACTGTCATGAATCGCCCTTCAGGGCAGAGAGGAGAGATCCACACTGGACTGCAGTTTGTGGTGTTTGTCAACCAGAACACAAATCCCAAACAGTGCAAAACAGAAAATACAAACAGAAATACAAAGCAGACTTACAGCACACCAGAACAGGGCCAGGATTGTGGTGGAGACGATGACTGAGACTCTAGCAGCAAGAAATGAAACAACGTAAACAGGAAAATAAATCATACAAAGAAAGAATTGTGAAAACAAAGTAGAAATAACATCACAGACAAATAACTCCAAAATACAATATTATACAAAAAAGAGACAAAGCACAGTGGGACCCCCCCCCCCCACCATGCTGAGATCGTGACAATGCATGTTTAAGAGTAGAGATCTGGAAATTATTGGCAGCACCTTCATTTGAAAACTCCCTACAGTCCCCAACCACTCGGTACTAGTGGGGATGAAAAAATAAATAATTTATTCTGTTACTCTGTATTGTCTATAGGAGTCTGTTTTTCGGAAAAAAAGACAATATTCTCTCTATTTCCGTGCCTAACTCCTACCTGTCTGCTACACATCGGTCTCGACACACACACTTGTCTGTTCAGACACAGATCTTTCATTTGCAGTGGGATGGGGGCCATTTGTCCATCCAGACAAGAGATCCACAGCTTTAAAGCTCATTGACCACATGGAGTAATGATTTTACCTCTAAAGATGTATAAAATGTTCAAACACTGGCTGTAGTATTTGCTCGTACGGTGTCTCTCCTCACGCGCGCTCTGCGGCGGGGTGCTTTTGGGGCAGGCGGATGTTTTTCAACACAAACCCAGCGCTTCGTACACGCGGTCAGAACGGAGACGTGGCCAGACATCCACCGGCAGGCTGGAGGAGACGGAGGAAGGGACGGTGTTGTAAATCTTGCGGGTGAGTGTTTGTTTTTTTAAATCACACACTCTGTTTGCTGATGTGTTCTGTTAAAGTCACTGGAAACACGGAAGTGAACGTGGTGCAGCGATGCATTTGGTTGGTTAGACTGAGCATTTCAGCACCAGTCAGACAAATTTGATTGGTAAAATTCAAATTCAAATTCAAATTCAAACGTTTATTTCGAACTCAAGGTTCATAGTATATACAAAACATGTGTAAAAAATAAAAGTGTATAAAACGTGTAAAAATAAAAGTGTATAAAATTCAGCAATCAAAAATTGGCGGAAAATTGGCTGAACTTGAGGAGTGGCCAAAATTGCGGGAAAGTTGTGGTGATTGGACAAAGTTGCAAGATCGTACAATAGTTGCGCTAATTGGCTGATTTCACGTGAATTGATGCGATCACAACATTACGAAATCCTGGAGGGACTGATTTATTTTATGAAATAAAACCCAAGGCACAAAGGCTGGAGAATAACAAATAGTGATAGGTCAAAAAAAAAGAAGAAAGCATCAGTGCATGTATCAAGCACAAAGAGGGAAACCCCATGTTGATGTGTGTATCACTTTTAGAAAAATCATGTGACCAACACAGCTGTGTTAGATGGTGGTATTGTTTTTTTAATTCATTTATTTATTTAGCAAATGCAAAGTTCTAGAGCCAAACAACTGCTTCCTGCTCTACGGTATGGAGGGCAGCCAGCCCGCCTTTCAACCTGTGGAGCGGGCAGGCTTCGAAGATATGTTCCATTGTTTGCTCAAGCACATAGTGGGCTTGGGGTACTGCCCCATTTGTAAAGGCTAGCCAAGCAAGGGCCATGTCCAGTTCTGAATCTATTCAGGGTTGACCACAGTCTTCTTGAGACGTTGTCACCAGGGACCAGTTGGGTGGGGTCTGACACCAGCTGTTTATTTGGGATATCCTTGGACTCCCACTCCTTCTTTCAGACTGACTGGCTGGTGAAGCTGGCGGGTGGAAGGTTCTTCCAAATCGGTCGTCTAGATGATAGACGGGCTGTGGGAGGGTTGAAAATGTCAGCATTGATTGGTAGATGGGGGGAGTCTATGACTTTTTGCAGCACCATCTGTGTGATTGCTAGACGCCAGATGTGTGGAGGAGTTATGGTTGATAGGACAGGGAGCCAGGGAAATGGTGTTGAGACAATGGTCCCGGTTATGATTCACATAGTTGTGTTAAGTTTGGTGTCCCCAAAATATGTGTGGGATGACCTAGCCCAAACAGGGACACAGTGTTCTGCTGCAGAGTATGCTAAGGCCAGTGCTGAGGTGACTGCTGCCCCCATTTTGAACCAGCAAGCTTACAGAGCAAGCTGTTTCTAGACTTCACCTTTTTTTAGTAAAAGCAGCAAATCAATTTGAGTATCCTTGCCATAAAATAATAAATTACAATATCTTCTTGTTGACTCTAGTATGGAGTCATGTGATGACATTGACTGAAATATTCAAACCAGACAGCATCAGCATCACAGAAAAATAGATGTTTTTGGACCATTTAATGAATTTTCTTCAAGCATCATCCTAATATCTTTTTCCATTGGAAACGAGGATTTTTGTGAGACTGAAATAAATTTGGCTGCACAGCGTGCATTTGTATAGATCCCCTGTGTACACGCTGTGACTCTTGGCAATATCCAGTGGCTCCGTGTGGTTTTAACAAAATCAGAGAAGCAATGCATATTTAAGAGGCATAAACTTGTGGAATTTAACTGAAACATCAAGAATTCATGTGGAAAAGTGATTCAAGCACAGAACAGCATCACACCCTTAAGCAATGCCAGTGAAACAATGAGTGATGGACTGATTATTGCTATAATGCTAGCCGGGTTACCAGACTCCTTTACACTGGCCGTCTATGTAACACAAAATGAAGATAATGTTGTCACACCCGGCTCTAGGGAGCCGGGCAATCAGAGCCAGGGACAAGCCAGTGAGTCGAGATGTTTTATTAAGGTTGAGGGATGAGGGATGAGGAGAGCACAGATACTCATGCAGACGTACACTCACAGGTTGCACAGCGCAGAGGTAAGAAGCTCGTACCGGACATGGGGGTAACAAGACATGCATACTCACAGCGGGATACAAACATAGGAATGCTGCAAGGGGAGTAGAAGCTGACACCAGACGAAGGGGCTTCAGCTTAGCAGTGCTTATGTCGCAGCCCCGAGTCATCGAGGCTGCTCCTATTTATCCTCATTGGCAGCGCCCCAGCTGATGAAGACTAATTGGCCCCAGCCGTCCATAATGCTGCCAGCTGGGGGCCAGCTGAGACGCTGCTCAATGGGAAGCAGGGATGAGGGAAAACATGGGCTGAGTGCCGAGACAGCATCTCAACCCA
Organism: Pholidichthys leucotaenia; assembly: GCA_020510985.1. NCBI lineage: Eukaryota > Metazoa > Chordata > Actinopteri > Cichliformes > Pholidichthyidae > Pholidichthys > Pholidichthys leucotaenia. The sequence continues at coordinate 421,921,777 of CM035843.1, forward strand.
TGGTGACAGAGCCCCCCCCCTCAAGGTCGGGCTCCTGAACGACCAGGAACATCCCAGCCCCCCCCCCCCCCCCCCCACCTAGGGTGGGAGGAAGGGAGGCAGGACCGGAGGGGAAGAAGCCAAGGGAAGGACAACACCAATGGGGCAATGTAGGGTAGCGGGAAAAAAAACCCAAATACAATACTGACAAAACAGGGAATAATTAACCCAGGTACAGATGGGGAGAAGAACTGGGTCAGCACACCGGTTACACACTACCCAGAGAGTATCAACCATGCCTGACCCAGAGCAAGGAAAAAAAAAAAACCACCAAAAAGGTGCAGGGCAAAAATGCTGAGTATGGTCAAATAAAGGGGAAACACAATACACAGCACTAATATAAGTACATACACACAGTCACCAAGAAAAGTGAAGGTGACTGGAACAAATGGACAATTACAGAGCATGGTGTTACGGAAAACAAGGCACATGACTCTATAATGAACAAACAGGGCATAAAAAAGAAATACTGAGTGCAGGCAAAGAAAAACCCACACACACGAATATATAAATACCCACAGTCACCTAAAGAAATGAAAGTGACTGGAATAAATGGATAACTGCAGAGCATGGTCTGAAAGGAAACAAAACATAACTCTACAATGAAAAAACGAGGCTAAAAACATGGCACAAAAAGTAAAATGCTATGCTGTTGCAATCCTGGAATTTCCCCATTGTGGGACTAATAAAGGCTTATCTTATCTTAAAATGCTGAGCATGAGAGAGGGAAAACACACAGCACTATAAAAACGAATCCACCAACAGGACAAAATATTACACCCGAGTGACCTTCACAAAGATAAAAGAAAAAGTGACACCCGAGGAATATGGCAGTCAGAGTCCACAAATAGCCGAGATGGCTCCGGAGATCTCCCCGCCCATCGTCCCGTTGGCGAATCAGGGAAAGAGAAATGTTCGGACGGCGAACTCCGGACCCAAATCCCAGGAATCCAGTCCACCGGCAGCCGAACCAGGCCGCCCAGAGGCAAACACAGACCAGTGGGGGGAACCAGATCACCGAACCGAAAGTTTTGTGGGTCGGGTCGTCGACCCGCATCACTCAACCACCAGGACCGTTGAGACGGACGAAGGGTCAGAGCGGATCCCGGTGGAAGAGGCTCAGGGGAGAGCCGATGACGAGGGCGGCGGGCGTCAGGCCGCGGGGAAACGGCCACCTCCTCACCGGACCTGGACAATACTGGGGCAGCACCCACGTCGGACCCCGATCGGGCCTCAGGCGAACCCACATTGGACCCCGATTGGGTCTCAGGCGAACCCACGTTGGACACTGCACCAGAACCGACCTCCAACGTTGAACCCGGACCCTCCAGCACCACGAGGAACAGCAACTCCTTGCCGGTGACCCTGGAAGAAGGCTCAGAAGAGAAAACAGAACCGGGATCAGGATCACCGGCAGCGCCAGAACCCGGCGAGACGAGCTCAGACGCAGCGGGCGGCTGCACCCTGCTCGCCTCCCCTGGAGATAGGCTGAAGTGCTCAAAGATAAAAAGAGAGAAAAGAAAGGAGAGCACTCGCCTGATCTCGGGTTCTGATGCCGTCCAGGACTGCGAAGATCCAGGATCCGTCGTCAGGAGGTCGTTGTCAGGCTCCCATCTAGCCGCGTCGGGCCCCGCAGCCAGCACGATGGTCAGCGCAGCTTGAGATCCCTCCAGCTCAGGTAACCCCGCCGACGATCCACTCGGCGTGAAGCCAGAAGAATCTCGTCCCGCTGGACCGAACCGCTCCTCCGTGGAGACCCGGGGATGCTCAGTCGTCGGCGTAGACTCCACGCAGCAGTCAGTCCCCCTCCTCCGTCCGCAATGTAGCTGCGGAACCACAGGCCCTCTCCATATCCCACCACGTTGACCCGGAGCCGGGGACCGCTCGGCGGAGAGAGACACAGAGGATGCGGGATTAGGAATACAGGTTACAGCAGGTGGGGAGAGTTCAGGGAGCTGCGAACCCTGAACTTCTCCTCCAGGGATGTGACAGAGCAAATCATTAAGCAGGTGTGAAAAAACAATGACTTGCCTGCCCCCTGGAGGTTGAGTATCGCCTGCTGTAGTGGATTCTGCTTCTTCCTCTCCCCGCCCGGCGAAAACGGAGGACCCCCCGGGAATTCATCTGAGGATCGCTCGCGTTGTCTCCAGCAGAGAGCTCACCAGGCCGGAATTCCAGGCACACACAGCAGTCAGGAAGCGCGTCGAGGAGGAGAGGAAAACAGCCGGGGTGAGCCAGCCCGAATGTCCAGGAATGACAGCGGGGAAATGAGGCTCAGGGAACGAGGCTGTAGAATCTCCACACTGACGAGGCGAAGAGGTGACAGCTGCGTGGGAGGAACGGTCCTGACGATGGCCCAGAACTGGATCCGGACGAGGTTCGTGCAGAGGTGACTCGGCGATGTGATGACGGCTATTCCCAGGGGACGAAGCGAGGGGGAAACCCAGGATTCGCCGCTCCAGATCGGAGATCGTCGAGCACGGGAAAGCTTCGTAGCCCTGAAGTCCTCTCCATCAATCTCACTGCCGCCGCCACATGCCTGAAGGTGGTGACAGGAAACACAGTGGAGCTCACGACAGCCACTCGACCCCAGACATAACTGCTGTCAGCTGCGGCTCCTTGAAGGGAATCCCGAGTGACGTGGCGCAGGTCGGGGGAAGTCCTCTGGTTGGCGCGAACTCCCGGACTGGAATGGCGGCAGGAACGGAACTCCAAAGCGGGGAAAGACGTCGCCCACTTCGATTTCCTGCCGGGATTTCCATCCACCCCGTGGAGCTTCTCTCGCTGTGTACCTGCAGCATCTATCCTGGCACTGTCCTCCAGATGGTACACAGAATAAGGGTGACAGTCCAGGGGTTCCTCAGCACGGCCCGGATGCCAGCGTCTCGCGTTGGAGGCGTCATGCAAGGTGAAGAGCGTCCCGTTGACAGCCTCCGAGATGGACCTCAGCTTGTCGCCCTGGCGCCGGAAGTGACTCCTGGGAAACGGCATGCTAGCAGCGCTGACTCCCGGACAGAAAGGTACATTTCCACGGCGACTCACGGCCGCCGGTAACTCTTCTGGCTGCGACATACTGTCACACCCGGCTCTAGGGAGCCGGGCAGTCAGAGCCAGGGACAAGCCAGTGAGTCGAGATGTTTTATTAAGGTTGAGGGATGAGGGATGAGGAGAGCACAGATACTCATGCAGACGTACACTCACAGGTTGCACAGCGCAGAGGTAAGAAGCTCGTACCGGACATGGGGGTAACAAGACATGCATACTCACAGCGGGATACAAACATAGGAATGCTGCAAGGGGAGTAGAAGCTGACACCAGACGAAGGGGCTTCAGCTTAGCAGTGCTTATGTCGCAGCCCCGAGTCATCGAGGCTGCTCCTATTTATCCTCATTGGCAGCGCCCCAGCTGATGAAGACTAATTGGCCCCAGCCGTCCATAATGCTGCCAGCTGGGGGCCAGCTGAGACGCTGCTCAATGGGAAGCAGGGATGAGGGAAAACATGGGCTGAGTGCCGAGACGGCATCTCAACCCATGGTGACAAATGTTACATAACTTTAAGAGAAGACTGGGAATTTATGAGGACGCTGAAAAAATAAAGGTAACAGAACCTAGAGACAATGTGACAAGCACTCGCGTGAGACAGAGCTGAGGCCCTGCTGAGGTGCACCCTGGCAGGAGAAAAGATAAAGATGCCAATGTGACATGCTGTTGATGTGGAATAAAAGGGGCAATCATTGCAAAAGCAACACATATCAATGATCCCTGTGCAAGAAAAAGATTAGCACAGCTGGATAGCACAACATAGAGGAACAGTGATGATACATCTGCTGGACATCTCAATGCACTATACGTGCCATCATACCCACAAGACGTCTTCTCAGTGGTGAAGGTGACAAAAGCAGGAGCAATCATCATTTTCAAGAGAGGAAAAAGCTGCAAAACCACCAAGGACAGATACAGGCTTGACATTCATGAAAAAAAGATAATGTGTATTATTTACCAACTGTTCAGAATGACATTGACCTACAGAACAAAACATAAACATCTGAGTCATACATAGAATCCCCAGTCCCAACTGATGGCCTATAAAAAGTGTCTCATTACCAAGGTGTCACACAAGTAACATCTAATGCCAGGTAAACGCAAAGAGCTCTCTCAAGACCTGCGCAAGCTTATTGCTGCAAAACATACTGATCTGCTGCTGTCTGTCTGTCATTGCAATACTGATCATGTGCAGTCCTGTCTGTTACTATCTGCACCTACACTACCACATTGAACTGCAACTACGGGTATTACATCTCTACTTTTCTGTATATAGGATTGCTGGTTTTATCATCGTTAATTGTTTATCTCTTTGCACTGTGGGAGGTCTTGAGTTTATCTTGTCGCCATTTGCACTACAAGTTGCATTACTGTACATAGACTGCTGTTGTTGTTTTCTTTTTTCCAGCCTTATTCCTTTTCTTTTTATATTGTGCACACCAATGAAGAGAGAGAGAAACACCATTTCAGTTCTCCTGTATGTCCTGCACATATAGTAATATTGACAAATAAAATCTTTGAATCTGTGAATCTTGAATCTTTTGATGTGTATTTTTCTACTGTGAGATCCATAGCAGGACTAACCCAGTGCATGATGGGTAACCTTTAGCCCGGGATCTTGCAGTGTGTTTAGCCAAGAGCTGGAAGCTATGTTGCGACTGTGCCAATAAACAGATAACGCTACGTCAGAGTCCGAGGTATTATTGTCATTGTTATATTTAGTAATGGGAAAGAGTGAAAGATATGACAAAAGTGGCGATGAGGACATTCGGACCGACGCTACAGTTTGCTACACAGAAGAGTTTTGCCGTGTATTTTTCTTGCCGATGCTCCACGCTGACCAGGATATAGATGGAGCCAGTGAATGTGTGCACCACCCTGTGTGCTGTGGTGAATGCTGAGGTGTTGCCAGCTTAATGGAGAGGAGTGGAGCAGAGGAAACTGGCAAGAAAAACTCTGTAAAGCTTGAGAGGAAGAACAATGTTACTGTACAGAACAGTTCTGAGGGAAAGTGCGCCAGTTAACTGGGAGCCCTAAAATGATTGAAGTTATTGGTTTAATCAGTCCTTTTGATGAGAGCATGGAGCAGTGGAGCTCCTACAAATAGCGCTTTGATTATTTTGTTGCAGCTAATGGAATAAACGAGAATGAGTTAGTGCCTACTTTTTTAAGTGCGATGGGTCCAAAGATTTTCAATCTGCTAAGTAGCCTTCTGCAGCCAGTAAAGCCTGGCACTAAAACTTACAAAGAAATTGTGGACACACTGACCAATCATCTTTCCCCCAAACCATTGGTGACCGCAGCGAGATTTAGGTTTCACAAAAGAAGAGGATGAGTCTGTCGCCATGTTTGTTGCAGCACTACGAAAATTAGCTGAACACTAAAGATACCTTAAGTGACAAGAGACAGGCTTGTGTGTGGATTAAGAAATGAAGCTGCACAGAAGAAATTACTCACAGAAAGTGACTTAATGCTTGAAAAAGCCATTAACATCAGTGTGACAATGGAGATGGCTTCAAAAGAAGCTTACCAGTTACATGCTACAGGCAGAGTACGCAAACTTCCCACTGTGGGAAGTTAGAACACCTCACTAATGATTTTTGGTGCAAAGAAATAGACTTTAATAACTGGGGGGGAAAAGGCCATGTAGAGCAGGCATGCAAAAACAAAAAGAGCAATGACAAAGACACAAAGACTGGAAATAAAAATGACTGCAAAATTATAAAAAAAAAAAGACATGTTCGTACAGTTAAGCATACTGAGGACAGAGTGCGTGATTCCTCAGAAGAAGAAGTGTCAGCTGCAGTAACTACTGTGTGGGTAATGAATGTGGATGAAAGCTTTGATGTGTTTTGGGCCAGACCCAGGCTGGAAGGACATTCTGTAAAAATGCAGATAGACACTGATTCAAGAGCATCACTAGTGTCATATAACATTTACAGGAAGTTTCTGAAACATCTTCAACTAAGACCCTCAGAGTCAGGGCATAGTTCCCATGAAAGGGATGACAGAGGTGACTGTCCAGTGCAATGGGCAAACTGCTAAGCTCCCAGTTTATGTTACCAAGAAAAACTATCTTGCTATAATGGGGCGTGTGTGGTTAAAGAAAATCCGGCTTGACTGGCAAGAAGTAAAGTAACTGTCACACAGTTCCACACAGCTACAGGCCATACTAGAAAAGCACAGAGGTTTTTTGTGATGACTTAGGCAGCATGAGAAAAATTACAGTGAAGCTCCACTTCAAGCTTGATAGGAAACCTGTCTTTATTTTATTGTATTTTTATAAACCTTTATTAGTCCTACAATGGGGAAATTACAGTTTAAATTCAGGGCATCCACCTGGATGGATGAGGCAGCCACAGTGCGGCACCAATCCTTTCACCATTCACACACACATTCACACCTAGGGCTAATTTAAAGTCTCCAATTACCCTAACTTGCATGTTTTGGCCTGTGGGAGGAAACCGGAGTACCTGGAGTAAACCCACACAGGCATGGGGAGAACATGCAAACTCCACACAGAAGGGTCACCGATGGTCAGGTATGGGATCAAACCCACGATGGTCAGGGGTGGGGTCGATCCTGTGACTTTCTTACTTCCATTGACTTTGTATGGATTTGCGGTGCCTGTTTGCGTTTGGTGTGAAAACAGGCTTGGCAGGTGTGTGAACATGCTAAACTGTGACATAGTCACCGCACCCAGGTAAGGGGCGGCAATCCTTAAATAGGACAGGACTGATTAAACTAATTAACAGACATAGACAATCAGGAAATTAACAAGACAACAATCAGACTGCACAAAGACGGAAATAACAAAGACACTGTTAACATAAAAGCCCAAACCAAACTACAGATGACAGGAATAAACTACAAAATGTGACTAGGATAATAACAATAATGACAACCAAGGACTAAGGACAAGGCAGGGATCTAAATGATGCAGAACATAAAAACCATGATACTAATAAAGCAAAACACAGAGGATCTTCAGAATCAGAATCAGAATCAGAAAAGATTTATTGCCAAGTACATTAACAGATCACTGATAACATACGAGAGAATTTGACTTGACACAGAAAATGAACCTGCATTTCCAGTGACACGGCTGCATCGGGGACGCGCCTGCCAACAGGATAGAGGGTACAGGTAGCATAAGAATAAGAATAATACGAGGAACAATAGGAAGGAGCAAAAAAAACATTGATTCAGAATACTGGTTGCATAATCAATCAATATTATGATTAGAAGGCAAAAAAAAGCTCTCGATGCACATACGCAAGACAGGATTCACAAGACACAAGAGAGCAGTGTGTGTATCTTTATTCAGTTCGTGGATCAATGTGTGTGCGCTGTTGAAGCAATGTTGATGATAATAAGAGAACAACAAGGGCACTTGGCAGGAGATGTTTTGTCTGCCTGCCGCCAATCTCATAAACTAACTTAAAGCGAGGACGTGGGTTGAGCCCATGTCCAGGTTAAAACAGAATGTACAAACTGTAAATTAAGGCGAGGACATAAAGGAGTTTTTAGATACTGCAGATTGCCTTTTGGCATCAGGTCCAGCACTGTTTCAGCGAGCTATGGATCAAACTCTGAGTCGATTACCAGGAATACAGTCTTATTTGGATGACATCTTGTGTATGGGAGCAGGTGATGAGGAGCACCTGTGCAACCTAGATCCAAGTCTTCAGAGACTGAAGGAATATGGGTTGAGGATCTGCAAAGGGAAATATGAGTTTTTTCAGTCATCTGTGGAATTCTTAGGTCATGTGATTGACGCCACAGGACTACTCACTGCACCATCAAAAATCACAGCTATTGGAGATTTCCCTGCGCCCCAGAATGTTAGTTAAAGTCTTAATGTGGATTCACACTCCAACATTTGGACCAACTTTTACTGATGTTTTGGCAAACGTCTGGCTCTGCTAGCAAAAGTTGGTAAATTCATGGTTGTTGCCATTTGTTGGTGAACGCTGATGAAAGTCATGTTCTTTGAAAATTTTCAGCATGCTGAAAGTGCTGAAAATTTCAGCAATTTCACAAAATGTGAAATTGCATGTTGGTAAAATGCTGAAAATTTACCAACATTTGGAAATAAACATTGGCGAAAGATGTGCTCAGCTTGTAAAAGTTCCTGAGTGCTGTGCTCAGTTGTGCAGAGCTAGACTAAGTTGGCCTGAGTTAAGCTCTATTGCTGGGATTTTATTTTAATGGAGAGAGTTGTAAATCATAATATAAACACCCATCATTTTATTTATATGATGATACACTAAATAGATTTTTTATTCCATCTGCATTCTCATTTTAATTGCAGACTTAGGGCGCATTCAGACAGTCAGTGTTTGTTCTGGACCAAAGGAACTCTGCTCCGCTTCCTCGAATGGTTCGATTTGTTTGGTGCAGTCTGAATGCATGTTGGAACTCTGGTGCGCACCAAACAAGTGATGTCTGGGCCCCCCGAAAACCTGGGGTCTCAGTTCATTCGCAAACAAAGTCTGGTGCACATCGCTTGGAGGTGCAACAGACCAAAGTGCGAAAGTGCCCCTCAGCATTTGTTTAACCATACCAACACATAGTCTGAGAAGAGGAAGTGGCGTTTACCGTAGTACATTTTGGGTAGAAAATAACAATAATGACAAGCACGCAAATTTGAGAAATCCTTTTACTGGAGAAAACCTAGGAGAAATGTTAAAAATGTGTTGTTCTTACAAAGAATGTAAGAACTCTAGGGCCAGCATACAACAGAAAAGCACCTCATTTCTCAAGAATGCCTCAACTTGCTCTTGCAAATTGGACGGCAGCCATAAGAAACTATGCCTTCCTCCAAGAATATCTACAAACTACAGAATTCGTAGGAGCTGGGAGATTCTTACAAACCCATCATTCATAAGAATCTTTGTGACCGTAGCTTAAGCACCACTTTATAAGAGAAACTGTAAACTGTGGAAAAGTGACAGTGACATGTTATGACATTGTTCTGTTCAATAAATATGCTGGTCAGCTAAAGAGAGAAGAGAGTTGAGCTTTGCTTATTCCTCTACACCCCAGAAGAAGACCACAGTGCCAGCTCAGTCTTCAAAAATTTATTTTAAAAAAGCTAAGTTTATCCTTTATACTGTATATCAGTTTGTATTTTTTCTTTAATCTGTTTATCTGTTTACCTTAGGACAGCCCTAAACCCTAAGCCACTCACTGTGAGCATGCCTGAAATTTACAGACGTGGACAAAATTGTTGGTGCCCCTCTGTTAATGAAAGAAAAACCCACAATAGTCACAGAAATAGCTTGAATCTGACAAAAGTGGTAATAAATAAAAATTCTATGAAAATTAACCAATGAAAATCAGACAATGCTTTTGAATTGTGGTTCAACAGAGTTATTTTAAAAAACAAACTCATGAAACAGGCCTGGACAAAAATGATGGCAATCACTGAGGCATTGAGGCATTGAGGCATTGAGGCAGTCATTTTCAGAATCAGAATCAGATTTATTGCCAAGCACATTTACAAGTAAACAAGTAAACATACGAGGAATTTGACTTGACATTGGGCGCGCACGAAAGGCGCATCCCAATGACGCGGCAGCCATGAAAGGCGCCTGTCATATAGGGGGGGTGAAGAGGGGGGAGGGGGGGAAGGATAGGGAAAAACACAATAGGAGAGAGAAAAAAGCATTGTTGATCAAAATAGAGCTCATTTTATGACCAAAATTTTGATTACAAGAAAAAAACTCTCAAATGCACAATTAGCAGACAATAGATCACACAATGACAAAGCAGTAGTTGAGAGAGTCAGTGTATTGTGAATATATATCAGTAATTGTGTCAGTAGTGTAATGTTGAATGCAAGTGTAGGTGTGTCAATTGCTAGTGAACAGCAGAGGGCGCCTCCTGGCAGTGGATAGATGTTAAAGTCATGTGATCTAAACAGTCTAGAGTCTCTCGCTCTGCTTGCAGATGGTAAATTGTCACATGGTGCACTGTCCTTGAGCGTTCATCTGTTGAAACAATAACAACTGTGTCTTGCTTGGGTTAGCAGGCAGAGCCGCTACTTCCGCTTATCTTCATCAGGAGGAATGTAAACACGGGGCACCAAAGACAACGTCAAATCAAATCAGCACAGTGCACTCAGAGAATAGAATTTTTCCTCACCCGTGCAATTCTGTGCTTTCATAATTTCCATGTGCAGGCTTAAACTTTTTTCCATGGAGAGCACAGGGCTCCAGATGTATTCCTCCACTGAATCACTGTCATTCAGTTCACCGTTTGCCGCTACTCGTGCCCTCCCCAACTGGTCGAATTTGATGAAGGAGCTTGCCGGGTCCGCTTTGATCAGCACTCTCACCTTCCTTCAATTTCTCATGCATCAGGGAACTTCACAGCCAAAAATAGAAGTCCTGAGATCATAACCAATAATGTTTCCACAGACGCATGAATTCCAATGTCCATGAGTCTCCTCGCAGGTTCCAATTCTTGGGCTCCCCCTTGACCCGATTCTTGTTGAAAAATAGTGACAATAGCACATTTAAGCCGCTTCCAAATCCATAATTTCCGTTTAGATTAAGATTCAGCAGAAGAAGAGCGACTAAACACAGACAAAAACGCAACATTGCAAAGCTGGGAATAGGTCAGGAAGGCAGATGAGAGGAGGGAAGAAAAATGCCACTGCTCTCTCTCAAGGCAAGAAGAAGAAGAATTTTGAGGCAATCACTGCAATCAAACGATTTCTGTAACTGTCAATGAGACTTCTGCACCTCTCAGCAGGTATTTTAGCCCACTCCTCATGAGCAAACTGCTCCAGTTGTCTCAGGTTTGAAGGGTGCCTTCTCCAGACGGCATGTTTCAGCTCCTTCCACAGATGTTCAATAGGATTTAGATCAGGGCTCATAGAAGGCCACTTTAGAATAGTCCAATGTTTCGCTCTTAGCCATTCTTGGGTGTTTTTAGCTGTGTGTTTTGGGTCATTATCCTGTTGCAAGACCCATGACCTGCGACTGAGACCAAGCTGTCTGACACTGGGCAGCACATTTCTCTCTAGAATACCTTGATAGTCTTGAGATTTCATTGTATCCTGCACAGATTCAAGATACTCTGTGCCGGATGCAGCAAAGCGGCCCCAGAACATAACAGAACCTCCTCCATGTTTCACAGTAGGGACAGTGTTCTTTTCTTGGTATGCTTCATTATTGCGTCTGTGAACATAAAGCTGATGTGCCTTGCCAAAAAGTTGCAGTTTTATCTCGTCTGTCCATAGGACATTCTCCCAGAAGCTTTGTGGCTTGTCAACATGCAGTTTGGCAAATTCCGGTCTGGCTTTTTTATGATTTGTTTTCAACAGTGGTGTCCTCCTTGGTCGTCTCCCATGAAGTCTGTCTGTGTGTCTGTTTTTATGCACTTTAATGTGTTTTTACGAAATTCTCTGTGTCGTTTCTGTCCTGGAATGTTTGTGGACTGTAATGCAAAGAGCTCCCTGGTTCCATCAATATGGATTTCCTCCCCTTTTTTGCACTGCTGCTACTTTTCCTCCGGCTCTTTGTCTCTGAGGTAAACGCAATCGGGATCATGGCGGGCAGAATACATTATTCCAGGGACATGTTGCTGTATTTAAACATGGTTGATGCAGCGTCTGTGATTGAGTCTAAGCCGCAACTGCCGGACTTTATTTTGAGAGACTTTCATGGACACAGCGGTGAAAAGAGAGACGGGAGAAGGAAACGCGGAAAGCGTTTAGGCGTGAAATTGGGCCTGAGAAGACGTCAGTTTGGTAACATTCCTCTTCCTTCTATGATTTTTGGGAATGTACAGTCTCTGAGGAACAAGGTGGATGAAATTCAAGGGAACATACCCTACCAGAAGGACTTTAAGAACTGCTGTGTCATGGCTTATACCGAGTCTTGGCTTACTGCGCATGACCGGGATGTGGACCTGTGGATTGACGGCTTTGGAGCCCCACTCCGCTCCGATCGGCAGGAAGAGGTAACGGGGAAGCGTCAGGGGGGCAGCGTATGTTTATATATTAATAAGCAGTACTGCACATCTGTCACGGTCAGAGAGCGCATCTGTACACCCGATGTGGAGCTGCTGTCCATGTCACTACGCCCCTTTTATTTGCCTCGTGATTTCCCGCAGCTTTTCATCACGACTGTGTACATCCACCCGAGGGCAGACGCTGACTCCGCCTCCAGCACCGTCTTTGATGTGGTCCAGCGGCTGCAGTCAATTTCTCCAGAGGCGCCAAACTTCATTCTTGGGGATTTTAACCATGTTTCTTTAAAGAAGACACTTAAAAACTTTTATCAGTATGTCTCCTGCCCAACCAGGCGAAAAAAGACATTGGACCTGTGCTATGGATCCATTGAGAGGGCCTATAAATCACTTCCCCTTCCTCCTTTAGGATCCTCGGATCACAACTGTGTACATTTGCTGCCCACATATAAAACTGCTCTCAGAAGAGGCAAGGTGAAGACCAGAGACATAGATGTGTGGACAGAGGATTCAGTGCACAGCCTCCAGGAATGCTTTAACTGTACAGACTGGGAGGTGTTCACACTGTCCTGCGGGGATGATTTGGACTCTTTGGTGGACGTCACATGCCCATACATGGCTTTCTGTAAAAATACGATCATTCCACGTAAACGTGTCAAAATATATCCCAACAACAAGCCATGGGTTACAAAATCAGTTAAATCCTGCTTACAGAGGAAAGCACTTGCCTTTAAACAGGGGTCTGTTTCTGAGCTACAGGTTGCCACAAAAGAGCTGAAGTCTGAAATTTTAAGAGCAAAACAGAATTACAAATCAGAGTTGGAAAGCAAGATGGCAACAAAGAAACTTGGTTCAGCCTGGGCCAGTATGAAAACTATTGCAGGCCTTCAGAGCACAGAACGCAGCAATTGTGTGTTTTTAGATGGTTTTAATTCAGACACAGAGCTGGCTAATGCTCTTAATTGTTTTTATGGTCGTTTTGACTCCTTTGATTTTAGCACTGAAACCCAAGATTTGAAACAGAAACTCAAAGACAATCAGCACTTTAATATTGAGGTGCAGGATGTTAAAAGGGAGTTCTGTGCTGTAAAAGTGAACAAAAGTCAGGGCCCTGATAATATATGTGGGCGCTTGGTAAAGTCCTGTGCACATGAACTGAGTCCTATATTTCATTACATTTTCAATAAGTCCTTACAGACACAACATGTGCCTAAGATCTGGAAAGAAGCCATGGTTGTTCCCATTCCAAAATCCAGCTGTCCGAAAACGGTAAACGACTTTAGACCAGTTGCTCTGACTTCAATTTTAATGAAGATTTTTGAAAAACTGGTCAGATGTGAGGTCCTAAAGCAGACTGAGCATGCATTGGATCCTCTGCAGTTTGCCTATAGGCCTCACAGAGGAATGGAGGATGCCACTGTCACTCTGTTTAACATGCTTTTTAAACATCTGGATTTTAATGGGACACACGCCAGGCTTTCTTAAGTTTCAGTTTTTTAACCAACAGGACGCAGAGAGTAAGGGTCAATGGTACATTGTCTGACCTAAAGTGCTCTTCTACTGGCTCTCCTCAGGGGTGTGTGTTGTCACCACTACTCTTCATCCTGTACACAAACATGTGTCGGAGCAGACATGACAACAGACACATTATAAAGTATGCTGATGACTCAGTTATTGTCAGTCTCCTCCAGGATGGTGAGAGTGGCCACGGCCCAGTAGTTGATGATTTTGTTCACTGGTGTGAGGATTCCTACCTGCAGCTGAATACGACAAAAACTAAAGACATGATTATTGACTTTAGGAGGAAAACTCCCAGGCACAAAGTCACCGTACTAAAAGGCCAGACCACCGAATGTGTACAATCCTACAAATATCTTGGGACGATTATTGATAGTAATTTAAACTTTGAAGAGAACTGTGAAAGGGTGTGCAAAAAAGGGTCAGCAACATTTGCATTGTTTGAGAAAACTTGCACGCTTCCAAATTGACCGAACCATAATGACAATGTTTTATCGGGCTTTTATTGAATCTGTTTTATCCTTTTCTTTAGTGTCATGGTTTGGTCAGATAAAACTGAAACAGAGGAAATCCTTGGATCAGGTAGTTAGATGGTCCAGTCGTTTGCTTGGTGAGTCACAGCTGAGCTGACATCCCTGTACACCAGACAGGTACAGAGGATGGCTACCTCCATTTTAAATGATGACTCCCACCCTTTGCACTGCAACTTTCAGCTTCTTCCCTCAAGACGGAGGTTTGCTGTCCCAAAAAGTAAAACCCAGCGCTACAAAAACAGCTTTGTTCCTGCTGCTGTCAAAGAGTTGAACAAGATGTAACAATATATTGCACATAATTTAGTTACCTATTTATTAACTCCATTTTATATTTACTTATTTTTGTAGGATGTTATTTGGGTTCTAAATAGTAAATTTATTGGATTTTAGACCTTTGAGTTTTTAACCTCTTTGACTAGTTTTTAACTTTTTAATATGACCCTTCTCTCTTACCTCTGGTTTTTCTCTCATCTCTTTGTCTTTATACCCTGATTGATGGAGCCTTGAGTGTTCTTATCATTTTATATTCAGCTTCATGTGTGCCTGTGTTTGTGTCTATGTTGAATGTAATTTGTGGTTTGTAAATATGGATGTCACCAGACTGTAAAACAAATCTACCTACGGGTACAAATAAAGGAACCTGAACCTGAACCTGAACCTGAAGTCTACTTTTGCTCAAACAATGACGGATGGTGCGATCTGACACTGATGTACCTTGACCTTGGAGTTCACCATGAATGTGTTTAGAGGTTCTGGGCTCTTTTGTTACCATTCGTATTATCCGTCTCCTCCTGCAGCCACATCCAGGTTGGCTACAGTCCCGTGGATCTTAAATTTGTGAATAATATGCGCAACTGTAGTCACAGGAACATCAAGCTGCTTGGAGATGGTCTTATAGCCTTTACCTTTAACATGCGTGTCTATAATTTTCTTTCTAATCTCCTGAGACAACTCTCTCCTTTGCTTCCTCTGGTCCATGTTTAGTGTGGTACACACCATGTCACCAAACAGCACAGTGACTACTTGTCACCCTTTAAATAGGCCGACTGACTGATTACAAGTTTGTAGACACCTGTGAAGTTAATTAGAGGACACATCTTGGTTGAACATGTCCCTATGGTCACATTATTTTCAATCTTTTCTAGGGGTACCATCATTTTTGTCCAGGCCTGTTTCATGAGGTTGTTTTTGAAAGTAATTCTGTTGAACCACAATTCAAAAGCATTGTCTGATTTTCACTGGTTAGTTTTCATAGAATTTTTATTTATTACCACTTTTGTCAGATTCAAGTTATTTCTGTGACCATTGTGGGTTTTTCTTTCATTAACAGAGGGGTACCAACAGTTTTGTCCACGTCTGTATAAGTCTGTGAGGATGGAGATTGAGATAGATATTATCATAGGAGCCGATGTTGGACCTGCAGAGTGAACCTTCTTCAGCTTTGAGCACAGCTGAAACTTTTTCTAATAAACACATCTTTTGTTTTTTATCCAGTCTGGTTTGCTGCAGTTTGTCAAAAGTCAGCTGTGCTTCTCTGGTCTCAGCTCTGAAGTCCAACCCCTCCCATCTGAGAGAGCTGGACTTAAGTAACAACAACCTGAAGTATCCAGATGTTCAGCAGCTGTGTGACCTTCAGAGGAGTCCACACTACAGACTGGAGACTCTCAGGTCAGTAGAGGGTTAATGTCAATCTGTGCTGCATTCAGCAGTATTGTACTGAACACAGTTAGGGTGGATGTGCAGGACAACGTTTGGAGTGACGTTTACTGACATTTTGAAAAATCAGAGAAATGAGTCCAAATGTCGGTGAAATTACATTTACAAACAGGATTTTCTTTTAATCCAGTGCACACCAACTTTTACAAATGTTTGCAAGTGTTTGCTAGTGTTTGCCAGAGTTGCATTCATTTTTCTATTAGCGGAAGCAAACTGTTGCCAACTTAGGCTTGCATATGTGCAGCAGCAAACGAATACTCAGCGGTAGGTTAGCTGAGATCAGTGTCAGGCAGCTCTCATATAACAGGTCAGCATTTTTGGAGGCTTCCTGGCATTCTGGACCTGCTTTTGGACTGCACACATCTTCCTGTCTCCCTTCTTGGGCATACACTTTGTCATTTTCATTGGATAATTTGAAAATTGTTATTATTTCTGCTTGGACTGAAGTTGAGACTGCTCTGACTTTTTTTGAGACAGAAAGAGAGACTGAACAGCCTATATAGGATAAACCCTACAATTTCACTGAAAGTGACATTCCGGGAAAAATCAAGTTTTTTTTCTGTTGTTAACATGTCTGTAACATGTTTTTTGTGACTTACAAGACACAGCGGGGAAAATAAATATTGAACACGTCAACATTTTTCTCATTAAACAAACTGTATTTCTGATGGAGCCATTGACCTGAGATTTTCATTAGATATCAGTAACAAGCCAAGTAATCCATATGTACAAAGAAATCAAGGCAGCTGTGTTCACATAACAGGTTATATTTAATAATCTGGAATGACACAGGGAATAAGTATGACTGTGTACCAGCCTACAGCACCAACCACATCATCAAGTTTGCAGACGACACGACGGTGGTGGGCCTCAACATCAACAATGAGGAGGCCAACTACAGAAATGAGGTGAGCCAACTGGTCCAGTGGTGTAAAGACAATAATCTCTTCCTAAATGTGGGAAAAACCAAGGAGGTTGTGGTTGACTTCAGGAGGGAACACACACAGCATCCCCCTCTGATCATCGATGGAGCAGCTGTGGAGATGGTGAGCAGCACCAAGTTCCTGGGGGTGCACATCTCTGAGGACCTCTCCTTGTTCAACAACACCACATCACTGGCCAAGAAGGCTCAAACTCGCCTCCATTTCCTCCACAAACTGAGGAGCGCACAAGTCCCACCCCCATCATGTGCTCATTCTACTGGGGCACCGTTGAGAGCATCCTTACCAGCTGCATCACAGTGTGGTATGGAAGCTACACCACCTCCTGCCGGAAGACACTGTAACGCACAGTGAAAGCAGCCGGCAAGATCATCGGTGTCCCTCTGCCCCCCCCCCCAGACATCTATCTCACCTGCCTCACCCGCAGAGTCATCAAGATTGCTGGCTCTGCGATACCTCACACTCCCTCTTCAGCCCCCTGCCCTCAGGGAAAAGGTGCCGGAGCCTCTGGGCCTGCTCCACAAGACTGCTAACCAGCGTTGTTCATTAGGCCATCAGGACCCTGAACTCTGTACACCCCCCCCCCCCCCAGGACCGTAACACACACTCACCCGCACAATAACTACCTCAGCTGTTGGCACAGAAAGCCTGGCATACTGGCACACCAACAGTAATGCATCTGCTGCTGTATGTCTCTGCACTTAACTGCAACCATTTGCACAAATGCCATATCTGCTGATGTCTGTATTGCAATACTGATCATGTGCAGTCTTATCTGTCACTGTCTGCACCTACACTACCACATTGAACTTGCATCTACGAGTATTACTTGCAGTTGTTGCTGCTAAGGGCGGCCCAACCAGTTATTTGGTTTAGGGAGCAATCACTTATTCACACAGGGCCATGTAGGTTTGGATTTTTTTCCCCTTAATAATAAACACCTTCTTTTAAAAACTACATTTTGTGTTAACTTGTGTTATCTTTGTCTCATATTTAAATTTGTTTGATGAACTGAAACATTTAAGTGTGACAAACGGTGACAATCCAGTGCACGGGCCCTGCCAGATTAGTTTTGTCTTTTTCTTATTGTTTATTTTTTCTGTTCACCTTGTTTGTTGTATTTGGTTCCTGGTTTTGATTAGTTCTTGTTAGTTTCTGTATTTTCTGTTTCGGTTCATTGTTTTGATCATTGCTGGCGGTGTGACAGCTCGTGCGTCACTTCCGGCTGTCAGATTCTGTTTGCGGGCTGTCATGGCTGCCAGCAATGATCACCACTCATGACCCTGCAGGTGTAATCCAGGGGTTGCCTATTTAAAACGTGGGCGCCACTTCCTTGGTGCAGCGGTGTCATTCCTCTCAAGTCAGGAATCCCCAGGACATTTTGCAGCTAAGCTATTATTTTCCTGTCTTTGCTCATGTTTTTGTTTATCTTGGTGTTCACTGCCCCAGCCTCTGAGCTGAGTTTTTTGTTGGTGTTTGTTTTGTATTTTGTGTTTCTTTTAGTTAATAAATTTGAAAACTTACAGTCTGTGTTTGGCGTCCTGTTTGCCCTCGGGGAGGGCCATTCATGACAGTACGCCGCTGCCATCCTGACACCAGCGGATTGTGAGTTTTTGCTTTTTTCTTCTCTCCCATATTTTTTTGTTAAATCTGTTTTGTCGATATGGCAGCGCCCTTGGATTATGGGCAGTGTGGGCTTAACAGTGAATGTGCTTCAGAGCATTTTATTGGAGGCTCGTGGTTCTTGCACTCCCGAGGTGGCTCGGGAGTGTCCTAAGATCGTCAATGTCATCCACTCATTCCACGATGGCATGGTCGGGCGGGTGGTTTAATCTCCGATCCATTCCCTATCATCAATGGCACTAAGCAGGGGTGTGTTATGGCCCCGCTGCTCTTTAGTATCATCTTCACTGCAGTGCTCCTTGATGCCTTCAAGGACTGCGACAGGGGTGTAAGGATCCGGTTTCGCACTGACGGCAATGTATTCAACTTGCAACGTTTAAAGGCTAAAACAAAGACGTCAAGCATAATGCTGCAAGAGCTTCTCTATGCCGACGACTGCGCACTCATCGTTCACACTCTTGAAGATGCACAGTTCATTGTTGACCAGTTTGATAGAGCAACGAATCGTTATGGACTCACTATAAGTATCAAGAAGACAGAGGTTTTACATCAACCTCGTCCTGGTACGCTCCTAATAAATCCTGTTATTAGCATCGGTGGCGAGCCCCTTAAGGCAGTTGACACGTTCTGCTACCTGGGGGGTACCATCTCGCAGAACGCTAAGATTGATGATGAAGTTACCCACCACATCAGCAAGGCTAGCGCATCCTATGGACGCCTACAGCATCGTCTATGGTCAAAGCATGGCATTCGTCTAAGCACCAAGATCAAGGTCTATCGCACCGTTGTTGTCTACACTTCTCTATGGGTGCAAGTTGTGGACAACCTATCGCCCCCATGTGAAGAAACTTGAAGTTTCACATGCGGTGTTTAAGGAAGCTGTGTGGAATCACGTGGCGAGACAAAGGTGCCAATACAGAAGTTCTCTGCCGGTGCAATATCACCAGCATCGAGTCATTCATCATACGTTGCCAGTTGCGCTGGACCGGCCACGTTGTTTGGATGACAGAGCAGCGCATTCCTAAAATCCTGTTATTTGGCCAGTTGGACGAAGGGCGGAGGTCACGGGGTGGTCAGTGGAAGCGGTGTAAAGACGTGCTCAAAGCCTCACTCAAGTCATGTGGGATTGATCCTATGACATGGGAAAAGCAGGCCAAGAACCGTCCCCTTTGGCGAAAGATCTGCCATGAAGGTGTTGACCTCTTCGAGAGAGAGAGAGAACTGCCCTTTTGGATGCCCACCATAAAGCACGTCACGGTGCCGCCCAGCAACAGAGACGTCTACAGCAGTCGGTGTCATCCACTCAGCCAATTATGTACATCTGTCCCGATTGCGATATGCCATGTGCTTCACGCATCGGCCTCATCAGTCATCGCCGTCACAAGCACGCCCTTACAATTTAATGCAGCCAGAAGGCGGGAGATCCGTCGTTGGCGACGGCTCAATCCATCATTATTTTCCTGTCTTTGCTCATGTTTTTGTTTATCTTGATATTCACTGCCCCAGCCTCTGAGCAGTGTTTTTCGTTGGTGTTTGTTTTGTATTTTGTGTTTCTTTTATTTAATGAATTTGAAAACTTACAGTCTGTGTTTGGCGTCCTGTTTGGCCTCAGGGAGGGCCATTCATGACAGTACGCCGCTGCCATCCGGACGCCAGCGGATTGTGAGTTTTTGCTTTTTTCTTCCCTCCCATATTTTTTTGTTAAATCTGTTTTGTCGATATGGCAGCACCCTTGGATTATGGGCAGTGTGGGCTTAGCGGGGTGGAGTGCTGGACAGTGAATGTGCTTCAGAGCATTTTATTGGAGGCTCGTGGTTCTCGCACTCCCGAGGTGGCTCGGGAGTGTCTGGTCGGTGCCGCACAAGTGCTTGAAGCATGCCCCAGCCTGTGGAGCCACCCAGAGCTCACAGACCTCCCCTCCGTTATCAACCCATCGGCCATGCTCCACGGGCTGGGGGAAAACTCCTCTACATCCGTGCCGGCGCCAACGAGGAAGCGGCCCCGGGCACGCAAGTCCCGAGCCTGGAAGTCCGCAGCAGCAGCAGCCCCACCTTCCCCTCCCGAACGGTGGCCCGCACCATCGGTGGAGGAGCAGGAGGAACGCCAGCAGGTTTTGGTGGCAGAGGCGGAGCTGCTCATGGATTACAAGCCGTGGCTCCTTCCTGAACTCACAGCTGGAGTTCACTGCTTCAGCCATCGCTTTGAAGGGTCTGCCGGCACTAGCCACCATGCCTGTAGGTCCACCAGCGCCTGTCACCTCACCCAGGGTCCCACCAGTGTCAGCTGCCATGCCTACTGTCCGGGCCGCCGCAACAGTGTCGCCGGAGCCCTGGACGGCAGTGGAGTTCAAGTCCAGGCAAGTGCTCTGCTCTGGTTTTGCACCTTCAGGTTCAGAGAACGCTTGTCTGGCTCATGGGGGGGGGGGGATTCAGTTGCAGATGTTCTCTGCTCCTGAGCTCTCCTCACCGGGCTCCACTGCTGCCAGAGATTCTTCTCCGGTGTTTGTTTTTTCTCCTTTTCCCGAGGTGGCTGTATCGGGGGAGGTTGCCTAGACGGTGGAGATCGAGATGTCCCAGCTGGAGTCACCGGAGTCCTGGATGGCGGTGGAACTTGAGCTCTGGCAAATTTCCTTATGTAGCCTGGAGAAATCTTGCCTGGCTCTTGGTTGGGGGAACCAGGTGCAGCCCTCAGCCGCACCTGAGCTCCCCCCACCAGTATCCACCGCTCCCAGTGACTCAGATCTGGTGTGTGTTCCTGTCTCTGTTCCTTTGCCCGAGCCACCATCAATGGTCACTGAGGCCTCCGTGGGTGCTGCGCCTCAGTCCGAGGCCTCCGTTGGTGCTGCTTCCTCTCCAGTTGAGGTCTTCGTTGGTTCTGCTGTCCCTCCGGTCGAAGTCTCCGTGGGTGCTGCTTCCCCTCCGTCCGGGCCATCGTGGGTACTGCACTCCAGCCCGGAGGCCACTGTGGGGCATCGCCTCAGCTCGAGGCTGCAGTGGGTGCGACGCCTCCGTCTGAGGCCACCGCGGGTGCTATTTCCCTGCTGTCTGTGGTCTCCGAGGGTGCTGCTGTCCCACCATTTGTGGTCTCCGAAGGTGCGGCTGTCCCGCCGTCTGCGGCCTCCGATGGTGCTGCTGTCCTGCCATCTGTGGTCTCCGTGCGGTTTATTTTGTTGTCTAGTGAGTGTAAGTTGGCCAGAATGAGTGAAGGAATCGGCAGTCTGTGCGGGCTAGCGGTTAGCTTCGCACGGATATCGCCACATTTACCTTTCTTTTGTCGCCACTCACACCATCTACGGTGTCTCCATTTGGGATGAGACACGGCAGTCGAGTCCAGGGGTGTGGAGGACTGGTGGAGAATGCCCAGGCCACGGAGATCCTCTGTAGCGTTCTGGTCCAGGATGTAATGTTAGGTCATACTCCTTATCTCCTGGAGAGTGGTGATGGTAGCTTGTGCACAGCATCATATATGTACATTAAGCACATGAATATACACTTAGGCACAATTTAAACAACACTAAGTGGCACAAAACACAAAGAGAGAAGAGAGGCCGCTGCGTGTTCACGTACCATGTTCATATGTGACCTTTTTGTTATTCTCAGCAGGGGCGTAAATCCCAGGGGGGATGCAGGGGTCATGATCTCCCCTTTCATAAAGTTGTCCCCCAAAAAATGACATTATAAACACAAACATTTTTTATTTGAATAGCATAGTAAGGTTCATTGAAGGAACAATACAAGTGGTGTGACTTAAAAATACATTGTTTGACATTTTTAACTATTGAAAGATTAGAACCACCCCCCCTCCATTCCCATCCTCACAGGGGTTTAGTCCAATCTATTTCTTCCCCACGGGTGGGGCTGCTGTGGCTCCGACACACATGCAGACAGAGAGGCAGCTCAGACAGAGAACAGTTCGGGGTGAGTAAATGCATTGAAAGCTTGATGTGTGAAAGGTTAATACATAAGTTATTTACCAGTCCATGTTTTCAACAACCACACACAGAACATGGAAGGCGACATTTCATCTCATTTGTCCATAGTCTTGTTGAGAGGAGTTTTAGTGCACTGCGCAAACTTAAGAGTTGGCTTCGGACTACTGTGGTCCAAGACAGAGTGAACAGTGTGGTTGTCTGTAATGTCCATAAGGAGAGACTAGACAAACTGGACATAAAAATGATCTGCCAGGAGTTTGTTGGATCCTGTGACACCAGAAGAAAAACATTTGGTTCTTTTGTTTAGAGAGATGGAGACCAGTTTGTTGTGACATGGTGTTCCAAAGACTGTGCAAGATAGTTCCCCCCTCCATTAGAGCCAAAGAGTGCATTTACGTCAAGATACTTGGCCCATTTCCTGTACAATTGTTACTATACAAAAAAAGAGCCAAATAAATAAGTAAAATGTTGCAAATGTAATAAAAATGCATGGATGACCCTTTAGATACAGTAGTTAGGAGGATGTGTTTAAGTGCACATTCCCTCATTGCAGACACAAACTGTTTCCTTATCTGGAATCAATGATGATGAAAAATCATCAGGATAAAAAAAAGGAGTGTTACATTTCTATTTATACTGTAAATAATACATTTTGTATGATAGAGTTATATTTTCAGCATTTTTCGCTGTAGAAATGTGGTTCAAATACACTGTTGCCCATAGAATTTCTGTATTTTTGTTAATTTTTTCTAGATTTTGCTGCCAGTTGTGTTTGTTTTCTTTGCTTATTTTGTGTAGTTTGATGTGTTTTTGTCTATATTTGTTCATTTCTTCAGTCATGAGTCTTTTTGCCTCCACAGAAAGAAACATAAGTAATAATGGATGGGTAGTAATCATGATTACTGTAAATTAATCCACAGTATAACTATGATTAATCAGATTAAAAAATCTTATTGTTTGACAGCCCTTGTTTTAAGACATATTGAGATTTTGTTTCGTTGTTGCTTGTTAATAAATACATATTTTTGAAGAATAGTTTGATGTAGTTTAGTTATTCATTAAAGTATTTCTTCTAGTTTTGGAACTTACTTTGAGCTTTAAATTCTTGTAAAGCTGCTGTGGTGGGGATCAGACCAGTGTTCATGGTGAGCAAAGACATTTTGTTAGATCATATTTGGTGTAATTGACACTGACCAGCCAATACAACTGTGGTATTGCTGGTTGATGGTGTAAAAACCTGTAGACAGGTAGGATATGGACTAACCAGCAACAATGACAGAATTATCTAATATCATTATAGAAGACATTTGACAAAGTATCAGACAACACAGCAAAAATGGCATTTTTTTATGTCCCCCTCAAAAATTGAGCTCTCAGATTTTCCTGTTTATTGCCCCCCCCCCCCCCACAGTGAAATGGAATTTTCGCCCCTGTTTCTCAGGACATGAGTTCATCCATGTCCTCGCCCTTTGTTGTTCTTTTTTGTGGTTTCCTCTGAAGCTATGTGTTGTTAGTGTTCATGTTTATTATTATGTTCCTGTTATGTTCTAAGTCTGTGTCACTGTGGTCCTGGTCTCCTGTGGTCCTGGTCTGAGTTATGTCTCCTCTGTGATCTTCTGTTCACGTTCTGTGTGATTGTATGTGTGCAGCCCCGCCCATCCTGCCGTTTCTGCTCTCATCATGTATCAGCTGTTTGTCATGATTGCTCTCCCCACCTGTTTCGTATTGTCTTGATTATTCCCTCTGTCTATATATTGTGTGTGCTTTTCCTGGTCAGACGTGGCGTCATTAATGTCTTCTTGTCGGTCCTGTCCGTAAGTAATCTGTCAGTTTATATCCTTACCTAGTACACTTATGTCAGCCGGTTTGTTAACCTTTTGTTTTCATTGTGCAGGCCTCACACTGACGTTCATTTTCATTTAAGTTTTGTTAATAAATCTTTGTATCTGCACCGTATCTCTGCCTGCGTCTGAGTCCTGTGCCCACACAATCTTGACAAAGACTTGTCAATTAGAAAGAAAATGGCGCTCCACTAAATTAGATGAACTTTATTTACCTTGGAGAAATCAACTTCTAATATATAAAAAATCTCTAGAACAAGTTATTATTCTGCATTAATAGAAGAGAACAAGAATAATCCCAGGTTTCTTTTCAGTACTGTAGCCAGGCTGACAGAGTCAGGACTCTGTCAATCCTAGCATTCCCTTAGAGCTTACTAGTCAGGACTTTATGAACTTCGTCAATAATTTCATCTATCAAAGACAAAATCAGTCAGATCCTTCCTATCATATATTTAATACAGTAACAACTACAACTCCTTCAACTGACATTCATTTAGATGAGTTTACTCCAATTGATCTTTTAGAGTTAGATAAAATAATTTCTTCATCCAAGCCTTCTGTCATATTGGTCTGTGCGCCAATGTCATCCGCGCTCAGGCCATATTCCTCCTCAGTCCAGCTCTTATTGTGACAGCGTCTCAGCAGGCTTCCAGCTGTCAAGTTCTACGGGACGGCTGGAGGCCAATTACCTCTCATCAGCTGAGGCGCTGTCAACCACTATAAAAGGGAGCGGCCCTAATCACTCAGGGCTGTGACCTCGCATATTATCCACGCTCTTCTCCGGTGTGGGTAAGGCTGGAACCCCTACGTCCGGCTCCAGTCCTCCTCTCATCCATCATCATTATTCGTAAGTGTACGTTTGTATTGTTTGTGTTTTGCCCCACGAGGCTCTTTCCTTTGTACCTTTCTGTTATCATTAATAAACAACGCAAACTCACCGTTCAGCCCTTGGCTCTTATTTATGGCTCGCCAGAGCCATACGTAACAGTAGATCACAGCCAGTGAGTTGCCGGCTGCCGTGAGTTTGCTAAATTGGACTGTTGTTCCTACCTGTCTGGGTACCGTGCGGAAGCATGCCGTCGCGGAGGTCCCGCACTCAGAGTCAGGGCGATGTCTTCGCAGATGCCCTCGAGTGCGTGGACGAAATTCTCATCACCGCCTCCCTCCTCGACTTCAGCAGCGACGTGCACCGGTACCTGGACCAAGCTGAGGATGTCCTCAATCATCTCCCCCGCTTCGCCGACCACTCTGAGGTAAGCATGAGGAGATATGACATCGCTGCACAGTGTTAGATACTCCATGGGCTGGAGGGAAATCCCAGCAGGGAGCCGAAGAGGAGGAGACGTCGCCCCTTGCTTCGGGATCCCGCTCCTGCCTCCGTTCCGGCCCGGGAGTTCGCACCATCCAGAGGTCTTTCCCCATCGAGCATGACGTCACTCGGGATTCCCCCGGAGGAGTTGCAGCTGACAGCAATCAAGATCCGGGACCGAGTGGCTGCTGCTTGCTCCGCTGTTCATCCGTCTGTCATCATTAAGCATGTGACGGTAGCAGTTAGACTGGTGGAGAGGAATCCAGAGTTGCGTGAGTTCCATGAGTTTGCCGACCTGCTTGCCTCTGTTTCTGCACAGGAACGGCGATTCCATCTCACCTTCGCCTCGCCCCCTGCAAGAAACCGTTGTCACACCGGCTGTCAACCTCGGTTTGAATCCCGTCTGGATCCAGTTCCGGGTCGCCGCAAGGGCTTAACCCCCCACACAGCTGCCACTCCTGCGCCTCGTCAGAGGGGAATCCCCACAGCCTCATCTCCCCCCGGGCCATCTTCTCCGGCTGTCCCGTCAGTGCTCTGTGCCCGGCTTATCTCGGCTGTCACCCCCTCATCCTCGTCTCTCATCCCGGCTGCTGTGTGTCTCGGGAGTCCAGTTTCAGCAAGTCCCATCCCGGAATCATCTCGAGCGGCTCCCAGTCGTCCTCCCAGGGGGTCCTCTGTCACCATCCGGCGGGGAAAGGGAGGAGCAACGTCCGCCGCAGCAGGCACCACCCACCCTCCAGGAGACAGGAAAGTCCAAACTCTTTCACATTCTCATTATTGTGATTTGCCCTGTCAGACTCCTGGAGGTGGAGTTCAGGGTTCGCAGCTCCCCGAGCTCCCACCACCTGCTGTGGCTTTAATTATTAATCCCGCATCCTCTGTGTCTCCCTCCGCTGAGCGGTCCTCGACACCAGGCCAACGTCACTGGATGAGGAGGGGGCCTGCAGTTCTGGAGAGCCTGGTTCCAGTTCCGCAGCCACACCGTGGGCGGAGGAGGAGATCGGACTGCAGCGTGGAACCTGCGCCGACGAGGAAGCGTCCCCGGGTCTCCACGGATGAGTGGTCCGGTCCAGTGGGTCGAGGTTCTCCTGCCACCACGCTGTGCGGGCCATTGGCATGGGCATCGGTGCCGGAGGATTCTCAAGCTGTGCACACCATCATGCCAGCTGCGGAGCCCGACGCAGCTGAGTGGTAGCCTGATGACGACCTCCTGCCGTCTGAGCCCAGATCTTCGCAGTCCTGGACGGCGTCAGAACCCGAGATCAGGCAAGTGCTCTGTTTTGTCTTTCTTCTTTCCGTCTTAGAGCATTTTAGCCTGTCTCTTGGGGAGACGAGCTCGATGCAGCCGCCCGCTGCATCCGAGCTTATCTCGCCTGGTTCTGGCGCTGCCGGTGATCCTGATCCTGGTTCTTCTCTCTCTCCCGAGCCTTCTCCCAGGGTCGCCGGCGAGGAGCTGCTTGCGCCCGCTATGCCAGAGGTTCCAGGTTCGGGGTTGGAGGTCGGATCTGGTGCGGCGCCGACCCAGTCGGGGTCCGACGCGGGTGCTACCGAGACCCAACCGGGGTCCGTCGCGGGAGCAACGGTGACCCAATCAGGGTCCGACGAGGGTGCAGCACCAGTGGTATCCAGGTTCGGTGAGGGAGCTGCAGATCCCCTGCCACCAGACACTGGACCAGCTCATCTTCATCTCCATTTTCATCTTCATCCCCATCGTCGTCGTCATCATCTTCACCCTCATCATCCCCCCAAGCCTTCTCCACCAGGTCCCGTATGGACCTCTCACTGTCGGCCCGGCTCGCCCTCGCTATTCCTCTCCACAGGGAAGCTGTTGCCTTTCTCTCCCCTGCGGGCCTGGTGGCTGAGCGATGCGGGTCGGCCGCCGGAAGAACTGCCGCGCCCATTCGGCTTTCTGGTCCGGCCACCCGACCCACTGGACTCTCCATTCGGTGGTCTGGTCCAGCCGCCTGAAGTACTGTTTTTCCTGGCCTGGGATTCGGGTAGGCCACCTGAATGTTTCCCGTCACCCCTGTTGGCGGTTTGGACGCTGGGTGCGGGGAGACCCCCCGAACTGAATTATTTCTGCTGTTATTCCTGTGCCTTAGTCCTTTGTGATTTTGTGAATGTGCAGGTATATGATTTCTTGTAGTCGTATCACGGTTAGCGTGTTTTTTTTTTTCTCCCCTTCCTGTTTGTGGGATGCCCTGTATCTGTTGGATTTCGCCTTAGGAGCTTCAGCTCTCCTTTTAGGTCTCCTGGGGTTGTTTTTCTTTGGGTCTTGTCAACATATTATGGCATTTTATGGAGTATTGTGGGGGGGTTTTTCCTCCCGTACTCTGTAGTTGCTTCGTTTGTCCCCTGCCTATGTAGTGGTTTTTTTTTTCCTCTCCGTCTGCATATTGTTAGCCTGTTATGGAGTATTGTGTTTCTTTTCCCCGTACTCTGTAATTGCTTCATTTGTCCCCTGCCAATGTTGTGGGGTTTTTTTCTGTCTGCATATTATTAGCATTTTATGGAGTGTTGTGCCTTTTTTTTCCCATACTCTGTAATTGCTTTGTTATTCCCTGCCAAGGTTCCGTTCTTTTTTTTTTTTCCTCTCTCACGCCCTCCTGGCCTGCGCCCCATCCGCCCACCCTTGGTGGGGGAGGGCCTGGGTGTTAGTTGCCGTTCGGAGCCCGGCCTTGAGGGGGAGGTCCTGTCATATTGGTCTGTGCGCCAATGTCATCCTGCTCAGGCCATATTCCTCCTCAGCCCAGCTCTTATTGTGACAGCGTCTCAGCAGGCTTCCAGCTGTCAAGTTCTACGGGACGGCTGGAAGCCAATTACCTCTCATCAGCTGAGGCGCTGTCAACCACTATAAAAGGGAGCGGCCCTAATCACTCAGGGCTGTGACCTCGCATATTATCCACGCTCTTCTCCGGTGTGGGTAAGGCTGGAACCCCTACGTCCGGCTCCAGTCCTCCTCTCATCCATCATCATTATTCATAAGTGTACGTTTGTGTTGTCTGTGTTTTGCCCCACGTGGCTCTTTCCTTTGTTCCTTTCTGTTATCATTAATAAACAACTCAAACTCACCGTTCAGCCCTTGGCTCTTGTTTATGGCTCACCAGAGCCATACGTAACACCTTCAACTTGTCTACTAGACCCTATTCCTACCAGGTTATTTAAAAAAGTCTTTCCATTTATTGGTAGTTCTATTCTTCAAATAATTCTTTATTAACATTAGGCCACATACTGCAGGCTTTTAAAATTACTGTAATTAAACTGTTACTTAAAAAGCCAACGCTGGATCCAGGAGTTTTAGCTAACTATAGACCAATCTGTAATCTGCCTTTTATTTCAAAAATGTCTGTTGGTGACCTCAAGCTGAAGCACACTTGGGTTCTGCAGCAGGACAATGATCCAAAACACACCAGCAAGTCCACCTCTGAATGGCTTAAGAAAAACAAAATGAAGACTTTGGAGTGGCCTAGTCAAAGTTCTGACCTGAATTCGATTGAGATGCTGTGGCATGACCTTAAAAAGGCGGTTCATGCTGGAAAATCATCCAATGTGGCTGAATTACAACAATTCTGCAAAGATGAGTGGACCAAAATTCCTCCACAGTGCTGTAAAAGACTCAGTGCCAGTTATGGCAAACGCTTGACTGCAGTTGTTGCTGCTAAGGGTGGCCCAACCAGTTATTACCTCCACCAGGCCGCAGGCCAGGAGGTTTATTTGCCGGGATTTGTCTGTCTGTCTGTCTGTCTGTCTGTTGGTTAGCAAGATAACTCAAAAAGTTTTGGACGGATTTTGATGAAACTTTCAGGCGTTGTTGCAAATGGTACAAGGAAGAACTGATTAAATTTTGGGGATGATCCGGATCACCGTCTGGATACAGGAATTTTTTAAAGGATTCTTTAACATTGTGACATAGGGCCATTTTCAACACACAGGATGAGGAGAATCACGCTGCAGCAACACAAGAAATGCAGCAACTCACACGCTATTGAAGCTCGTCGAGCTTAGTTTTATTTTTTTTATTATTGATTGTTTTTCTTATTACCTCTGCCAGGAGGTTAGTTTTTTTTTTTTTTAAAGATCTGCTCGATATTGTCAGTCATGCCTCGTTTAAAGTCTAAAACTGAAACAAAGAAGGCAACAGAGTGCAGAGTGCATGAGAAAGAAAAAAGGGCAGGGAGATAACACAGAGGATGCGGAGAATCACCGTGCTATTGCTAGTCATATGTTTTCATGGTCAAGGAATCTCAAAACGTACACACAAACACTGCATGGGGGGAACTGTCGCCGCCATTACAGAAAATGCCATTTTCGTCAATAACTACTGAACCACTAATCCTATCATTGTCAATCCAATTGCTAGTCATATGTTTTCATAGTCAAGGAATCTGAAAACGTACACACAAACACTGTATGGGCAGAACTGTGCTGCTTGGCGGAGGTCTGCGCTCTC
Organism: Pholidichthys leucotaenia; assembly: GCA_020510985.1. Lineage (NCBI taxonomy): Eukaryota > Metazoa > Chordata > Actinopteri > Cichliformes > Pholidichthyidae > Pholidichthys > Pholidichthys leucotaenia. The sequence continues at coordinate 421,951,702 of CM035843.1, forward strand.
TGAGTGCTTTTCTAGTTAGGTTTAGGGGACAGTTACTTTTTCACACAAGGTCATGTAGGTTTGGATATTTTTCCCCCTTAATAATAAACACCTTCATTTAAAAACTTCATTTTGTGTTTACTTGTGTTATCTTTGTCTAATATTTAAATTTGTGTTTTGGTGGGGGGGGGGGGGCGCTGTGTTGTGGTTGAGGTTGCTGTGGCCTGCTACCCTCTTTATTGCATGTATGTGTGGAAGGGGGGTGCCAGGAAACATGCAAAAAAGAGGGTAGCAGGCCACAGCAACCTCAACCACAACACAGCGCCCCCCCCCCCCACACCACCACCACCACCAATTCCTGGGCAACCCACAGCTCCTGTTGAGCATTAGGTAGGCAACCACCCCAGGAGGGAGGGCCAAGGGAGGCCAGGCCACCGGGAGGCCAACGTGTCACACTGCAGCCCTGGGCTGGATGGCCTCCATGCCGGGCCCTGGAAAGCCACCCCCCCAAGTCAGAGGTGTGGACCCCCCCCACCCCCCACCACCTTTCCCCAGGAACACATGCTCCAGGAGCCACAGGGGACACATGCCAAGGGGAGATGGTAGTGACAAGCTGGGAACCACAGGTGAAGCCACCCCTTCCACACCAGAGGCAACCCCCATGTGTCCAGGACCACCCTGACCAGTGCACACACTCACTCACACACATTCATCCTCTTTCACTCATACTCACATTGAGATTAGGAACATCTTGTCTCAGAATGACGCGGAGAAACTAATCCAGGCTTTTGTTAGCTCTCGGTTAGATTATTGTAACTCTTTATTATCAGGCTGTCCTAAAATGTCTCTAAAAAGTCTCCAGTTGATCCAGAATGTTGCCGCTAGAGTTTTAACAGGTACTAGATAGAGAGACCATAGCTCTTCTGTTCTGGCCTCCCTTCACTGGCTTCCTGTAGAATCTAGAATTAAGCTGAAAATCTTTCTTACTTCTGCTGGAAGTTTCTTCCTGCTAAAAGATAGTTTTTCCTCTCCACCATCGCCATGTGCTGCTCACAGGGGATCGCCTCATTGTTGGGGTCTTTCTGCAATTCTGGTGTATTCCCCTACAATTTGAAAGTGCTATGACACAACTGTTGTTGTGAAATGGTGCTCCATAAATAAAGTTGAATTGGACTGAGTGAGTGGCAGCCAATGAAGCGAGTCTCTAGAACCACTCATCTAGCGCCTCTGTCATTTTTGCTTCTCTCTGCAGATGGAGTTAATGGTAACCATAACGATGTGTGTGTGCTGAGAAAGGATAAGCTTCTTCTCTTCTGAACACCAGCAGTTTGTCATGTGTCCACATTGCTGGGAACAAAGAGGAAGAAGAAGAACATCTGAATTCAGTCAGTTTCACTGAAGTTTCTCAGCTGCTGTAAACAGATTCTGTATTTTGGTGTAAACTCACTGCCTTAAAGTTTTATTTTTTTGAATATTTGACGTGAATGAATCTTTTTTACGTCAAATATTGAATGAAAGATTCATTCATTCAATATTTGACGTAAAAATCAGTTGTTTAGCATGGAGACTCTAAACTTCCTGTCAGTAAATCATGTACAAACTGATTAGAAGTCATCAATCCTATGAAAAGTCTTTAACTCCCTCCTTATTTCTGTTGTCATTAAATGGACCCTTAATTCATATAGAAATAATATGGTGAAACACAATGGTAAATATGTCATTTTTGTGACCAGAAGGTAGTTCGTCAGCTCTGCTTGTCTGATGGCAGAATCAGACGTCACACAATAGTTTGGCATTTAGACAACTGATAGACTTCAAAAGTCCTGACAGTTATGTGTAAAGTCAGAAATGGTCATCAAGTATCAAGAATTTTCCAGAAACCAAAGATAAGAATCATTTTCAAAAGTCACTGCTTTGGTATCACATGAGTTCATTTATGGATGACTTGAAAACATGTAGCACATTTATCAGTATTAATTGTGTTTGTTTTGTGCAATGATTGTATGATGGATATGTCCAGGAAAAGGATCAATAAAGTGAAATTTAAAAAATGGAAATAGACATGCATAAAGATAGCTGAAGTCATCAAGCTTTGTTGCTGTGTAGTTGCTAGAATGGCACATTTTTTCTGCTGTCTTTGTTCTTCCAAACAAAATACAGACGTGCACAAGAGTGACCTGTGCACTCTGACAGATGAGCACAGATGGATGATTTGGTAAACATTAAAAGACGAGTGGCACAAGCTAGAAGTTGATGTTGTTTTATGGACAAATGTTTGGATTTTGCTTGTCATTTGTTTGTTTGGGTTTTTTATTTTTGTCCTGCCCAGCAGCTTGGAAAGCAGAACAAATACCAATGTGCCAAACTGATTTACTTTGCCAAAAGGAGCTCTGCTCATACAGTATGCTGTATATAAATAGTGTTTATAGACTTCTCATGCTGTGTAATAACTTTAATACTTTATTTAAAATGTCTTATATTATGCTGGACCTGACAAGGGGGAATGGGGGAGGGAATTGAAGGGATATAAAGTGATCGGAAGGGATGGGAGGTGTGGGAGTGGGAGGGTGAGGGAAAGAAAAAAGAACAATTGTTGCTTCTGAGAAGACCTGAGCATCTATTTGTTCTGTGAAAGAGAACAAATGTGTGTGTGTGTGTGTGTGTGTGTGTGTGTGTGTGTGTGTGTGTGTGTGTGTGTGTGTGTGTGTGTGTGTGTGTGTGTGTGTGTGTGTGTGTTTTCTCAGAGAACTGCAAAGGCTGCATCTGCTAACAGCATAAAAAATGTAGCTGATAAAATGTGATCAAGCCCAGGTGAACTGAAAAAGAGCAGCCAACTCTGGCACTTTACTGCCTTCCACTTCTGAGGGTGAAAGGCACATTTTGAGGCAATGAGAGATAAGGAAAGGTAGGAAAGTGCAGGTGACAGAAGAGACTTTAAATGCAGGGACTATGACTGGTAAAGAGACAGTTGACTGATGATGGAGAGATGGAATGTAGCTATACTGGGCATCATTTATCAGAAGTGTATAGAAACTGGCACACATCTGTGTTCAGAAATTATCATACAATAAGGTCCAAGTGGTATTTTTGAATTTTCTGATGAATGTCACTGTACCAACAATCGGTCATTGATAAATCTGGCAGCTGGAAATGATCATGGTTATTTAAAAACCATGCTCTCCCTCGCTCCCAGATTTAACTACATAGATTTAACAACATGGCGGAAAGTAAGATGATAAAATAAGCTTCTTCAGAGTGGAAAATTACATTATTATAAAATAAGTGAAAAGTATTTTGTGTTGTGTGGCAATCTCAAACGTGGCATTAAAGGCAGGAGTGCAACAATTTTGAAAAAGTTCAGTGCTCTACTAACAACTTTTGTTTGGTGAGCTGAATACCAGCTCAGATTTATAATTTAAATCTGTACAGACATTTAGAATAGATAAAACCATTTTAACCCCCATAACGTCCTCCTGATTGACCATCTTTGGTCCTCCAAAGCCAAAGCCCAGGTGTGGTCATTGGCCAAAAATTACCCCACCTGGATTGACTGATTACGGATTGGACTGATTACTTCAGTCCAACCCATTACCACAATTTCTTCCCTTTTTTATGATTTAGGGTCAATACACCTTGTTTACATAAAGGTATAAGCTATTTTTGAGTTGGCCTTCATGTTCCTTCCTTCCTTGGGCAATGGAGATCAACAGAGGTGGGGGCGGACGCATTGTTTACACACGGGAACAGCTGATTGCGCTGAGGAGGCCGGTGCCTGGAGCGCTGCGGCCAGCAGTGAAGCCCCTCATCCCAGTTGAGCTGAAGAGGAGACACCATGGGCGAAGGGCTGGAGCGAAGGTGAGGAGGAGGAGGAGGAAGCATAAGCTGGCTGTACGGATGGTCATCACCGGGAACGTGCGATCGCTGGGAAATAAAACAGACGAGCTTACAGCGCTGGTCAGGACGCAAAAGCAGTATCATGAGTGTAGCATCATATGTTTTATGGAGACGTGGTTACACTCACAGATCCCAGATATTAACGTAGCGATACCTGGCTTCAAGACTATACGGGGGACAGAGACGTGATAAGCAGCAGGAAAAAGGGAGGAGGAGGAGTGGCACTTCTTGTTAATGAACGGTGGTGTCATCCTGGACACATTTATGTGAAGGAAAAGTGCTGTAGCCCGGACATTGAACTGCTGGCTGTCAGTATGAGACCTTATTATATGCCGCGAGAAATGAAGTGGGCCTTAATTACTATCGTCTACGTCCCTCCATCAGCTGACGCAGTGGTGGCCTGTGATGTCATCAGCTCCACTGCAGCCACATTACTGGAGAAGCACCCGGATGCATTCATGGCCATCACAGGTGATTTTAACCATGTCTCAGTGGGAAAAACTTTACCAAACTTTCACCAGTTAGATGACTGTCCCACCAGAGAGAGCAAAACACTGGATTTACTGTATGCCGATGTCAGAGATGCATATAGTGCAACAGCTCTACCCCCCCATTGGCAAATCAGATCATTGCATGGTCATGTTAACACCCAAGTATGTCCCCCTTGTGCAAAGGCAGCCTGCTTATACACAGACTGTGAGGAGGTGGACACAGGAGGGTGCTGATGCACTGCAGGACTGCTTCGAGATGACAGACTGGAGCGTACTCAGTACTGGAGCGTACTCTGTGGACCACATGGGGTGGACATAGACAATATGACTGACTGCATCACAGAATACATTAGATTCTGTGACGACATGACCATGCCAGCTCAGACTGTACACTGCTTCAACAACAGACCATGGGTCACCAGTGACCTGAAAGCACCTCTGAACAAAAAGAAGAGAGCTTTTAGGGCTGGAGACAAGGAGAAGCTGAGGGGAGTGCAGCATGAGCTGAGAGAGATGCTGAGGAGGTGCAAGGACAATTATAGGAGGAAGTTGGAAGAGAAACTCAGGCAAAATAACACTAAAGATGTGTGGGAAGGAATGAAACAAATAACTGGGTGCAAGGGGAGAGTCAGGCAACCATCTGGGAGCCAGGAGAGAGCTGAGGAACTGAATCTGTTTTTTAATAGGTTCAGCTCACATTCTGTCACCCGAGCAACACAACCAGACCCCCACCCACCCTCCTGTGCAGAACCTCTCTCCATCTCTCCCCTCCTCCTCCTCAGGGGACACCAGGACCCTCCCTCACTTCACGGTGACTACAGACCAGGTGGAGAAACAGCTGGAGAGACTCCATCAGCGGAAGGCCGCAGGCCCTGATGGCATCTCCGCCAGGACCCTGAGAACCTGTGCCAACCAACTAGCTCCGGCACTGAAACACTTGTACAACCGGAGCCTGAGTCTGGAGAGAGTACCGGTGCTGTGGAAGACATCCTGCCTGGTTCCTGTTCCCAAAAAGTCATCTCCATCAGACCTGAACAACTATTGACCAGTTGCCTTCACATCTCATGTGATGAAGGTCCTGGAGAGACTGGTCTTAGCCCACCTGAGGCCGCAGGTGAAGACGTGGCTGGACCCTCTGCAGTTTGCATATCAGCCCCATTTAGGAGTTGAAGATGCTGTCATATACCTGCTGCAACGAGCCCATCTGCACCTGGATGGTGGAGGAGATACTGTGAGAATCACTTTTTTTGATTTCTCCAGTGCCTTTAACACCATCCAGCCACTGCTGCTGGGTGAGAAGCTGCGGGTGATGGGGGTTGACAGCTCTGTGATCTCCTGGATTACTGACTACCTGACAGGTAGGCCACAGTTTGTCTGGCTGGGCAATGTCTTGTCTGGAGTGGTGGCTAGTGTTACGGGAGCTCCACAGGGTACTGTGCTCTCTCCTTTTCTTTTTACCTTATACACCACTGATTTTCAGTACAATACTGAGTCATGCCACCTGCAAAAATTCTCTGATGACTCAGCTGTTGTGGGGTGTATAAGAGGAGGAGAGGAGGGGGAGTAGAGGGCAATGGTAGACAGATTTGTGGAGTGGACGGAGCAGAATCACCTGAGGTTGAATGTCAGCAAGACCAGAGAGATGGTGATTGACTTCAGGAAGAGGAAGGCTCCTTCTCAGCCACTGAAGATTAGGGGGGGTGGATGTGGGAGTGGTTGAGGACTACAAATATCTGGGTGTCAGGATCAGTGGCGGGTTGGACTGGAGATCCAACACTGATGCTGCGCACAAGAAGGGGATGAGCAGACTCTACTTCCTGAGGAAGCTGAGATCCTTCAACGTGTGTAGCAGGATGCTGGAGCTTTTCTTCCAGACCGTTGTCGCCAGCGCCATCTTCTTTGCTGTGGTCTGTTGGGGTAGAAGTATCAGGGCCAGAGATACCAACAGACTTGACAAGATTATCAAGAGGGCAGGCTCTGTAATTGGTCTCAGATCGGAGACCTCTGAGACAGTGGTGGAGAGGAGAACACTAAAAAAACTGTGATCCATCATGGACAATCCTGATCACCCCCTCCACCACACACTAGATAGACAGCGAAGCACTTTCTCCAGTAGACTACTACAGCTTCACTGCCGAACGGCCAGGTACAAGAAATCTTTCCTGCCACATGCAATTTCACTGTACAATAACTCACTATGATGTTGTATTCTGGTCATAACTATGATGCCACACTGCACCTTACAGACCAACTGGTACATCACATTTCACTCTGCTCCTGATAGTCCAGTCACTCTCCAGGAGACTGGTTCCAGAACCAGAGCTGGGTGTTGAGATGAGGCCAATTATATCTAGCCAGTATTTCTCAGCCTCATGCACCAGCTCAGGCTCCTTCCCCACCAGAGAGGTGACATTCCACATCCCAAAAGCCAGTTTAGGAAGCATGGGATCAGACCGCCAAGGTCTCTGCCTTCGATCACTACTTGATCTACATAGCACCGGACCCCCATGGTCCCTCCTGTAGGTGGTGAGCCCACTGGAGGGCAGACCCATGTAACTCCTTCGGGCTGAGCCCGGCTGGGTCCCATGGGTAGAGACCCAGCCACCAGGCGCTAGCCATCAAGCCCCCCCGCGCCCCCCCCCCAGGCCTTGTTCCAGGTTGGGGCCCCGGTAGCCCCATACCGGGCAGGGTACACTTAATCCTTGTTCTAACATTCATCATGAGAGTCTGTTGGATCTTTCTTAGTGTGGCCCTTCACCCAGGACCAGTTTATCTTGGGTGACTCAACCAGAGGCAATCTGACCCAGACAACATAGCTCCTGGGATCACTAGGGCACGCAAACCCCCCACCACGATGAGGTGACGATCCATGAGGGGATCCTGGCCCTCTGTTGTCAATCTGGGATTGGCTTCTGGGGTTTTTCTCCTAACCCAAACCTTATCACCAGGAGCAAACAGACAAGGTGAGGCAGTGGGGTCCACTGACTTCACGGCATTCATCCACAGCATGTTATTTATTTCATGGAGTAGGCGAAGCAATTGCATGGAGTTGTCCCCAATCACCCTCCGCCCTGTTTTGGAGAATCCAGTCTGTCACTGACCTTACTGCTCTTTCTGCGACTCAATTTGTGCTCGGTTTATATGGTATAGAGCATATTGGCAGAATCCCTGCCTCCTCCAGGAGGTCTTCAACTGGGTTTCCTTTGAAGTAGGTGGCATTGTCCATACATAGAGTATGAATTTACTTTTTTTTGTTTATCACTTTTGCCAAACAGCCAACCTGTGGTCCCGATGGCTGTTTTAAAGGAAACACTCGTATTTTTCCAGGGTCTTTATCCACATCCACTAGGAAATACCTGTGTCCTTTATTTGTTCTTTGAGTCATTGGTCTTGCTATGTCAGCAGAACAGTCTTTGCCCATTTGGTCCATTTTTATTGGACTTCGCTTGTGCACCGGGTTTTTGAAACCTCCAGCTCTTGCACAGTCAGAGCACTTTTGACGAATCATCAAGGGTTTCTCTCTTACCTTTTTGCCAAAAACACACCTCAGTGAGCCATGCTAGGACCCTTGGGATTGCCACATGTCACAGAGATTCATGAATCTTTTGCAGGATTATTTTTCCTTCATCAGGTATTTTGATGTCATCCCCTTCCTGCAAATGCTTTGGCCATTCTAGGGATAATCGTTTCACTGAAGATTCTCTTGACTGAGCCAGTTTGTCAACTTCAGCATTGCCCTGTGACCAATAGTCAGTTGAGTCTGTATGGGTCTGGACTTTCTTCCAGGCCATTGTCATAAGGTGCTTTCGGACGGGGAAGTTCAAGAACTCAGTTCTAGAACTGTTTAGTTTTAGGAACTACCCTCCCCCGGGGGAAAACTCTTCATTTTGCATTTGCACAGGCAGTGAGGGGGCGTGGTAGGGACTGGTGAGATGCTAGGATCTGTGAGTGATGTGTGCTTAGACACCACACTTAACAACAAGGAAGCCAGGATGGAGCGTAAGGAGGCTACAGCATTCATGTTCTTCATTGCAGTATTATTTTGGACTGCCAAATAGGGTGTCTAATGTCAAGGCTGGAGGAATTCACAGAAAGAGTCTAGAAACAAGACGAAGAATCCAATGGCTGGTGACCCTTCTTTGTTCCATCGGGGAAGAAAGAGCAGCGCTGCAGACAAAAGTCTTAACTTATTAAACATGTGCCGATTGTATGCATGTCGTATGGGTAAATATTTCCGATGGTATTTTACTCTTGACGTTGAGCTGATTATAATAATTGAATATTTCAGACGGTATTGTAACAGGTACTTTTTACATTTCAGACATTGATGCGGCTCATTGCGCAACACTCCTCACTGTCCGAGTCTGGAGCAGAGTAGAAAAAAGGCTGAACTGGTAGAAAATGACATAATGCACGGCCCAGGAGACACACACGCAGGCTCAGGATAGATTTAACAGCTTTATTAGCAACAAGGAAGTGTATGGCTGCGTGTCTGTGGAATAAGAATGTATTGGTGGTGGCGTCTACGTCAGGCACGGGGGCAGGAGGCCGTACAGCCGGACAACCCTGTGGGAGAGAGCAGAGGGAGAAGGGTAACGGGCACCACACCAATACAGGAAATAATGATGATAGCTGGCTTACTTGGTTATGACAGGTGGCTGGCGTCGACAAGGGCGAGGCCCGGGAGACAGCGACCTGCAGTACCTGTGGCAGCAGCGTAGAGCCAACGGCGAGGTGAGGAAGTCCGCCACCGGAAATGTCCACCTGTGCACAGGGGAAGGCTAGAGGAGAGAGGTAAGGGGAGCTTACCCAAGTTATCTTCACTAGTCGGTTTGAGATCCGTAGTAGCAAAGGGGCCGAAGTTGAGAGACGGCTTCAGGCCGAAGCCCAGGGCAGAGTGGATTAAATACCTCGCCGCTGACGAGGAGCAGGTGTGCGCGCGGCTGGCGCCGCTGATGAGCGGCGAGTCATGACAGTACTCCCCCCTCTAGCAGCGCCTCCTGGCGATGGTCTTTCCGGGTGCGCTCGATGAAACTCAGAAATGAGTGACCGGTCCAACACCAGTGAGGAAGGCACCCACTGTCTCCACTCGGGTCCATAGCCCTCCCAATCCACCAGGTACTGCAATCCGCGACCCCGGCGTCGGGCGTCCAAGATCTCAGCGACGGTCCAGGCCGGATGGCCACCAATCATCCGGGGAGCGGGGTGTGCCGCAGGTGGAGGGCAAAGGGGATCAGAGACCACCGGTTTAATTTTGGAGACGTGGAAGGTGGCAATGGATGTGGAGGGAGGAGGGAATAGCCACATGCACAGCCACCGGGTTGATAATCCTGGTTATGGGATAAGGGCCGATGAACCGTTGGGCCAGCTTTCTCCTCTCACCCTTTAGGTTAACGTCCTGTGTGGATACCCAAACTTGCTGTCCCACCTGGTAGGCAGGTGCAGGTCTCCTATGTCAGGCCGCCGTAGACTTATTGCGCTCCGCCGTGCGTAAAAGCGCATTACGCGCCGTGGACCAAAGGGAGCGACACCGCCTCAGATGTGCCTGGACAGAGGGGACAGCCAACTCGCCCTCCTGCGTGGGGAATAGAGGTGGATCATAGCCCAAGGATGCTTTAAAGGGCGACATCCCGATGGCAGTAGAGCGAGAGGTGTTGTGGGCGTACTCCACCCAGGCGAGGTGAGAACTCCAGGACGTGGGTTTGGATGAAGTGACGCAGCGGAGCATAGCCTCCAGCTCCTGGTTAGTCCGCTCACACTGCCCGTTAGACTGGGGGTGATGGCCGGAGGAGAGGCTTACCTTGGCTCCAAGGGCGTTGCAAAATGACCTCCAGACGTCCGAAGAGAACTGGGGGCCGCGGTCGGAGACCACGTCGACCGGGATTCCATGCAGTCTGACCACGTGCTGGATGAGGAGGTCCGCCGTCTCCAAGGCTGAGGGGAGCCCACGTAGGGGCACAAAGTGGGCGGCCTTGGAAAAACGGTCTACAATGGTCAGAACTGTGTCAAAGTTGTTGGAGACCGGGAGCCCGGTGACGAAGCCTAGGGCGATGTGCGACCAGGGCCTGCCAGGGACGGGCAGGGGCTGGAGCAGACCCGCAGGGGGAGCGTTACCTGACTTATTGGTAGCACAGACGGGGCAGGCCCGGGCGTAACGGGCGGCATCCTTCCGCAGGCCTGGCCACCAAAAGGATCGCTGGAGAAGGTCAATCATCCGTGAAGCTCCAGGATGGCAGGTGAGCTTGGAGGTATGGAGCCAGTGTATAACGTCCCCCCGGACGGCAGATGACACGAAGAGCCTCCCCTCCGGTCCGCCGCCAGGGTCCGGTTTCGACTCCTGCGCCCTCTGGATCTTGTCTTCTATGTCCCATGAAACAGCCCCCACGACGCACGACCTGGGCAAGATGGTGTGAGCAACGTCTTCTGCGGCCTCCGGGGCAAATTGCCTGGAGAGGGCGTTGGGCAGGCCGTTCTTGGAGCCAGGCCTATATGTGATGCTGAACTTAAACCTTGCAAAGAACAGGGACCAACGCGCCTGGTGGGCGTTCAGACGCTTGGCAGATCTCAGGTACTCCAGGTTCTTGTGGTCAGTGAGGACCACAAAAGGCAAGGCTGCCCCCTCCAGCCAGTGACGCCATTCTTGAAGGGCAAGCTTGATGGCAAGAAGCTCTCTGTCCCCCACGTCGTAGTTTCGTTCCGCCGGGGACAGGCGCCGAGAGAAGAAGACGCAGGGTCGCTTGACTCCGTTGGCTGGGGACCGCTGGGACAACACCGCCCCCACCCCCGTGTCCGAAGCGTCCACCTCCACAATGCACTGCAGCGCGGGGTCGACCTGGCTGAGGACCCGGGAGGAGGAGAACTCCGTCTTCAGCACCTGGAAGGCCGTAGCGGCCTCTTCAGTCCACCGGAACGGGGTCTTAGGAGAGGTGAGGCGGGTCAGGGGCCCGACGATGGCTCCAAAGTTCGGGACAAAGCGGCGGTAGAAATTGGCGAACCCGATGAATTGCTGAACCTATTTCCGAGAGGTAGGTGTGGGCCAATCCACCACCGCTTTGATCTTCGCTGGGTCCGGAAGCACCTGGTCATGGGAGATGACGAACCCCAGGAAGGAAGTCGTTTTGGCGTAGAATTCACATTTTTCCGCCTTGACGTACAGACGGTTCTCCAGCAGTCTCTGCAGGACCCGCCTCACGTGGACCCGGTGTTCATCCCTGGACCTGGAGGAGATGAGAATATCGTCCAGGTAGACGAATACAAACAGGCCGATGAAGTCCCGGAGGACGTCATTGATGAGGCGCTGAAAGACGGCTGGAGCGTTGGTCAACCCAAACGGCATCACGAGGTATTCAAAATGACCGTTTGGGGTACGGAAGGCGGTCTTCCACTCATCTCCCTCCCGGATCAGGACGAGGTGGTAAGCGCTGCGGAGATCCAGCTTAGTAAACCAGGTCGCCCCCTGGAGGGAGTGGAAGGCAGTATCCATAAGGGGCAGGGTATACCGGTCCTTCTCCGTGATATCATTGAGAGCTCGATAATTGATACAAGGACGAAGAGATCCGTCCTTCTTTCCCACAAAGAAGAACCCTGCACCTACTGGAGAGGAGGATGGTCGGATGATCCCAGCACTGAGCGACTCCTTCAAATAGCTGTTCATTGCCTCCTTCTCCGGCGCTGACAGGCTATAGAGGCGTCCTGAAGGTAAGGGCGCCCCCTGGCGGATGTTAATGGCGCAGTCGCAGGGCCGGTGAGGAGGCAGAGACATCGCCTTGGACTTACTGAAAACAGCACCCAGGTCGTGGAACTCTGAGGGCACAAGGGTGAGATCCGGGGGTGCGGTGTCCAGAGCTGTGGGAGGCGAGGACGGGGCGCAGGCTGCGGATTGGAGGCAGGTGCCCATTCAGAAAGTGCTCCACGCTGACACCTTCCCAGTCTTCCAGTCCAAGGCGGGGTTGTGGAGGCGGAGCCAGGGATATCCGAGGATGACAGGAGTTACTGAGGTGGGCAGGACGTAGAAGGAGATATCCTCCCGATGGTTTCCAGAGATTATCACCGGGACGGGGGATGTTTGGTGAGTTACTTTTCCCAGGGAAACTCGGGAGAGATTAACCAGGGCGAGAGGAGTGTCGAGGGGGTGACAATGGATGCCCAGTCAGGTTGCCAGGCTTTGTGAAATAAAGCTACCCTCCGCGCCTGAATCCACCAGTGCATGTGTGAGGTGCCCAGTGAGGTTGTGACAGAAGCGGATGGGCAGCGTCAAATGTGTGAGGGGATTTAACCGATTAGCGTCTGCGAGGCCCCCTACAGTGACTCGCGGACCACCTCGTTTGGCTTCTCCGGACAATGCTCCACCGTGTGCTGGCTACCTCCGCAATACATGCAGAGGCCCAGGTCACGACGGCGCTGTTTCTCCGCCAGGGGGGAGCTTTGTCCGGCCCGTCACCATTGGTTCCGACTCCTCGGAGACCTCCGGGGGCGGCAACGCCAGGTGGCGAGCTTGGGGCAGGCGTGCAGAGACGCCCCGCGAGCGAGAAGACTGCTTCCGCTCGGAGGCGCGCTCGCGCAGCCTGTTATCCAAATTGATGGTGAGAGAAATCAGCTCCGCCAGCGTCTCCGGGGTATCCCGTCCGGCCAGCTCATCCCTCAGACCAGAATTTAGGCTGCGGAGGAAGATGCCGCAGAGCGCACGCTCTTCCCAGCCAACTTCCTCCGCGGTAACCCGGAAGTCGATCGCGTAGTCGCCCGCCGATCGGCTCCCCTGTTGGAGTCTGAGAAGGCGGTCGACTTGGACACTGTCCAAACACGAATGATCGAACACTTCCAGAAACTGTCGCACGAACTGGCCATAGGTGAGGGTGGCGTAGCTGGGCTTCACCATAATGGCGTAAGCCCAGGTAAGCGCACGACCCTCAAGGAGATTACCTATATAGCCAATTCTGCTATGGTCTGAGGGAAAATCTCCGGGAACGCGAAGAAACACGGACTCACACTGCATAATAAAACCCCGAGCTCCACCCAGCTTACCGCTAAAGCGAGCAGGAGTGGGGATTGGTGTGAGCCGTGTTGGCGCACCCGGAGCGGGCTGGACGGCCACCGGAGCCGCAGGAGCCGTGCCACCCGGATGAGCCGAGGGGAACGGCTGCTGGGGGTCCAGGCGGTCTAATCGGTTAGTAATGACAATTAATTGATTTAATATCACCTGTTGCTGATGGGCTATTAAATCCACCCGAGCCTCGAGGGTGGAAAGACGGCGTGCGAGCCCGCTGTCTGCCGAGTCGCTCTGCTGAAGCCGTACTGACATAATGCACGGCCCAGGAGACACACACGCAGGCTCAGGATAGATTTAACAGCTTTATTAGCAACAAGGAAGTGTATGGCTGCGTGTCTGTGGAATAAGAATGTATTGGTGGTGGCGTCTGTGTCAGGCACGGGGGCAGGAGGCCGTACAGCCGGACAACCCTGTGGGAGAGAGCAGAGGGAGAAGGGTAACGGGCACCACACCAATACAGGAAATAATGATGATAGCTGGCTTACTTGGTTATGACAGGTGGCTGGCGTCGACAAGGGCGAGGCCCGGGAGACAGCGACCTGCAGTACCTGTGGCAGCAGCGTAGAGCCAACGGCGAGGTGAGGAAGTCCGCTGCCGGGAATGTCCACCTGTGCACAGGGGAAGGCTAGAGGAGAGAGGTAAGGGGAGCTTACCCAAGTTATCTTCACTAGTCGGTTTGAGATCCGTAGTAGCAAAGGGGCCGAAGTTGAGAGACGGCTTCAGGCCGAAGCCCAGGGCAGAGTGGATTAAATACCTCGCCGCTGACGAGGAGCAGGTGTGCGCGCGGCTGGCGCCGCTGATGAGCAGCAAGTCATGACAGAAAAGTGGACAAAGAATTTCTGTATGTCCAGAGGGACATTTCAGTTCATGTGTTGCCGCCTGAAGCCTGTACTGGAGAGAATGGACACAACTTACGTCTGGCTGTCCAGCCACCTGCTGCAGGTAGGAGATGGAGTGTATGCAGCCTGATGTGTTACCTGGTGCCTTCCAACTAATCACAACACACATTTTCACAATAAGCGTTGTGAGCATTTTTTTATGTTGTGTGAAATAAAGATTTGCTGCCTTTCAGCTCTGTGTGCATTCACCGTCGACTTTAGAGGTTAAGAATTAATCAGTGACTGAAGGGGTTATTAGTGGTTTAAAAGTGTTTAATAATGAGGCGATACTGTCACAATGTATGGTCAGTATGTGAGGGTTAAAATGGAAGGAATGTGGTGAAATGTTTGCTTTACTTTTATAAGTGCATCATGTGACAAAATCAGGTCACCCTGTATAAGCCTGTGTGGTTTAAACATATTTAGACATGTGGATATGTAAAATTAATGTTAATACTGGGAGATTCACAATATATAATTAAACAAAACAGGAGTCTTTAAAATTTCAGTAAACAGTGAGGAATAAATTAGCACCCCCCCCACCTTTATTCAAACTTAAAATGGCTGAAATAAAAAAATACGTTAGTCATCAATGTGAACATTTAATAATTAACTGACTATTGAATAGGGTTTCCAGATTGTATCACATGACTGTATGTGAATGCAAGACCTTTGTTAAACATGATAAACTTGGTTCATTTTAAAAAGAAGTTTATAACCTGGAGTTCAACACGGCTGAGGATCAGAAAGGCTGAAGATGCAGTGAGCAAAAATGATTTAATATTTCATAGCTCTGACCAAATCACATCTAACATCACTGCTGTTAACAACAAAAACAAAGTTCTGACTCTTCAAATGTTCATTTATTTATTTTCCAGTAAAATACTTCAAAAACTTCAAACATACAACAGACACACCATAAATGTACTGAAAACTAATACTCTTCTGTGTTTCTACGTCTCCCAGCTGGTCTGGAAATGTCTTGGTATTCTCTCTGAAGAGCTGGAGCAAGTGGCCCGGAAGAGGGAAGTCTGGGCTTCTCTGCTTGAGCTGCTGCCTCTGCAACCCGGCACTCCCAAAAAGCGGTAGAAAATGGATGGATGGATGGATGGTTTCTTCTCACTTCAGCGTCTGACTCCAGCATGTCGTGCACAGCAGCCAGAAGAGTTTCACTCCACTTTCTCTTTCCTGGAAAAAAGCACAGGGAGGATGGAGACAGATATGAACAGACAACAATTCTAATGCAGTTCTGAGACTCAACAACATGTCTGTGCAACGCAGCAGTTATGTTTACCTGGTCTAAAGTGGCAGAGGGTGCTGGTGGCAGCAGATGTCAGGCAGGTGGCCGTCTCTGAATAAAGACACATTTCTGGATCAGAACCATATTATAAAAAAAGAAAATGGCAAAGTAGATCAGCGAGGCCAGAGGTCTGAAACCTGTGGCTCTTCTGTTCATATTTAGTGGACATGTATGACAGAATAGATTCACTGATATACAAGAAAAAAATGCAGATCAAAGAGGGGAAAAACTCTACAATACGAGAGAAAAATAAGTATAATCTATAAGAATCTGTTGTTTATTTATAAGACCATAATTGTGAAGTTATTAGAAAAACATTCTAAATTAAAAAGAAAAATAGGCAAATTTATGTGCTGCACATTTTAAAACAAAATTATTAGGAAAAAAGCTGTGCATTTACAAGAAACCCCAGATTAATGAAAAAGAGTTTCAAATAAAAAAAAATGCCTTAAATTTATGTGGAAAAATGTTGCAAATTTATAGTAAAAAAAAACCCATCCATCCATCCATCCATCCATCCATCCATCCATCCATCCATCCATCTTCTACCACTTTTCTGGAGGTCCAGGTCACGAAGGCAACAGTTTAAGCAGAGAAGTCCAGACTTCCGTCTCCCCAGCCACCTGCTCCAGCTCTTCAGAGAGGATACCGAGGCGTTCCCAGACCAGCTGGGAGACATAGTCTCTCCACCGAGTCCTGGGTCTGCCCCGGAGTCTCCTCCCAGTGAGAGTTGGACTCCGCCAGGGCTGCTCTTTGTCACTGGTCCTGTTCATAGTTTTTATGGACAGAATTTCTAGGCACAGCCAGGGAATGGAGGGTGTCATGCTTGGTGACCACAGGATCTCATCTCTGTTGTTTGCAGATGATGTTGTCCTGTTGGCTTCATCCAGTAATGACCTAAAGGTCTTACTGGGACGGTTTGCCACTCAGTGTGAAGCGGCTGGGATGAGAATCAGCACCTCCAAGTCCGAGTCCATGGTTCTAAGCCGTAAAAAGGTGGGTTGTACTCTTCGGGTTAGGGACAGGCTCCTGCCCCAAATGGAGGAGTGTAAGTATCTCGGGGTCTTATTCACGAGTGATAGCTCACGAGAAAAGATGGGCTCGACGCAGAGTGGAGAGAAGTAAGGAAGGAACTGTGGATATACCCGTTTCGGGTGAAAGGCAATAATATTCACGAGTGAGGGGAGAATAGAGCGAGAGATTGACAGACGGATCGGAACAGCATCTGCAATGATGTGGATATTGTACCAGTCTGTTGTGGTGAAGAGGGAGCTGAGCTCTAAGGCAAAGCTGTTGATTTACTGGTCAATCTACGTTACTACCCTCAGTAAAAAAAAAAAAAAAAACCTGCAGATTAAAGAGAACAAGGATGCAAACATGACAAATTTAATGCACATTACAAGAAAAAAACCTGCATATTAGAGAGAAAAACACTGGAAACTTCTGTGAAATAAGTTGCACATTTGTAACAAAACAAATTTCAGCAGAAAAAAGGTAACAAATTAAGAAGAAAAAGTTGCGAATTTAAGAGAAAAATATTGCAAATTTGCATGGCAAAAAGTGCCGGTGTTTAGAAAAGAAGCTGCAAATTGATTTCATATTTGGGAGAGAAAAATTTTAAGTTAAGAGGGTGAAAAAGCCTCAAATTTATGAGATAAATTGCATATTTTTGCACAAATTTTCCAACTTTCAGCTCCTCCAAGGACGGCCGACTCCAGACTGCGGTATCCTATGGCAGCATTACTGGGGTTTCATGCCCCGTGTAGGCAAGTCGGTGCATGATTTGTCCAAAGTGTTGGAACATTTCTTGTTCTTCTGGTTCTCCCAGTTCCAATTGTTGGGGTCCTTATTTGTTACAGTCCTGTTTGAGTTTTGTAATCTTCTTCCTCACTGCTTCGCATTGTGAAAAATCTCCGCTAACTACAAGCTTATTTTCCGAAAATTATTAAGCTCCGCTGTGAGCCTTCGGATTCTCGTGGATCCTCCTCTGTGGCGTACAAGGCCAGAAGAGCTTTGACCTCCTCATCGGTCCATTTGTCAGTGTTTTGTTCATATTAAAACTTTTACGTCCATTAGCAATTACAGGAAAAAACACGGCAAAGTTTCTTATTAAACATGCCAGCACCGTGAGAAGCAGAAGTCTCTGGCAGTGGGCGTAGCTTATCAGTTCCACCAATCAGCAAACACCTACATCATTTGAGTTCCCAGTTCACGAGAAAAGGCCATGCCTCAGAGTAGAAACTAAAATAGTTCTGGAACTGACATCTGTCATGTCCAGTTCCTATTCAGGGTATTGAGGTTTCTATTCTCGCGCGTTCTCGCTGAAATCCCGGAGAGGCGTGCGCACATCGCGAGATCTAAACACGGGCATTAACCATCTCCAGTTCTGTGGCTGGTCCTGACAAGGACACTGTTTTCACATAATCATGATCTGAAAACCATACTGGATTCCGGTAATCCTTGCAGTCATCAGCTGGTTTTACAGATTTTGGGCGGCCAGGTGTTGAAAGGCTCGACTTGTCTTGAGGTTTTGCAGTCCGCTTCTTCTTGATAGGACTCTGTAGCTCAGGCTCTCCAGCTTCTAATGCCCTCTTGCTTCCCCTCGGTTTTGTGGGCCTCGATGGTTTGGCCTTTGGGAAGAGGGTGAAACGTATCCTGCACTCCCTGGGACCTTGGTCTTCATATCTGCAGCACATAGTTTTAAAAAGTATGTATATTTGTAACAAATTGAGAGCAGAAAGTGGTGAAAACTATACTGGATTAATTCCATTATGTTTAGTTTTCAAGACCATACCTCCTACAAAATTATCTCCACATATTCTGCTGTAGGAACTAGGGATCCATTTTACCCTAGGAATGGCATTGAGCCACTTTCGTATCCTGGTCTTGTCATTATGAGGGAAGGTGAAATATGCCCTCTTCATCCCCAGAATCTTGTCCTTTCCAGCACTATTGCAGCATCCTGGAGCACTACAAAATGCACCATTGTAATTCTTCTTCATCTGAAATTTGAGAGGAAAAGCATTGTTAAGTATAACAATGATTTGAACACATGGCTATTATTTGTGAAATTACAATTTTACTAGTTTTGGAGAGGGTTTAACTTCACCATCAAACTGATTAGGGAACAAAACTAAGTTATGCTTAGAACTGTCTATATCGCATTCAGCTGTATGAAATCCAAGAAAGTACAGCTATAATATTAATTTACATATTTAAATAGCAGATTATACCAGGAATAGGCATATATATATAAATATTTTAAACATGAAATCAACACATTGCAATACACGTATTGTCTATTGACGTTGTCTGATACCCGATTGTAATCAGGTGGATAGCAAGCTTGCAGAAATAAATTTTACACTTAAATATTGCAGCTGATGTGCTTAGAACACTGATAAAACCTTGAACAACACTATACTGTGAATTTGTACCAATGGGATAGAGTTATGATAGCACAAATTAAGCCTACTTACCAGTTCGTTTGGTGGGTTCTCCATGTTGTTTTGATTGTGGCGCCCAATGACCTATATCTTCGCCTCTCTGGTGCGCAAGACATTGTGGGATACATGAATACCCTGAATGCTGTTCGAACACAGTAAAACTGGCCCTATGTAGTTAAAAGGTTATGGTACTGCAAAAGGTTCCTACGGTGCGAAAGTCATATTGAAAATAACAAACTCTGTTAGGCCCTACTCTTTTTAGTTTATATATGCTTCCGTTAAGCAACATTATTAGGAAGCACTGTATACATTTTCATTGTTATGCAGATGATACACAATTATACCTGTCAATGAAGCCAGATGATAGTAATCAATTAGCCAAGTTAGAAGCCTGTCTTTAGGAAATCAAAGCTTGGATGACTTGTAATTTCCTGCTATTAAAATCAGATAAGACTGAAGTCATTCTTGTTGGTCCAATAAAGCTTAGAAATACCTTTCCAAATCAAATTGTTAGTTTGGATGCAGTTACTCTTTCTCTTAATAGCTCTGTGAGGAACCTTGGAGTTATTTTTGATCAAGATCTGTTTTTCAATTCACATATTAAATTCATTTCTAAGACTGCCTTCTATCATTGGCGTAATATTGCCAAGATTAGGAGCATCTTGTCTCAGAGTGACGCTGAGAAACTGATCCACGCTTTTGTTAGCTCGAGATTAAATTATTGTAACTCTTTATTATCAGGTTGTCCTAAAACATCTCTAAAAAGTCTTCAGTTGATCCAAAATGCTGCTGCAAGAGTTTTAACAGGTACTAGAAAGAGAGATCATATCTCTCCGGTTCTGGCCTCCCTTCATTGGCTTCCCATAGAGTTTAGAATTGAGTTTTAAATCCTTCTTCTCACTTTCAAGGCTCTAAACAATCAGGCCCTTTTTTATTTAAAAGATCTGATATTATCGTATTATCCTAACAGAGCACTACGCTCCCAAAATGCTGAATTACTTGTAACACCTAGAATCTCCAAAAGTACAATGGGAGGCAGAGCCTTCAGTTATCAAGCTCCTTTCTTGTGGAACCAGCTGCCAATCTGGATTCGGGAGTCAGACTCGATCTCTGTTTTTAAGAATAGGGTTAAAATCTTCCTTTTTGATATAACCTACAATTAGGGAGGGATCATATGTCTCTGAACCCTCCCTTAGTTATGCTGCCATTAGGTTTAGACACCAGGGGACCTCCAATAATGCACTTGGCTTCACTCCTTTCTTTACTCTCAATGAAATATTTTTTTTTTTTTTTTTTGCTGGTCATTAACATCTGTTTGTTCTCTCCCATAGATTGAGTCCCCATCGTGCTGTTTGCTCTCTACATGTCTGTTCTTTTCATCTTCTCTCTCATTTCACCCCCCAGCCAGTCGCAGCAGATGACTGCCCCTCCCTGAGCCTGGTTCTGCTGGAGGTTTCTTCCTGTTAAAAGGGAGTTTTTCCTCTCCACTCTCACCAAGCGCTTGCTCACATGGGATTGCCTGATTGCCGCGGTCTTTCTGCAACTGTAGGGGTTTCCCCTACAGTTGAAAGTGCTATGAGATGACTGCTGTTGTGAAATGGCGCTATATAAATGAAGTGGAATTGAATTGTTCCCATTTCAAGAACCAAAGGTCTGCATGAGACAGTGGTCTTCCTGATATGGTCTGAAATGCTCTGTCTTTCTAGTAATGTAATTCCTGCATCCCAGACTTGTAACAGTAATCACTGTCAACTGTAACCGCTTTTAGAATAGAATAGAATAGAATAGAATAGAATAGAATAGAATAGAATAGAATGATTTAGTGATAGACCCAGAAGCAGAACACTGACTCGGTTATAATTGCAATGATTTTATTGAGTGCAGGTGAGTGTGTGTAGGTGCAGAGCGGGAGAGTCTGGCAACTCTGCAAGGGAGAGAGAGAGAGAGTGATGAGTGCTTTGCAGCTTATAGCAGAACAGTGAGGAATTGATAATCTTACGGAGCGTCGAGTGGCTGGGATGAAACTAATAGTGGCCCACGTCTTCTCCAGGTTGCCGTGGTTCCGCGAGGGTGAAGAGAGCGCTGGTGCAAGTATATACAGTGCCCCATGTGGGGGGGATGTTCACGGCCAAGGGGAGAAGGGAAAAAGTTCAGTCTGATAGTTATGTTCACTGACAGGATGATGGCGAGAGTGAGGAACTCCGTCTCCGAGGAAGGGGTCTGGGTCCGCCATGAGGAAGGGTGCCGGTCCGCCAGGAAGAAGGTCCACCTGTGCACAGGTTAGTCTGAGAAAACAGTGATGAATGCAGAGGTGAGATTTAAGCAGAGAAGTTGCTTACTTCATGACGTGTCTGAGACGGGGGTCAGGGCTGGAGATGGGAGAGGCAGCATACAATGAAGAGGAGCTCTCAGAATTGCATGCATGCGTAGACGTCTCCATGCAGGAGTGGAGAACACCACTCCATTTAAAGGCTGCTGACTTGGGAGCACAGGTGTGGGTGAAACTGCAGCTGTGGAAAATAAGCAATGAGAGGAGAGAGAAAAAAACAGCACACAGCTCGGATCACCACATAGAATAGGCTTTATTGTCATTGTAGAGCTGTACAGCACAACGAAATTGTGGGTGCCCCACCAGGCTACTGTGCAATAAAGTAAGTGGGAAGATTTTCAAATAAAACAGTTACAGAACACAGGATTAACCATACGACTGAAGTGAAGGTAAAAGTAAAAATAATAAATAGCCCATAGGTATATAGCCTGACAGAATCCTGATAATAGACAGACATAAGTAAAACACAAATGAGACCATGAAAACACATTAATAAACAGGACCATAAAGACTAAACTGAGATAACAGGACAAAACTTAGTGGACAGACATAACAAACAGAAATAAATGGCAAACTCAAGAGAACATAATTAGAGACAAAACCATGGTCAAATTCAATAACTAAACTGAGGTGGAGAAAATACAAACAATAACCAAAATAATAACCAAATACCAAATAACCAAAATAAACTTAAAGCTCAGCATCCTCAGAATGTTCAGCATCCTAACAATTAAGGTGAAATATGACACTGGTTTACCAAATTTTGTTGTGTTGATGACTTTGCTGGAGCACATTCTTCCCTGCCTGTCAACACCAGGTCGAAATCTTTCCCTTTTTCAGATGCTCCTCCTACCTTTGATGCATCTGAGACTAAATTTCCTTTCCATCTTGCCTTGAGAGAGAGCAGTCGCATTTTTCTTCCCTCCTCCCCTGCCTTCCTGATCTATTCCCAGCTTTTGCAATGTTGCGTTTTTGTCTGTGTTTAGTCGCTCTTCTTCTGCTGAATCTTAATCTAAACGGAAATTATGGATTTGGAAGCAGCTTAAATGTGCTATTGTCACTATTTTTCAACAAGAATTGGGCCAAGGGGGAGCCCAAGAATTGGAACCTACGAGGAGACTCATGGACATTGGAATTCATGCGTGTATGGAAACATTATTGGTTATGATCTCAGGACTTCTATTTTTGGCTGTGGAGTTCCCTGATGTATCAGAAATTGAAGGAAAGTGAGAGAGCTGATCAAGCGGACCCGGCAAGCTCCTTCATCAAATTCGACCAGTTGGGGAGGGCACGAGTAGCGGCAAATGGTGAACTGAATGACAGTGATTCAGTGAAGGAATACATCTGAAGCCCTGTGCTCTCTATGGAAAAACAGTTTAAGCCTGCATATATAATGGAAGCACAGAACTACACGGATGAGGACAAATTCTATTCTCTGAGTGCACTGTGCTGATTTGATTTGATTTGATTTGACCTTGTTTGCCCCGTGTTTACATTCCTCCTGACTGAGATAAGCGGAAGGATCGGCTCATGTCTACCCAAACAATCAACAATCAGTTGTTTGTTGTCAGCGGATTGGACCCTCGAGGACAATGCCCATGTGCCTTCTGCAAGCAAGAGAGAGAGAGAGATAGACTCTGGACTCTGGACTTGTTTATAAGTCACATGATTATAACATCTATCCACTGCCAGGAGGCGCCCTCTGCTGCTCACTAACAACTGTTACATTTACACTACACAATGCATACAACACTACATGCATACGATATACACACACTGCTCTCCTTCTGCGTGTGATTTGTCTACTAAATGTCTGCTAAATATGCATTGAGGGTTTTTTTGCCTGCAATCAAAATTTCGCTTACTCATTAAGCGTCAATTTGATAAAACATGTTTTTTTCTCTCGCCTATTGTGTCATATCCTTTCTTTTCTTTTTTTTCCTTTCTTCTTTATGACTGGCGCCTAGCGGCTGCCCCGGCCTTGGATGCGCTCTGCAGAGCATGCCCAAATGCCAAGTCACGTTTCGTTACCTTGTATTCATACATGTGTAATGACAATAAAGTTGAATCTCATCTCATCTCTCATCTCAAATTTGCCTGTGCAACACATCGCACACCTTTTCTGCATCAGAGGCAAGACTGTTTCCAACATGTTTAGAGACACCATAGATGTTTTTTCTGACCACCTCAGCCCTTTGGTGCACTGGTCAGAGAGACCCCGCTTGCAAGGCAGCATGCCACATCAGTTTGTCGAGGCTTCTGGCAATCGTGATGTGGTCATTGTGCATTGCTTTTAAATCCCAATTGAAAGACCATTAAATCTGCAAGCTAGAGCACAAACATTTTACCACAACAAACACAAGCACCCATGTAAGTATCTGGTTGGAATAACACCACATGGAGCCATCTCTTTCATTTCCAAAGGGTGGAAAGGTCGGGTGAGTGATAGGCATTTGACAGAGAACAGTGGTCTTCTATGAAAACTGTTGCTGGGGGACTTGGTGCTGGCAGATTGGGGAGTTGATATCAGTCGTAGGACTAATGTGTGCGCAACTAAAAATCCCTGGTTTCACTAGAGGATGCAGCCAGCTGGATGTAAAGGATGTGGAGGAGACACGTAAGATAGCTCACCTCCGAGTCCATGTTGACAGGATGATTGGATGTGTGCGCAAGAAGTTCAGCATACTATATGACACTATACCACTGAATATGGAGTTCCCATGTGAAAGTGAGTGCAAGACATTACTGGACAAGGTTGTGACAGTGTGCTGTGCCCTGACAAACATGTGCCCCAGTGTTGTTTTCAAATCTTCCACTTAAATTTACTACATACAGTACATTCCAGAAAGTCTTCACGGCGGTTCACTTTTCCACATTTTGTTATGTTACAGCCTTATTTCAAAATGGATTAAATTCATTTTTTTCCCTTAAAATTCTACACACAATACCCCATAAAGACAATGTGAAAAAGGGTTTGTTTGGGTTTTTTTTTTTAGATTTTTGCAAATTTATTAAAAATTAAAAACTAAGAAATCATATGTACATAAGTATTCACAGCCTTTGCTCAATACTTTCTTGATGCACCTTTGGCAGCAATTACAGCCTCAAGTTTTTTTTTTTAATATGACACCATAAGCTTGGCACACCTATCTTTGGCCAGTTTGGCCCATTCCTCTCTGCAGCATCTCTCAAGCTTCCTCAGGTCGGATGGGAAGTGTCGCTGCACAGCCATTTTCAAATCTCTCCAGAGATGTTCAATTGGATTCATGTCTGGGCTCTGGCTGGGCAACTCAAGGACATTCACAGAGTTGTCCTGAAGCCACTCCTTTGACATCTTGGCTGTGTGCTCAGGGTCGTTATCCTGCTGAAAGACGAACTGTCGCCCCAGTCTGAGGTCAAGAGCGCTCTGGAGCAGGTTTTCAACCAGGGTGTCTCTGTACATTGCTCCTTTCATCTTTCCCTCTATCCTGACTAGTCTCTCAGTTCCTGCCACTGAAAAACATCTCTGCAGCATGATGCTGCCACCACCATGCTTCACTGTAGGGATGGTATTGGGCAGGTGATGAGCGGTGCCTGGTTTCCTCCAAACATGACGCCTGCCATTCACGCCAAAGAGTTCAATCTTTGTCTCACCAGACCAGAGAATTTTGTTTCTCATAGTCTGAGAGTCCTTCAGGTGCCTTTTGGCAAACTCCAGGTGGGCTGCAATGTGCCTTTTACTAAGGAGCGGCTTCCATCTGGCCACTCTACCATACAGGCCTGATTGGTGGATTGCTGCAGAGATGGTTGTCCTTCTGGAAGGTTCTCCTCTCTCCACAGAGGAATGCTAGAGCTCTGACAGAGTGACCATCAGGTTCTTGGTCACCTCCCTGACTAAGGCCCTTCTCCCCAATTGCTCAGTTTAGATGGCCCCCCAGCTCTAGGAAGAGTCCTGGTGGTTCTGAACTTCTTCCATTTATGGATGATGGAGGCCACTGTGCTCATTGGGACTTCAAAGCAGCAGAAATTTTTCTGTACCCTTCCCCAGATTTGTGCCTCGAGACAATCCTGTCTCGGAGGTCTACAGACAATTCCTTTGACTTCATGCTTGGTTTGTGCTCTGACATGCATTGTCAACTGTGGGACCTTGTATAGACAGGTGTGTGCCTTTCCAGATCATGTCCAATCAACTGAATTTACCACAGGTGGACTCCAGTTAAGCTGTAGAAACATCTCAAGGATGATCAGTGGAAACAGGATGAACCTGAGCTCAATTTTGAGCTTCATGGCAAAGGCTGTGAATACTTATGTACATGTGCCCCATAATTAATGGGGCAGGTCAGGGCAAGATGGTGCCGTTGTGTGTGGCTGGACGTCTGCCTGTGCTATGTCTTATTTGTTTAGTTGTCTTCTTGTTTCTAGCTCAGAAGGTGTCATCCCTACTGGTTTATGATCACCTGACTCTTCTAAATATTCGCAATTCTGTGGTCAAATTCTCGACCTATGAATTTAATGGTCAGCCTCCTCCGCCTCTGTTGGCGTCTATAGCATCCTACCTGAGATGTGCACCCAGTGGACTGCTTCGGAACAGCCGCCACAAAAGACGTCGCAAAAGACGAGGTCGGAGAGGCGGAGTGTCATGCAGACTGAGGGCTTACCTGGCTTCTTCTTCAACTCACAACCCTCATCAACTGCTGACTGAACTCTCGAGGAAGCGTATCAGTTTTGACGTACGTCAATCCATGGATTATTGCTACCGATGGCTGTCGCCGACTGTCCCAGAAGCTGGATACCCACTTCCCTGCCGCTGGCCCGTTTGGATTCGCAGAAGGGGCTGCGCACCGGAGAATCTTCACCCGATCAGCCGTGCTTCCCAGCAGGCTGATCAGTATTTGATCCACATAGCTCTGATTAACACCAGATCCATCGCAAATAAGACTTTTATTCTAAATGACTTTTTTACTTCACATTCCTTGGATTTTCTTCTGATGACAGAAACATGGGTTAAACCAGGTGAGACCGCCGCCTTCTCTGAGCTCCTCCCTCCCGGCTGTTCTTTCTTCAGCTCCCCGCAAGCATCTGGTCGGGGTGGGGGTCTGGCTTCTGTTTTTAATGACAGTTTTAAATGTCGCCTTCTCTCCACAAATACTTATTCCTGCTTTGAGCTGCAACTATTTGTGGTGGATCTCACAAGTCCTGTGTTATTTTCTGTTGTCTATCGTCCTCCAAAATATAATAAGGACTTCATTAATGAGTTTTCTGAATTTTTGGCAGATGTTATGCCAAAATATGATAAACTTTTGATCTGTGGGGACTTTAATATTCATGTCTGTTGTCCATCTGATCTGCTGGCATCTGATTTTAAAAGACTGTTGGCGACTTTTAATTTAAATATTTTAGCGGACAAACCTACACACCGTCTTGGTCACACTCTGGGCCTTGTTATCTCTGTTGGACTATCAGTCTTTCTCAAAGAAATTTCTGAGTCTGTCATCTCAGATCATTTTCCCATCATTTTTGAATTGCTGACCCCTTCATCACCCAGCAAGCCTGTGGCTCCATCATGCTGGCGTCGCATCATCACTTCTTCAACACCAGAGGAGTTTACTGCTGCTTTTAGGGATTCACAGTTTTTTGCCTTGAATGGACTCGTTTCCCCTTCCCATCCGGATAATATTCTTTCCTCCTTTCATACCACCTGCTCTGGGATTTTGGACTCTATTGCCCCATTTCGGCTTAAAACGGCTAAACCAAAAACAGATCCCTGGCTAAACGACACTACCTGTGCCATTAGACAGCAGGTCAGGCAGGCTGAACGGAGATGGAAAAAGGACAAATTACATGTGTCTCTGGGAATTTTTAGGTATTGTCTTGTTGATTACCAGAGGACCGTGCAAAAGGCAAAATTTCAGTATCTCTCTGATATTATATCTAGCACTAGTCACTGTCCTAGAGTGCTGTTTAACACAATTAACTCTTTTATAAACCCATGCACTCAGACTGTGACAGACAATTCGTTTACAACATGTGAGACTTTTCTTCACTTTTTTGTTGATAAAGTGGACTCTGTCAGACTAGTTATTAATAACAGTTTTAATGGAAGCTTGTCTGTTGTCCCGGGTTACTCTGCTGTGTTTGAACAGTTTGAGTTGGTTTCTTTATCATCACTTGCTGATATAGTGAAGTCTCTGAAGCCAACAAATTGCTCACTGGATGTTGTTCCCGCTGCAATACTGAAAAGGGTTTTTAATACTGTTGGGCCTGGTCTTTTGGTTTTTATTAATTCCTGCCTTAGTTCAGGATTTGTCCTACCTGCTTTTAAACATGCTGTGGTTAGGCCCCTTCTTAAAAAACCTCACCTTGACCCTTCAGTTTTATCTAATTTTAGACCCATTTCTCATTTGCCCTTTTTATCTAAAGTTTTTGAAAAAGCTGTTTTTATACAGTTGCAATCTTTTTTAGAAGACAATTCTATTTTTGAGAAGTTTCAATCTGGGTCTAGATCTCGTCACAGCACTGAGTCTGCCCTGCTTAAGGTGCACAATGATATTATGATGTCTGTTGATGCCAAATGTCCTGTGGTCTTAGTGCTGCTAGATCTTACAGCAGCCTTTGACACTGTGGACCACACTATCCTTTTGTCACGCCTGAATCACTATGTTGGCATTCATGGCACTGCACTTAAGTGGTTTGAATCCTACCTTTCTAATAGAACTTTTTCTGTAATGATTGGTGACATGTCCTCTTCTAGTGCCTCTCTCTCCTGTGGGGTCCCACAGGGCTCTATCCTTGGCCCTATTCTGTTTTCATTATATATGCTGCCACTCGAGTCAATAATAACCAGGCATAACATGTCTTTCCACTGTTATGCAGACGATTTGCAGCTTTATTTACCTTTGAACCCAGAACAAACTAACTCACAAAGTGTTCTATTGGACTGCATCATTGATATTAAGTTGTGGTTAAGCCAAATTTTTGTCCACTTAAATGAAGAAAAAACAGAATGTATTTTGTTTGGGGATACTGTAACGGCTGGCTTTGGTACCCTCTCTTTAAGGTTCAGTTCAGCTGTCAGAAATTTGGGGGTGATTTTTGACAGCCATTTAAAATTTGATAAACAGATTGACAATGTAGTCAAGATGAGCTTTTATCAATTACGTTTGTTATCCAAAACCAAACCTTTCCTGAGCCGTCATGATCTTGAGATAGCCATCCATGCTTTAGTCACGTCTCGACTTGATTACCGCAATGCACTTTATGTTGGCATCTCTCAGTCTTCTCTCGGCCACCTTCAACTTGTGCAAAATGCAGCAGCCCGTCTTTTGACCAACACCCCTAGGCGAGAGCACATTACTCCGATGCTTTATTCACTTCATTGGCTTCCAGTCCATTTTAGAATTAATTTTAAACTTTTGCTTTTTGTTTTTAAAGCTCTTAATGGCCTTGCTCCGGTTTATATGTCTGAGACTTTGACTGTCCGTGACCAAGGCAGGGCTTTGAGGTCATCCAATCAGCTTTTGCTGGATGTGCCCAGGTCAAGGTATAAACATTGGGATGACCGAGCCTTTTCTGTTGCCGCCCCCAGGCTCTGGAATAATCTCCCCCCTGACCTATGTGCTATCTCTGACCTGGCCCTTTTTAAATCAGAACTTCAGACATATTTGTTTAGGATGGCTTTTAATACCCAGTAGTGGTGATATTTGTCTTGGCATTTGTTTTTATTTTATTTTTAGTTGTTTGGGTTTTTTTTGTTTATGTTATTTGTTTTTAATGCTCTGTGTGTTTTTAATGCTGTTTATTTTCTGTAAAGCGCTTTGGTCACCTACGGGTTGTTTTAAAGGGCTATATAAATAAAGTACATTACATTACATTACATGTGATTTCTTAGTTTTTTGTTTTTAATAAATTTGCAAAAAACTAAAAAAAAAACCTTTTTTCACATTGTCATTATGGGGTATTGTGTGTAGAATTTTGAGGAAAAAAAATGAATTTAATCCATTTTGGAATAAGACTGTAACATAAAATGTGGAACAAGTGAAGCACTGTGAAGACTTTCTGGATACACTGTATTTTAAATCCACATGGTTCCACTTGAAGGTTTTCATGCAGTTGTGCTGTCAGGCTAATGTACATGTGTCCTGCCTCTTCCTCATAGTCTATTCCCCATCTTTTGGCTCCAGTTAAAGTGGTGTTTTTGGGGTAGGAAAACTTATTCACAGTTGTCATTGCAGGTCTGGAAACACTGATTGTCACAACATGCATGTGCAGTGTGCGGACTCCCCTTGGCTGCTGGAGCCGAGGATCACCCATGGCTTGAGGGGAGTTTCATTTAGGCATTGAGAGTGCAACACCTTCAAAATACATAACATATCATTTAGTTTAAGATCTATAACTTAAATAAACAATTAAATAAAAAGATAGCACTGTAGAGGGTGTAAGGTAAGGATGTGGAGGCGAGGCACGAGCGTAGGTCGACACAGGTTCTTTATTGACCCTCTAACATAAATACAGCCGGTGGACCCCAGCGTTGCCCACTGAGGCCGGTGTCTGGTAGGAGAGTCTTTGCGTTGCTGAGGCATGTATAACAAGCTCTTTTATACAGTTATACAGACAGAGAGAATGCATGGCACATAGCATAGTGATATACATATCAGTCAATACATATCATTAGCGTGACCAGCTGGCGCCCGGATGTCCTCTCCATCATCCGGGGACGTATACATAACAGTCCATTGTTCGACCCCTCTTCCTGCTTCTGGGTGTGAGAAGAATGTCCACCCGCTGTGTCTAGTGTCACCACAACACAATAAAAGAAACAATGTCATAATTTTGGTTTTTTTCTTCTATTCAGACAAAGTAAAAGGTTGTTTCATAACTTGTCATGTTTCAACTGTTACCCACATCAGCTGCTATGGAAAGTGAACTAGTACAATCAAATTATGATGTCTGTGACGTGTCACGTCAGCTGCTTTATAAAACAGTTGATGTGGCACATGACGGATGTCATAATTTGATTGGATGATTTGATCTAGTACAGGGGTCAGCAATCCCAGGCCCTGGAGCCACATGCGGCCCTTCAGCCCCCATGCTGTGACTCCCTGCAGTTATAGCTCAAAACACATGAAAATTAATGAAGTGCATTTTAATTATTTTATTTTTTAAATTATTATTTATTGCAATTGGATACATTTCTTATGAAGGTAAAATATGCATTTTTAAAGTTATTTATTATGTTGTCAACCATGTGTAACTGTGACACATCTGGCGGCAGCTCAGCCGCTCAGCCTCTCCTCAGTGCATGTAGAGAAGCACAGACAGCAGCAGCTTCCCGACACCCTCGGTAAGACATGACCAGATCCAGAGAAGGTAAAATCACAAGGGAAAATAGAGAATCTAATTATGTGTGGACAGATTAATTTGTGTTCATGTATGGTTGTTGTGGAGAGAATTTCTCCACGAGAACACAAACAAGGAGAAAACCAGCCACCTCATTAGTGGCTACAGGTCCATGAAAAGTGTTTAATGTCTTTATCTAAAATCAACACTTTAATTATCCTTAAAAAGGAGAAACAATCTTTGAATTCCTGCTCACTAACCTAATAGTCACCTACGGTATGAATGCTGGGTTCACCGTCACAGCTCAATACTCCCTGAGTTATTAAAATAAAAGCCCTATGTGGTACTCCACAATATCTGCTACTCGCTAATATATTTAAAATTGCTTTGACTAGTATTACTCATTCATATTCTACATTTTATTGCATGTATAGTTTTATATCTATCTTTTATTTTTTCATGTTTAATGTTGCAGCATCGCACCGAGACAAATTCCTAGTTTGTGTACTACATGAACAATGGCAATAAATCTGAATCTGGTTCTGATTCCCTCTACAGCAATTCAGTTTTCAGAATGGTTGTTTCTGTTATGTGGGGTGAGACTGAACATCCTGGCAGATAAGCACATCTGTTGCAAGGTCTGTGGTGGACTTTTGTCAGTCGGTGCATCGTGACATGCACTACACAAAGAGCAGAGATAAACAAACCTATCATCTGTTCAGTCATTGCAACAGATACTGGAGTCAGTTTGTCTTGGCTTGTCCTTGCCACTGATAATATCTCTATCTGCCAAGAATATGCTGCTAGTCCAGCAAAAGCTAGCGGTACTCAAATACTTTGCAAGCAGTTTCATGAAATGGTCAGTCAGAAAGCAAATCATACCAGCTCGGACATCGCCCGGGTTAACAAGGTCAGGAGTTCCTGGCAGCGGTAGGCGAAGGACAGAGCTGCGTGGAAGAATCTGATCAGACCTAAATGAAACAGCCATTGTCGCCCTGACAGACTGCTATGATGATGATGATGATGATGATGATGATGATGATGAAGATGTTTCTGTTATGTGATTTTCTTATGAAACACTGTCAACCGGATATACTTGTCTGAAATCACAGCCGACAGTTTTTCCTCACAATTTGCAAAGAAAAAAAAAAAAAAAGAGGAGAGACAATTGTGTGACAGTGATGTAGAGGTCAGCCTTTTATTTTAAGGATGTTTTCAGCTTTTTGTCTGCAGGATAACTGCTAGCTTGTTACCTGTAAGGTTTTGGATAGTGAATTATATGTGCAGATTGTCTATTAGTGTCGTGTGTTTTTTCAAAAGTTATAACCAATATTTGGCTCAGCAGAAGAAGATATTTTTTTAAACGTTTTTCCACTCTGTTGCAATTATTTCTAATTGGATTAATTCAATTCAATTCAATTCAGTTTTATTTATATAGCACCATTTCAAAACAACAGTCATCTCATAGCACTTTCAACTGTTGGGGAAACCCCCACAATAGCAGAAAGACTCCAGCAATCAGGCAATCCCCTGTGAGCAAGCACTTGGCGACAGTGGAGAGTAAAAACTCCCTTTTAACAGGAAGAAACCACCAGCAGAACCAGGCACAGGAAGGGGCAGTCATCTGCTGCGACTGGCTGGGGGGGGAGGGGGATAGAGAAGATGAAAAGAACAGACATGTAGAGAGCAAACAGCAAGATGCTCACTCAGTCTATGGGAGAGAACAAACAGATGTTAATGACCAGCAAAAATATTTCACTGAGAGTGAAGAAAAGAGTGAAGCCCATTGTATTGTTGGAGGTCCCCCAGCTGTCTAAACCTATTAGCAGCATAACTAAGGGAGGGTTCAGAGACACGTGATCCCTCCCTAATTGTAGGCTATATCAAAAAGGAAGGTTTTAACCCTATTCTTAAAAACAGAGATTGAGTCTGACTCCTGAATCCAGATTGGCAGCTGGATCCACAGGAGAGTAACTTGGTAACTGAAAGCTCTGCCTCCCGTTGTACTTTTGGAGATTCTAGGTATTACAAGTAATCCTGCATTTTGGGAGCGTAGTGCTCTGTTAGGATAATAGGGTAATATCAGATCTTTTAAATAAAAAGGAGCCTGATTGTTTAGAGCTTTGTAAGTGAGAAGAAGGATTTTATACTTAATTCTAAACTCTATGGGAAGCCACTGAAAGGAGGCCAGAACCGGAGAGATATGATCTCTCTTTCTAGTACCTGTTAAAATTCTTGCTGCAGCATTTTGGATCAACTGAAGACTTTTTAGAGATGTTTTAGGACAACCTGATAATAAAGAGTTACAATAATCTAACCTAGAGCTAACAAAAGCGTGGATCAGTTTCTCAGCGTCACTCTGAGACAAGATGCTCCTAATCTTGGCAATATTACGTCAATGATAGAAGGCAGTCTTAGAAACAAATTTAATATGTGAATTGGAAAACAGATCTTGATCAAAAATAACTGCAAGGTTCCTCACAGAAATATTCAGAGAAAGAGTAACTGCATCCAAACTAAAAGTTTGATTTGGAAAGGTATTTCTAAGGTTTTTTGGACCAATTAGATTGACTTCAGTCTTATCTGAATTTAATAGCAGGAAATTACAAGTCATCCAAGCTTTGATTTCCTTAAGACAGGCTTCTACCTTGGCTAATTGTTTACTATCATCTGGCTTCATTGACAAGTATAATTGTGTGTCATCTGCATAACAATGAAAATGTATACAGTGCTTTCTAATAATGTTGCCCAACGGAAGAATGTATAAACTCAAAAGAGTAGGGTCTAGCACAGATCCCTGTGGAACTCTGTGACTGAGCTCTGAGTTGAAAGAAAACTCATTATTGACATGAACAAACTGGAACCTATCAGATAAATAAGATCGAAACCACTGCAACAAAGTTCCATTAAGTCCAACATAGTGTTCTAAATCTATCAAGAAGAATATTATGATCAGTAGTATCAAAAGCTGCACTAAGGTCTAAAAGGACAAGTACAGAAACAAGTCCATTATCAGATGCGATCAGGAGGTCATTAGTGACCTTCACTAAGGCTGTTTCAGTACTATGATGGATTCTAAACCCAGATTGAAACTCTTCAAATAAACCATTTCCCTGCAAGTGGTCAAATAATTGCATAGCAACAACTCTTTCTAAGATTTTTGAAATGAAAGGCAGATTAGAGATTGGTCTATAGTTAGCTAAAGCTCCTGGATCCAGTGTTGGCTTTTTGAGTAAGGGTTTAATTATAGCAGTTTTAAAAGCCTGCGGTACATGGCCTAATGTTAATGAAGAATTGATTATTTGAAGAATAATGCTACCAATAAATGGGAAGACTTCTTTAAATAACCTGGTAGGAATAGGGTCTAAAAGACAAGTTGAAGGCTTGGATGAGAAAATTATTTTATCTAACTCTAAAAGGTCAGTTGAAGTAGACTCATCCAAACAGATATCAGTTGAAGAAGTTGTAGTAGTTACTGTATTTAAGTTAACGGTGAGAAGAATCTGACTGATTTTTATCTGTGATAGATGAAATTTTATTATTGAAAAAGTTTATGAAGTCCTGACTAGTAAGCTCTAAGGGAATGCTAGGATTGACAGAGTTCTGACTCTTTGTCAGCCTGGCTACAGTGCTGAAAAGAAACCTGGGATTATTCTTGTTCTCGTCTATTAATGCAGAATAATAACGTTCTAGCTTTTCTATGAGATTTTTCATAAATTAAAAGATGATTTCTCCAAGCTAAATAGATTTCATTTAAATTAGTGGAGATGCCATTTTCTTTCTAATTGACGAGTCTTCTGTTTTAAGCTATGAGTTTCTGTGTTGAACCAAGGAGTTAGAAATCTCTGATTAGACTTTTTCTTTTTTAAAGAGGCCACCATGTCTAGAGTCTGATGCAGAGAAGCTGTTAACACTATCTACCATGCTATCAATTACAGAAGGAGCAAGCTGTCTGTAGCTTATTTCCGTTGTGTGCTCTCGCTTCTGAAGGACAAGGAGGCAATTGCAGACAGGTGGAAAGAGCATTATAAGGACCTCTTAAACAGGGACACCACTCCCGAGATGGAGGCCCTTGATCAACTCCCTCAACAGCCCATAGAGGAAAGTATGGGAAAACCACCTAGCTTGGATGAGGTACAGGATGCCATCAGGAAGATGAGAAACAACAAGACTGCTGGACCTGACAGCATCCCAGCAGAAGTCCTGAAGAAAGGCGGTCCTGATCTTCTGAAGCACATCCATGCCCTGCTCCTGAAAATATGGGAAGTAGAGGAAATCCCTGCACAGCTCAGGGATGCCTTGATTGTCTCCATCTTTAAAAAGGGGGACAAGGCAGTTTGTGGAAATTACTGTGGCATTTCTCTCCTGTCTCCAGTTTAGCCACCGTCCTTCTCTCTCCTATCTCCTCCATCGGATCAAGGCGCTGCCCCAGGACAGAGCTAGCTTTCTTAATCAGTTTGTTCAGTCTCTTCCTATCGGCTGCAGTAATGCCACTGCCCCAGCAGACCACTCCAAAAGTGATGGCTGATGCCACCACCGTGTCATAGAATGACTTCAGCAGCGCCCCTTGTACACCAAAAGACCTGAGTCTCCTCAGCAGGAACAGCCTGCGCTGTCCCTTCTTGTAGAGTGCATCAGTATTGTGTGACCAGTCTAGTTTATTGTTCAGATGAATACCCAGGTACTTATAGGATGTCACCATCTCGATGTCTGTTCCCTGTATATTTACTGGTACTGTGAGGGGCTGCCCATGCCTGCGGCAGTCCACCACCAGCTCCTTAGTTTTCCTCGCGTTGATCTGGAGGCAGTTCCGATGGCACCAGTCCACGAAGTCCTGGATAAGCCCTCTGTACTCAGCTTCATCTCCATTGGAGATGAGGCCAACGATCGCAGAGTCATCAGAGAACTTCTGTAGATGGCAGTGTGTTGTGTTGTGTGAGAAGTCCGCAGTATAAAGAGTGAACAGGAAGGGAGCCAGCACCGTTCCCTGGGGGGCCCCCGTGCTACTGATGATCGTGTCGGACACACAGTCCCGGGTTCTCACAAACTGAGGCCGGTTCGTGAGGTAGTCCAGGATCCATGATGACAGGTGCTGGTCCACCCCTGCGCGCAGCAGCTTGTCCTTCAGGATCATCGGTTGGATGGTGTTGAAAGCTCTGGAGAAGTCAAAGAACATGATCCTCACCATATTCCCGGGCTTCTCCAGGTGGGACAGAGAACGGTGAAGGAGGAAGATCACCGCATCCTCCACCCCAATGCCATGCTGGTAGGCGAACTGGAGTGGATCCATCGCTGGTTCCACCAGGGGGCGGAGGTGAGCAAGGAGCAGTCTCTCCAGGGTCTTCATCAAGTGGGACGTCAAGGCCACCGGTCTGTAGCTGTTCAGGTCTTTGGGGTGGGAAGTTTTTGGTACAGGTACCACACAAGATGTTTTCCACAGCTGTGGTACCCTCCCCAGTTTCAGGCTCATGTTGAAGATATACGTCACAATCCCACACAGCTGGTCTGCACAGGACTTGAGGAGCTTTGCGCTGATGCCGTCCGGTCCCGGCGCCTTCCTCGCCTTGATCTTCCTCAGCTCCGTCCTCACCTGGGTCCTGGTCAGGGTCAGGATGGGGGGCTGTGTGTTGGGAGTGGGGGGGTGTTGGTGGAGTGGGGAGTGGGCAGCAGGACTTGATTTCTTTAGAGGCAGCAGTGGTTGTTGTGCAGTCAGGGGGGAGGGCGGTTGGTCAAATCTATTGAAAAACAGATTCAGGTTGTTCGCCCACTCCCTGCCCCCTGTGGCCTGGGGGGAGGTATTCTGGAGCCCCGAGATGGTTTTGAGGTTTCTCCAGACCCCGCTGATGTCGCTCTGTTGCAGCTTGTCCTCCATCTTCTTCCTGAAGCTGTCCTTGCCTTCTCTGATCTTTCTCCTCAGCTCCCTCTGTACGGACTTCAGCATCTCCCTGTTCCCTGACCTGAAGATCCTCTTCTTCTCTCTCAGAAGTGTTTTTATCTCAGGGTTGATCCAGGGTTTGTTGTTTGAGTGACGCCGTATGGTCTTGGTGGGAACGGATTTGTCCACACAGAAGCTGAGGTAGCCCGTGAAGGCGTGAATGAGGCCATCGATGTCCTCACCATGTGGATCGCAGAGCTGCTTCCAGGCGGTGGCTTCAAAACAGCCCTTTAGGGTGTCCATTGTCTCCTCAGACCATAACTCCACAGTGTGCATGGCCGGAGGTTGTCTGTGCACTAGGGGTTTGTACACCGGCCGGAGATGAACCAAGTTGTGATCCGATCTCCCGAGTGGGGGGAGTTGTGATGAGGTGTACGCCTCCTTAGTGTTTGCGTAGAATAAATCCAGTGTTTTATTGTCTCTAGTGTGGCATGTGACATACTGGGTGAACGTGGGTAGAATGGGAGACAGTGAAACATGGTTGAAATCGCCTGAGATGAGGAGAAGAGCATCTGGGTGTTCTGTCTGCAGCCTGCTGGTTACTGAATGGATGACGTCACGTGCTGTCCCAGCGTTCGCCGTCGGATTTGCATAAACAACAATGCAGATCACGTGTGAGTGTTCTCTCGGGAGATATGTAGGCCTCATGCTAACAGCTAGCAACTCAATGTCTTTGCTGCAGTGTCGTTGTTTAACAGTGATATGTCCCGGTCTGCACCAGTTGTTGTTAACATACATTATCACTCCACCGCCCCTAGCCTTGCCACTGTCTGGTGTTCGGTCAGCTCGTATCATGTGAAAACCCTCCAGCTCAATGTTAGCATCTGCTGCTAGTTCACTTAGCCACGTCTCAGTAAACAAAAGGAGAGAGCACTCCCGGTATGTGCTATCATAACGGGAGATAGCCGCTAGCTCATCTAACTTTCCCAGTATCGACCGTACATTTCCCATGACAACAGATGGAAGGGAGGGTCTGTACCTTATATTTTTTGTCCTCCGCCTTACTCCAGCCCGGCAGCCGCGGCGTTTTCGCCTCAGTTCTCTCGGTATGTCGAGTTTTTCCAATGGGACCGGGTGGCGGTTGAATGCTAGCAGCTGGTCTCTGCTGTATCGTATCCTGCTATAAACAGTGGCTCCGTCCACCGGCTCAGGAGACATTTAGGATGATCTGTGTGTCCGTGATATAAGTGGGGTGAAAAAAAAAGACGGATCAAAAGAGAGAGGAAGGGAAAAAGACTCGGAATCGAGCCGCTGTTGCAAAAGGCAGCCTACTCGTGTGGCGCCGAGAGAAAAAAAAAAAAAAAAAAGCAGCAGAGGAGCTCATTTAGCAGCAGACTACATCATCCCAGGTGCACAACCGAGAGGTTTCGTAGGTCCTTCCTACCAACGGCTGTCAGACTGTACAACCTAAGCAGGGCTGCTCGCAGAGATGGCAAAAAGACGTAACAAACTAATAGTTTTTTGAATGCAAAAGATGCAATAGACTTACACAATGGTCCCCTCCGGCATACAACTAGGAACATACCGGTCGCTATGGAGGGTGAGAATATGTATGGGCACATAATCATACCATGTAGGATAACTAAGTAGACGGTTAT
The DNA here is from genome assembly GCA_020510985.1 of Pholidichthys leucotaenia. Classification (NCBI taxonomy): domain Eukaryota; kingdom Metazoa; phylum Chordata; class Actinopteri; order Cichliformes; family Pholidichthyidae; genus Pholidichthys; species Pholidichthys leucotaenia. The sequence continues at coordinate 421,989,913 of CM035843.1, forward strand.
GCTGTTTCATTCCATCTAGCAACAATGCTCTGCACTGTGTGTGTTTATATATTTACATATTTATTCCATCTAGCTACAATGCTCAGCACTGGGTGTGTTTATATATTTATATATCTACATATTATTCCATCTAGCTACATTGCTCCACACTGTGTGTGTTTATATACTTGCATATTTATTCCACCTAGCTGCAATGCTCCGTACTGTGGGTGTTTATATATTTACATATTTATTCCATCTAGCTACAATGCTCTGCACTGTGTGTTCATATATTCATATATTTATTCCATCCAGCTACAATGCTCTGCACTGTGTGTCTGTGTGTGTGTGTATATATATATATTTTATAGTAATACGTACATATGTATATTAGCTGCTCTTGCTTGCTTGTTTTTTTCTTGCCTTCTGATTGTTGCTCTGAGTGTTGCTATCCCTGTGCTGTTGCAATCCTGGAATTTCCCCGTTGTGGGACTAATAAAGGCTTATCTTATCTTATCTTATCTTATCTGTCCACCATAGGGAAAGCCTTTGCCTGGGTCTTGGCCAATAGACTCACCTCCCTGTCAGACAGCATTCTTCCCGAGTCCCAGAGTGGTTTTCGCCCAAACAGAGGCACCACAGACATGATTTTCATTGCTCGCCAATTGCAAGAAAAATGCCGGGAACAAAATCTAGCAATATACATGGCCTTCATAGACCTTACCAAAGCCTTTGACTCAGTAAACCGTCAGGCCCTTTGGCTGGTTCTGGCAAAGATTGGCTGCCCAGAAAAATACATCCGGGTACTGAGACTGCTGCATGACAATATGTCTGCCACGGTACTCAGTGGCAGTGGAGACAAAACAGAACCCTTCAGGGTTGACACAGGAGTCAAACAGGGATGTGTCATCGCTCCAACATTATTCTCCATCTATATTGCTGCTATTCTCCATCTCACGAACCAACATCTGCCCCCGGGAGTCAAAATCACGTACAGAATCGACGGTCAACTTCTCAATATCAACCGATTTAGAGCTAAAGGTCAAACCACCACCATATCCATTATGGAGCTGCAGTATGCTGACGACAACGCTCTCGTAGCCCTCTCAGAAGAGGACCTTCAGTGCATCTTGTCTGCCTTTGCCAAAGCATACAAACAGCTCAGTTTGGCCGTCAATATAAAAAAGACACAAATACTCCACCAGCCATCACCAAACTGCAGTACACTTGCCATACCCCCAAACATCTCCATTGATAACATCCGACTGGAAAATGTGGACCACTTCTTATATCTTGGCAGCCTCCTCTCATCAAAAGCCGTCATCGATGATGAAATACATCACTGCCTCAGCAGTGCCAGTGGGGCTTTCTCAAGGCTAAGGAGGAGAGTCTTTGAGAACCGCGATCTCCAAGTGAAAACCGAAATCCTGGTTTATAAAGCGGTGGTGCTCCCCACTCTCCTGTATGGATCAGAAGCCTGGACTACATACAGCAGGCACTTAAAGGCACTTGAGGCACACCATCAGAGATGCCTCCGAAAAATCCTCAGGATTAGTTGTGAGGATAGACGCACCAACACCAGCGTCTTGGAGGAGGCTAACCTTCCCACCATCACTGCCACCATTGCCCAAAACCAGCTCAGATGGACTGGTCATGTTATGCGAATGCCTGACTCTCGCCTCCTGAAACAAGTCCTGTACTCCCAGCTAGCTGAAGGGAAGCGGGCTCCAGGAGGCCAGAAGAAGAGATTTAAGGACAACATAAAAACAAACCTAAAGAAGTGCCACATAGACCTAAAAACTTGGAAAAATATGGCAACCGACAGGGCGATCTAGAGAAACATTGTCCGTGAGGGTGCCGCACAGTACAACGCTGACCTCCATCATGCTGCACAAGACAAACGCAGACTCAGGAAGGAGAGAGCAACCAGCAATCAGGACCAACCCAAACCCACCACCATTACATTCCCCTGCCCACAATGCAGCAGAATAATCGGGTCCAGAATTGGCCTCTATGCCCACCTGAAGACCCACAAGGACCAAGAGGGAGGACAGTCATACTCGACTACGAGTGACCGCCGATGATGATGATGATGATTTCCGTTGTGTTGACACATAGCATAGAGGAAATAATCTGCATAAATTTGGTAACAACATCATCTGAGAGGCGTCTACTGTAGTAATATTTTTCTTTAGGAGCCAAATAGTCAGAAATAGTAAAATCAAAGGTTAACAGACAATGGTCTGACAGTATAAGGTTATGAGGAGACACTACCAGATTTTCTCTTTCTATGCCATATGTCAGAACAAGGTCCAATGTCTGGTGGAGATAATGGGTAGAATTTCCTACTTTCTGAGAAAACCCCATTGAGTCTAATATTGAATTAAATGCCATATTAAGGCAATCACTATCTACATCTTCATGTATATTAAAGTCCCCTACTATAATTATTCTAATTTCAGCACTAAATCAGCTAAGAATTCAGCAAATTTGGATAAAAACTCTGAGTAAGTTGAGGGAGGACGATCAACTATGGCAAATAAAATTGGGTTTAACCAAAAATTGCTAAAATGCCCAATACTTGTCACGGTGGCCCTCGCGAGCCACCGTAAGACACCAACAAGTCACCGGTGAGTTTGCAATGATGTTTATTAGGATGAAGGAACAGAGGATAACACAAAATAACAAAGTAATGGAAAGGAATAAGCCTCGATGGGCTCTATAATGAAAACAGGATCACAACAGGGTAAACTTCCAATCGTAGACAATGAATAGACAGTGTCAGAGCTGGGGAATGCCCAATGCGTCAGACAATAAGGAGTTTTGACGGAGACTGCTGCATTGGGCTGCATTCAGCATCCGCTTAAATGCCGGCCGCTAATGAGCCCTGAATGCAGCACAGCTGGCAGGCTTTGACAGCAGGAAGCTCCTCCGAGCGCTGTCACAATAAGAGCCCAGGGAGCCAGAGGGTAATCACTGCTGTCAAGCCTGCAGGAGATGACGTATGACCCGTGCGCAGACGAAATCAGCGCTCAGATCATAACAGTACCTCCCCCTCGAGGGTGGGCTCTGAATGCCCCATGACACCCACCCCCCCTCCCAGGGTGGGCGGAAGGGGGAACAGGCCAGGGGGGAGCGGACCAGCAAAGACCAAAAAAAAACATGACGACAACAGGAGCGCGCAGGCAGACAGAGAGAGAGAGAAAAAAAAACCGACACTCCCATGCACAAATTACAACCAAGGTAGAATGTAAAGGAGACGATCACAGGGCAAAATAACAGCAACCAGGATAATCACAAATACACAAACCATGGTCAAGGCAGACTGAAAATGAAACAATACAGAGCACGACAACAGAAAATGCCATATTCCCAAAGGTAAAAAAAGACATACCAACTGTTACAGGCAATGAATTTTAACAGAGGAAAAATGAACAACGAACACCCGCTAGGCGGGGGTGAGATGCAACAATATCATTAGTACTGTGGCATGAAGGCCGATAGTTCAGGGGGCCACCCTGCATCTAACGTCCACATCACAGGCAGGGGGAAAAGAGACAGTTCGGGCGGCCTACCCCAGTCCCATGCCCAGGGATACAGTTCCTCTGGCGGCCGGGCCCAATCGCTGAAAGGGCGGGAACGTTTGTCGGGTGGCCGACCCAGAACGCTGAACCGGTGAAACAGCTTGCCAGGCGGCCGACCCGCATCACACAGCCACCAGGACCGTAGGGGGGAAGTAGAAGGCGGCCTCCCTGGAGAGGGGGAAGACGAGGGGGAGCCGGGCGGAGTATTCGGAACCCCATCGGCCCCCAGTGGAGATGAGCTGTGATGAAGATCCTGAGGACGAGGATGATGATGATGAGGATGAGCCAGTCCAGTGTCTGGTGGCAGGGGATCTGCAGCTCCCTCACCGACCTTGACTTCAGCTGGTGCTACACCAGCGATGGACCCCGATTGGGTCACGGCTGCACCGGTGTCGGACCCCAATTGGGTCACAGCTGCACCCACGTCGGATCCCGATTGGGTCACGGCTGCACCCGTGTCGGACCCAGGACTGGGTCGGCGCCGCACCAGAACCGACCTCCAACCCTGAACCCGAAACCTCTGGCACAGCGACCGGAATCAGCTCCACACCGGTGACCCTGGGAGAAGGCTCAGGAGAGAGAAAAGAACCGGGATTAGGATCACCGGTAGCGACAGAGCCCAGCGAGATGAGTTCGGGCGCAGCGGATGGCTGCCCCTGGCTCATCTCTCTGAGAGACAGGCAAAAGTGCTCCAGAGTAGAAAGGAGAAAAACAAAGTAGAGCACTTGCCTTTACTCGGGTTCTGTCGCTGTCCAGGACTCCGACGATCTGAGCTCAGATGGAAGGAGATCGTCCTCTGGCTCCCACTCAGCTACGTTGGGCTCCGCAGCTGGCATGGTGGTGTCCGCAGCCTGAGGACCCTCCGGCACTGGCGTCCACGCCGACGACCCGCACAGCGTGGTGGCTGGGGACCCTCGACCCACTGGACTGGACCGCTCATCTGTGGAGACCCGGGGACGCTTCGGCGGCGGCACTGGCTCCACGCTGCAGTCCGCTCTCCTCCTCCGCCCACGACGTGGCTGCGGGGCTGAAACCAGGCTCTCCAGAACCGCAGGCCCCCTCCTCATCCGGCGACGTTGACCTGGCGACGTTGACCTGGCGTCGAGGACCGCTCAGCGGAGGGAGACACAGAGGAAGCGGGTTTAATAATAGAAGCTACAGCAGGTGGTGGGAGCTCGGGGGACTGCGAACCCCGAGCTCCACCCCCAGGAGTCAGACAAGGCAAACCACAATTATGGGGAGATGAGTGAACTTGTACTTGCCTGTCTCCCGGGGGCAGGATGGTTCCTGGTGTAGCGGACGTTGCTCCTCCCTTTCCCCGCCAGATGGTGACAGAGGGCCCCCTGGGAGGACGAGGGGGAGCCGCTCACGATGGATCTGGGACGAGGCTTGCCGGAACAGGACTCTGGGCACTCACAGCAGCCGGGGAAGGCGTTGAGGTGGAGGGGGTGACAGCCGAGACGAACCGGGCACGGAGCACTGACGGGACAGCAGGAGAAGATGACCCGGGGGGAGAGGCTGCGGGGATTCCCTCCTGGCGAGATGCCGAGGAAGCAGCTGACTGGGGAATTGAGTCTCTTTGGTGGCCTGGAACAGGATCCGGACGGGGTTCGTGCTGAGGTTTAAAGCTGGTGTGACAACGGCTTCTTGCAGGGGGCAAGGCGAAGGTGAGGTCCGGGAATCGCCGCTTCTGTGCGGAAACTGAAGCAAGCAGGTCGGCGTATTCGGGAAAGTCACTCAACGCTGGGTTCCTCTCCACCAGTCTGACTGCCGCCGTCACATGCTTAATTATCTGCGTGGGGTGACCAGCGGAACAAGCTGCCACCACTCGGTCCCAAATGGAAGCAGCTGCGAGTTTTAGCTTCTCCGGGGGATTCCCGAATGATGCCACACTCCGGCGGGGATCACCCCTGGGTGGTGCGAACTCCTGGACCAGAGTGGAGACAGGAATGGGATCCGGACGTGAGGAGCGAGGATGCCTCCTCTTCGGCTTCCTGCCGGGGTTTCCCTCCAGCCCATGGAGTATCTCGCGCTGTGTGGCGATGTCATCCCTCCTCGCACTGACTTCGGGGTGGTCGGCGTAGCGGGGAAGATGATTCAAAACGTCCTCAGCACAGTCCAGGTACCGGCGCACGTCACTGTGAAAGTTGAGGAGGGAGGCGGAGATGAGCGTTTCATCCATGTATTCCAGGGCGTCTGCCAGCTCGTAGCTCTGACTTTGAGCGCGGCCCCTCCGCGACGGCATGCTTCCAGCACACAGTACCCAGACAGGAAAGAGCAAAGTCCAAAAGCAAACTCACCGGGAACAGCGTCTCGGTGTGGCGCCTCCATTTAGGCATCCTGGCGGCAGTCTACTGTCACGGTGGCCCTCGCAAGCCACCATAAGACGCCAACAAGTCACCGGTGAGTTTGCAATGATGTTTATTAGGACAAAGGAACAGAGGATAACACAAAGTAAACTAAAACGGTAAACGACTTTAGACCAGTTGCTTTGACTTCAATTTTAATGAAAATTTTTGAAAAACTGGTCAGATGTGAGGTCCTAAAGCAGACTGAGCATGCATTGGATCCTCTGCAGTTTGCCTACAAGCCTCACAGAGGAGTGGAGGATGCCACTGTCACTCTGTTTAACATGCTTTTTAAACATCTGGATTTTAATGGGACACACGCCAGGCTTTTATTTGTGGACTTTTCCTCCGCCTTTAATACAATCCAACCTCATATTTTAGTTGAAAGGCTCCTGCAACAATTTGATTTGAGCAATAATCTGGTGGGTTGGATTCTGGATTTCTTAACCAACAGGACGCAGAGAGTAAGGGTCAATGGTACATTGTCTGACCAAAAGTGTTCTTTTACTGGCTCTCCTCAGGGGTGTGTGTTGTCACCACTACTCTTCATCCTGTACACAAACATGTGTCGGAGCAGACATGACAACAGACACATTATAAAGTATGCTGATGACTTAGTTATTGTCAGTCTCCTCCAGGATGGTGAGTGTGACCACGGCCCAGTAGTTGATGATTTTGTTCACTGGTGTGAGGATTCCTACCTGCAGCTGTATACGACAAAAACTAAAGACATGATTATTGACTTTAGGAGGAAAAATCCCAGGCACTAAGTCACCGTACTAAAAGGCCAGACCACCGAATGTGTACAATCCTACAAATATCTTGGGACGATTATTGATAGTAATTTAAACTTTGAAGAGAACTGTGAAAGGTGTGCAAAAAGGGTCAGCAACATTTGCATTGCTTGAGAAAACTTGCACGCTTCCAAATTGACCGAACCATAATGACAATGCTTTATCGGGCTTTTATTGAATCTGTTTTATCCTTTTCTTTAATGTCATGGTTTGGTCAGATAAAACTGAAACAGAGGAAATCCTTGGATCAGGTAGTTAGATGGTCCAGTCGTTTGCTTGGTGAGCCACAGCTGAGCCTGACATCCCTGTACACCAGACAGGTACAGAGGATGGCTACCTCCATTTTAAATGATGACTCCCACCCTTTGCACTGCAACTTTCAGCTTCTTCCCTCAAGACGGAGGTTTGCTGTCCCAAAAAGTAAAACCCAGCGCTACAAAAACAGCTTTGTTCCTGCTGCTGTCAAAGAGCTGAACAAGTTGTAACAATATATTGCACATAATTTAGGTACCTATTTATTAACTCCATTTTATATTTACTTATTTTTGTAGGATGTTATTGGGGTTCTAAATATTTTATTGGATTTTAGACCTTTGAGTTTTTAACCTCTTTGACTAGTTTTTAACTTTTAATATGACCCTTCTCTCTTACCTCTGGTTTTTCTCTCATCGCTTTGTCTTTATACCCTGATTGATGGAGCCTTGAGTATTTTTATCATGTTTATAGTCAGTTTCATGTGTGCCTGTGTTTGTGTCTATGTTGAATGTAATTTGTGGCTTGTAAATATGGATGTCACCAGACTGCAGAACAAATCTACCTACGGGTACAAATAAAGTAACCTGAACCTGAACCTGAACCTGAAAGTAACAAAGTAATGGAAAGGAATGAGCCTCGATGGGCTAAAACACACTATAATGAAAACAGGATCACAACAGGGTAAACTTACAATCATAGATGATGAATAGACAGTGTCAGATCCGGGGAATGCTCGATGTGTCAGACAATGAGGAGTTTTGACGGAGTCTGCTGCATTGGGCTGCATTCAGCGTCCGCTTAAATGCCGGCTGCTAATGAGCCCTGAATGCAGCACAGCTGGCAGGCTTTGACAGCAGGAAGCTCCTCCGAGCGCTGTCACAATAAGAGCCCAGGGAGCCAGAGGGTAATCACTGCTGTCAAGCCCGCAGGAGATGACGTATGACCCGAGCGCGGACGAGATCAGCGCTCGGATCATAACAATACTGAGGACCAAGCCCTCAAAGGAATTATAACGTGTTTTCTGCTTTACATTAACTAGTAATTTGGAATGGTATTGTTGCCATTAATTTGCACCAAAGGATTTTCAGTGTTATATTATTTAGAAAGTTGTTTAGAATTCTTTTTGTTTTATTCCAAAATAAATAAAGACAACCAATCCACTAGTAGAATGAGTGCGGAGAACAGGTTAAGGATACAGATTCATATTATATTAATACATCTGAATATGGAGCATTATGAAGAAACACAAAAAGGATGAAAAGTAGCTTCTTCTAAATAAAACTTTGGTCTCTAATTTATTAAAATATCAGGAACTAAAACTGTGTGATCACTGTTGGAAGTAGGAGATGGATGATACTTTTCCAGATTTAAACAATTTATGAATGTGCTGATAATTAAAAAAAACTACATAAAATTATGGTCAGATATTCAGAAATTTGTTTTTTCAGCACAAAGCAATTTGTAATATATTTCTAATACTTTTATTTCATGAATGAAGCTCTATATAAAGCTTGACATTTTTTCCACTGTTGTAGTATGAATTCATTAATATTACATTTTTATTTTAAAGATCAAATTGCTGTTACAACCCTCAGCCACTTCTATTTTAGTCGGAGATGGGGAAAATGGCTCTTTGGCTGGCAAAGGTTGCAGACCCCTGATCTAGTATGATCTAGTATTTGTAGCTGATCTAGAATGTTTTTGCAGCAGCTAATTACACTGGTGTTTGGGTTTTTGGGGTTTTTTTTTGTGCACCAGCATGAGCGTCAGGCATTAGTATGTAATCGGTATTCTATGTCCTGTTTATAATAATGTGTATATACTAGCATCATATGAAAAATTTGAACATAAATCCACCATTTCACCGCTGGGACTTAGAAATGCCTGTAGCTGCAGAGACACATGCTAGTGCAGAAAACTGTGTAGAAACAATGATTGCTTACCTTGTGCAAACGACGGTTTTCTGGTGGCTCACCTGGAAGATTTGAGGCGGCTGGAACATCCATTGGTGAATTGAACATGAGCCTCTAATGATTAATAGTTTTTAAATTACTCTTGGGTATATGCATTCATCCCACAAACCAGGTCGGCAAACACATCTGTTAGCAGTTAGGTAAACAAAGAAGCGTGACAACGACATTGGCGACGGCAGCCCAGAATGCAGCGCGCTATGGAGAACTGAGGCGAAAAACGCCGTGGGTGCCGGGCTGGAGTAAGGCGGAAGGGAAGAAATATAAGGTACAGACCCACCCTTCCATCCATTGTTATGGGGAATGTACGATCGTTACTGGGAAAGGTAGATGAGCTAGCGGCTATCTCCCGCTACGATAGCATATACCAGGAGTGTAGCCTGTTTCTATTCATAGAGACTTGGCTAACCGAATTAGCAGCAGATGCTAACATTGAACTGGAGGGTTTCCACGCGATACGGGCAGACCAAACATCAGACAGTGGCAAAGCAAGGGGCGGTGGAGTGATAATGTATGTTAACAACAACTGGTGCAGACCGGGACATATCACTGTTAAACAATGACACTGCAGCAAAGACATTGAGTTGCTAGCTGTTAGCATGCGGCCTACATAACTCCCGAGGGAATACTCACACGTGATCTGCATTGTTGTTTATGCAAATCCGACGGCGAACGCTGGGACAGCGCGTGACGTCATCCACTCAGTAACTGGCAGACTGCTGACAGAACACCCAGATGCTCTTCTCCTCATCTCAGGCGATTTCAGCCATGTTTCATTGTCTCCCATTCTACCCACGTTTACCCAGTATGTCACATGCCACACTAGAGACAATAAAACACTGGACTTATTCTACGCAAACACTAAGGAGGCGTACACTTCATCACAACTCCCCCCACTCGGGAGATCGGATCACAACTTGGTTCATCTCTGGCTGGTGTACTAACCCCTAGTGCACAGACAATCTCTGGCCATGCGCACAGTGAAGTTATGGTCTCAGGAGGCAATGGACGCTCTAAAGGGCTGTTTTGAAACCACCGCCTGGGAGCAGCTCTGCGATCCACATGGTGAGGACATCGATGGCCTCACTCACACCATCATGGACTACATCATCTTCTGTGTGGACAACACCGTTCCCTCCAAGACCATACGGTGTTGCTCAAACAACAAACCCTGGATCAACCCTGAGATAAAAACACTTCTGAGAGAGAAGAAGAGGATCTTCAGGTCGGGGAACAGGGAGATGCTGAAGTCCGTACAGAGGGAGCTGAGGAGAAAGATCAGAGAAGGCAAGGACAGCTTCAGGAAGAAGATGGAGGACAAGCTGCAACAGAGCGACATCAGCGGGGTCTGGAGAAACCTTAAAACCATCTCTGGGCTCCAGAATACCTCCCCCCAGGCCACGGGGGGCAGGGAGTGGGCGAACAATCTGAATCTGTTTTTCAATAGGTTTGACCAACCGCCCTCCCCCCTGACTGCACAACAACCACTGCTGCCTCTAAAGACATCAAGTCCTGCTGCCCACTCCCCACTCCACCAACACCCCCCCACTCCCAACACACAGCCCCCCAACCTGACCCTCACTAAGACCCAGGTGAGGACGGAGCTGAGGAAGATCAAGGCGAGGAAGGCATCGGGACCGGACGGCATCAGCGCAAAGCTCCTCAAGTCCTGTGCAGACCAGCTGTGTGGGATTGTGGAGTACATCTTCAATCTGAGCCTGAAGCTGGGGAGGGTACCACAGCTGTGGAAAACATCTTGTGTGGTACCTGTACCAAAGACTTCCCACCCCAAAGACCTGAACAGCTACAGACCAGTGGCCTTGACGTCCCACATGATGAAGACCCTGGAGAGACTGCTCCTTGCTCACCTCCGCCCCCTGGTGGATCCACTCCAGTTCGCCTACCAGCATGGCATTGGGGTGGAGGATGCGGTGATCTTCCTCCTTCACCGTTCTCTGTCCCACCTGGAGAAGCCCGGGAATGTGGTGAGGATCATGTTCTTTAACTTCTCCAGTGCTTTCAACACCATCCAACCGATGATCCTGAAGGACAAGCTGCTGTGCGCAGGGGTGGACCAGCACCTGTCATCATGGATCCTGGACTACCTCACAAACCAGCCTCAGTTTGTGAGAACCCGGGACTGTGTGTCCGACATGATCATCGGTAGCACGGAGGCCCCCCAGGGACCGGTTTTGGCTCCCTTCCTGTTCACCCTTTATACTGCGGACGTCTCACACAACACAACACACTGCCATCTACAGAAGTTCTCTGACGACTCTGCGATCGTCGGCCTCATCTCCAGCGGAGATGAAGCTGAGTACAGAGGGCTTATCCAGGACTTCGTGGACTGGTGCCATCGGAACTGCCTCCAGATCAACGCGAGGAAAACTAAGGAGCTGGTGGTGGACTGCCGCAGGCAAGGACAACCCCTCACAGCACCAGTAAATATACAGGGAACAGACATCGAGATGGTGACATCCTACAAGTACCTGGGTGTTCATCTGAACAATAAACTAGACTGGTCACACAATACTGACGCACTCTACAAGAAGGGACAGCGCAGGCTGTTCCTACTGAGGAGACTCAGGTCTTTTGGTGTACAAGGGGCGCTGCTGAAGACATTCTATGACACGGTGGTGGCATCAGCCATCACTTTTGGAGTGGTCTGCTGGGGCAGTGGCATTACAGCAGCCGATAGGAAGAGACTGAACAAACTGATCAAGAAAGCTAGCTCTGTCCTGGGGCAGCGCCTTGACCCAGTGGAGGAGATAGGAGAGAGAAGGATGGTGGCTAAACTGTCATCTCTGCTGGAGTCCGAGTTCCACCCTATGCAGGACATACTGAATGCACTGAGGAGCTCATTTAGCAGCAGACTACCATCATCGTAGGTGCGCAACCGAGAGGTTTCGCAGGTCCTTCCTACCTACGGCTGTCAGACTGTATAACCTAAGCAGGGCTGCTCGCAGAGATAGCAAAAAGATGTGACAACCTAATAGTTTTGAATGCAAAAGACACAATAGACTTATACAATGGTCCCCTCCGGCATACAACTAGGAAAATACCGGTCGATCATACCATGTAGGATAACTAAGTAGACGGTTGTGCTGTTTCATTCCATCTAGCTACAATGCTCCGCACTGTGTGTCTATATATATATATATATATATATATTTATATTTATATGTACATATGTATACTCGCTGTGCTTGTTTTTTCTCTTGCCTTCTGATTATTGCTCTGAGTGTTGCTATCCCTGTGCTGTTGCAATCCTGGAATTTCCCCATTGTGGGACTAATAAAGGCTTATCTTATGTTATCTTCTGATGTCAATGCCCATTGTCTATTACACAAAATAAAATGCACCATGGACTGATTCAATTCAATTCAATTCAATTCAACTTTATTTATATAGCGCCATTTCACAACAACAGTCATCTCATAGCACTATCAACTGTAGGGAGGACCCCCACAGTTGCAGAAAGACCCCAGCAATCAGGCGATCCCCTGTGAGCAAGCACTTGGCGACGGTGGAGAGGAAAAACTCCCTTTTAACAGGAAGAAACCTCCAGCAGAACCAGGCTCAGGGAGGGGCAGTCATCTGCTGCGACTGGCTGGGGGGTGAGGGGATAGAGAAGAAGAAAAGAACAGACATGTAGAGAGCAAACAGCACGATGGGGACTCAATCTATGGGAGAGAACAAACAAATGTTAATGACCAGCAAAAAAAAAATATTTCATAGAGAGTGAGGAAAGGAGTGAGGCCCAGTGCATTACTGGAGGTCCCCCGGCTGACTAAACCTATTAGCAGCATAACTAAGGGAGGGTTCAGAAAACACATGATCCCTCCCTAATTGTAGGCTATATCAAAAAGGTAGGTTTTAGCCCTATTCTTAAAAACAGAGATCGAGTCTGACTCCCGAATCCAGATTGGCAGCTGATTCCACAGGAGAGGAGCTTGATAACTGAAGGCTCTGCCTCCCATTGTACTTTTGGAGATTCTAGGTATTACAAGTAAACCTGCATTTTGGGAGCGTAGTGCTCTGTTAGGATGATACGGTAGTATCAGATCTTTTAAATAAAAAGGAGCCTGATTGTTTAGAGCTTTGTAAGTAAGAAGAAGGATTTTAAACTTAATTCTAAACTCTATGGGAAGCCAATGAAGGGAGGCCAGAACCGGAGAGATATGATCTCTCTTTCTAGTACCTGTTAAAACTCTTGCTGCAGCATTTTGGATCAGCTGAAGACTTTTTAAAGATGTTTTAGGACAACCTGATAATAAAGAATTACAATAATCTAATCTCGAGCTAACAAAAGCGTGGATCAGCTTCTCAGCATCACTCTGAGACAAGATGCTCCTAATCTTGGCAATATTACGCAAATGATAGAAGGCAGTCTTAGAAACAAATTTAATATGTGAATTGAAGGACAAATCCTGATCAAAAATAACTCCAAGGTTCCTCACAGAGCTATTAAGAGAAAGAGTAACTGCATCCAAACTGAAAGTTTGATTTGGAAAGGAATTTCTAAGGTTTTTTGGACCAACAAGAATGACTTCAGTCTTATCTGAATTTAATAGCAGGAAATTACAAGTCATCCAAACTTTGATTTCCTTACTTTGATTTCCTTAAGACAGGCTTCTAACTTGGCTAATTGATTAGTATCATCTGGCTTCATTGACAGGTATAATTGTGTGTCATCTGCATAACAGTGAAAATGTATACAGTGCTTTCTAATAATGTTGCCTAACGGAAGCATATATAAACTAAAAAGAGTAGGGCCAAGCACAGATCCCTGTGGAACTCCATGACTAAGCTTTGAGCTGAGAGAAAACTCATCATTTACATGAACAAACTGGAACCTATCAGATAAATAAGATCTAAACCACTGCAACGAAGTTCCATTAAGTCCAACATAGTGTTCTAATCTATCAAGTAGAATATTATGATCAATAGTATCAAAAGCTGCACTAAGATCTAAAAGGACAAGTACAGAAACTAGTCCATTATCAGATGCAATGAGGAGGTCGTTAGTGACCTTCACCAAGGCTGTTTCAGTGCTATGATGGATTCTAAACCCAGATTGAAACTCCTCAAATAAACCATTTCCCTGCAGGTGGTCAAATAATTGCATAGCAACAACTCTTTCTAAGATTTTTGAAATGAAAGGGAGATTAGAGATTGGTCTATAGTTAGCTAAAGCTCCTGGATCTAGCGTTGGCTTTTTGAGTAAGGGTTTAATTACAGCCGTTTTAAAAGCCTGCGGTACATGGCCTAAAGTTAATGAAGAATTGATTATATGAAGAATAAAGCTACCAATAAGTGGGAAGACTTCTTTAAATAACCTGGTAGGAATAGGGTCTAAAAGACAAGTTGAAGATTTGGATGAGGAAACTATTTTGTCTAACTCACAAAGGTCGATTGGAGTAAACTCATCAAGACAGACATCAATAGAAGGAGTTGTAGTAGTTACAGTATTTAAGTTAACTGTGGGAAGAATCTGATTGATTTTATCTCTGATGGATGAAATTTTATTATTGAAAAAGTTCATAAAGTCCTGACTAGTAAGCTCTAAGGGAATGCTAGGATTGACAGAGTCCTGACTCTTTGTCAACCTGGCTACAGTACTGAAAAGAAACCTGGGATTATTCTTGTTCTCTTCTATTAATGCAGAGTAATAACTCGTTCTAGCTTTTCTAAGAGATTTTTTATAAATTAAAAGATGATTTCTCCAAGCTAAATAGATTTCATCTAAATTAGTAGAGCGCCATTTTCTTTCTAATTGACGAGTCTTCTGTTTTAAGCTACGAGTTTCTGTGTTGAACCAAGGAGTTAAAAATCTCTGATTAGACTTTTTCTTTTTTAAGGGGGCCACCAAGTCTAGAGCCTGATGTAGAGAAGCTGAAACACTATCCACCATGTTATCAATTACAGAAGGAGCAAGCTGTCTATAGCTTATTTCCGTTGTGTTGACACATGGCATAGAGGAAACAATCTGCATAAATTTGGAAACAGCATCATCTGAGAGGCATCTACTGTGATAATATTTTTCTTTAGGAGCCAAATAGTCAGAAATAGTAAAATCAAAGGTTAACAGACAATGGTCTGACAGTACAGGGTTATGAGGAGACACTACCAGATTTTCTATTTCTATGCCATATGTCAGAACAAGGTCCAATGTATGGTGGAGGTAATGAGTAGAATTTCCTACTTTCTGAGAAAACCCAATCGAGTCTAATATTGAATTAAAAGCCACATTAAGGCAGTCACTATCTACATCCACATGTATATTAAAGTCCCCTACTATAATTATTCTATCAGATTTCAGCACTAAATCAGCTAAGAAATCAGGAAATTCGGATAAAAATTCTGAATAGGTTGATGGGGGACGATAAACTATGGCAAATAAAATTGGGTTTAACCTGGAATTGCTAAAGTGCCCAATACTGAGGACCAGGCCCTCAAAGGAATTATAACATGTTTTTTGCTTTACATTAACTAGTAATTTGGAATGGTAAATTGCTGCTACTCCTCCTCCACGACCAGAACTTCTGGGATTTTGACAGTTTAAATAACCAGAGGGAGTTGATTCATTTAAACCAACATAATCCTCTTGTCCTAACCAAGTCTCTGTAAGGGAAATTAAATCAATCTGATGATCAATTAACAGATCATGGACTAACAGAGACTTGGGAGTTAGAGACCTAATATTTAATAAACCACATTTAATTTTTAAATTATGAGGAGGAACAGAGGCCAAATCATTCAATTTAGAGGCTTTATGTTTAATTTGAGTTTTACCAACTTTTTGCTTAATCACTTTGGGATGCTTATATATTATATTTTTATTTACTTTGGAGGGAGCAGACAACGATTCTCTGATGGGGAAGACAGGGGCTAAGCTGAGGGGTGGCGGATGAAGAGGAGCTGCAGAGAGGCGTGTAAGACTGCGACTCTGCTTCCTGGTCCCAACTCTGAGTAGTCATGGTTTTGGAAATTTGGATAAAAAAGATGCCAGATTGTTAGATAAATGAGAAGCACCATCCAAAGTGGGATGAATGCTGTCTCGTCTCATAAGACCAGGTTTTCCCCAAAAAGAGCTCCAATTGTCAATGTAGCCCACGTCATTTTTAGGACACCACACAGACAGCCAGCGGTTCAAGGATGACGAGCGACTAAACATGTCATCACTGGTCAGATTGGGGATTGGGCTTACATTCTGATAACAGAATGTAAGCTTTAAACACATAATTGACATGTGTTCACCTCATTCACTTAATGCATTACTTTATTCTTCAGTCATGATACAGTGCAGGCTCCTCAAATGTTTTTGCTAGGGCTCTGCATTTGTTTTTTCCAGTGAGCCGGAAGTCCAAAACAGTGCCAATATGCTGGCGGATATTTCATTTTCATGTTGGGAGGGACAATAAGCAGAACAATTTTTCCAGAGTAAATACTGAGGGGACACTGTAAGTATTATTGTTGTCAGTCACAAATTTATGAGAAAGAATGTACAAATGTACACTTATGGGAAGAAGCTGCAAATTTACAAGAATAAAATCATAAATTTGAGGAAGAGAATTGCAAATTTAAAAGAAACGATTCCATATTTAGAAAAAGTCAAGTTTACTACAAAAAAGTTGGAAATGTAATGAGAAAAATAAGTAAATTTACAATAAAAATCTCACATCTATTACAAAAAGGTGACAAATTTACATGAAAAAATTGCAGATTTAAGATGCAAAATCAGATTTGTGAGAAAAAAGTGGAAAATTTACAACAAAAAAGTTTTACATTTACAAATAAATGCAGTCAATTAATGAGAAAAAGTTACACATTTATGAGAAAAGCTGCAAATTTTTAAAGAAAAAAACTGACCCCCAATCCCGGACTTCCTTGATTTATGCCTATGTGCTCAGGCAGTTCTGCTGTGGGAGGAGCTGGGTCAATGCAGCGACTTTCAGCGGCACTTAGCAGAACATTAATGCACGTAATTGCACCAGTGATGTGCGCGCCCACACACACAGGTGACGAGTGCGGTCTTTGAGCTACGGTAGCAGCAAGGCCAAGTTTGTGGTAGTGGTCAGGCTACCACTAAATCGGTCAGATCTGTTGTTTGAATGGAGAGATGACAACCACAGGTGTCGCGCAATGCACATACACAACGCTGAAGGCAGCACAGCAAAGTGGGTAAGCACAGAGAAGTGAAAATCTATATACAGTATATAAATGGACTCTGTGGTGTGGGTATGTATGTATGTGACAAACTCTGTCCCCCTAATAACTCAGAAGCCACTTGACCGTGGGCTCTCATCTCTTGCATGGCGATGCTGCAATACCTCAAGAGTGCACCTAACAAGTTTCACAGAAACTGATAATTTTCCACTCAAACCTGTCATGATCTGGACACCATGTCCACACTTTCTATAATTTTTGAACTGTTTTCACAATTATTCTGTCATCATTAGTAGTTTGTGTATCCTTAATTTCTTGTTTCAGATATTGTTTTCTCGTCTCTCCCACTGTTTTTCTATACCTATAGCCACTTCCGCATGTTTCTGTCCAGCCCTTACTTAGTCCCAGCTGTCTTATGTTAATTTTCTGTTCCCTTTTTTAAGTCCTCATTTTTCTGTTGCACATTATCGGGACATTACAGAAATTTCCCTCTGGTTTGTTTTTATCATTTAAGAGTGTTTGTAGCCTAGCCGGCTCTTTTGATTCTCAGCCCCCGTGCTGTACTTTTTAATTCAGCCTGTTGAAGAAATTGTTTTTGCACTTAAAGTCCTACCCAACTGAAGGAGTCATCTTGCAGCCAGAGGTGTTATGTCATAGTTAGTTAGCTAGAGGCTCAAGTGCAAGGCAACTAACACCAGAGGAAAACAGACACGGAAAAACGTTTTACGTAAAATTTATTGAAAATACACAACAGTAAAGAAAGCAGCACATGCCGAGGAACACACAGCCTAGAGAGAGGAAGAGAAAGAGAGCTGATTAGAGGCTGATAATAATACTTGGAATAAAGGAGTGTGTGCTGGGGAATTCTTACTAAAAATGAGCAGAGGACTCAGCAGTGAAACCCAGCAAAGACGGGTGGAGGAGCCAGCGGTGCTGAGCTGATGGGAGTGGCTGGAGAAAGGAGAGGCGATGGAATGGAGCTGAGGAGTGGACTGACCGGGTGGAGTAGGAGAGATGATGAGAGCAGGCGAGCGCGCTGCAATCCCGGAGACACACCACTGAGATGGCAGCAACCTGGGGAAAGAGGAGGAGAAGGAAAGTTAAGCTTGGGTTTCAGGTTCAGGAAACTAGACCACAATAGACGGTAGCAATACCCAACGGTCCAGCGCTGGAGCATTCAGCAACTGATCCTTTTATGCGCTGGAGACAGCAGGTGCGTCCACTCACACAGGTGCACTGATGACCTGTGGAGCCAGAAGACAGACCAGGAAGCTCCCACAGGAGGGGAGGGGGAGTGCGTTCACCCGATCATCACAGTGTCCCCCCCTCAAGGGGTGCCTCCCGGCGACCCTCCAGGCTTGTTGGGAGGTGCCCGGTGAAAGGCTCGGACCATCCCCTTGTCGTGGAAGTTGGAACCGGGGATCCATAATCTTTCCTCCTCTCTGTAGCCTTTCCAATGCACGAGGTACTGTAAACCCTGGCCCCGATGGCGAATGTCCAGAATCCTCTGCACAGTGTAGGTGGTCTGGCTGACGAGGATCCTGGGACGAGGAGGAGACTTCGGGGGGGGGGGTGCTGGCGGAGGGGGGCTTTACCCGGGAAATGTGTAAGGTCGGATGGATGCAGAGTGTCGGCGGCACCTTGAGGCAAACCGTCACGTCACTGATGACCTTTGTGATGGGAAAGGGACCCAGGAAACGGGGTGACAGTTTTCTAGACTTGGTCTTCAATGAAATTTGATCCACCGACAACCACACTCTGACCAGTGGAGTATTTAGGCGTCAGATTTGGTGAGCGGCTTTAATAAAATTAACAACTTTTTACATAAATTTGGGCCAGGGGGAGCCCCTATGGAGAGACCCATGGATTGGAACACATATGTCTGCATGATTCGACTGATGATGTGGAAACATCTATCTGGTTTGGCACGATCACAGGATTTTTCTGCTGATTGGCTCTGGAGTTTTCCTGGTGTATCGAAAATTTAACTAGAAGAGCTAATCAAAGCGGTCCCAGCGTAGCTGCTTCTTCAACAATTCGAATAGACGGGGGAGAGCACTAACTAACGGCAAGACTAACATGGAAATTACCATCTGGCATGCACTGTAGAGGGATGGACTCTGCCGGACATGCTTCCCATGTTTAGAAGGGAAACATCTGGAGTCGTTTTGGTGCCCTCCAAGAATGGATTTAAAGCCTATGTATGGAAATTATGAACACAGGATTGCAAGAGCTGTAAATTCTATACTCTGAGTGATCTGTGTTATCAGACCTTGAATTCAGTGCCCTGTTGACTATTTTCCTCCTGGATTAAGACAAAACAGAAGATTGTGCTTCTCTTCATAAACATTCTGGTGTGCTGCAATCTGAACTCTCAAGGACAGTGACTGGCTCAGGAAATTTCCATCTGCCATGCCTCAAGGACATGCTTCCGAGTTTCAGACACTAAGACATAACATCTCGGCTGGGAGAGATTTGCTGCCTCCAGTAACTGATAAACACCCACCTGCATTCAACATACACGAACACACTGATTCACATATACTGAATTACATCCATTCATTCACTGATCCTCTCTGACTTTTGGTTTTGTTGTCTGCTAAATGTGCATTGAGGGTTTTTTTTCCTGCAATCAAAATTTCGCTCACTCACTGAGCGCCATTTTGATAAACATGTTTTTTTCTCTCGTCTACTGTGTCATTCCATATCCCTTCCCTTTTTCTTTTTTTATCACCACTATGACTGGCGCCTAGCGGCTTCCCCGGCCTTGGATGCACTCTGCAGAGCGTGCCCAAATGCCAAGTCACGTTTCGTTACCTTGTATTCATACATGTGTAATGACAATAAAGTTGAATCTCATCTCATCTCATCTCAGTGCCCGCCTGCGGTCAGCATACTGGCGGTTCCACTCAGTCGACTGGAGAAGGGTGGTCCGGGTGGGCCTCCCCAACCGATGGCAGCGGCGAGCGTGGGCCTCCATGGAAGAGACATGACCTCTCTCTCCACCATGGCCAGTGGAGGGGGGGGGGGGGTATAGCCCATAGAGGCCTCAAACGGCATCAATCCGGTGGCAGAGGAGACGTCCAAATTATGGGCATATTCCACCCAGGTCAGGTGGGTGCTCCAGGTTGAAAGGTTAAAGGAAGCCACGCATCTCAGGGCAGCCTCCAGGGACTGGTTAGCACGCTCAGCCTGCCCGTTGCGCTGAGGGTGGTAACCGGAGGTGAGACTGACTGTGGCGCCGAGAAAGTGACAGAAGGATTTCCAAACTTGTGAGGTGAATTGGGGGCCCCGTTCAGACACAATGTCCAAAGGTATACCACGAAGGCAGATGACATGAAGGGTGAGCAGGTTGGTGGTCTCAGCAGCAGAGGGCAGCTTGGGAAGGGGCACCAAATGAATAGCTTTGGAGAAGCGATCAACAATAGTGAGGATGACAGTGTTGCCCTGTGAAGGAGGGACGCCCGTAATAAAGTCCATAGCGATGTGAGACCAGGGGCGACTGGGAACCGGCAGGGGTGCAGGAGACCGGCTGGTGGTGAAGAGTCCGACTAATTAGTGGCACACACCTGGCAGACTTTGATGTACTCCCGCACATCTGTCTGAAGAGTGAGCCACCAAAATACACCCTGCACCAGATCGATGGTGCGGGAGATGCTGGGGTGACAGGCAAAGTGACTGGTGTGCCCCACAGGAGGACGTCACTACGTAGGGCAGAGGGGATGAACAGGCAATCACTAGGGCCTGCCTTGGGCTTGAGCTCCGTGGACTGGGCCTGCCGGACTCTCTGCTCAATCTCCCAAGAGAGGGTGCCAACTATGCAGGAAAAGGGTAAGATGGATTCGGGAGGAGTAGAGGAAGGTGACAGGTCAGAGGCGAAGTGGCAAGAGAGAGCATTGTGCTTAATATTACGGGATCCAGGCCGGTAGGTGATGGAGAGATTGAATCTGAGAAAAAATAAGGCCCAACGAGCTTGCCTGGAATTAAGCTGCGGGCTGATTTTAAGTATTCTAAATTTTTGTGATCAGTCCACACAATGATGGGATGAGCGTCTCCCTCTAGCCAGTGCCTCCCTTCCTCTAATGCCAATTTACTTGCTAACAGCTCTCGATCTCCTACACCATAATTCCTCTCGGCCAGGGTCAACCGCCAAGAGAAATACGCGCACAGGTGTAGCTTCTGATCGGAGGCTGAGTGCTACGAGAGAACAGCGCCCACCCCCGAATCAGAAGCATCCACCTCCACTACAAACTGGAGCTGAGGGTCTACCTGTGCCAGGATGGGCGTGTCGGAGATCAGGGCCTTCAGTTCAGTGAAGGCCTGCTCCGCTGCCTCAAACCATTTAAAGGGAACCTTGGTCGAGGTCAGCTTAGTCAGGGGCTGAGCAACTTTACTGTAATTTCTAATGAACCTGCGGTACAAATTTGCAAAGCCCAAGAAACGCTGGAGGTGTTTCCTGGATTGGGGGGTTGGCAAGTCTAACACCACCTTCACCTTAGTTTGGTCGGCCCTCAGCTCACCTTCAGCTACAATGAAGCACAGGAAGGAAGTAGAGCGGGTGGAAAACTCACACTTTTCAGCCTTCGCAAACAGCTGATTCTCCAGGAACCGTTGTAGCACTGCCCAGACGTGGACTGTGTGTTCCTCTGGCATGCAGGAAAAAATTAAAATGTCATCCAAATAAACAAAAACAAATTGGTTCACCATGTCGCGGAGGATGTCATTGATCATGCATTGGAAGATGGCGGGGGCATTGGTCAGCCCTTTGCGAATGTGAACCAAGTGATATGCGTTGTGGAGGTCCAGTTTAGTGAATACCTGCATACACTGAAGGAGCTCGAAAGCTGAATTGATCAGGGGCAGAGGATATTTGTCTTTAATAGTTTTCACGTTGAACTTGCGATAATCAATGCAGGGACACAGGCAGCCGTCCTTCTTTCCCATAAAAAAGAAACTCGCTCCGAGAGCAGTCGAAGAAGGCCGAATGAGGCTGGCGTTCACGGAGTCTTTAATATAGCTCTCGATTGCCTCCCTCTCCCTCGTCCAGAAAGACTGTAGAGCCGGTTGGACGGCAACCGCGCGCCCGGGAGGAGATCTATAGTGCAGTCGTAGGACCGGTGAGGTGGTAGTGAAAGGGCCCTCGACTTGCTAAAGACCTCCCCAAGGTCATGATAGACCTTGGACACGAGGCTGAGGTCCGGTGGCTCGGCTGAAGGAGAGGAGATGGGGAGTGTGGGTAAACAGGCGGCCGGACGGAGGCATGAGGATAAACAGAAAGCACTCCACCGGGAAATGGAGTTCTGACCCCAATTAATAATCAGATTGTGTTTTTGGAGCCAGGGATAGCCTAGGACCACCGGAGAGGAGGAGCTAGGAAGAACGAAAAAAGAGAGGGCCTCCCGATGGTTCCCGGAAAGAAGGATGGACACTGGCTCGGTTTGGATGGTCACGGAAGCTAATCTACAGCCGGAAAGGGCCGCAATGTTCAACGGAGCTGGCAGTTTTTTGGTTAGAATTCCTATCTCCTGCACAAGCCACTGTGAAGTGAAATTTTGTTTGGCCCCTGAATCAATTAGCGCCAAGACCTTCTTCTCGGCCCCAGGTAACTGAATGAGGGCCGGCAGAGAAAAGTTATCAGGGGGATTGATGTGAATCCTGCCCGCCAGACCCCCCACGGCTACTGATTGGCCGAATCTTTTGGTTTGATCAGGCAGTTTGGTAATTTGTGCTCCATGGAGCCGCAGTACATGTAGGCACTGGCCTTCCTACAGCGTTGGTGCTCCTCCGGAGTCAAGCGGGTCTGACCCAGGACAATTGGCTTGGAGGAGGGATCCAATTTGGCGGCGCACATAGCCAGTGGTGGTGGTGGTGGTGGTGGGGTGATTGTGAGAGGAGGGGCAAACATGAACTGCCAGGTCATCGTGGAGGTTGGAATTTAGCCCCCAGAGGAAGGCAACATCATTCTACCCAGAGTCCACCGCGACAACCTGGAATTCAACCGATCAATCGGCCGTGAACCGATTCCCCTGCTAAAGCAACATAAGGCGGCTCATGATGTTCCCCTCGCTGTCTGAATGGTCAAAGGCCTGAGAAACTCTTGAACAAAATGTTCGAATGTGTAGTTAGGTCCCTCAGCGCTTCTGAGGACGGACTGAGCCCAACTGAGCGCCCAGTCCCAGAGCAATAGGGTCATAAAGTGAATTTTACAATTGTCATCCGGTTAGTCCCCTCCCACCCGCTGCAGATAGAGCCGAATGTGGAGTAAAAACCCCTTACATCCGCCCACCTCCCCCTCGTACGGGGCAGGTGACAGAACAGTGATGGTCCGGCGGGTGGTTGACACTGCCGGCGCAACAGGAGGAGGGGAAGGCCCCAGACAAGACAAATGGCAGAGGTGTTCGGAAACAGTGGCCAACTGTTGCGTAATTGTTTGTAATTGCTCAGGAAGCACGGCCAGCTGGCGCTCCATGGCGTCTAACCGGAAGAGCACAAAGTGCTCCCCTGATGTAGCGCCCGCTGATCCTCGATCCGGGCTGGACCAGTGCAAGGCAACTAACACCAGAGGAAAACACTCAGGCACGGAAAAATGTTTTACGTAAAATTTATTGAAAATACACAACAGTAAAGAAAGCAGCCATGCCAAGGAACACACAGCCTAGAGAGAGGGAGAGAAAGAGAGCTGATTAGAGGCTGATGATAATACTTGAAATAAAGGAGTGTGTGCTGGGGAATTCTTGCTGAAAATGAGCAGAAGACCCTGCAGTGAAACCCAGCAAAGACAGGTGGAGGAGCCAGCGGGGCTGAGCTGATGGGAGGAGCTGGAGAAGGGAGAGGCGATGGAATGGAGCTGAAGAGTGGACTGACCAGGTTTAGTAGGAGAGTGATGAGATGATGAGAGCAGGTGAGCGCGCTGCAATCCCGGAGACACACCGCTGAGACGGCAGCAACCTGGGGAAAGAGGAGAAGGAAAGTTAAGCTTGGGTTTCAGGTTCAGGAAACTAGACCACAATAGACAGTAGCAATACCCAACGGTCCAGCGCTGGAGCATTCACAAACTGATCCTTTTATGTGCTGGCAGCCAGGCGACAGCAGGTGCATCCACTCACACAGGTGCACTGATGACCTGCAGAGCCAGGAGACAGAACAGGTACCTCCCACAGGAGGGGAGGGGGAGTGCACTTAACCACTCATCACATGTTATCTGACACAATGTCCCGATCAAAGGACTCTGCTGGTATTGGATTTTAGTGTGATCGGTCTGGAGGAAGAGGAGTGCTGGGCAGCGGAGTTTATTGAAGACCTCATCTCTGTGTCAAATAATTGCTTTGGAAGGCAGTTTTGTGTTTAAAGCTGGACCCAAGGTAGCAGGCGGGACTTAGTGTAACAATGATTTATTAATTTCTCCTTCAAGTCTTCACAACAACAGGTAATGTACAGATCTGCTTTTCTTTCCCTCCCTTCCCCCCTCCCCCCTCATCTTCTCCTCCAGCTGGCTGGTTCACTGGATTGGTCGATGGGTCCGGCTGTGGTTGGTCTTCAGCTCTCTGCTGCTACTGGACAATATGGCATCTTTGGTCTCCATAACTTTAAAACAAACTGGCAAAAAGTGTTTCTAACATCACTACATGCGAGAAATAGTAGGTTCAGTTAATGAATCCGTTGTTATTTGACATCAAAAACCGCAGGTTTAAAAGTTCAAGATGAGAGTGCTGCCTCTAGTTCATGACAGTATGGAAAAAGCCTTTACCGAGGGAAGTCTTTATGCAAATGAGCTGTAGGGGTCCCACGGACGACTTGGCACAACACAGTACAGTTTTTGACCGCTCCGCACCCAAATGCTTTTCACTGTGTTTCCAATACACAATAACGAAAAACGACGGAACCAGTGGACACATAGCATGAATCACAAATCTGTCCTTAGTTTAAAGTGGTCCCCCCTTTCTGATGTCTCATTTTATTGTTTGTCACACGTAAATGTTTCAGATCATCAAAATTTAAATATTAGACAAAGATAATACAAATAAAAACAAAATGCAGTTTTTAAATGAAGGTGTTTATTATTAAGAGTAAAAAAAAAAAAAAAAACCTGCTGATTCAGGCTCCCGGGACTGGGCCTGGCGGACCCTCCGCTCGATATCCCAGGTGAGGGCTCCGACGACACATGAAGAGGGGAGAATAGGCTGGGGGTGGGATGCGGGTGCTACCTGCCCAGAATCAAACTGGCACGATAGTGCATCCGGTTTGATATTACGGGCCCCAGGCCGGTACGTGATAGTAAAGTTGAACCTTTGAAAGAATAAGGCCCAATAAGCCTGCCTGGCATTGATTCGGTGGGCCAACCGCAAGTACTCCAAGTTCTTGTGGTCGGTCCACACGACTATGGGGTGAGTAGCCCCCTCTAACCAATGTCTACATTCCTCTAATGCCAACTTAATGGCAAGGAGCTCTCTGTCCCCTGCGTTGTAATTCCGCTCGGCCTGCAAGAACTGCCGAGAGAAATATGCGCACGGGTGGAGCTTCTGGTCGGAGGGTGTGTGCTGCGAAATGACAGCGCCCACCCCCTGATCAGAAGCATCCACCTCAAGGACAAATTGGAGCTGGTTGTCAACCTGAGACAAGATAGGTGTTTCAGAGAACAGACCCTTTAATTTAACAAAGGCCCGTTCTGCTGCCTCGGTCCAGCAGAAATTAAATTAAATTAAATCACCCTTATTGTCATTCAACTGTACAACCAATCATGTACAGTAGAACGAGATTGTGTTTTACCTATCTACTGTGTTAATCACACACACCCCAAGTGCAAAATCAGAGGGCTGCTGCCATGCAAGGCGCCGCCACAAATTTCCCTCCTCCATTCCATTATTGCTGAGCACCAAGCTGGACGGCAGCAAGTTCCACTTTTATATGGTCTTCGGCATGACCCGGCCGGGATTTGAACCCCTGCCTCCCGGGTGTGGGGGTGGATGCTCTACCAACTGAGCCACCACTCCGGTGGAAATGGAAAGAAAGGAACCTTAACAGAGGTCAGCTGTGTAAGGGGGAGTGTTATCCAACTATAGTTCATGATGAACCTGCGGTAGAAATTCACAAACCCGCGGAAGCATTGGAGCTCCCTACAGGAGTGGGGAGTTGGCCAATTAAGCACTGCCCTTTCCTTGGCCAGGTCGGCAATCAGTCTCCCTTCAGCCACTATGAAGCCCAAGAAGGTGGTAGAACTGGTGGAGAACTCACACTTCTCGGCCTTGACATAGAGCTGGTTCTCCAAGAGCCTCTGTAAAATGGCTCTTACATGGACCTCATGTTCCTCTGGTGAGTGGGAGAAAATTAAGATGTCATCCAAATAGACAAAAACAAACTGATTCAGCATATCGCAAAGGACGTCATTGATGAGCCGCTGGAAGACGGTGGGGGTGTTAGTGAGCCCAAACGGCATGACCAAATATTTATATTGCCCCAGACGTGCTCTAAAAACCGTCTTCCACTCATCTCCCTCACAAATGCGAATCAGGTGGTATACGTTCCTAAGGTCTAATTTGGTGAATACCCGTGAGCGCTGAAGGAGTTCAAACGCGGAGTTCAAACACAGAACCATTATGCAGTAGCTGGGTACAATCACCGAGCATTTGGTTAACTGGCTTCCTCCGGAGCTTTCTGCTCTGCCTGCTCCGGTTGTTCAATCTGTGGTGCGCCGTACTACTTTCGTCCCCACTCCTGCCCCATATGTGGGGGAGGTGGGGGGATGCAAGGAGTTTCTGTTGCATGTACAGCTGTATTTTGAGCAGGTGGGGGGGGGAATACCCGGAGGACACTGCCAAAATTCAGTTTTTGGCTCTTCTGCTCCAGGGCTGGGCCCTCAGCTGGGCTCGGTCTGTCCTCGATAGTTCCGAGGGTCACCACTACACGTTTGAGCAATTTGTGGCCAAATTCACTTGCGCCTTTCACCATTCAGAGATGCAGGGGAACGTGATCAGCCATGTACTGACGCTCCGCCAAGGGGCTTGGTCCGCGGCTGATTACACATTGGAGTTTCGGGTCGAAGCGGCAGAGTTGGGTTGGAATGAGGTTGCCTTATGCAGCACATTCCTCCTCAGCCTGAACATGAACCTCCGCGATGACTTGGCGGTTCACGCTGTCCCCAAAACTCTGGATGGCTTAATCGATCAGGCAGTCTGTTTGGATAACTGCTACCGTGAGTGCGCGAAGGAGCGACAATCTTCCTTTCGCCCGTTTGCTGCACATGGACCCACCATGGCTACTGACACTGGGGGCGCTAGTGATCCTCCCAAGCCGATGGAGCTCAGTTGGACCCATCTGTCCAACGAAGAGCGTCAGGGGGGCAGGAGGGCAGGCGCGTGCATGTACTGTGCTTTTATGAAGCACAGTCTGGACGACTGCCCTGGAGGTTAAAAAGATGCGGCTTAATGAAGATCAGGCTCCCCTGATGGCAATAGAGGGATATCAGATGTTTCATATTAACAGATCTCAAAAAAAGGGTGGTGGTGTTGCACTGTATATTGATGACCTGTATAGGTGTAAGCTTGTAAATGGAATGTCCTTTGCACTACCAGGGATTCTGGAATGTGTTACTGTTGAGATCGACCAAGATAAAACAAAAAAATCTAATTATAAGTTGTATATATAGAACGCCGGGAACTTGCATTGAGACATTCAGAGATAAATTAGTCGAGCTGTACAATAATATTACTAGTAAGAAAATGGTAGTAATTTGTGGAGATTTCAATATTGATTTACTAAATCCATATCAACAAAATGTAATTACAGAGTTCATGAATTCTATGTACAGTATGAGTCTATATCCCACAATAACACATCCCAGTAGAATCACAGTTCACACTGCTACACTTATTGACAACCTGTTTGTTAATATTATTGATAAGAAAATAGAAAGTGGATTATTGATAAATGGTATAAGTGACCATTTGCCAACCTTTGCACTTATCCATGGCCACACGGGGGCCAATACAGAAAAATTTTTAAAATTGTTCAGATACAAATCACCAAATGCAATCAGTTTTTTTAAAGAAGACTTGCTGAAGCAAGACTGGACAGAAGTCTATGTATCAGATGTAAATGAAGCCTATGACACATTTATGAACATTGTAACCACTCTTTATGAAAAAAATTGTCCATTAGTAAAGAAAAAGCTTAAACATAAATTTGTCGATAAGCCATGGTTAACCAAAGGATTACAAAAAGTGTGTAAAAAGAAAAATTTATTATATAAAGCTTTTCTAAAGAAAAGGACAAAAGAAGCAGAGCAGCGGTATAAAACATACAAAAATAAGTTAACATATATAATAAGATGTAGTAAAAGAGACTATTACAGTAAAGAACTGGAGAAAAACAGAGACAATATTAAAAATACATGGACAATACTTAACAATATTCTTGGAAACAAAAACAGAAATACAAGCTACCCAACCGATTTTTCATAAAATAATAAAACGACTCAGAGTGTGAATGCAGCTTCACCTGCAGATGAATTTAATAACTTTTTTGTTAACATTGGTCCTAATTTGGCTCGAGAAATACCCATTATGGCACCTACAGGTGATACAATAAGCAAAAACACTGCTATAAAAGACTCCATTTTCATAAAGACCACAGACGAGAGAGAGGTCATTGAAATTGTTAAATCATTTAAAAGTAAAACATCTACGGACTGTGATGGTATTGACATGCTTTTAGTCAAAACTATCATTGAATGCTTAGTGAAACCACTGACGTATATCTGTAACCTGTCTCTCCAAACAAGTATATTTCCCAATGCAATGAAAATAGCTAAAGTAATTCCAATATACAAGACGGGTGACAGAGGGGAACTTTCAAACTATAGACCAATTTCACTATTGCCGCAATTTTCCAAGATACTTGAAAAAATATTCTGTGAGAGAATTGACAACTTCATAATGAAGAATAATTTATTGTGTGAGCAGCAATATGGGTTCAGACACAAGAGGACAACTGCATTTGCTCTAATGGAATTTATAGAAAAAATATCAACTGCCATTGAAAATAAAGAGTATTCAGTTGGGGTATTCCTGGATCTTAAAAAAGCATTTGATACAGTGGATCATAATTTATTATTAAAGAAACTACAAAATTGTGGTATTAGAGGGGTAGCACTGTCCTGGTTATGTAGTTACTTAAAGAACAGATATCAGTATGTATGTGTTGGTAACAAAAACTCACAGATACTGAAGGTTACTTGTGGAGTCCCACAGGGTTCAGTTTTGGGGCCATTGTTATTCAATATGTATATAAATGATATATGTAAAGTTTCGTAAAAAATGGATTTAATATTGTTTGCCGATGACACTAATTTATTATGCAGTGGAAGCAATTTGGAGCAACTTTTGGATACACTCGGAAAGGAATTAGGAAAGCTTAAACTGTGGTTTGATTCAAACAAATTAACGCTCAGTTTAAGTAAGACAAAATTTATAGTTTTTAACAACCATCACAACAACTTAGTATCTAAACTCAGTGTAAATGGTGTAGAGATTGAAAGGGTATCCAAAACTAAATTTCTTGGAGTAATAATTGATAATAAACTGTGTTGGAAGTCACATATTAATTAAATTAAAGGTAAAGTCTCCAAATCAATTGCAATATTACACAGAGTGAAATATTTGCTGAATCAACCCACATTATATACTTTGTATCATTCATTAATACTCCCATACATGACATATTGTACTGAAGTATGGGGAAATACATATAAAACAAACATATATCCAGTCTTTATGCTTCAGAAGAGAGCTATTAGAATAATAAACAAAGCAGCTTACAGGGAACCAACAAACCCACTTTTTCTTAAATTAAAAGCTCTCAAGTTGAAAGATCTGGTTGACTTTAAAACTGCAGTAATAATGTTTAAAGTGAAGAATCTATCACTGCCTGCAAATATCCAAAAGTTGTTCCAAATAAGGGAGAAACAATATCATTTCAGAGGAACATGTATATTTCAAAAGCCTTCAGTGAGAACTACCACCAAGCAACACTGTGTTTCAGTGCAAGGAGTCAGATTATGGAACGATTTTGGACCTGAATTAAAATCATGTACAACGCTTGGACAATTTAAACAAAAACTAAAGGAAGAAATACTCCAAACATATATACAAGATGACATGTAAAATCACATCAGGATTGACATATCCAGCCTGTGTTGTGTTGTAGCTTAGTTTTTTTGTCACATTTTGTCTTAGCTTTGTTCTGAATTGTAATCGCTCTTGTTTTGTTTTTCTTTTGAATTCTTGGATGGAATATGGGTGGGCAATATAAGCTGCGGCTTCAGCCATCACCCATTTCAGATAACTTATGTTGAACTGTATAATCAGATGAGTTACTGTTTAATTTGACCTTGTTGGATTTTTTTTTGTTGTTGTTTTTTCCCCTTTGTTATATTATTCTGCTTCTTTTTAATCTTTACTTTTAATCTATCCGAAATAAAGATTCATTCATTCAAAGAAGAGAACTGTAGCTTGCATGCTAGCAGCTAGCCTCTGCTGCCATCTAGTGAGCATCCTGCATAACCGAAGACAAAGGCATCGCCTGACATTTTGCCGGCAAGACTCGCTTCTGTGTCTCGCAGGGTCCTGAGACTCCAGCCATCCTGCTCAGAAGAGCAACGTAACACTGCCAGTGCTCATGACAAACCTACAGTGTTTCCCAAATGTGGCACAGCTTCAAACAGAGCACCAAAGCTCACCTGCATACATTAATAGTAATGTAACGTCGGGGTCGTGTTAAGGGGGGCAGGGATTTCCCCAGCATGCTTTGCAGCAGAGAACGTTACTTTATGTGTGTATTTAATGTTATTATTGAGTTATTATACTGCTGTGTCATTATAACTGTGTTATAATGTCCCATCAGTGTTTATAGGCAGGATTAGGGCAAGATGTATCATGTGTGTGTAACCATGATTGAAACGGAGGTCTGGGAGGATGACCTCCCCTCCTGTCTGAGCTCAGTGGTGTGTTTTAATAAAGCCTGCTCGTCGCAACCATCTGCTCCTCTTCTTTGTGTGAACCTCGCCTACGTCACAGTAGCAAATGCAGCAGTAAAATCTGCAAATACAAATGCAGCTACAAGACCAGCAGCAAGGGTCTCAACCACAAGACCAATGTCATAAAAACACTGAGTAGTGACCTGGGAGCAGCAGCTGCTAATCCCAAGCAATCTCCTGCTCCTTCCACAGCTGATTTTGGCCACATAACCGTGGACGGGTATGAGGCCTTGACTCCAATCCCAGACTGTAGTCCAGAGATGGACGTGATTCAGCAGCACTCACTCACTTCAGCTCCTGCCTGGAAGTGGAGCGTGGAATAAACCAGCACAGGTCCTGTCATCCGTCGATGTGGTCGACCCGAGGAGTGATGCTGCACTGTCCAATACAGCTATAACTCCTACTAACCAGAACCCTCACATCAATCAAATTAACAACAGCGGCTCAATTCTGAGTTTTTCTTCTTGTTTTTTATTTACTATCTGTCTTTTTCTGGTCAGCTAAGGAACTGGTGGTGGACTGCCGCAGGCAAGGACAACCCCCCACAGCACCAAGTAAACATCCAGGGAACAGACATTAAGATGGAGATGTGGAGCCCATAGTTGTAACCTATGTAACTCACATGTGGCTGGCTGAATTCAGCCAAGAGAGACTTTGAGCTAGCCATGTGTATTGACTTCACACCTCAAGAGGAAGACGTGTCTGCACCCCCTGGGGACTCAGGAGAGGGAAAAAGATTACCCGGCCTGACCTTTGGGGGTTGGAAAGGAGAACAGAAGGACTCTGGGTGTTCTATTACAGATGAAAGGATGTAGCTGAGTACTGAGACTTTGGTGTGATGTATTGTTAGAGATGAGTGTCATGAGATGAGTGTCTCTTTTCACTCCGATCGAGAGAGGACGTAGGATGAATGGGG
Source organism: Pholidichthys leucotaenia (assembly GCA_020510985.1). Lineage (NCBI taxonomy): Eukaryota > Metazoa > Chordata > Actinopteri > Cichliformes > Pholidichthyidae > Pholidichthys > Pholidichthys leucotaenia. Next base: position 422,021,957 of record CM035843.1, read on the forward strand.
AATTAAAGCAGTTAGTGGAAAAATCATCCAGTCTTCTCAATTCTTGACTCCTACAATTGGTGACCTACGCATGAATCTGAGCACGCCAAGGCTGGAGGACAGCCTCGTGATCGATATGGAAGAGCTGGGAGACAGCCGCTCAGACCCGGATTCACCGGGGAATGCCAGCAGGGGCACAAGACTGATTAAGCTCCCCGAGTTCTGGCAAAGCGACCCGCACTCGTGGTTCCAGCATGTGGAGTCACGGTTCCTGCTCGGGGGAGTTTCAGCGGATGACGTTAAATTCCATAATGTCATTGCGACGCTCGACAGCCGCACAGCTCAGTGTGTGCGGAGCCTGGTGCAGCAACCACCCGCTGTCAGCACGCGCTGAAAGCCACCCTCATCAGGGGCTTCGTGCCGTCGTCTGAGGCAAGAGCCAGGCAGCTACTGGACCTGCGCGACAGAGGTGGACGCAGGCCGACTGTCCTCATGGAGGACATGCTGCAAATGATCGGGACGGACAACGACGCGTTCCTTTTCAAACATATTTTCCTGAGAACCCTCCCAGCGCACACGAGAGGTTCCTTGTCCAGCAGGAGATGTTTGACCCAGCAGGACTTCCGCGACCTGGCCCAAGAGGCGGAGCGGCTCCTCAACGCCTGCGAGGAACAAGAGGCTTCCGTGGCAGCGGCAGACCTCGGCGCGGCGGCCGGGGGCAGTGTGGAGCCAGAGACAGCAGTGACCACCCCAGCGGCGACAGCAGCGGCGAGATTCCGTGGCAGGGGAGATGATGGCCTCTGTTTTTACCATCGACGTTTCGCTGGGAAGGCGCACAAATGCATTCCGCCCTGCAAGTTCAAAAAGCAGGGAAACGACCGGGCCGTGAGTCGTTAGCAGCTTCCACTTTTGGCGAACGGAACAAGCTGCTTTATCTTACAGACGCGGGCTCCTGGCGGCAATTCCTAGTGGACACCGGAGCCCAGAGGAGCTTCATCACTGCGACCTATGCTGATCGGGTCGCGGGACCCCGCGGAGACGGAGCGACAGCGGGCAACGGCTCCAGCATCAAGACGTACGGAGAGAGAACCTTGTCTCTGTCCTTCCACGGCCGCGCCTATGAGTGGAATTTCATCGTGGCAGCAGTGAGCTTCAATATGTTAGGCGCTGATTTTCTGTGTTCACATGGTTTGTTAGTTGATCTGACCAACAAACGACTAGTAAATGCACTCTCTTTCTGTTCTATCCCTTGTGCAGCTCGAGTGTGCCCGCCGCCAGTTCAGACCAACGTCGCCACAGCAGGAGGTAAGTTTCACAGCCTTCTACACCAGTTCCCAGCACTCACAGTTCCTACTTTTTCAGCTAAGGTGGCGAAGCACGGGGTGGAGCACTTCATAACCACGAGTGGCCCACCCGTTTTTGCGAAGGCTCGGCGCTTGGATGCAGCTAAACTCTCCATTGCGCGCGAGGAGTTCGCCAACCTGGAAAGGTTGGGCATAATTCGCCGCTCGAAGTCCGCTTGGGCTTCCCCCCTCCACATGGTACCTAAAGCTGACGGCTCATGGAGACCTTGTGGCGATTACCGCAGGTTGAACAATGCCACAGCGCAGGACTGGTACCCGATTCCGCATATCCAGGACTTTTCAGTGCACTTGGCGAAGGCGCGCATTTTTTCTAAAATAGACCTGGTCCGCAGTTATCACCAAGTCCCGGTCCGACCAGAGGACGTCCCCAAAACAGCCGTAATAACCCCGTTCAGGCTTTTTGAGTTTTTACGAATGCCTTTTGGCCTTAAAGGCGCCGCACAAACCTTCCAATGGATGATGGATGCAGTGTTGCGCGACCTTTCTTTCATTTTTGTCTATTTAGACGACATTTTGGTAGCCAGCACCTCCGAGGAGGAGCACGCAAAACACCTCACGACAGTTTTTCAGAGGTTAGGAGAGCATGGGTTGATAATCAACCCGGCCAAGTGCCATTTTGGCGTGGCACAAATCGACTTTTTAGGGCACCGCGTTTCCTTGGAGGGAGCAGTTCCTCTGCCGGCCAAAGTACGCGCAGTGGCAGATTTTCCCCAGCCTCGAACGGTAAAAGCGTTGCAAGAATTTTTGGGGATGGTAAATTTTTATAACCGTTTCATACCCCACCCAGCGCAGCTTATGCAGCCCTTGTACACCGCGCTCAAAAAGCAGAAGCCCTCCCATGTGATTGAATGGTCCCCGGAGCGGGAGCGCGCATTCACAGAGGTTAAACAAGCACTGGCAAACGCGGCACTGTTGGCCCACCCAGACCCGGCAGCCTGCATAGCGCTAACCACGGACGCGTCAGATGTGGCCATAGGGGCCGTAGTGGAACAGCAGGTTGCCGGGGTTTGGCAACCACTCGCATTCTTCAGCAGATCCCTACGCGAGGCTGAGCGAAAATACAGCGTGTTTGACAGGGAGCTGCTGGTGCTCCACTTGGCTATTCGCCATTTCCAGTTCTGGTTGGAAGGGCGGCGTTTCACCGCGTTTGTCGACCACAAACCGCTCACTTTTGCGATGTCCAAAACTTCAGAACCGTGGTCAGGGCGGCAGCAGAGACAGCTGGCCGCAATTTCTGAATTTACCACCGATATTCAGCACGTAGCCGGTAAAATCAATGTGGTGGCAGACTGTCTGTCACGCGCAGTAACAGCACCCGTCCGCGCGGAAACGGATTGCGCGTCCGCTTACCCAGAACGCGGTAACAGCGCGGTAACAGCGCGGTAACAGCGCGGTAACAGCGTGGTAACAGCGCGATAACAGCCCGGACACGCGCGCGGCTCCGGTCCACGTGGGAATAGATTATGCAGCCATGGCGGCGGAGCAGAGCGAGGATGCGGACGTGCACGCGCTCCTGTCTGGACCAACAGGGTTAAGGCTGGAACGCAGAAATCTACAAACCGGTTTCCCCCCACTTATTTGCGATGTATCCACAGGGCGACCGCGCCCGGTGGTGCCAGCCACGTGGCGCCGTCGTGTTTTTGACGCCGTGCACTCCCTAGTGCACCCAGGGGTGCGCGCTTTGGTGAAAATGGTGGCAGAGAAGTTTGTTTGGCCGAGCCTGCGCAAGCACGTGAAGGAGTGGGCTAAAACCTGCATGGCTTGCCAGCGGGCTAAAATTCACAGGCACACTAAGGCGCCCTTAGAACCGTTCCACATTCTGGCTAAAAGTTTCGATCATGTGCACGTGGACCTCGTGGGCCCCCTGCCCACTTCACAAGGGTTCACGCATCTCTTGACAATGGTAGACCGAACCACTCGTTGGCCGGAAGTGGTCCCGTTAACATCGACCACAGCGGCAGAGGTGGCACGTGCTTTTTTAACAGCCTGGGTAGCGCGGTTCGGGGTCCCGTCAGATATTACGTCTGATAGGGGACCTCAATTTGCGTCGAAACTGTGGTCAGCAGTGGCCAGCGGCTTAGGAGCGGCGGTACATCGCACGACCGCTTACCATCCCCAGGCCAACGGTTTATGCGAGCGTTTTCACAGGTCTTTGAAGGCAGCCCTCAGAGCGTCACTGACGGACACAGATTGGGTAAACAAACCACCATGGGTTTTATTGGGGTTGCGTTTGGCACCCAAAGAGGATCTAGATGCCTCACCAGCAGAACTGGTCTTCGTACAACCGCTCAGGCTGCCAGGCAAGTTTTTACCCGACCACACGGCACCAGGGCCCCCTCCCCCGATCCGGGGGTCTTTGAGTAACACGGGAGCAGAAATGCTCCCGGGCCCCGCTCATCACTCTTTCCCGCGTGTGTTCGTGCCCCAGGCTTTACGAGACGCAGAGTTTGTTTTTGTCAGACACGATGCGCAGCGGCATAGTCTCCGCCCACCTTACGACAATCCATTTCGAGTGCTGGAAACCGGGGAGAAATATTTTGTGCTAGATTTGGGGGGCAGGAGGGAGACGATCAGTATCGATAGATTAAAGCCTGCTTTTGTGTTGCATAACGAGTCTGCACGGCCGGCGGGCGCGCCACGACGCGGCAGGCCTCCGAAGGGGCGGCCCCAGGACCCCCCACGGGGGACAAATAACCCTTCTCCCCCTCACTCCACAGATGCACATCAGGACGGCCCAACACAGAGCAGGAGACCTGCATACAGCAGATTCGGGAGAAGATTGAAACCTAAGCTGCATGCAGAATGATGTGTTTTTTGGTCAGGTTGTTTGGGTTGCTGTGAGATTCTGTTGGGGGGGTGACGTGCTGTATGACTGTTGTATGACTGTATGTGGGTGCCCAGTCTTTCGCGTGGAAGGGGGGAGTGATGTGGAGCCCATAGTTGTAACCTATGTGACTCACATGTGGCTGGCTGAATTCAGCCAAGAGAGACTTTGAGCTAGCCATGTGTACTGACTTCACACCTCAAGAGGAAGACGTGTCTGCACCCCCTGGGGACTCAGGAGAGGGGAGAAGATTACCCGGCCTGACCTTTGGGGGTTGGAAAGGAGAACAGAAGGACTCTGGGTGTTCTATTACAGATGAAAGGATGTAGCTGAGTATTGAGACTTTGGTGTGATGTATTGTTAGAGATGAGTGTATAAATGTATGTGTGTGACTGCGTCCTGTCTCTTTTCACTCCGATCGAGAGAGGACGTAGGATGAATGGGAATTAAAGCAGTTACTGGAAAAATCATCCAGTCTCCTCAGTTCTTAACTCCTACAGTGAGATCCTACAAGTACCTGGGTGTTCATCTGAGCAATAAACTGGACTGGTCATGCAATATGACACGCTCTCCAAGAAAGGACAGCGCAAGCTGTTCCACCAGAGGAGGCTCAGGTCTTTTGGTGTACAAGGGGCGCTCCTGAAGACCTAAGATTCGGTGGTGGCATCAACCATCACATTTGAGGTGGTCTGCTGGGGCAATGGCATCACGGCAGCCGACAGGAAGAGACTGAATAGACTGATCAAAAAAGCTAGCTCTGTCCTGGGGTGGCGCCTCAACCCAGTTGAGGAGCTAGGAGAGAGGAGGATGGTGGCTAAGCTGTCATCTCTGCTGGAGTCCAAGTCCCACCCCATGCAGGACACGCTGAACGCACTGAGGAGCTCATTTAGCAGTAAGCTGTACCATCCTAGTTGCGTGACCGAGAAGTTTTGCAGGTCCTTCCTACCTACGACGGTCAGACTTTATAACCTAACCAGGGCTGCTCGTAGAGGTCGTATTGAATGCACAAAACATAACAAACTTGCACAATAATGGTCCCCTCCATTATACAACTAGGACAATATCAATCGCTACAGTGGGTGACAACTAGGCAGATTCAAATATGAAATATACTGTATGGTTACATATTCATACTATGTAGGGTAATTGAATATACTTCTATGCTGTTTATTCCATCTAGCTACAATGCTCCGCACTGTGTATATTTCTGTGTACATACATACTATATTCACTGCTCTTATTATCTTATCTTCTGAATTACTGATCTGAGTGTTGCTATCCCTGTGCTGTTGCAATCCTGGAATTTCCCCATTGTGGGACTAATAAAGGTTTATCTTATCTTATCTTATCTTATTTTATCTTATCTTATCTTAATAGCAGGCCAGACTCCACCATGAGAACTTCCAGTCCATATCAAAGTAACTACAGTGACCTCCAGGCTTATGCCCGACCCTCGTCTTGTTGCTCCAGGCCAAAGCTCATCACCCCATTTGATGGAAGTGAGAACAGGAACGCATTCTATATGCCATTTGAGAGAATGTCTACAAGACAGGGGTGGTCTCGTCTGGAGAGGATAGATAGGCTCCATGAGCGACTGAGGAGCTCTGCTATGCACTCCCTCTATTCCCTGCCAGAGCATGTGCAAGAAGATTATTGTCTCCTCACAGACCAACTGAAACAACACTTTGGTCAGTCTGATCTGCCTACCACTGTGCAACGTCATGTCATCAGCTGAGTTTGCTGAGGAGGTCCACTGGCTTGTCACTTTGGCCTGCCAGAGAGTTGACTTAGGTCTGCAGGAGCAGCTTGCAGCAGATGCGTTCCTCAAGGGACACGGCAATTAGTGGGCAGCCTACAAAGTAATGAATAAAGATCCCACCACACTCTCTGAAGCTCTAAAGCTTGTGGAGGCCCATGAACACAATTACAGAGCAACTCTGAGCCAAGATACTGAAGGGAGTGGAAGGGTCCGACGCATTTCCTGAGCAGATGAGAATCTCAAGGAGAAGGCAGCGTATCAAGCAGCACTGCCACTGCAGAAGGAAGTCCAAGCTATGGCGGATTGAATCAAGTGATTCCGAGACAACAAGGTGCAAACGGCAGATGAAATTAAATAACTCTGAGACCAGGTGGGGCAGCTGCAGCACCTCATTGCATCTGGGGCTAGGAATAGCACTGCTGCCAAGTACTCCTCGGACCAGGCCCCATGGGGTGAGCAGCAATGAGGGACCTCCCACACATCTGACGAGCTTCCCCAGTACAGCAGGCCGATTCTACTCACCAAGCCCATCTGCCAGCCAAGAGGCTACCTGCTACCAATGTGGAGAAATCGGCTATTTCAAGAGGGACTGTTCACGGTCACACAGCCCCAAGAGGCAGGGAAACTAGAACTGGCCAGGTCCAATGGCCAAGGCATGGCCAGCAATGTAAGCAGCCATGTGACACCCCTCAAAGATAATGACACTTCATCCTCACCCCGTCATTACCATAGGCAGAGCTGAAAGTGACAGCCCCAGCCTGATGGTCTCCATGCAAGTGGATCAGCTGCCTGTCCAGTGTGTAGTTGACTCAGGTGCAGAAGCCACTGTAATGTCCCAAGTACTATTTCAGCAGCTCCAACTGAAAAATCGGTTAACTGACCAGACAGCCCACCTACTGAATGCTGAGACCGGTAAAGCTATGGGGAATGCAAGTGGCTATAAGGTAACACTCAAAGTAGGCAGCAAAAGCAGAGAGTGGAATGTGTATGTGGCACCTATCTGTGATTCCCTTCTAATGGGACTTGGCTTTATGCTGGCAGCCAATATAACCATACTAGGAGGATGCAAGGTGTTCATCGAAGATGAGCCAGTCCCTAGCTATATCACAAGGGGGCCAGTGGGAAGCTATGCCATCTTCAGTGTTCTTCTCATGACACCTTCAACCCTGCCCCCACAGAGTCAGTGTGACGTATGAGGAGTTGTGGAAAGCCCTAAGCCCGGTGCAACAGCAGTGCTGGAACCAGCTGGTCTAGCAGATGATGTATCCTCAGGTAGTGTCCTGGTGGACATGGACGAGAAGGTGCCCATCCGCCTCTGCATGCTGTCACCTTCAAGCATCAGCCTACCGGGAGGTATCTGCCTGGGAATCCTCATTGAAGTTTTGGAAGAACCTCCTGACCTCCTATGACAATTATGTTGTCTGAAGCCAGTGATTGTACGAGATCTACTTAGTCACCTTCAAGAACTGTTCACATCTGCAAGTAAAGGCCTAAGCAAAGAGCAGTTAAGGGCAACACATGAGCTGGCAAGAAAGCACCTACGAATGGCACAAGTGATACTGAAGGAAGCGCATGACCTACACGCAAGAGAAAGTACTTACAAAGTTGAGAGACCTTCTGAGTTAAGTGGCTCCTATTTGAAAGTATGTAACTAAGGTACTGCTTTGTAAAAAAAAAAAGAGTTCAACAATAGTGTATGTTTATTGTGCATCCATTGTATTGATTAAAGTGGCCTTTGAGATGCTTAAGGGAATCAGCAGCCTAGGTGGAAGTGGTGTAACACAAGTGTAAATTACTACTGTCATCGCAACCTAATTTATAGCTACAGCTGATTGGATCTAAACAGCGTTAACCTGTTCTTATTGGCTCCCAGGCACAGTGTGGTTTGCAGTATGTGTTCAGCCCATAGAGTTAGTTGGTTGTGTTCCGGTTTCCACGCAGTTTGGACATTGATTATTCCTCTGTTTGTGCCAGGGAAGCACAGAGCAACAGCCTGTACTGTCTTATACTGTGTATGGAGTTATTGATAACTTACCTGTTGTATATAATAAATGGCACTTTATTGTGAAGTGCAGTGTGGTGACGTGCAGTTCCCGTCATGTCACTGCACTGCCCTAAATAATGGATGGGTGCCATCTGACGGCCTTCTTGTGCCAGATGATCCAGCTGGTGCCTGCCGTGTATTGCTGTGTACATCATCATCATCATTATCTCATTATAGCAGTCTGCCAGGGGCGACAATGACTGTTTCATTTAGGTCTGATCAGATTCCTCCACGCAGCTCTGTCCTTCGCCTTCCGCTGCCAGGAACTCCTGACCTTGTTAACCCGGGCAACATCCGAGCCGGTAATGAGTTGCTTTCTGACTGACCATTTCATGAAACTGCTTGCAAAGTATTTGAATACAGCTAGCTTTTGCCCTTACATCTGTTTTTAGTTTTGGTCTAATGATCATCTATTAACCTGGTGTTGTAAAAACTCTCCACAGGAGCTAATGCAGACCTCTGAGCACTAAGCTTACTAACCAACCTAGGGATGTCAAGGAAGTGGACCATCATGTGCTGTAAAATAAAAGTCGCACTGCTGTCTCTAGTGGCCCAGCATAGTTGTTACAATACCTTTTTTCGCAGCTGCATTGACAGAAATGGTGAGTTAAATTTGTGTTTATTTTGAAAACAAAGCCTTATCTCGTAATTCTGGCAAATTAAAAGTCAAGAAAATATGGCGATACAATGATATAAGCCTTTAGGTCCACTTAATTTTGACCAGGTGAGCTGAAACAGAGAGATGGACAGACAGATACGCACACACACACACACACACACACACACACACACACACAGACGCACTGATTACCAGAGTTTAAAGAAAAAAAAAACCCTGAGTCTGAACTTTTTTCCAGGGGCAGGGTCACAGGAGTGGAGACACACATGCGTGTGCACACATATCCATTTTATGTATTATTATTAGACATGAAAATGATTTTTCTTGAAACTAACTAGTAACTTATCTGCCATACCCACTGATAAATTCAGACTAGATTATGGTGGACTGTTTGAAACAGCAATACCAAGGAAGGTCAGTAGGTGGCAACAGTACTCCATCTCACTCTAATATGGTGCAAGCATCTAACATTTAGGATGCTGTTGCTATCAAGTTATATAATTATGTACAGAATGACCAACAATCTATAACATGAAATTTATGAATAAGGGTATGTGAAACTCAGTCAAGTGAACAAATTCACTGGTGGAATAAGATTTGATTAGCAACCAGGACCAGATTAAGGAGGTTGTGGGTCCCCGGGCTAGAGCAATTTTTGGGGCCCTCCCACATATTTATGGGAGTATGATATGCAAAATGACTATGTTTACATGCACAGCAATAAACCATTTATAATCAGATTTCTGGAGTTATCTGATTATTAAAGTAGTCATGTAAAAACAATAATTACATTAAAGGCAATTATTGTGTTACATAAAGTGAAATTACATTAACACACATAGTTTATTGTCCAATAATCCATTTATTCAGTGCATGTAAACATGTCAAATCGGATTACCATTATCTGATTATTCCTAGTTATGGGATTATTGTGGCCATGTAGCCGGGGTCACTGATGGATCATCTTGACCTTCAAGGTCCTAAATTACTAAGGCAGTGGCTATGGATACAAAACCGTACCCACAGAATTCTTGTTACAGATATGATTCAAATCTGATTGGCCATTATGTTCTATTAATGTGTATCTTAAAATCAGCAGGCTACAGGTACGGAAATCTGAGGCATTTATTTGTTTCAAAATGTTAATCAATATCTATTTACCACCTTTTTAACGTGACTCACTCTCACATCCTAAGGCTAACCTCTTAATTTTAAGTCTGAATTTCATCTCATAGAGAAATGATTTGGACAAGGTGCCAATAGCAAGACATGAACAAGCAACCTTCTGATCACAGGCCCAACATACTATCTACCTAAACCACAGCAGCAGCTGGCTTGGAGCTGATCTGAAAAGGTTTTGTCAGATTGTCAACTCTTCCATATCCATACACATTTCATATAGGGATACAGCTTCCATATCAGTAGCCATTGCCAATTACTAAATAAAGTGAATGACCACAAAGTTCTAGGTTCAGCTTTAATAGTAGAAAAATATAGAGCCATTAGGACTGACAACCAGCAAATATCTTGTATCAACTCACAACTTTAATTATGACAATGAAAAAACACACTCAGCTGTTTTTTTCTGTTCAAGGGTTAAATATGAACTATTTGAAGCCAGAGCAGGGTTTTTCACTTCACAGAGGATAAAAAACGTTGCCAGACCAGTCTGCCCTACTGGGAAAACAGCTTCTCAGACCCAGGAGACGAGGAGGTTATGTGCTCACAAACCTGATCTTCATTGTCTAATGATGACAGTTTTTATAATGTTAACCTCATTAACTGTTATTCATTTAAAAGAATGATTCAAAATGAAAATATCTCGACAGTTGTTGTAGAATTAAATCTACAATTTTGTATTCACCAGAGCAGATTAACAGAACACAGGCCGAGATGAACAATAATATAACTGAAGGAAATTTTACAACTCCTGGACAAAGAGAAAGACTGGCATCATCTCTGAATTGTAGCAGACAGATCTCATCCATGACCAAGCAAGGCTGTGGAGTTAAAAAGCTCCTTTAAAGTTCGTAAATGCTGGTGTGCGCTGGATTAAAAAAGAAAACTGCTCATGAACGTAATTTCACATTTGGAGTAAAGTCTCTGATTTTTCAAAATGTCTGTAAAAGTTGGTCCAAACGCCATAGTGTGAATCCAGCTTGGCGGAAAAAAAAAAAAATCGCTGTATATGCAGCAGGAAAAACAATACAACCAGCCATGGCCGGAGAAAATAGAAACTGTTGTCTTGAAACGTACTTGTGGCGCCGAGAGAGCCGTGGGATGTGAAATGGAATAAATCAATACTGAGAAATCATCAGTCTCATCATTTCATTGATTCCCACATACTCATCATTTCGAAGTTTGAAATGGCACTTGAGAGAAAAAATATTTCTTCCATTTGTAATGTTCAGATGCTCCGATATCAGTGTCCTTATTCTGACAACTCTTTGTTCCTTTTCTGGATCAGTATTCCCAGTGCACATGACTGACTATTGCCTTTTTTTAAAAAATCTTGTCAATTTAGGAGTCTTTTTTTAAAACCTCCTTCTCACATTCTTGTTTTTCTTTCTTCTTTTTTCTCTTTTCGACGCCACTATCGTACATTCATTCATTCATTCGTCCCTAGATTCACTACCAGCCCATGTCCAACCTTAATCAGGTCAAATGTCAACTCTTAACCAGTTAAATTAAGCAGGCGGGACAGACATGCAATCCCCGCAGGCACAAGACGTTGATTCAATGCTGTATTCTCGTTGATCTTTGTTGGGACGTTGTTCAATGTAAAATCAACGTTGTTTAAACGCTGATTTGTTTCATCTAAACAACGTTTAGATGAAACGTTTAGATGTTTCATGGTCGGATGCTCAACAAGCAGCCATACCTGTACGTTTGGTTCTATGTATCCCATGATTCATTGCATCATTTTGCCAAACAAGTGCCAATTTAGAAACTTTTCTAAAACAAACTTCTGAAGGAGATATCGTGTTTGTCAGGAATCGGATTAATCCTCTTACAGGTAAGAAAATCTTGAACATCAGGGGTGTTATTGCTTTCGAGGAGTATTTAATATGCCCAGATAAGAACATATTTTGTTCTTACAATCGATCTATTGCATGTATTGTGTTTATCAGTGCTCACAAATGACTGAAACATGTGAAACAAGCAGTGTGGGCATTTTTTTTAATATTTGTATTGTATGCACTAATCTAAATATTATATTTATAATGACAAAACAGCATACATTACTGATTTGTTGTTTTTGTTATTCAAAATTTCATAAATAAATAGAAATTCCCAATACCCGTGCCACATGGCGAAATTGGAGGCCTGGGCCCATCTGTGATGATGATCGGCATTTTCATTTTGTATTGTCCAAAGTTAATTTTCCAGTTGACCATGCTGACTGTAATAAACGTGTGCTTTTTTGTTCTGGTTTTGAAAAATTCACTTTAAAAGGAGCTGTCCTGTTTAAATATGCTGAATGTCACTGCAGTCTCCAGTCCACACACCCTGTAACTGAAATGATGATGAAAATGATGATGATAAGATACTTTATTTCAAACAAAAAAGCAAAAACAAAACAAATGACAAGTGCAACAAAAGTGACAGTGTACTGTACATGCTCGAAAGGGAGGAAGAAGTTAACGCTTATTTTCTCCAACTCCTCGTTTCCCTAAATACAACCCATGTGAAATATATACCTCTAATAAGAACCCCAAGTAGACAATTAACTATATTTTATACAATCAACATTGACACCCATCCATCCCTACATACATACAGTCCATACATCTATACCCAGCCCCAAACACAGATATACACAGTACTGTCCCACCTACCATACCATAGTGTCCCAGAGTCAGTTTAGTGCATCTTATAATACTACACCTCTAACATATATCCTTTTAGCAAATAATGTTAATACCTATTTTTGAATTGGTTTCTGTTTGTACATAGTTTCAGTTCCAGTGGGTTGTCCCGCTGTAGCTCTAGTCCTCTGTTCCGGTGGTGACTTCCTGAGTCTACTGGAGTGCCACCGCGACCCATCCGCAAGCTCAAATGCGCCCTGGCCCCATTGCCTCATAATCCGCAGGGGCCCCATCCAGAACGGCTACAGCTTGTGAATGCGGTTAGGGTGTTTGATCCAAACTTGATTCGACACCTTCAGTCCATGGGCTCTCACCCTGTGCTTCCTGTCAAATCGTTGCTTCATCTTAGGCTGTTGCGCAGTGAACCAGTCCCGTGGAGAGTCCATACTACTTGGAGGAGGACTCGTGGGCGGTCTCAGTCGATCCAAAGGCAGATGTAGTTCGTACCCCAGCATGAGAGCCACCGGGGATCAACCTGTTGTAGCATGGGCCGTTACCCTGTGGTGGAGGAGTGTGCTCTGGAGGGCGTCCGGAAATACGAAGCCATCTGCCAAGTGGGCTCTCAGTCCATTTTTCAGGGTCTTATTAAAATGTTCAATGCCCCCATTGGCCTGGGGATGGTAGAACATGGTTTTAATGTGTTCCACGCCCCTAGCACTCAAGAACTCTTCAAACACCCCAGAGGTAAACTGTGGGCCATTGTCAGTCGTGATTACATTCAGGACCCCCTACCTGGCGAACAGTGATGAGAGAAAACCTGTAACCACATCCATCATGACTGAATTAGCGGGTAACACCTCCGGCCACTTTGAGAACAGATCGTAGACCACAAGCAGGAACCGGCTGTTCGGGGGTGCTGTATGTAGTTCGCCACAGATGTCCAACTGAATGTGTTTCTGTTAGAATAATTTTGAGCTTAAATTATTCAAAGTCAAATAATCAGGCGGAAAGTTGAATTTATGTACATTTATTACAAAAATATAATCAATCACCCCATTGGCCACCTTGGGGGAGAGGTTACAAGGCATGACATTCAGACACACCTAGAATCTCTAAAGGATCCATTCTTCTAAGTCTGATATATATAGGTAGGAGAAAGGAGAGGGAGGATGAGGATAAGGGAAGGGACAGAACGGGACAGTCCTGATAACTGAGCTTATCCACGTGGACGTCAGACACTCTGGAGATATGGGTCATGAAGACATGAGATCCATAAAACTAACAGAATGTCCATGAAACACTAATCTATAAGATGAGGAGTTCCTGTGCATTCCTGTGACCCAAAACAGGACATGTCAAAGAGATTATAATAAATGGCTTAGCTCATTCTTTACGCATGTACTAACCCTGTACTGATGCTCAGTCTGAACTCTTTGAAATTGCTCACAGAAACAGGCCAACAATATATAAACTTATCCTATATGGAATGCACATATAAACATTAAACATGGCATATGAAAGGTATGATACTTCTCAAATATAATAATACATTATTAAAATCAATAGCATAGATAATATGGAATTTTTCTATCATATTCCCCCCTTGATGCTTAATAAAGCATCAGGATTAAAAGAAAAATAATAAAGTGAATGAATTAATATAAGGATATGTGTAAGAATTTACATACTGTTATACTGTATGTCTTTGCAAGTTCAAAACATGTATAGAATATATCAAAAATGACTATGTGTGATGTGACCAAAAGTAATCTCAGACAGTGTCAAATAAGAACATAGAAAATAATATGAAACAGCCTTAAAAACAGCCTTAAATTATATTGCAACCTTCAAAAACATCCTCAGGCCAGTATTGCCCCTCTCGCCATCCTCATCATCATATTAAGGACTCACACAAGAAAAATCTGAAGTTATAAAAATCATTACCAAGTTTATGATGAGACTTCTCCATTAAGAGAAATACTAACTTCTATGAATATCTGAGGTATTAATGTGACCCTTTGCATCATTTTCATGGATAGAAGTAATATAATAATCTCCTATAATAGGGCCTACACCCCTACGGGTGGTAATTAGTCCATCAAGGACCATTCTATCCTTTGTCATAATTTTGTAAATAACTGTAGTCTACAATTAAGTGTTTTAATCCCTAAGGTATTTTGTTTCTACTCTCACTCAAAGAAACAATGAACAAAACCTCACTCCTGTACTTTTCATCTGAAATTGCATTCATGTTTCATTAATGGCATCATGTGATAGAAAAGCATCTCTCTTCAGCCTGCTCACCTGCCTTGCCAACATGATGAGGGTACGGTCAGTTGCCAGAACAGGGTACACAGATCTGCCCATTGTCCAGCCAGATGCGAATAAGCCCATTGACTCAATGACCTTTGACAATGTAGATCCTTGGTATAACACTTGCTCGCTTCGTTGGTCAAGCAGGGTAGCAGTACAGGGGAGAGACGCACTGTAAGCCGTTGCATACTCAGAGAGTGTTAAACTGTTGAAAAGGGGACATCACCACTTCAAAAAGAGGAATTCCCTGATGAAATTAACCTTGCACTCGCAGAGTAAGGAGTATCATCATGTTTCTAATCAGTGGAGTGATTCAAAATGAAGTTTGCTATGTTATTTCTGTATATAGCCCCTCTTAAACAAACAAACAAACAAACAAACAGCCTGTAGTAGCTGCATTATTTTAGCAATAAAGATATTTTGCCTAACTGTTAATGTTATTAAGGAGCAAACATTCTCTACAATGTAAAAGCAATGGAACAACTAATAACCAATATTAAGTATTACTAGAGGATGATGAGGATGATAAGATAACAACACTAAACACACCTTTCCTTCCCTTGTATTTTTTCCCTTGTCATGATAAACAAACAGCCTGCTTCTCTATTAGCAGAGGTTGTTACTGGACGCCAAGTCATCAGGTAACACTTGCATGGAGAAACAGTTAGACAGTCATTTGTTGTTTTCCTTTTTTTTTTTTTTTTTGCCAAATAAGTATACAATATATATATATATTAAGCAGTCTCTTGCTGAGAGTTTCAGGTGGGGTAAAACGTTAGATGTACCCAAGTGTCACGTCCTTTGCTTTATGCGGCTGTTTAGGTCAGCAGGATAACCTTTGCTGTCCTTGCCAGGGAGTTTTGGTCAAGTTTCCTTTGATGACCAGATCCCCTGGTTTGCTCAAGAGATGGGTGCACCTCCTACAGTTCCTTCGTCACATGGTCCCTCCTGGGAAGGGCAGTATGGATGACATTGCTTGTCAGTTGTCATTCTTTGCATATAATCACCCAGAAACCCTTCCTCATCACCTAAGTTAAATGGCTTCAGTAATTGGGTCTGTCATTCACAAGCTCCCTATTTTCTTATTTGAATATTATACTTATCTTGTAAATTGTTGATGGTAAGCTAAGTGGTCTCCTCGGTAAGTGTTTGGTACTAATGATTTAGGAACTGCACTTAAATGTGACATGATTTGATTTACAAAGTGTATTCCGTTTCCATTATCTAAGTAAATCATTTCAGCTATTTTAACCCTTAGATGCATAAGCGGGGTAACAATTACCCCAATGGTTGTTTTGTTTTGTTTTGTTTTGTTTTTTGCAATATCTTTGTAATCTTAATTTTTTATCATTTAATCTTCCATGTATTCCTCACATAGGTTTTGTTTTGACATGAGGCCATTTGGATTTGTATCTAATTGTTATATTTTTTAAGTAATTGCATTTTTTGTATCAGTACCACACTTTTCCATATATGGGGTCAAAAATGACCAGAAGCTTTTCCCCAGCTGTCCCCTTTTGAATCTCAGCACGGTTATCAGTAACACCATAGACGCTGCAATTAGCATCTCAGACTGGATGCTAACAGAGAGGGTAAACAGAGAGGGTAAACAGATGAGGACAATAGGTTTTTTTAGATGCATATGTGGGGTCAAAAATGACCCCAAGCTTCTCCCAAGCTGTCTTTGTCCCCTTTTCAATTTCACCACGGTTATAAGTAACACTGTAGACGCTGCAATTTGCATCTCAGACTGGATGCGGAGGGTAACCAGAGAGGGTAAACAGATGAGGACAATACAGTGTATACAGTGAGGACAATGTAGGTATTGTTAGATGCAGGGGTCAAAAAATGCCCGAGTGGTTGTTTTTTTGTTTTTTGTTTTTTTGCAATATCTTTGTAATTTTAATTTTTTATCATTTAATCTTCCATGTATTACTCAAATAGGTTGTCTTTGACATGAAACCATTTGGATTTGTATCTAATTGTTATATTTTTTTAATTGCATTTTTTGTATCAGTACCACACTTTTCCATATGTGGGGTCAAAAATGATCCCAAGCTGTCCCCTTCTTTTGTTGACCAAAATATAATTTAAAATAATAATAATAATAATAATAATAATAATAATAATCACCCAAAATATAATAAAAATAATCATCTTTAACCAAAATGAAAGAAATTTCTTAAGTTTACAGCATAAAACACACACATTCTAGTTGGGGTCATTTTGACCACACTCATGGAAGAGTGTTGGAATTGGTTGGTCATGCATCTAAAGGTTAAATCTTGATATTGTTTTAGTTAAAACAATAAGTAGCAATATTTAAATTAGTGTAGGGTAAAGCCTTTGTATATTCAATAAGTGTGTAAATAATTTCTAAACATTTTTTACCTTCACTCTTATTTAGTTCAATGAGATCCATGCAAAGGTTTTGAGAAAAAAAAAAACTAAGTTTATGCAGGGAAGATCAAATTATTTTGCTTTGCACTCCCTAAGGCATTGTTCCCTTAATTGAGTAAGAATCTGTATTGTCTTTGTAGTAGATTCTAAATCAAGTCCCACAGTAAACATAAATTCAGCACAAGTTGAACTTTCTGACATGGTTTAGGACCCAGGAGACAGACACTGACACGGGCAGATAGTGACAATAATCTTTATTTAAGAGTGAGGGTGTGTAGTGCGAGTGTGAGTGCGTGGATTGAGTTCTGGTCACTGGAGCTGAGCGCCCTGGACGGAGACCCGGCAACCCTGGAACATATAAGCAGAAACAATTACTTTTGTCCCACACTTGTGACAAGCTACAAGTAGAGAGGCTTACTTGGGTGCAGCACAGGCTTCGTCCTGCTGAGATCCAGCGGCCGTGCAACGTGGAGGTGAAGGTGTCCGTGAACGTGCTGGAGATTCCACCCGTGGCTGTGACGAGGGTAGTCCTTCTGTTGACACCGGCTGTGACTCCACAGACCGCGACGATGATAATCCTGACGATGACGAGGTGAGAGATTCCACAGAACGTGGTGATGATGATATAGCTGATGCTGTAGACAGTGACTCCACTGATAGCGGTGGCCAATACTCCTGCAACTGATATAACAACAGTTCTGGGATTTGAGGAGCAAGACGTGCCGGTAGACGTGGTGGTAGCGAAGTGCTACGTGTGCGTGTTGGCGTTACCCCGTCAGCTGGGGACGCAGGTCCGCCGCCAAGGAGGTCCACCTGTGCACAGGGGTATAGACAAGGGGTTGAGTAACAGATTGTTCTCTTACTTGGCTGACTCTGATGAGAGGTCCTTGAAGAAGCAAGAGAAGTTCTCGACGAGGCAAGAGAAGTTCCAGACGAGACGAGAGATGTTCCAGACGAGACGAGAGAGAATCCTGACGAGGCCAGAGAGCGGAGTTCAGGCTCATTCTCCGACGAGGAGGACAGACGACTCCGTGCCGGGCTGTCAGCGACGCTGGCTTTTAACAGCCGTTGATTACCACCTGTTGGTCTGTGCGCAGCTGGAGTTGATGATGCCAATGACGGCCCAGAGGCTGCCATGACAGTACTCCCCCATCTAGCAGTGCCTCCAGGCACCTGCCCAATCCTACCTGGATTCGCCCGATGGAAATCGCGAATCAGCTGTTTATCCAGGATCAACGCTGGGCGAATCTAAGAACGATCCTCCGGTCCAAAGCCCTCCCAGTCCACCAAATACTGAAGACCACAACCCCGCCTGCGGACATCCAGGATGGCAGTCACCCCCCAGGCCGGATGGCCATCGATCATCCTCGGGGGTGCGGGAGCCGCGGGAGCAGGGCACAGGGGATCAGAGACGTACAGTTTGACCTGGGAGACATGAAAGGTGGGGCAGATACGCATCGAAGAGGGGAGAGACAAGCGCACAGACACAGGATTAATAACACGATTAATGGTGTAGGGGCCAATGAAGCGCTTAGTGAGCTTACGTTTTTCGGCCGGTACACCAATATTCCGGGTTGACAACCAGACCTTCTGACCCACCTTATAGTCCGGGGCGGGTCTCCTAGGCCGGTTGGCCACCTGGATATTGCGTTTAGTAGTTTTCAGCAAGGCTTGACGAGCGAGGAGCCAAACTCGCCGGCAGCGCTTGATATGTGCCTGGACTGAAGGAACCGCTACCTCCTTTTCCTCCTCCGGGAACAGCGGAGGATCAAACCCGCATGATGCCTTGAACGGGGAGACGCCCGTAGCCGTGGAGATCGTGGCGTTGTGACCGTACTCAATCCAAGGCAGGAACTTGCTCCAGGAGGATGAGCAGGAGGAGATGACACAGCGAAGGGCGGCCTCCAGCTCCTGATTAGCCCGCTCGCACTGGCCATTGCTCTGAGGGTGATAACCAGAGGAGAGGCTGGCTGTGGCTCCTAGTGCCGTGCAGAAAGCCTTCCAAACTTGTGATACAAACTGGGGTCCTCGATCTGACACAATATCAGCAGGGATGCCATGAAGACGGACCACATGTTGCACCAGGAGGTCCGCAGTTTCCTGGGCCGAAGGCAAACCCCGAAGTGGCACAAAATGGGCCGCCTTCGAGAACCGGTCCACGATGGTTAAAACCGTGGTGTAGTCATCTGAAATGGGTAAACCGGTCACAAAGTCCATCGCTACGTGAGACCAGGGGCGTGAAGGAACCGGCAACGGATGTAGCAGGCCCACCGGGGGGGATGATGTCGTCTTCCCGGTGGCGCACTGAGCGCAGGCCCGGATGTAGCCTACAACGTCCTTCCGTAACCCTGGCCACCAGAAGGTCCTTTGGAGAAGATCCACGGTCCGACCCACTCCAGGATGACAAGCCAACTTGGAAGCGTGACCCCACTCAATCACCTTGCCTCGGATAGCGCGTGGAACAAACAAGCGCCCCCCCCCCCCGGGGTCCAGCTCAGTCTTCTGAGCCTGGCGAACCGTCTTGCAGATTCCCCAGGACAGGGCGCCCACAACGCAGGAAGGCGGCAGGATAGGGGTCTCCTGGTCCTCAGAGGATGGTGTGTCAAACTGCCGTGAGAGGGCATCCGGCTTACCGTTCTTGCTTCCCGGCCGGTACGTGATGGTAAAGTTAAAACGGCCGAAGAAGAGGGACCAGCGAGCCTGGCGTGCATTCAGGCGCTTAGCCGTCCTGAGGTACTCCAGGTTACGGTGATCAGTCCAAACCACGAACGGCTGAGCAGCCCCCTCCAGCCAATGTCTCCATTCCTCCAAGGTGAGTTTCACTGCCAGTAACTCCCTGTCTCCGATGCTGTAGTTCCTCTCTGCAGGGGTGAGACGGTGAGAGAAAAAAGCACAAGGGCGAATCTTACCATCCTCAGGAGATCGTTGGGAGAGTACTGCTCCAACTCCCGAATCAGAAGCGTCCACCTCCACCAAACACTGCAGCTTCGGGTCCACCTGAGTAAGGACTCGGGCCGAGGCGAACTCCCTCTTGAGCTTCTCAAACGCTCCGGCTGCCTCCTTACTCCAGCAAAACGGGGTCTTAGGGGAGGTGAGAGCAGTCAAAGGACGGGCAATATTACCAAAATTTGGCACGAATCTCCTATAAAAGTTAGCAAACCCCAGGAAACCTTGAAGCTGCTTTCTGGAGGTGGGTGCAGGCCAATCCACAACCGCCTTGACCTTGGCAGGGTCAGGGAGCACCTGGTTCCGAGCAATAATAAATCCAAGGAAGGAGGTTTGATCAGTGTGGAACTCACATTTTTTGGCTGGTTCTCCAGGAGGCGCTGTAGTACCCTACGGACATGCACCCGATGTTCCTCTAGTGTGCGGGAGAAGGTTTTTTTTTTTTTTTTTTTGTTACTTATTTGTACCCGTAGGTAGATTTGGTTTGCAGTCTGGTGACAAGCCACCGGCTGCTGGTCGCTGCGTGCGCGAGCGCCCTAAACCTACATGTTTTTTTTGGTATGCGGGAGGAAACCGGAGAAATCCCGGAGTAAACCCACGCAACACGGGGAGAACATGCAAACTCCACACAGCTCACTGTTGGTCGGGGGCTGGGATCGAACCCACGATCTCATGATCCCCGCGATCCCCCGGCCGAGGGTAAAACTGTGCTGCCACAGTGCTAAACCACTGCGCCACCGTGCAGCCCATGAGAATATCATCAAGATAAACAAAAACAAACGAGTTCAGAAAATCCCGTAGTACATCATTTATCAAACGCTGGAAGACGGCTGGAGCGTTAGTTAACCCAAACGGCATTACCAGGTACTCAAAATGACCGCTGGGGGTCCAAAAAGCCGTCTTCCACTCATCTCCTTCCCTAATGCGCACTAGATGGTAGGCATTCCTAAGGTCCAGTTTAGTAAACCAGGATGCCCCCTGGAGGGAGTCAAAAGCAGTGTTCATCAAGGGCAGAGTATATTTGTCTTTAACTGTTATTTCATTCAGTCCCCGGAAGTCGATGCAGGGGCGTAGTGAACCGTCCTTTTTTCCAACAAAAAAAAATCCAGCTCCCACTGCTGAAGACGACAGGCGGATGATACCAGAGGCCAAGGACTCCTTGATGTACGTGTCCATGGCCTCGCGCTCCGGGGCTGATAGGCTGTAAAGGCAGCTAGCAGGAAGAGGGGCCCCAGCCTTCAGATTGATGGCGCAGTCATACGGACGAAGGGGGGGTAAGGACAACGCCCGAGACTTGCTAAACACTTGCCCCAAATCGTGATAAACCTCTGGCACCTTAGACAAATCTGGTGGGGATGAATCAGGCAGAGGCACCTTAACGGATGGGGCGCACGCCGCTGATTGGAGGCAGGCGCTAAGGCAAAATGTACTCCATGCCGTTACTCTCCCAGCTTGCCAGTCAATGGTGGGGTTATGTAGGCGCAGCCAGGGGTACCCCAGAATAATGGGCGAAGAAGAAACGGGCAGCACTAGAAACCGAATTTCCTCCCTGTGATTCCCTGATACAATAATTGACACGGGGGCCGTCTGATGGTCAGTGGTGGTCAAAGATGCTTTAGACAGGGTGATCAGTTTGACAGGGGGGTCTAGAGTCTGACAGCTAAGGCCCATTCGGGTTGCCAGGTCTCTAGAAATGAAATTTTGCTCAGCTCCAGAATCTACTAACGCTAGTGTGGAGTGTTCTGTATGTGTATGGACAAGTCTGAGAGGTAAACGACAACAAGTAAGGGGTTCTTCTGAGTTCTTGCCCGTGAATCCCCCTACTGCGATCCACGGGCCTTCCCTTTTAACTTATTGGGACATTCGAACACCCCATGTGACTCTTTCCCACAATAGAAACAAAGGCCCTGATCCCTGCGGCGTTGTTTCTCAGCTGCTGACACGTTAGACCGGCCAATGATCATGGCTTCCTGATCCGGGGATTCCTCTGACGCGGGTAAAGCGAGAAGAGGAGAGTTAGGGACGCGAGGGCGGGGTTTAACCGAACGGGAAGTAGTACGCCGTTCAGCCGCCCGCTCCCTTAATCTGCTATCAAGACTAACTGCTAGGGCAATCAAATCCCGCAAATTGTCCGGTTTGTCCCGTGCTGCTAACTCATCCTTTAGCTCGTCGTTAAGACTACGTAGGAAAATACCACATAGTGATGGCTCCCCCCACCCAATCTCTGCAGCCAGGACCCGGAAGTCAATAGCGTAATCAGCAGCTGATCTCTTTCCCTGCTGTAAGCTCAGCAACCGTTCTGTCAACACCTCACCCCTATCAGTATGATTAAACACAGACATAAACTCTGACACAAACTCCTGGTAAGAAAGCAGGGGATAGCTTGGTTTAGCCATGATCGAATGCAGCAGGTAGAATTAGTAACTGGAAATGCAGGCCTATTCGCTGTTTTCAGAAATTTATGGCACAGGACCACAATCCGTGGTCTGTGTTTTGTTTTTTGTTTTTTTAATTTACCATCTCCCAATACTAAAAAATTTCATTCTCATCTTGCTGTGTTCTTTTAGGAGGGAAAAAGTCACAGCATGAACTGTCTCAGATCCTGCTATTGCGTTCTCCCCCCTTTTTTTTACATGGACAGGCCTAGGGTCAGAATGTAAATAAGAATGCATATGTCATTTATTAAAAAGTGAGTATAGTATTATTTAAACAAAGCAACAATATGACATACAATTACCAAAGCCTCTGTTTGATAATCAGTAGTCTCTGGCAAATCATATGCACAAACACATTAATTATCAATCTCTTTTGAACCTCTATGCTTTAAATCATGTAATATAGGGTATACATAAAGGCTTCAGTGATTAGGCATTATTAAGTGACAGCATGATATTGTGATGTTCAGTTAATCTCATCATTGTCATGCTTGTAGCATTGATTAAGATGCAAGCATTTGTACTTAACTTAGATGTTAGATGTTAGATGTTCAGCCACCTCTTTGATGTTGATGGGAGGAGAGCACGCACGGCATATGAGGCAGGGTCTCAGAGGCTGGTTTTGTTTTGGCAGGGGGAAGGAGAACGTCAGTCCTGCGTCCTTTTTCCCTGTAAAGTGCACTGTTATGCTTCAGTCAAAGAAAAAAAGAAAAGTCAGTGATACATCAAAAAATTGAATAAAAATAGCTCAATGTTTTCCATTTTCCAAAGAAAAAAACTGGAGGGAATGAAAATATTGGCTTTAAAAATATGTAAATAGTTCATCACGTATGCAACATTAGAGTGAAAACCCACAAAGTTAGATTGAAAGAAAAAGTAAAACCCCAAAACTTTGCAAAAATATCCATATATAGATTGTTTTCTTTTCCCTTTTACCAAGTTTTTACACACAAATCAGTAGCTACACAGCCTTTCCTATTTTTTTTTCCTAAGTTCTCTCTCTCTCTCTCTGTTTTTTTTTCCTTCTTTTTTTCTCTCAAGGACACACATACACACACAGACAAAACACGGCCCACAGAAATTTTCTGTTTTGCGTTATCTCCACAAGGTCATAGTGTAACATTGGGGCCATGTTAAGGGGGGCAGGGATTTCCCAGCATGCTTTGCCAGTTGAAAACATTATGTGTGTGTAACCGTGATTCAAACGGAGGTCTGGGAGAATGACCTCCCCTCCTGCCTGTGCTCAGTGTGTGTGTAAAATAAATCCCGTTGATCACAACCATCTGCTCCATTTTCTTTGTGTGAACCCTGCTTACGTCACACTGGTGTCAGGAGTGGGATGGAGCAGATGGAAGCCAGGATCAGAATGGAGATCCAGCAGCTGGAGCAGTTCATTGCTCAGCTGATGATGGACGATGGGACCGAGACACCACCCCTGGGAGCTGGGAGCCGGGACGAACGAAGCGGCGGCGGACCTGACGGGGCCAGCGCACCCCGCCTTCTGTCTTTTTCAAGACAGAGCGGGCAGAGCAGAGCAAACCAGCCCCGCATTCCGCCCTTTTCAGGACAGGACGGGCTGGCGATCCCACGACGATCAAGAGTGACGATCGATCAGGAGGCGGCCATCCCATCTGTTAGGCAGCGGGCTGAGATTCCCCGCTTCAACGGCGAGGCCACGTTGGATGACTACCTGACCCAGGTCGAGCTGGCCGCTGCGCTGAACGGCTGGTCACCAGAGGAAACCGCCGTGCAAGTCGCGCTGGCCTTGGAAGGGAGAGCTCTCTGCACACTTTCTGATCTCCTGCCTGAGGAGCGCGATAGCTGGCCAGCGCTACAAGGGGCGCTCCAGAGACGATTTGGGAGAACGGCGGACGCTGAGCACGCCCAGGAACAGCTGACCCGCAGCCGTAGAAGCAACCAGGAAAGCCTAGGAACCTATGCTGCAGACATACGGCTGCTAACCCGGCGCAGCTACCCGGATTTCGCACCGGAGGTGGTAGAGAAGCTCGCCCTCCGGAGCTTCATCCAAGGTCTCCGCCCGGCCCAGCTCCAGAGCCACGTACGGATCCACGCCGCGAGCGACTGGGAGACTGCAGTGGCAGAAGCAGAGCGGGTGGAGCCGCTGATGAATCGCACAGTTGAAGCGCCAACGCACAGACAGAGAACCTTCCAGGCCACGATGGAGAGCGAGGAGGAAGAGGAGGAATTACGGCAGACCACGGCGGCACGTCCCCGGAGAAGAACGCCCCTCGCCGGCGTTAAACTAGAGCGAGGTGGCGTGAACGGGGACAGGCCGCCTCCCGCAGATGTTTCCCCTGAGGAGCCGGCACCACGCGTGGGCCGAATTGGACACTCTCCAGGGATGTATCTACAGTGCAGCTTGGGGAAGACGTCGATCCAGGCCCTGATTGACACCGGCTCTACAATCTCCCTGGTTCGACCCGGTGTGCTGCCGGGCACGAACAAGATGGCCCCACGGGGGTGGGAACCCACCAAGCGCTGCGTCACCACGGCTACCGGTGAGCGTGCCAGACTGGGGGGGCGGAGAGTGTTGGTGGCGGGGGTGGCCGGTCAGAACATAAGACACCCGTTTTGGCTGGCTGACATCCAAGACCCCTGTATTATTGGACTAGACCTGCTCACAGCCTGGAACGCCAAGATCGACACTGCGGAACCTTCCCTCCAGCTGGGAAACCGGACCATCACGCTCCACAGCAGAACCCAGGGAAGGAACACGGGGGCCTGTGCGATCGAGGGATCGCCAAGACAGACCGGACCAGGCAGGCCACCGCGAGGACTGGACACGATGACGTCACCAGCGCGGACAGAGGGAGCACGAACGCACACAAGGACAGCAAGGGGAGGGGTCAATGTGTCAGCAGAGACGCAGCAGGCGGTGGAGGAATTATTTCAGCGGAGCTGCAGCGGGCTGCACCCGGAACAGGGACGCCAGCTGCGGGAGCTATTGGACTGTTTTATGGGTGTTTTTGCCGCGAAGGATGAGGAATGCGGCCGGACCGGGTTGGTGCAGCACGAGATCGACACCGGTGAGGCCAGGCCGATTCGACTCCACCCACGCCGGCTGCCCTTTTCAAGGCGGGCAGCGGCGGAACAAAAAGTGCGAGAAATGCTGGAGGCAGATGTTATTGAGCCCTCCAGCAGCCCCTGGGTGGCGCCGGTGGTGCTGGTCAAGAAGAAGGACGGGTCGTGGCGGTTCTGTGTGGATTACCGACGCCTGAACGACGCAACCAGGAAAGATTCCTACCCCCTGCCCCGCATCGATGACGCACTGGACCACATCGCCGGCTCCAGCTGGTTCAGCTCGCTGGATCTACGCAGCGGCTATTGGCAGGTGGAGCTGTCACCTGAGGCCTGCCAAAAAACAGCCTTCTCCATGGGGCAGGGACTGTACCAGTTTAAAGCGATGCCGTTTGGACTCTGCAACGCTCCGGCCACCTTTGAACGCTTGATGGAGCGAGTGCTGGCTCACGTGCCCCGGAGTCGCTGCGTTGTTTACCTGGATGACCTGCTGGTGCATGCAGCTGATTTTGACAGCGCCCTGTCAAATCTCCAAGAGGTGCTGGGAGCCATCCAGCAGGCAGGGCTACGGTTACACCCTAAGAAATGCCACCTGTTTCGGCGGGAGACCACCTTTTTGGGCCACGTCGTCAGTGCAGCGGGGGTCACCACCGACCCGGAAAAAGTGGCAACAGTAAGAGACTGGCCAGTGCCGCGGAACGTTGGAGAACTGAGGAGTTTTCTTGGATTGGCCTCCTATTATAGGAGGTTTGTGAAAGACTTCGCCACCATTGCCAGCCCGCTGCATCAGCTGACGCAGAAAGGACGCACGTTCCAGTGGAGTGACAGCTGTGCTGCTGCTTTCTCCCAGCTTCGCGCAGCGCTCATCAGAGCCCCCGTCCTGCAATATCCCAACCCGAACCGCCCTTTCATCGTGGACACGGACGCCAGCAACCAGGGCATCGGGCCGGTGCTATCCCAGGAGGGAGAACACGGAGAGCAGGCAGTCGCTTTTTTCAGCCGCACACTCAGCAGAGCCGAGAGGAATTACTGTGTGACTCGCAGAGAGCTGCTGGCTGTCATTCAAGGACTGCGTCATTTCCGCCCGTATGTGTACGGGGGGAGGTTCCAGCTCAGGACGGATCACGCTTCCCTGACCTGGTTGTTAAACTTCAAAGAACCGGATGGACAGTTGGCAAGATGGCTGGAGACACTGCAGGATTATAATTTCCAGATTGTGCATCGGGCAGGCCGCCTCCATGCCAACGCTGACGCGCTGTCTCGGCACCCCTGTGCGACAGAGGAGTGTCGGCACTGCCAACGGGCTGAAGATCGGGACCAAACCGCCCCACAGGCTGCCGCTCTTTGAGCCGCTGCGAGCAGGAATCACGCAGCGACGCACAGCCCCTCCTTGGATGATCCGGCAGCTCTCCCCAGCGATGACGTCACAGAGGTTCTTGGCACGCAGCAGCTGCAGAGCGAGCAGGACAGAGACCCGGTCATTTCGCGGGTTCGGCAGTGGCTGGACGCAGGACAGCGGCCCGCCTGGGAGGTTGTGTCACCACTGGACCCAGAGACTAAGGCCCTGCACTCCCAGTGGGCCAACCTCCGCTGCCACGATGGCGTGGTGTATAGACAGTGGCAGACTCCTGCTGAGCAGCGGCACGTCTGGCAGCTGCTGGTTCCTCGTCGACTCCGGCCCAAAGTACTCCAGCTGGTTCATGGGGCGGTAGGAGCGGGCCACTTCGGAGTGACAAAGACGCTGCAGCGCCTTCGGGCCCAGTTCTACTGGCCCAGTTGTCATCAGGACGTGGAGCTCCACGTTCATCACTGCGACACATGCACAGTTCAGAAGGGACCAACTCAGCGATCCCACGCTCCCCTGCAGCAGTACCGGGTGGGACCACCGATGGAGCGAGTGGGAGTGGACATCCTGGGCCCTTTCCCGACCACGGACTGGGGGAACCGCTACGTGCTGGTCGCGATGGATTATTTCACTAAGTGGCCAGAGGCGTACGCAGTCCCGGATCAGAGCGCCGCTACGACGGCATCAAAGCTGGTGGATGAAATGTTCTGTCAGTTTGGCGCACCGGAGGAGCTGCACAGCGATCGGGGTCGGAACTTCGAGGCGGAGGTCTTCGGAGAGGTCTGCAAACGGCTGGGCATCCGGAAGACCCGGACCACCCCACTGCATCCACAGAGCGACGGCCTGGTCGAACGATTGAACCGGACCCTCACCACCCAGCTCGCTATCCTAGTGGACCAGCGACAGCGAGACTGGGACCTGCACCTGCCTTTTGTTTTGTGGGCGTACCGGACGGCAGCTCAGGAATCTACCCGATGCACCCCTGCGGCGCTCATGTTTGGACGCGAGCTGCGCACACCGGAGGATTTGGTATTCGGTTGCCCCCCTGAGCCGGAGGTGGAGGGAAAACCCAGATTGGATTATTTTTTTTGTTTGAAAGAACGTCTCCACACGGTGCACGAGCTGGCTCGAGAGGCCCTGGCAGCGGCAGGGGGCCGGCAGAAGCGAGCGTACGACTCCCGCTGCCAGGGGAGGGACTTTGCACCGGGAGATCGAGTCTGGGTTTTCTGCCCTGAGAGGAAAAGAGGACGATCACCGAAGCTGGCGAGCCATTGGTCGGGGCCATGCGTGGTCCTGGAGAGACTGTCAGATGTGGTGTACAGGGTGAGGCTTAGAAAAAGGGACCAGGTTGTGGTCCTTCATTGTGACCGTCTCGCCCCATATCGGCCATCTGCACCGCTGGTGGACGAACCGGAGCTTCCATCCCGGCCCGATACCCTGACCGAGACCCAGATGGACACTAGGGGGCCTGTACGTGTTGGCCGCCGGCGCAGAAGACCGCCTCGACACCTGGATGAGTTTGTATTGGACTTTAATTTTTCTGGGGACAGAAACCAGTCCGGGGGGGGGGGGGCGTGTAACGTTGGGGCCATGTTAAGGGGGGCAGGGATTTCCCAGCATGCTTTGCCAGTTGAAAACGTTATGTGTGTGTAACCGTGATTCAAACGGAGGTCTGGGAGAATGACCTCCCCTCCTGCCTGTGCTCAGTGTGTGTGTAAAATAAATCCCGTTGATCACAACCATCTGCTCCATTTTCTTTGTGTGAACCCTGCTTACGTCACAATACAATAAAGACTTTTAGGTTCATGCCAAAACCCAAAACAGCATGAGAATTACTTCAATTAATCTCCGGAACTGGCAACTCTTAGCGGAGAAATCTCACACATGGCAACCCCCCACACTGTCACTACAGCGTGAAGCTCCCTCTTTTTTACACTGCCGTAAAAACACAACACCAGTCCTACTGTTTTCAAATACCTATAAATTTAAACACTTCTCAAAAGGATAACAATTAACTAATCAATCCTTTTATGCTAAAAAATCACAAACAACAGTTTTACAACCTGCTCCGCGGAGAACTCTCACTTTTTTTTTCTTCCACACCGGAGCAGATTACACAGTAACAAAACAACCAAGACTGCAGTAACTTTTATCTAAAACTCACAAAATAAAATATTTCAATGGTCACATTAACCCCTCCGCTCTGTGCCGAAAGCCCAAAGTAAGACCTCCCCCCCGGCATCTTGCAATAGCTCACCGTAGTGGGGGAAGTCCCATGGGCGATAATGCAGACCCGGAAAGGGCAGGAATCTTCCGTGAAAAAACCTTTTCCCTTTGGGGTTCACGTAACCTCCCCACGAATGCTGAAGGTCCAAACCCTGGACCATAAGCAGAAGTGGTCACAAGAGGCACAAATCTGTCCCCGAAAATTTACTTCTCTGGGATCACGTGACTCTTCCACACAGGAATGAGACCACGACCCTTTCCCTTTTTTCTTTGCATGCAAACTTCCGGCACCTCCACTACACTTACTTAGACCATAGAGAGCGGCGGATTTCTAAGAATCACCCCGGGTCTTCGATATCGTTCACCATTTGGAGAGGAAAAACCTCGTTCCTCCCAAGGGATTATTATGAGATCGCTCACCATGGATAAAATAACTCAGCACTCAGGCCGCTAGTTTCACTCCTTTCAGTATTTTGCAGTGTACAATCAGTCCGGGGAATCTCACTATCTTTTATCCATAAACGGCAACAAATGTACTTACATTCAAGCCACCTATAGGATTCTCAGATCTGTCACCCAGTCAGTTCCAGTGCCTCGGTCTAAAATGCCTTCACTGCAGTAACACTGAGCCTCTTTTTTTTTTTTTTCACTCAGCCCAGGAAGGTCTTTTTATCAGCTGTGCACTTGCTGAGATCAAGCAGAGGCGCCGGAAAGACGGAGATATGTGGATCCACTGTTCGGACGCCAAAATGTTAGAATAATTTTGAGCTTAAATTATTCAAAGTCAAATAATCAGGCGGAAAGTTGAATTTATGAACATTTATTACAAAAATATAAGCTATCACCCCATTGGCCACCTTGGGGGGGAGGTTACAAGGCCGAAACACTAATCTATAAGATGAGGAGTTCCTGTGCATCCCTGTGACCCGAAACAGGACATGTCAAAGAGATTATAATAAATGGCTTAGATCATTCCTTACCCATGTACTAACCCTGTACTGATCCTCAGTCTGAACTCTCTGAAATTGCTCACAGAAACAGGCCAACAATATATAAACTTATCCTATATGGAATGCACATATAAACATTAAACATGGCATATGAAAGGTATAATACTTTTCAAATATAATAATACATTATCAATAGGTTCCAAGGTTGTCATAGCCAGGAGCGGCACTGGGGTTAGGGTTAGCAGCCCTGCTGTTCCTTTGGATTCATCAGTGACGTGGAGAGGGGGGACATGCTGCATGGGCAACATCTTGTCCTCCATATCTTCCTGCCCAGGCTTGAATCCTACCAACGCCCAATGCTGGAAGGTAGAACACCGGATCACTGGAGAGGATACTCCAGCTTCGCCTTTGGTGTAGAAGAAACACGGGGAATGACAGTTACCGGTTATAAGCCACCGCTCAATTGGCGTAGAGCGCGGCGCCAGGGGTTGTTCCTGACGGTGGGAGGGATCATTGGATCTCACTGGACAGCTACCGCCTGCCTCAAGCTGGGCAGCCCCCAGCCAATAAGGTGTTGTCCCGCCACAGCTTGCTTTCCTCATTGGGTGCATGGGGATGAGGAGAAGTCCGAACAGCAGGCTGAGAACCTTCGCAACAGGCAAGACAATAAAACAAAAGAGACCAACTCTAAAACTGGGAACTTGGAACGTCCGCACTATGATGACAGGACTCGCTGCTAACCTCAAGGACATCAACGACACCAGGAAGACTGCCATCATCAATAATGAGCTGAAGAGACTGGGAGTGGATATCGCCACTCTCCAGGAAACACGGTTGGCTGACGCAGGCACACTGAGAGAGAAGGACTACACGTTCTACTGGCAGGGAAAGGGCAGTGACAAACACAGGGAACATGGAGTGGGCTTCGCAGTGAAGAACACCTTGCTGAAGATGGTGGAACCGGGCAGCACTGGCTCTGCATGACTCCTTACCCTCCGCCTGAACACCACTCAAGGCCCAGTCACCCTCGTCAGTGTGTATGCCCCAACACTGACAGCCACACCAGAGGCAAAAGACGAGTTCTACGAGAATCTCGCAACAACTGTCAGGACCATCCCCAACTCTGAACAACTCATTCTCCTTGGAGACTTCAATGCCAGAGTGGGTGCTGACCACGACTCCTGGCCCTCCTGTCTTGGACCTTTTGGCATGGGAAGAATGAACGACAACGGACAGCGGCTGCTCAAGTTCTGCACATATCACGATCTGTGCATCACAAACTCGTTCTTCAAGACCAAGCCCCAACACAAGGTTTCCTGGCAACATCTGCGCTCAAAGCACTGGCACCAGCTGGACTTGATCCTGACCAGGCGCACCTCACTGAAGAACGTGCTAATCACCCGTTCGTTCCAGAGTGCAGATTGCGACACAGACCATTCATTGGTGTGTTGCAAGGTCAAGCTGCAGCTGAAGAAATTCCATCGTGCTAGACAGCCTGGAAAGGCACGGATTGACACCAGCAAGATGGCTCAACTAGAACTTGTTGAGCAGTTTGCCTCCACTTTTGAGAAGGAACTTGGTGTACCACAAGAAGGAGAATCTGCAAAGCAGAAGTGGGAAGAGCTGCGAAACACCATCCACCGCACAGCCATGGCTACCTTTGGGAGGAAGACCTCGAAGTCACAGGACTGGTTTGATGCCAAGTTGACCGAGATGACCCCCATCATTGAAGCCAAGCGCTCAGCACTTGCTGAGTACAAGAAGTACCCAAACGAGAAGAATCTCCAGATTCTCAGGGCTGCGAGAAGCAAAGTTCAGCAGACTGCTCGGCGCTGTGCCAACAAGTACTGGACTCAGCTCAGCCAAGACATTCAAACCTCTGCCATAACAGGGAACATTTGTGGCATGTACGATGGCATCAAGAAAGCACTTGGTCCGGCTCAGACAAAGACGGCCCCCCTCAAATCCTCCACTGGGGTGATGATCACAGAAAAGAACAAGCAGATGGAGAGATGGGTGGAACACTACTCCGACCTCTACTCCAGAGAGAACACCGTGACACCGTCAGCCCTTGATGCCATCGACTGCCTGCCATCCATGGACGAACTTGACGCCGAGCCAACCATCGACGAACTCAGCAAGGCCATTGATAGCTTGGCCGCTGGCAAGGCACCCGGCAACGATGGCATACCCCCCGACCTGATCAAGCATTGCAAGACCGCCCTACTGCTGCCATTGCATGACGTCCTCTGCCAGTGTTGGAAGGAAGGTGCCGTACCACAGGACATGAGGGACGCCAAGATCATCACCCTCTACAAAAACAAAGGGGAGAGAAGCGACTGCAACAACTACAGGGGCATCTCCCTCCTCAGCGTTGTTGGTAAAGTCTACGCACGAGTTGTTCTCGTTTGTCTACAGAAGCTTGCCGAACGTGTCTACCCCGAGTCTCAGTGTGGCTTCCGCGCTGCACGAACAATGATAGACATGATATTCTCCATCTGCCAACTCCAGGAGAAATGCAGAGAACAGAACATGCCCCTGTACGTCGCCTTCATCGACCTCACCAAAGCGTTCGATCTGGTCAGCAGAGAGGGCCTTTTCAAGATCCTGCCAAAGATAGGATGCCCACCAAAGTTGCAAAGCCTCATCGAATCGTTTCACACCAACATGCAGGGGATAGTGCAGCACAATGGCAACGTCTCAGAGCCATTCAACATACGCAGCGGAGTGAAACAGGGCTGTGTACTTGCGCCAACCCTCTTTGGGATTTTCTTTGCTATGCTCCTGAGGCATGCCTTCAGCACAGCAACAGAGGGAATCTACCTGCACACAAGATCTGACAGCAGGCTTTTCAACCTCGCCCGCCTGAAAGCCAGAACCAAAGTACGCGAGGCTCTAATCAGAGACATGCTGTTGGCAGACGACGCTGCAGTCGCAACCCACACACAGCAGGAGCTTCAGACCCTAATGGACCGCTTCTCCCAGGCATGCAAGGACTTCGGGCTTACCATCAGCCTGAAGAAGACTAACGTCTTGGCGCAAGGCACGGAAGCACCACCAACCATCACCATCGACGACTACGAGCTGGAGGTCGTGAATCAGTTCACGTACCTGGGGTCCACGATCATCAGCAACAACCTCTCCCTTGATACCTCTCCCTTGATGTGATTGTCAGCCATGACAGCTCACTTCTTCTTGGGGGCTGCCTTCTTAGCTTTAGCTTTGGCTGCTTTTTTAGGCGCAGCTTTCTTGGCAGCAGGGGTCTTCTTGGCCACTTTCTTGGGGCTCTTGGCAGCTTTCTTGGGGCTCTTTGGTGCCTTCTTGGCCGCTGCTGGTTTCTTCACCTTCTTCGGGGACTTCTTAGCAGCTGCAGCCTTCTTGGCTCCTGCTGCTTTGGGTTTTTTAGCTGCTGCTGGTTTCTTGGCAGCAGGTTTCTTGGCTTTAGCAGGGCCTTTCTTTGCGGCCTCCTTGGCCTTGCTCTCTGCCTTTGCCACCTTGAAGGATCCAGAAGCCCCGGTTCCCTTGGTCTGGCTGAGGGTTCCTTTGTTGACCAAGCTCTTGATAGCGATGTTAACTCGGGACTTGTTCTTGTCCACATCGTAGCCCCCGGCAGCCAGAGCCTTCTTGATGGCGGCCAGCGACTGTCATAACCTCAGCTGCCAAAGCCAGAACAAAAAGATATGAGACCCGAGTGTGGCCAGAACCGACACTCGGGTCTCATATCTTTTTGTTCTGGCTTTGGCAGCTGAGGATTCCTTCCAGCTCCTCGGGCTCTTATTGTGAAGGCGCCCGGGGGAGCTCCCTGC
The DNA here is from genome assembly GCA_020510985.1 of Pholidichthys leucotaenia. Lineage (NCBI taxonomy): Eukaryota > Metazoa > Chordata > Actinopteri > Cichliformes > Pholidichthyidae > Pholidichthys > Pholidichthys leucotaenia. Next base: position 422,055,815 of record CM035843.1, read on the forward strand.
TGTCAAAGTCAGCTGCTGCTCTGCTGTCATTAGCAGCAGCTGTGCCGCGTTGGGGTCATTAGCCACCAGAGATATAAGCGGGTGCTAAATGTCCTCCAACGCGGCAGTCTCTGTTATATCCTGTTGTTCACCTGTATGTTCAGCCACGTTCCGTCGTGCTCCTGTTATTCTCCTTGCTCATCGTGGTTAACGGACTTGGGAATCCCCCGTTACCCGTCTGTTAACGGTCCCGTTGTAAGGTACGCTCTATGTGACTGTATCTTTGTGATTATCTCGTCTGGCACATCGGGTGTTCCCCGGCTCAGACTTCCCCCAGCCACTGCATGTGTTCTGTGTGTGTTCATCCTTACTCAACAATAAATTACCACTGCAAACTCTCTGGTGACTGAGGCGTCTTGTGACGGTCCGTGAGGGCCGTCGTGATAGTAGACTGCCGCCAAACGCCCGGAGAGGAGGCGTTGCTTCGAGACGCCATTCACCGTGTAGTTTGCAGTAGTGGACTGTTTGTTCCTACCTGTCTGGGTGCCGTGTTGAAGCATGCCATCGTGGAGGTCTCGTGCTCGGAGGCAAGGACGCTGTTCTCGCTGACACCCTCGAGCGCGTGGACAGAGTCCTTGTTGCCGCCTCCCTCCTCGAATACAACAGCGAAGTGCCCTGGTACCTGGACCTAGCCGAGGAAATTCTGGATTCTCTCCCCCGCTTCACTAATCATCCAGAGGTAAGCGTGAGGAGAGATGACATCGCCGCCCAGCGTGAGATACTCCGAGGGCTGGAGGGAAATCCTGGCAGGAAGCTGAAGCGGAGGAGACGTCGCCCCTCGCTTCGGGATCCCGCTCCTGCCTCTGTTCCAGCCCGGCAGTTCGCACCATCCGGAGGTCTTTTCCCATCGGGCATGTCGTCACTCGGGATTCCCCCAGAGAAGCTGCAGATGACAGCAGACAAGATCTGGGACCGGGTGGCAGCTGCTTGCTCCGCTGAGAATCCTCCAGCGTGTATGAAGCATGTGGTGGCAGCGGTTAGACTCGTGGAGAGGAATCCAGCGCTGCGTGAGTTTCCTGAGTTTGCTGACTTGCTTGCCGCCGTTTCTGCTCAGGAACAGCGATTTCCGGACCTCACCTTCGCCTCACCCCCTACAAGGAACCGTCGTCACTCCAGCTTCCAACCTCGGCTAGAGCCCCGTCTGGATGCTGTCCCGGGTCGCCGCAAGGGCTCAACCCCCCACACAGCTGTCACTCCTGTGCCTCGTCAGAGGGGAATCCCCGCAGCCTCGTCTTCTCCCGGGCCCTCGCCTGCTGTCCCGTCAGCGCTTCATGCCCGACTGACCCCGGCTGTCGCCCCCTCCTCCTCATCGCCTATCCTGGCTGCTGTGTGTCACAAGAGCTCCGTTTCGGCGAGCTTCATCCCGGATCCGCCTCGAGTGGCCTCATCTCGTCTTCCCAGAGGGCCCTCTGTCGCCATCCAGCGGGGAAAGGAAGGAATGACGTCCCCCACAGCGAGGACCATCTTACCCTTAGGGGAAAGGCAAGTGCATGATAATTTCTCTTCTTTTGATATTGTTTTGCCTTGTCTGACTCCTGGGGGTGGAGTTCGGGGTATGCAGCCCCCCGAGCTCCCTCCACCCGCTGTGGACGAAAGTAATAACCCTGCTTCCTCTGTGTCTCCCCCCGCTGAGCGGTCCTCGACGTCAGGCCAACGTCGCTGGATGAGGAGGGGGCCTGCGGTTCTGGAGAGCCTGGTTCCGGTTCCGCAGCCATGCCATGGGCGGAGGAGGAGAGCGGACTGCAGCGTGGAGCCATCGCCAATGAAGAAGCGTCCCCGGGGTTCCACGGAGGAGCGGTCCGGTCCAGCAGGGGGAGATTCTCCTGCCACCACGCCGTGCGGGCCACCGGCGTGGACATCGGTGCTGGAGGACTCTCTAGCTGCACGCACCATCATGCCAGCTGCGGAGCCCGACGCAGCTGAGTGGGAGCCTGAGGACGACCTCCTGACTTCTGAGCCCGGATCATCGCAGTCCTGGACGGCGTCAGAACCCGAGCTCAGGCAAGTGCTCTGTTTTATCTTTCTTCTTCACCTTTTAGAGCACTTTTGCCTGTCTCAAGGGGAGATGAGCCGGGTGCAGCCGCCCGCTGCGTCCGAGCTTATCTCGCCGGGATCTGGCACTGCCGGTGATCCTGATCCCGGGTTTTCTCTCTTGTGTGAGTCTTCTCCCAGGGTCGCCGGCGAGGGGCTGCTCTCGCCTGCTGCGCCAGAGGTTCCGGTTTCGGGGTTGGAGGTCGAGTCTGGTGCCACGCCGACCGGGTCCACCGGGAGTGCTGTTCCGGTCCAGTTGGGGTCCACCGGGAGTGCTGTTCTGGTCCAGTTGGGGTCCACCGGGAGTGCTGTTCCGGAGGCCCAATCGGGGTCCACCGTGGGTTTGGTTCCGGAGGCCCAATCGGGGTCCACCGTGGGTGCTGCACCAGCAGGTCCTAGGTTCGGTGAGGGAGCTGCAGATCCCCAGCCACCAGATGCTGGACAGGCTCGTTTTCTTCATCACCCTCATCTCCACAGTCATCCTCCTCATCTCCCTGAGGAGCACTACCCATCTCCACCTGGGGCCGGTTTCCCCTCATCTCCCCCCTTTTCTGCGGGATCACCGGCTGCTTCCTCCCAACGGTTCTGGTGGGCTGGTGTTGCGGGGCGGCCGCCTGAAGGGCTGTCTCGTTGGTTTGGTTCTCTGGGCCGGCCCCCCGATCTGTTTATCTTCCTGTGCGGCGACCTGCTCCGGCCGCCTGAAACGCTCTTCCCCCGAGCATGGGACTGGGGTAGGCCGCCCGAACTGTCCTCTTTTCCCCTCCCTGTTCTGTGGCCTCTTGTTGCCGGACGACCCCCCCGAACCTTTTGCCCCATCCCTCCGGGCCTGGACTGCGCCCTTTCCGGGTTCCTGATCTCGTCTGTGGGACTGTTGGGGTGTGTGTGTGTGGGGGGGGGGATTGTTTTGTGTTTTTGTGTCACTCTGTTTGCCCAAGGGTGTGTTGCCTATTTTGTACTTATTGTGGGGGTTTTTTCTCCCTACCTTTGTAGCCTTGTTGGTTGTTTGTCTCTCTCTCCCTCCTGCCAGCTCCCCATCCACCCACCCTAGGGGGGTGGGGGGGGCTTGGGTGTTACTCAGGCCGCTCAGAGCTCGGCCTTGAGGGGGAGGTACTGTCATAACCCGAGTGTCGGTTCTGGCCACACTCGGGTCTCATATCTTTTTGTTCTGGCTTTGGCAGCTGAGGATTCCTTCCAGCTCCTCGGGCTCTTATTGTGAAGGCGCCCGGGGGAGCTCCCTGCTGTCAAAGTCAGCTGCTGCTCTGCTGTCATTAGCAGCAGCTGTGCCGCGTTGGGGTCATTAGCCACCAGAGATATAAGCGGGTGCTAAATGTCCTCCAACGCGGCAGTCTCTGTTATATCCTGTTGTTCACCTGTATGTTCAGCCACGTTCCGTCGTGCTCCTGTTATTCTCCTTGCTCATCGTGGTTAACGGACTTGGGAATCCCCCGTTACCCGTCTGTTAACGGTCCCGTTGTAAGGTACGCTCTATGTGACTGTATCTTTGTGATTATCTCGTCTGGCGCGTCGGGTGTTCCCCGGCTCAGACTTCCCCCAGCCACTGCATGTGTTCTGTGTGTGTTCATCCTTACTCAACAATAAATTACCACTGCAAACTCTCTGGTGACTGAGGCGTCTTGTGACGGTCCGTGAGGGCCGTCGTGATAGCGACATGCCCTTCTTCTCTTTGGAAGCTGTCACTGCTTTAACGATCAGCTCTCCAACGCTGGGTCCAGCCTTCTTGGGCTTGGATGCCTTCTTCTTTGCTGGTTTATCCGGAGCAGCGGCTGGTGCTACTTCTGCCATTTCTTCTCTGTGCAAGTGTCCAACACACAGCAGGAATCAGAGCGCAAACAAACATCAAACGTCACACCCGGACAGTTTTGTGGTGGTTGCGGGGGATTTTAACCACACCAGCTTAAAGACTGTGCTCCCCAAGTTTAAACAATGTGTAGACTTTAAGACCAGAGGAGAGAATATGTTGGACTTAGTGTACACAAACACAGATGCATATAAAGCAATACCCTGCCCCCATCTCGGCCGTTCTGATCACATGTCCGTGATGCTGCTGCCTGCCTACAAACCTTTATTGAAGCGCAGCAGGCCAGCAGTGAAACAAATCAGGATTTTGCCAGAGAGTGCAACCTCTGCACTGCAAGACTGTTTTCAGCACACAGACTGGAAGATCTTCAAAATAGCAGCCTCCCAGGAAGACAGGACAGATGTGGAGGAGTATGCTGATTCGGTCACCAGCTACATCGCGAAGTGCACAGAGGATTTCACTACAGTGAAGACCATCACTATGCGGGGTAATCATAAGCCCTGGATGACTGCAGAGGTGCGCTCGCTGCTTACAGCCAGAGATGCAGCGTTCAGAGCGAAGGACAGGATTGCCCTCCGCTCAGCCAGGTCTGCGCTTTCAAAGGGAATTAAGGCAGCAAAGCGCACCTATGTGGAGAAAATCCAGGGACACCTCTGTGACACTAGGAACACCAAGCAGATGTGGCAGGGAGTTCGGACACTGACGGGCTTTAAGTCTAGGCAGGGGGTCGATGATGACGACTCGTCACTTCCAGACAGGCTTAACGACTTCTTTGCACGTTTTGAAGCATCAAACTCGACAATCAGAGGGAGGGCCGGCCCACTCCCACCATCGGTCGGACCAGCTTTTACCATTAACACAGCGGACACACGGAGGACCCTATCCAGAATCAACCCTCGCAAAGCTGCAGGTCCAGACAACATTCCGGGACGTGTGCTCCGAGACTGCGCGAGCGAGTTGGCGGATGTCCTGACTGACATTTATAACATCTCCCTGAGTCAGGCCATCGTTCCCAGATGCTTCAAGACCTCTATCATTGTACCAGTGGCAAAGAAACCAGTGGTGTCCTGTTTGAATGACTATCGTCCTGTTGCACTTACACCAATTGTGATGAAGTGTTTTGAACGGCTTGTCAAACCACACATCACAGCCTGCCTCCCTGCATCACACGACCCGCTCCAGTTTGCATATCGTTCAAACCGCTCCACGGAGGATGCTATAGTCACCACCCTACACTCTGTCATCACCCACCTGGACCAGAAAGACACCTACGCCAGACTCCTGTACATTGATTTCAGTTCAGCATTCAACACCATTATTCCCCAGAGACTGATAGAGAAATTACTCCTTCTCGGTCTGAACACCGCCACATGTCTCTGGATCCTGGATTTCCTGACTGAGAGACCTCAGTCTGTCCGGGTTGGAAACAACATCTCCAACTCTGTCACGCTGAGTACCGGAACCCCTCAAGGCCGTGTACTCAGTCCACTGTTGTTTACACTTCTAACACATGACTGTGTATCCAAACACGAGGGGAACCAGATTATTAAGTTTGCAGATGACACCATGGTGGTGGGACTTATTCAGAGGGATGAGGAATCAATGTACAGGGAAGAAGTGAGAGACCTGGAGGGCTGGTGCAGGGAGAACAATCTGGTGCTCAATGTGGACAAAACGAAGGAGATGATTATCGACTTCCGGCGGTCACAGCCTGAGCACGTCCCCCTCAGCATCGGCGGCCGTTTAGTGGAGAGAGTAGAGAACATCAAGTTCCTCGGAGTGCAGATCTCGCAGGACCTGACCTGGAGCAAGAATTCCTTGGAGATCAGGAAGCGGGCTCAGCAGAGACTACACTTCTTGAGGAAACTCAAACAGGCCTCTCTCCCCATCTGCATCCTCAGGACCTTCTACAGAGGTGTGGTGGAGAGTGTTCTGACATACTGCATTGCTACATGGTACTCCAGCTGCAGTATGTCAGACAAAAAAGCCCTGCAGAGGATAGTCAAGGGGGCGGAGAGGGTAATTGGAGTCTCCCTCCCCTCTGTCCAAGAACTTTTTCAGAACCGTTGTAGGAGCAGGGCACTGAACATTGTCAAGGACCGTTCTCACCCTCTGCATAAACACTTTGAACTTCTTCCATCTGGTAAACGATTCCGGACCATCAGAGGCAGAACCACCAGACTGATCAACAGTTTCCTCCCACAAGCTGTCAGGATGCTGAACAGCTGACCTGGAACCTCACATAAACACTACTGCACCTATGGACATTTTGTATATTATAGTTAGTTATTCTTTTTCCCCAAGTATGTCTCAGGGATGTGTGAATGGATGGGGGGGAGGGGGTGGGGTGGGGGGTGGAGCTATGTGGGAGTGTGTCTTAATCATGCTGCTTCTTATATGGATGCCGAGAGAAACGCAATTTCATCTTGCCTGCACTACAGTTGTATGTACAGCAATATGACAATAAAGTTTGATTTGATTTGATACAGAGATCAACAAGAGGATTGGAAAATCAGCCTTCACACTCGCTCGCCTCACCACACGAGTGTGGGAGAATCCCAAACTCTCTGTCAAGACGAAGATGGCAGTGTACAATGCCTGCGTCATCAGCACACTGCTCTATGGGAGTGAGACGTGGATAACATACGCCCGGCAGGAAAAGAGACTGAACTCCTTCCACTTGCGCTGCATTCGCCACATCCTGGACATATCCTGGCAGGACAAAGTGCCCAACACAGAAGTTCTGTCCCGCGCCGGCCTTCCCTCCATGTTCACTCTACTCAGGCAGCGCAGGCTCCGCTGGCTAGGCCACGTTCACCGTATGGAGGATGGCAGAATCCACAAAGACATCCTCTACGGAGAACTGGCAACTGGCAGGAGAGACGTTGGCCGCCTGCAGCTGCGCTTTAGAGATGTCTGCAAGAGAGACATGAAGGAACTGGAGATCAACACAGAGCGCTGGGAGGACCTTGCAACGGACCGCTCCAAATGGAGAGGCACCCTGACCAGACAGCTCAAGGCGGGTGAAGAGAGACTGACTGCTGCAGCAGATGAAAAAAGGACCCGCAGGAAGAACCGGCACAGACCCAGCAGCACGGAGACCACCCACAAGTGCGACCTGTGTGACAGGGACTGCCATTCGCACATCGGCCCGTTCAGCCACAGGCAGTGCTGTTCCAGCAGAGTAGACGTTTAGGATTCTCTTCCATGGTCATCATAGACCGACGGAGGCTGACGAATATCAATAGTATTGATAAAGTGGGATTTTTCTATCAGTTTCCAAGGGCCCTCCGGGTACGACAACGGCCACAGGGATGGAGGGGGCGGTCCGCCAGTCTTCCTGCCCTCCAAGCACGGAACACAGTTTTTCACCATAGCTTCAATGTCCTTATTAATACCCGGCCATCCCTGCAGCGCTGTTTTACCCTGACCACGCCCAGGTGGCCCTCGTGGAGCATCGCTAGGACACGTGATCTCAGAGAAACCAGGATTAGCATGCAGTGTCCCCTCACTACACACACCTCATTCCAACAGCTCAGTTCGTCTTTAAACCGGTGGAAGGGTGCCAGCCCACCCTGCACCTTCACGGGTCAACCTTCCCTAACCACTGAGCACAGTTGTGACAGCACGGGGTCTCGTTCTGACTCTGCCCGAAGTTCTTGGAGGGATGCTATATCCCGGAGGGCCCCGTGCAATGCATTGACCAGATCCGCCTCCATGGGATCATCGTCATCGTCGATTGTACCGTGTTGGCCGTGACACAGGACAGGAGATCCGCCACTACGTTCTCCTTACCAGGGGTGAACTGGGTGGTAAAATTGTAGGCCCTCAGCTGCTCCGTCCACCTGTGGATCCACAAAGGTCTGTGTTCTGAACCCGACGTCTCCAGTAATGTTGTCAGCACTCAGTGGTCCATCTGCAGAGTGAAATGGTGTCCATAGAGGTACAGAAAAGATAAGATAAGATAAGATAAGATAAGATAAGTCTTTATTAGTCCCACAATGGGGAAATTCCAGGATTGCAACAGCACAGGGATAGCAACACTCAGAGCAATAATTTAGAAGAAAAGATAATAAGGGCAGTGAATATACATATGTACACATAAATATATATACACAGCATGAAGCATTGTAGCTAGATGGAATAAACAGCTTAACAATCTATTTAGTTACCCGACATAGTATGAATATGAACCCATACAGCATATTTTGTATTTGAATCAGCCTAGTTGTCACCCTCCATAGCAATTGATGTTGTCCTAGTTGTATAATGGAAGGGACCATTACTGTGTAAGTTTGTTGCGTCTTTTGCATTCAATATTTATTAGTTCGTAAAGTTTTTTTTACGATCTCTGCAAGCAGCCCTGCTTAGGTTATAAAGTCTGACAGCTGTAGGTAGGAAGGACCTGCAAAACCTCTCGATTGCACACCTAGGATGATGTAGCCTACTGCTAAATGAGCTCCTCAGTGTGTCCTACATAGGGTGGGACTCAGACTCCAGCAGAGATGACAGCTTAGCCACAATCCTCCTCTCTCCTATCTCCACCACTGGGTTGAGGCGCTTCCCCAGGACAGAGCTAGCTTTCTTGATCAGTTTATTCAGTCTCTTCCTGTCAGCTGTGTGATGCCGTTGCCCCCGCAGACCACTCCAAAAGTGATGGCTGATGCCACCACTGTGTCATAGAATGTCTTCAAGAGCACCCCTTGTACACCAAAAGACCTGAGCCTCCTCAGTAGGAACAGCCTGCGCTGTCCCTTTTTGTAGAGTGTGTCGGTATTATGTGACCAGTCCAGTTTATTGTTCAAATGAACACCCAGGTACTTGTAGGATGTCACCATCTCAATGTCTGTTCCCTGGATGTTTACTGGTGCTGTGAGGGGTTGTCCTTGCCTGTGGCAGTCCACGACCAGTTCCTTAGTTTTCCTTGTGTTGATCTGGAGGCAGTTCTGATGGCACCAGTCCACGAAGTCCTGGATAAGTCCTCTGTACTCAGCTTCATCTCCGTTGGAGATGAGGCCGACGATTGCAGAGTCGTCAGAGAACTTCTGTAGATGGCAGTGTGTTGTGTTGTGTGAGAAGTCCACAGTATAAAGGGTGAACAGGAAGGGAACCAGAACTGTTCCCTTGGGGACCCCCGTACTGCCGATGATTGTGTTGGACACATAATCCTGGGTTCTCATAAACTGTGGCCAGTTTGTGAGGTAGTCCAGGATCCACGCTGACAGGTGCTGGTCCACCCCTGCACACAGTAGCTTGTCCTTCAGGACCACCAGTTGGATGGTGTTGAAAGCACTGGAGAAATCAAAGAACATGATCCTCACTGTGTTCCCAGGCTTCTCCAGGTGGGACAGGGAACGGTGTAGGAGGAAGATCACTGCATCCTCCACCCCGATGCCATGCTGGTAGGCGAACTGGAGTGGCTCCATCACTGGTCCCACCAGGGGGCGGAGGTGGGGAAGGAGCAGTCTTTCTGGGGTCTTCATCAGGTGAGAAGTGAGGGCCACTGCTCTGTAGCTGTTCAAGTCTCTGGGGTGGGAAGTCTTTGGTACGGGTACCACACAAGATGTTTTCCACAGCTGTGGTACCCTCCCCAGCTTCAGGCTCAGGTTGAAGATGTGCTCCACAATACCACACAGTTGGTCTGCTGGACCCGAGGCCTTCCTCACCTTGTCCTTCCTCAGCTCCGCCCTCACCTGGGTCTTAGTGAGGGTGAGGTTGGTGCTGGGGGACTGTGTGCTGGGAGTGGGGGGGGTGTTGGTGGAGGGGGGGATGGACAGCAGGTCTTGATGATGGTAGAGGCAGCAGTGGTTGGTGTGCAGGCAGAGAGGAGGGCAGTTGGCCAAACCTGTTAAAAACAGGTTCAGATTGTTCACCCACTTCCTGCCCCCCAAGACCTGGGAGGAGGTATTCTGGAGCCCAGAGATGGTTTTGAGGCTTGTCCAGACTCCGCCGATGTCGCTCTGTTGCAGCTTGTCCTCCATCTTCTTCCTGAAGCTGTCCTTACCTTCTCTGATCTTCCTCTTTAGCTCCCTCTGTACAAACTTCAGCTTCTCCCTGTTCTCCGACCTGAAGATCCTTTTCTTTTCTCTCAGTAGGGACTTTATCTTGGGGTTGATCCAGGGTTTGTTGTTTGAGCAACACCGTATGGTCTTGGTGGGTACGGTGTTGTCGCAGATATGCCACTACTCACATGCCCAGACACAGGCGAGCACCTCCCTCTCACCCACAGCGTACTTTTGTTCAGCTGCTGAGAGAGACCTTGATGCGAACGCCACAGGGTGCTCCATACCGTCTTGTACCTGGGACATAACCACCCCCACCACCAAGACAGACGCGTTACAGGTCACAATGGTTGGCCGCTTTGGATCAAAATGGTCCAACACTGGAGGGGAGGGGAGTTGAAACTTCAACTTAGCAACCGCCGCTGAGCAGACTGGGCTCCATTGCCACAGTGCATCCTGTTTCAACAGGGCCCGGAGGAGTCCAATCATTTCCGAGTAGCGGGGAATAAAATGCCCATAAAAGTTCACCATACCCAGAAATGAGGAAATCTCCTCATTCTCTCCAGGATCTGTACATCTCCAGGACCCGGAGGCGTGCTGGCCGGATCATAGCCGATCCCTCACACCCTGGTCACGTACTGTTTGCCCCTCTCCCCTCAGGTAGAAGACTTCGGTCCATCCAGACTAAAACCTCCCGTCACATGAACAGCTTCTTCCCCTCTGCCATCAGACTGCTGAACACTAAGTGACTTATTGACTCTCGTGCACTATGTACAGCAGCTCAACCAGACTCATGTCAATCATCACTGTTTTCTTCCTGCATTACCGACTGCACTATATGGTTCTCCACATTATCTGCTGCTCGCTAATATATTTAAACTGCTGACTAGTATTACTCACTCTTATTCTACACTTTATTGCATGTATAGTTTATTTCTTTTATTTTATCATGTTTAATGTTGCAGCATTGCACCGAGACAAATTCCTAGTTTGTGTACTACATGAACAATGGCAATAAATCTGATTCTGATTCTGATTCTGATTCTGAATCTATGCAGGTGTCGTTGGTTCTGGGAGGTGCAGGACCGCCTTCACATTCGAATGCAGGGGCCTCAGCCCCACCGCCATCAACCAGAACCCCACAAACTCGATGGAGTCCACCGCGAAGATGCACTTTTCCCCGTTTAGGGTGACTCCATGTTCCTGTAGTACCATCAGCACCCATCCCAACCAATCATTGTGTTCCTCCCATGATGTGCCATGTGCCACGATGTCATCCAGGTATGCCACCACACCCTTGAGGCCAGCCAGAATCTTGGACATTATTTTCTGAAAACAGCTGGGTGCTGAGCTCAGACCAAAAGGCATGCGGGTGTACCTGAAAACACCCATGTGGGTCACGAATGCTGTCAGGTTCCTGCTGGATGGGTGGAGGGGCAACTGCAGGTAACCCTGGCGAAGGTCCAGCTTTGTGAATACCTTTGAACCACTGAATGTTGCGGTGAGTTCCTCCATCGTGGGGAGCGGGTACTTGTCCAGGACCATCACTTTATTCACCATCCTAAGATCGATACAGGGTCAGATGCCACCCTATTTTTTCTTGGCCACCACGATATTTGATATCCAGGGTGAAGCATCCACTCTCTTGATGATGCCTGCTTCCAGCAGTTTGTTCAGCTCCACCATGACATCATCCCGTAGGGTGAGGGGAAGCCGCCGTAGCGGTTGATTTTTTGGCATCACACTTGGATCTGTGAGCGGGCGGTGGTGGAACGCGCTGACGCATCCCAGGCCTCTGAACAGTGCTGGCCAGCAGCCATTCGGGGTACACTGTCAGTACCGTTGAGCCCTCTGGGTCCTTGATGGAGAATCCCAGTTCACCCAGTAGATCTATCCCTAGCAAGCCCGTCCCCTGGCGCTAAATTTGTAAAGTGAATGCGGGAACTGTCTTCAACCCACATTTCACTGAAAAATCAACTGTGCCTGCCATTTCAATTTCACCGTGGCCATATCCAAACATTTTCACTGCTCCAGCATTCATGGTTTTATGTGGGAAAAGTCTCTTCAATGTAGCCATACTCAGTATGGACCTACCGGCCCCTGACTCCACCATAAGCGGCACATCGACTCAGTCGGGTTTTTAGCATGTACCATTTCAATGGCCCCTTCTTCACATGTGCCACACACACCCGTGTCGTGTCTCTGGACTCCGCCGCTGATGACTCAGCAGTGATAGCGTAGGCCCTGTCCCACGCCACAGTCCGCCGCCTTCTGGAAATCCGCCACGGAGAATTAGCTACCTTGCTAACAGCTGTTCTTGGCAGGAAAGCTTGGGTGGCTACACTCCCTTTAGCCAACACCGGCAGACTCAGCTGAACTGTGGACTCAATCTGCCTGACCAGCTTGAACACCTTTTCCAAAGAGAGAGTATCTTTAGTTAACTTTAGCTTGCTCTTCAGCCACACGTTGTTAGTACTGTGGGCTAGCTTATCCCGGACCAGCTCCTCCTTGGTAGGCCCGAAGGTGCATTCTCTTGCTAGGCTACGGAGCTCCGTAATAAAGGACTGAGTGGACTCACCCGCTCGCTGTTGGCGGTCAAAAAACTCATATCTCCGCTCCGTGATGGTGGAATGGTCTCCAAAGACACAGTCCATTAATTCCAAACCATCTTTCAGTGAGCCACTGCTACACAGCCCAAAGAATATCTGTTGGCCTTCCTCACCGAGGTAGTGGACCATTAGGCTCCTCCGTCTCTCTTCATTGACGCCGCTCAGGCCGGCCGCAGCCACATACACATTGAACGTCTCCCTCCAACGGACCCATGGTATAGCTGGTGTGCCTGGAGATTGTAAAAATGGAGGTGGTTGTCTGATACATGCTCCCATGGTTTATCCTTGTCGCCAAATGTTATGTCCGAATAACATGAGACTGGAGCCACTCTCAACTGAACACTGAACTGACTTTATTATCGAGAACAACACAATATACACTCCAGCCATAGCCCGCCTGATGTCATTACCCCAGCCCCCTGGGCCAGGCCACGGCAAGCCCCGAGAGTCAAATCTCACACATAACAGTTCAATAAAATTTGAATTATGCTCTAATGGTTGATGACTTGAAAATTATACTGACTGTCATTTGCATCAACTCTTTAGGAAAATCAGACAAATATCATTTGCATAATAAGTTGGAACGTGATGTATGCATCCAAGAACACCTTAATCTACTTAATAAGGAACTGATGAGGTGATCATCTAAACATGGTAAAATGCATGAAAGCTCAGCTGTGAATAAAACGCAGAGCTAATTCACAAATACAGATTTGAGTTCTTCCCAAGTTAAAACTGAAGTATTGTAGTTTTTTAGAATCAACATGAACTTGTTTTCTTTGCATCATTTGATTTAAAAGCAACATCAACAACAGCAGTATGATGACTAAGACACAAGTCTGTTTTAAGATTCTTAAAAATATACTCTTGAGATTTTTAAATCAGAACGTTCATATTAATAGAAATTCCCGTACATTCTATGATTCCATCATTGAGAAAGGAGAACATCTCTTTTTTCCTGGAATTTCACAAAGTTTTTGGCAAACTTTACAGTTCTGGATAACACTTAACAAACTTCTCCAGCTTTATTGGACCATATAAGACTTGGCTGTTAAATGAAAAAAAAAATAATAATCATTTGGAAAAGTTTTTCATGCATAAATGTAGTTGCTTTAAAATTATTCCAGTTTTGATGCTGTCTTGAACAAAATAAAATTGTATAAAGTCTTAAAACAGTGTAATATTATAAAAGCCTCATTTGTATATTTATTAACACCTTAAACTTGTTAAAAGCAATTTGCATTAAATTTCACTTATTCTGTTTCCGTCATCTTCTTGTTCTAACAGCATTTTTTCTTACTCAATATTGTACATTGTGATATATGCTTTTATGATTTGAGAAACTTTCTTAAATTGGAAAAAAAAAAGAGCTAGCAAGTTAATGCTACTTGTGTCTTGAATTGAAGAGGAGTCGAGGTGACGCTTTATAAGTTTTATTAGAACACGAACAGGAACACAGGTGCCTGAGAGTCCACAGCAAAGAGACGAGATGTCGTCTTCTTCTTCTTCTTAGATTTGATTGGCGGTTGGCAACCAGCTTACAGGTGCATTACCGCCATTGACTTGATTATTATCACTCTATATCTTTGTATAAGGAGTTCTTATAAGGAGTTCTGAACAACTCCTTATGTGTGGAGACAAGATGTCTCCCGCTGTGGCTTCTTATACTCCAGGTGACACCACCCCAGGAGGCGCGGCATCACCTCCCACTACACCCAGGCACCGCCATGACGGTACACCCAACTACTATATATTACAGATATAATATCCAACATCCCCCCCCTCCTTGAAAAAATGCAGACACACTAACTGGGCCCTCCCAAAATTTACACCCAACTCACCCTCTAAATACAGAAATATACAGATCCATCCACTCATACCACACCAGCCCAGCGGACCACTCCACCATTAGGTTAAAACAGTCACTCAACATAAAAGGGCCAGCCACAAAAATAAATTAATCCCGATAAAACCTATACAGCATAGACACTGGAACTATAAACAATTAAAAAAAACTTTACACAAACTCAGTGACAGTCCCGAGGCTCCTCACTCCAGCACTCCCACCCCACAGCATGGTTAAACATTTTAATGGCTCTGGTACACTCACACTCCACTCACACTATTTGCCTTAAATCTTCACACATCAGCGTAACCCTATTTACCACACACACTGTTTACATTAGGCACTCGCACATCACTGAAACTGAAGTCAGTACAAACTCAAACTCTGGGCTGCACGGTGGCGCAGTGGTTAGCACTGTGACAGCCCAGTTTTACCCTCGGCCGGGGGATCGCGGGGACCGTGAGACCGTGGGTTCGATCCCTGCCCCCAGCCAACAGTGATCTGTGTGGAGTTTGCATGTTTTCCCCGTGTTTGCGTGGGTTTACTCCGGGATTTCTCCGGTTTCCTCCCACATGCCAAAAACATGCAGGTTAGGGAGTTAAGGGGCGCTTGCGCACACAGTGACCGGCAGCTGGTGGTTTGTCACCAGACTGCAAAACAAATCTACCTACGGGTACAAAATAAGTAATAAAAAAAAAAAAAAAAAAACGAGGCATTTATCACACAAAAAGGTAGTCAATACTCTTCACTTCTTGTTTTGTTTTGGGTTTTTTTTGACGTCAGACCAACACCATTAGCAGTATAAGATCAGAGACACATTACAATAAGACACACCATTAGCCCCTCAAACCTAGCGAAAAGTCCCACTACGAGTCTCCTGGTCTGTCCTGCAGCTCGCTGCCAGAGTGTCTCCGCCTCTTCTTTACCGGAGACGGGCTGCAGTGATGTTTCTCCCCTTCCAAACGCCGCAGCTCGTTCGGGTGCCATCTGGACCCATCTGTCAGCTCAAGGTAACCGTCCTCACAAGTCCCGCAGTTCACCATAGTCGTCTTGCTGTTTCCTTGACTTGCGGACCCACCCAAGCTGAGACTCAAACCTAGGGCGCACATTATCGCCCACGCCCAAGGGAGTACTCACTGGCTTATGTGGCCCACGGTGTCATGACTTGGTTCCCCCGCGGTGTCGTAAGGTCCCGCCAATCCGGCCCAAGCTCTGTCCCTGGTCTTTATTTTTGGCACACACAGGGCTTGTGCCACGTGGTCTCGCCCCGATCGCTTTCATTTCTTGCGTTGAATCGGCCGCATCAGCGCCAGGCTCGACAGTGAGACTCGGCCAGCCACTGGAACCACGCTGCTCCTGCTCGTTAATTCCTTCTGCCTCTACGGGCATCCAACCATGCCGTTCGGGTCCCTCATCCAGGGTACCACAAACATTGGCATGGGACACCCGCCGTGACCACATTCTACTGTGCTGGTGGGGTCCCCCCTCACTCGGTCCGGGCCAGCCCGAGTGCCACACTTCTTCGGCTTTTCCCACGTCATAGGGCCGGTCCCACAGCCCACCGCTGGACCACTCCTCAGCAATGCTGCAGGCAATAGAAGAGCCAAGCCCATAGAACAAATCACAGCCCATTAGGTTGTTTCCTTCATGAGACACCAGGAACTCAGCTGCGGCCATTGAAGCCAACTTGTACCTCGCTGAGAGCCATACTGAGCCCACGATGTCCAGGGGATTGTCTCCTTAACCATAACAGGAAATGTCCGTTCTACTCACTTTGTAGTGTTGGAAAAATGTCTTTACCATCAACCAATTTAAAATGGAAGTCGCCGACCCCGTATCCACCAACAGCGAGACCGGTACTCCGTCCACCATGATGTTGCACAAAATGCACCCGTCAGTGCTGGGTGAAATGGTGTGGACCACAGTAGGTGTCTTCTTAGACCATGTTCCTTTGCTTGGCACCCAATCTTCCTGCTCAAAATTTTGGCAGACTCTGGCAAAGTGGTGGAACAACCCGCACTTTCCACAACGTTTCCCCTTCACTGGGCACTCCCTCGCTTTATAGCGGTGCCAGCTGGATCCGCAGCGGTAGCACTTCTGCGTCCCCAGGGTGGACCTAATCTTCACGACAGTGGCGTATTGATCATCGCTGCCATTCCACTGCATATCATTCCTGGGCAGGGTTTCTTTGTCGCCGAGATTCCTCATAATCTTCTCTGCTGCCTCATGCTGTTGGGCCAGGTCCATGGCAGCTAACAACGTTAGCTCACCAGCATGAGTCAGCAGCTGGACCGTCATAGAGGAATACGCCACGTGCTCTGCTAGCTGGTCGTGGATCATCTCCTCCTCCAAGGCCCCAAATCTGCACTTATCTGCCAGCTGCCGAAGGTCCGTCACAAACTGCTGTACTGATTTCCCTGGTTGCTGGCGTCGCTGTCTGAACTGAATGCACCTCATTATGGTGTTTGCAGGGGTGCGAAAATAGCCCGCCATGAGCCTCACCACATCATCGAATGTGTCAACCCCTCCAAGTGTGCTCAGGATTCTCTGGTCCTCCATACCCAAGTTGTGGACCAGAATTGCTCTTGCACACAACTTTTCGAAATCACCGATGTCCAGAGCAATTAGATAATTTTCGAAGGTTGCATACCACCTGGCCCAGGGAGTGGGAGGCTCACCGGGAGCCTCAAGGAATGGTTGAAAAGCGGTAGCTGCCCTCTCCATGCCGAATATCCTTGTCGCCAAATGTTATGTCTTGAATTGAAGAGGAGTTGAGGTGATGTTTTATAAGTTTTATTAGAACACGAACAGGAACACAGGAGTAACTACACTTTGCCTGAGAGTCCACAGCGAAGAGACAAGATGTCTCCCGCTGTGGCTTCTTATACTCCAGGTGACGCCACCCCAGGAGGCGGGGCTCATCTCCCACTACACCCAGGCACTGCCATGATAGTACCCAACTACTATGTATTACAGATATAATATGCAACACTACTAGTGCAAGCTTAGCGGCAAATGTAACACCACCACAAACAACAGACAAAACCTGAAAAAGCACAAACACATTTTTAAGTATTAAATGACTTAACATTGTTTTCCCATTAGCGCTGGCATCTCTTGGCATCCAAATAAGGCCCTAACCAAGCCTGCAAGCCAGCAACTATATAGTTACATAAAGCTACATGTCCACCTAGGCGTCGGTTGATGGAAGCTCGCCACGCCTCCTCCGCCTCGGGATGCATCAGGAGCATGAAAGGGACGTAACCAGGCAAGAGTCACGAGCCCAATACTCTGTAGCCGCAAACTGCATGGAGAGTCTCACTGTCTGGTCAGAGAACATCGGCTGGTTTTCAAGCAGTATTTTGAGTGGTATATTTATAATACTTTTTGTCTGCTAACCTGCTCTTGGCAACACCTCCACACTCGTCTCTCCCACTTTAGATATACACATGCAGGGCGTAGCCGGGGGGGGGGCAGCTGAGGGGGCTGAGGGGGAAAATGGTAAGAAATCTGTAGTTGACAGGGGGCTGAAGCTCAAGCTTTGCCCCGGGCAAATGCCCCTGGGCGTTCAGAATGGTGGTGGTGGTTGGGGTTCAGCCCCCCTCCTGGCTATGCCACACACACACATCATTACAGTGCGCCTTCTCTCTTTCTTAAAGGGATACACACTTTACTTCCAGCTGCTCTCATAACAACAGGTTCAGAGTGTGGAAGTGTGATCTGTTCTACTTTACTGTATTTTGTTAATATTGTGGAGTGTGTGAAATCACAGGCAGATTCATTTCAAAATGATTTATTTCACACTCACATCTCACGAGCACAGAACAGACTGAACTTTTTACCAGACCCTCCTCTTAAGTTTCACGGCTTACATCACACACAACAGGACATTTGCATCACACAGCATTCAACCCCCTACATCCTTGACTCCTTCTCGTTCTCTCACCAGGAGACTCCTGCTCTTTTGTCTCCCATGCTTATTCACTGTCTCTTGTCTGAGATGCTAGAAATCTGACTCTCCCAAGGTGCTACAAATACTCCCCCCAGCATCTTAGATAGAACAATAGAATAACAGTCCACATGCTGTGATAGAACAACAGAACATCAGTCCACATGTTGTTTGGGCTTCTGTCTCCTCCTGTATCTGCTGTAACTGGGTTTTACCACCTCCATGGCGCTGTTGTGCCGGTGGAAGGTTGCTGGGAGGGGGGGCACTTCGGTCTGTCCGTGTGGCTGCTCTGGCGAATCGTTTCCCTGGGGAGCCCTCCGTGGGGGTCTTCCACGCCGAGGGGCCCTAGCCAACAGCACTTGCTCGTCCACCACAACGAAAGCGGGTTTGAGTCTGTCTATGCCAATTTTTTCCCTCCTACCCCCCCAAGTCTAGCAAAAAATGCTTATCCCCTGTTTCCAACACTCTGAACGGTCCATCATAGGGTGGGCGCAATGGAGGGCGGTGGGCATCGTGTCTGACAAACACGAACTCCGCGCTCTTCAAAGTTTTAGGCACAAAAACACGTGGAAAACTGTGGTGGGCAGGGCCCGGCAGTGTGCCTGTGTTTGCGCTACGCTGCAAAAGCTGAGACGCGGAGCTGCCCGGAGCGGGATTATCTGGTAGAAATTCTCCGGGCAGCCGTAGTGGCTGCGTAAAAACGAGCTCTGCTGGGGAAGCATCTAGATCCTCTTTCGGCGCGGAGCGCAACCCCAATAAAACCCACGGCAGCCTGTATACCCAATTTGCATCCGTCAATGAGGTCCTGAGTGCTGCTTTCAGTGATCTATGAAAACGCTCGCATAACCCATTGGCCTGTGGGTTGTACGCAGTTGTGCGGTGAATTGTAACACCCAGGCTGCGGGCCATCGCAGACCAGAGTTCGGAAACAAATTGAGGGCCCCTGTCAGACGTAATGTCCGACGGGACTCCAAAACGCGCCACCCATGCTGTTAAAAAAATGCGCGCTACATCTGTGGACGTGGTTGCCACCAGCGGAACCACTTCTGGCCAGCGCGTGGTGCGGTCCACCATTGTCAGGAGGTGCGTGCACCCCTGTGATGGCGGGAAGGGGCCCACGAGGTCCACGTGAACATGGTTGAACCTCTTAGCCGGAATACGAAACGGCTCCAAGGGAGCCTTCGTGTGTCTGTGTACCGGTACCTTGGCTCATTGGCATGCTACGCAGGCTGCAGCCCACTCTTTCACTTGTTTGCGTAGGCTCGGCCACACAAACTTCTCTCCCACCATTTTGACCGACGCGCGCACTCCTGGATGCGCCAGAGTGTGAACCGACTCAAACACGCGGCGGCGCCACGCGGCCGGGACCACGGGACGCGGGCGACCCGTGGAGACATCGCAGATTAGGGGGAGCATGCTGTCTTGCAGCACCCTGCTCTTCAGCCTTAATCCTGTTGGTCCAGACTGGAGCGCGCGCACGTCTGCATCGCTAATCTGCTCCGCGGCCATGGCTGCATAATCTATCCCCACGCAGACCGGGGCCGCCACGACGCGCGAGAGGCAGTCCGCCACTACATTCAGTTTACCCGACACATGCTGAATATCGGTAGTAAACTCTGAGATCGCAGCCAGCTGTCTCTGCTGCCGGCCCAACCACGGTTCTGAAACCTTGGCCATCGCGAATGTTAGCGGCTTGTGGTCCACGAACGCGGTGAAACTGCGCCCTTCCAGCCAGAACTGGAAGTGGCGAATGGCCAGGTGGAGAGCCAGCAACTCTCTGTCCAATGCGCTGTATTTACGTTCACTGTCGTGCAAAGTTCTGCTGAAAAAGGCGAGCGGCTGCCAAGCCCCGGCGACGCGCTGCTCCACAACAGCCCCTATGGCCACGTCTGAAGCATCAGTGGTGAGCGCTATGCGGGCCGTCGGGTCTGGATGTGCCAGCAGTGTGGCGTTTGCCAGGGCCGCTATAACTTCCGAGAACGCCCGCTCTCGCTCCGGGGTCCATTCGACCCTATCCGCGGGTTTCTGTTTTTTGAGCGCAGCGTACAATGGTTGCATGAGCCGTGCCGCGCGGGGAAGGAAACGGTTATAAAAGTTCACCATTCCCAAAAATTCTTGTAGCGCCCTGACCGTTTGAGGCCGGGGAAAATCCGCCACGGCGCGTACTTTGTCGGGCAGCGGGATCGCTCCTTCTGGAGAGACGCGGTGCCCGAAAAAATCAATCTCCATTACGCCGAACTGGCATTTCACCGGGTTGATTATTAACCCATGCTCCTCCAACCTTCGGAAAACCATCGTGAGGTGGGTTTCATGTTCGTCTTCGGACGCGCTGGCTACCAGGATATCGTCCAGGTAGACGAACACGAACGGGAGATCGCGCAGCACTGCATCCATCATGCGCTGGAACGTCTGTGCCGCTCCTTTTAACCCGAATGGCATGCGCAGGAACTCGAATAGACCGAAGGGAGTTATTACCGCTGTTTTGGGTACATCCTCAGCGCGCACTGGGACTTGGTGGTAACCGCAGACCAGGTCTATTTTGGAAAAAATGCGTGCCCCGGCGAGGTGAACAGAAAAATCCTGTATGTGGGGAATTGGGTAGCAGTCGTGCGCTGTGGCGTTGTTCAACCTGCGGAAATCACCGCACGGTCGCCACGATCCCTCAGCCTTAGGGACCATGTGTAGCGGGGAAGCCCATGGGCTGTTCGAGCGCCTGATGATGCCCAACCTTTCCAGGTTGGCGAACTCCTCGCGCGCTATGGCCAGCTTAGCTGCGTCCAAGTGCCGAGGTCTCGCAAAAACGGGCGGCCCGGTGGTGGTGATAAAGTGCTCCACCCCGTGTTTAGCGTTGGCCGTGGAAAACGTCGGGACCGTGAGTGCTGGGAACTGAGTGAGCAGTGTGTGGAACTTACCACCTGTAGCTGTGACGTTGGCTTGTGCTGTTGGCCGGGTCACTCGAGCTATACAGGGGAGAGAATCGAAGGACAGTGCATTAACCAGGCGCCTGTTAGCAACATCAACCAATAAACCATGTGCACACAGAAAATCAGCCCCCAGTATATGGTAATTCAGTGCTGCTATGACAAAAGTCCACTCATATGTATGGCCGTGTAGAGATAAGAGCAGAGTCCTCTCACCAAAGGTCTTAATATCCGAGCTGTTTGCTGCTACTATCTCGGGGCCGCTAGATCCTGCCAGCCGGTCAGCGTAGGTCGGCTGGATGAAGCTCCTCTGGGCTCCGGTGTCCACGAGGAAATGCCTCCCCGAGCGTGCGTCCGTTAGGTAGAGCAGCTTGTTCACTTCACCGAGGGTCGCTGCAGCTACCAACCCTCGGCCATGGCATTTTCCCGAGAGCTGGAATTGGCACGGTGGCGTACATCTGCGTGCGTTCGCTCCGAAGCGGCGGTGGTAGGAACAGAGCGTGTCTCTCTGGTGTTCCCTGGTCCCCGCTGCTGCTACCGTCAGTGGCTCCTCGCCTCCTCTGGTTGTCTCGCTGGGCTCCGCCGCTGCTGCGTTGACTGTGGTCACCCTGGTGGCGATGATGATCCGGTCTGCCTCCTGGGCTAGCGCACGGTACTCTCGCGCAGCCAGCCGCGGCGAATTGGCCAGAAGCGCCCTCGCTACTGTCAGAAGGTTCCGGAGGAAGAGGTGGGCAAACAGAAAGTGCTCGTTGTCCGTGCCCATTAACACCAGCATCTTCTCCATCAGGTCTACGGTCGAACCCTCTCCTAGCTTGGTCCGCGTCAGGAGCCTCTCCGCTCTCTCACAGTCCGAGAGCGTGTAGCGCTGGATGAGCGCAGCTTTGAGCGCCTCATATCTGTTGCTGGCTGGAGGCTGATCGAGCAGGCTCGCTACCTGTTGAGCTGTGCGGGCGTCGAGCGCTGCGACCACATGGTAGAATCTGGTGTCATCTGCCGTTACTCCCCGGAGGGCGAACTGGGCCTCGGTGAGGTGGAACCAAGAGTGCGGGTTGTGCTGCCAGAAATCCGGTAGCTTGACTGAAACCGCACATGCGTAGCTGGAGGTTCCAGTCCGGGCTGTCTGTGGGATGGCTGCCGCCTCGTTGGAGCTTCCTGACCGGGCCGGCTCCTGGGATCTTGCCTCGTGTTCCATAATACGTCTTGGGTCACCAGTGTGGAGTGCGTGAAATCACAGGCAGATTCATTTCAAAATGATTTATTTCACACTCACATCTCACGAGCACCCAACAGCCTGAACTTTTTACCAGAGACTCTCCTCTTAAGTTTCACGGCTTACATCCCACACAACAGGACATTTGCATCACACAGCATTCAGCCCCCTACATCCTTGACTCCTTCTCGCTCTCTCACCAGGAGACTCCTGCTCTTTTATCTCCCATGCTTATTCACTGTCTCTTGTCTGAGATGCTAGAAATCTGACTCTCCCAAGGTGCTACAATATTTGTTAATAATATATCACACACATCAGTTATTCTTAAACATCTACTACGTGTAAAATATGACATAGAAAAACAAGTTATAAAATTATGTTAAACTGTTCAGTGGCAGGGACTGGGGGGGCCACTGGGGGGGCCCAAGTGGTGGCCAGGGGGCCGCCCCCCTCCCCTGGGGCGTCGCTGCTTTATAACTGGATCTCTAAGAACAAAATGGACACAAAATATGACAAAAGCTTAATTTCTAAAATAAATATTTGGGGTAAATCTATGAGAATTGTGTTTCAAAAAACATCCGCACATGCCATGAATATCAGTCTTCCCCGTGAAGTGGTTGGTTGGTGGAAATGTTCTAGAAAAATCAACATTTCAGCTTTATTCTCAACTTTTTTTCCAAAAGTGTTTTGATTTCCCATCACGAATTTAACTTTGTTCTCAAAATGCAAAAGATTAACGAATCCTTGTATTCATTTATTATTTTAGTGCGGTGCTATAATCCTCCGTGGTATATTTACAGTGGACTCTGTGAGAAGGAACAAAAAAGCCGAAAGTAGCTGGAAATGAGCGGAACTGGCAACCGGAGCTGATCCTGATCGGGGTGAAGGAGGAGGGGGGGGGAGGTGTCAGCGGAGCCTGTGGACCGGAGCGCCAGGCTGCAGCAGAACGGCACGACTCGTGTGGACCGGTCCGTGGTGGTGGCGCTGACCCCGGGACAGCAGGTGAGGCAGACCGCGGAGTCCTGATCACACTGCCGACACGTCCCGCTCCTTCCTGCACCTCCGCGTTCACGCTTCACGCAGCAGCGCAGCCGCACGGTGGCCATTACTGTGAGCGTGCACGGGTGCGGGCTGTTGTTGCCCGGGCAACAGCCAGTTTAACCTGAGCTGCCCGTCCACAGGCAAATGAATGAATGACTGTTAACAGTACAGACAGGGTGGGGTTTTCCTTTTATGCAGCTTTTCTCTGATTAATTTACCAGGCTGCAGCTTTTTCTGGGCTGTTCCCCAGACAGCACGTCCATGTGGGCCCCGGCAAAGGTTCTCTGGGCTGTTTATGGGTTCCATGGTGGCCCCATCTGTGTTTACCCATATGGACTCTACCTATTTTCAACTTGTTTTCGCATACATTTGCTTTTTTTTTTTTTTTTTTTTTAAATTTCTGGCTTTTTTCCTCCTAATTTGATCATTTTTTCCTGAAAAATTTAAAGCTTTCCCTGTACTGTAAATTTGCAGCTTTTTTCTCTTAAATTTGTTAGTTTTTCTTGTAAAATTGTCACTTTTTTCTTGCCTATTGGCTAACTTTTTCTGGTAATTTTGGAATGTTCTCATAAATTTGCCGCTTTTTTTTACTGTAATCTTGCACCTTTTCCTTTGAAATTTCTAACTTTTTTCCTTGTAAATTTGCCATTTTCTCTAAATTTGCAATGTTTTTTCTTGTAAATTTGGAACTTTCTCTAAAATTTTCAACTTTTTTTTACTGTAAACTGACAACTTTCTCTCATAAATTTTCATTTTATAAGGCTGCGTGTCCACCAAACGCGTTTTTTCAGCTCTGGGCGGCGATTTTCCATCATTCTCTCTGTAGTCCAGCGTTTACAGCGCTGGGCGCCCACAGTGCTGAAACGCTCTCGGCGGTGGCTGTTTTTTGTCGCAGCGCTCAGAGTTGAATGTCAGACCTAAGCAGCCAATCAGAACTGCTGCGTGGGCGGGACATAGGACACTGGTACTAGTCTGTACTCAGACTCCTGTTTTCTGTGTCATCATGTTTTACATCCGGGGCTGCTAGAAAACGTTTCCTGTCCATTGTTATTTAGAGACTGCTATTAAAAAATCAGTAGAAAGTCTGACCATAGGTAAAGCGGAAGTGCTGAGCTGAGAGTGACAAGCTGTTGCTGGGATACAGGAAACAGACTTTTTTCCCCCAGAGCGCAGCGCACAAACGCTGAAAAAAAAAGCTCAGGGCGGTCAGGCGACAAAAAACCGTGTTTGGTGACACGCAGCCTTACACATCCATTTGCTGTTTTTTTTAATTTGCAACTTTTTCTAATTTTTTCCTCATAAATTTGTGACTTTTTTCTTGTAAATTTGTTAAATTTTGCAGTTTTTCTTGCTTCTTGTGTTTTTTTCATGTAAATTTAAGACCTTGTTAAGACCTTATTCCTATGTCTTTAATCATAAATTTGACTTGTTTTTCTTTGAAATGTGCCTGTTTTTGTTAATTTGTCATTTTTTATAAGTTGTTTTGGAACATTCTCATAAATTTTCTTTTTCATTGTCCTTTAGAGAAAAAATGTCCTCCTCATTTTTCTTACAATTAGAGTTTTTCCACAAAAAATGTTTAAAGTTTGTGAAAATAAAATGGGCCATTGTCTAGATGAACAGAAAAAATTGAATCATTCTATAGAAGAAAAATTTAACCTACATCCATATGAACAATGCAAATTTAGAAGAAAAAATCTACAGATTTACACTGACAAAAAGTCACAAATTTACATGAAAAATGTCATAGATTTAACAGGAAAAGGATGCAAATTTATGATGAAAAAAGTCACAAATTTACAAGACAAAAATTACTCATAAGTAAAAAAAAGTCAAAATGTTACAAGGAAAATGTACAAACTTATAAGAAAAGAATGTACAAGAAAAAGTAGTAAAGTTATATTTAAAAAAGGAGAAAATTTAAAAAAAGGTTCAAATTATTATTATTATTATTATTATTATTATTAATTACCGGAGTGGTGGCTCAGTTGGTAGAGCATCCGCCCCACATCTGGGAGGCAGGGGTTCAAATCCCGGCCGGGTCATGCCAAAGACCATATAAAAGTGGAACTTCCTGCCGTCCAGCTTGGTGCTCAGCAGTAATGGAATGGAGGAGGGAAATTTGTGGCGGCGCCTTGCATGGCAGCAGCCCTCTGATTCTACACTTGGGGTGTGTGTGATTAACACAGTAGATAGGTAAAACACAATCTCGTCCTACTGTACATGATTGGTTGTACAGTTGAATGACAATAAAGGGTGATTAAATTTACAAGAAAAAGTTGAAAATGTTCACGAGATGCTCATGAATAAACTTTTCTTGAATTTGTGACTTTTGTGTCATAAATTTGCATTTTTTTCTTCCAACTTTGTGACTTTTTGTCAGTATTTTTCCCCTTATGTTTTTTTGTGAATTTTTTTCCTTAAGTTTCCTGAGTTTTTCTTGTATGCCTTTTGTATATACGTATATCTTTTAATACATTTTCTATCTTTTCTTATACATTTGTAGTGAAATTTTTCCTCAAATTTGCAACTTTTCTCATGAATTTTTCTTATAAATTCATATATTTTTCCTTGTAAAATCTGTAATGTCTGTGCACATTACACATCCTTGTTGGTGATCCATTTTAATAATAACATGACGTGCTCCCAGACCATCTTGCTTACCTGCACTGATTTAAAACCAGAAGAAACAGTGGTGACGGCAACTTAACAGTTCTGTAAAAGATCCTGACACAGCAGGTTATGGATGCATGTAAGTGGTCAGGGGGAGGCGTGACAGCAGGTTTATGTCTGCTCATATAAGGACCAGGAAACGCTCCAGGAAACGCTGCAGCCACCTGGCAGGGCAATGTCCACAATGAGAGCAATTCACTGTTTCATCTGCAGAATTCTTTTACTGAGGACAGAAAAAAATAGGCACAAATAGATAGATAGATAGTTTAATCAATTCCTTAATTGATTAAACTCTTTCTACAAGTGTCCATTTAAATATATCAGGATGTCAAAAAAGTGTCAGATTGCAGTTGTGTCATGGTGACACATTGTGGGCCCTATTGTGATGGTCAAACATGGGCATTTGTGCCATGCTTTGTACTTTGCCCCGGTGCTTTCATGGTTTGTGTCAGCATGTTGTCTGTTTTTGTTTTTGTTTTTTTTTTCCCTTATGCGCCCTCGCCACCTAATTAGGAACTGACTGTGCATGTGGTTTAGGAGGGGACTTTGAAGTGGGTGAGGCTCAGTGTGAACTAATTTGTGAAATTGCAAGAAAAACATTTTTTAAAAATTCAAGAAAAAAGTTGTAAAATTACAAGAAAAACATTTACAAATTACAAGGAAAAAAGCTGCAAAATTACAAGAAAAGTAACAAATTTGCAACAAAAAAGTAGCAAAATTACAAGAAAAAAGTCGCAAATGTACAACAAAGAAAACTGAGAAGTTACAAGGAAAAAAGTTACAATATTACAAGGGAAAAAAGTCGTAAATCTGCAACAAAAAAGCTGCAAAATTACATTTTTTTTTAAATTACAAGGAAAAAGTAACAAAATTACAAAAAAGTTGCAAAATTACAAGAAAAAAAATGTTAACATTACAAGGAAAAACGTTGCAAAATTACAAGAAAAAGCTCACAAATTTACTGCCAAACAGCTGTAAAATGACAAGAAAAATGTTTAAAATAACAAGGAAAAAAGTTTCAAAATTACAAGAAAAAAGTCACAAATTTACAACAAAAAAGCTGCAAAATTACAAGGAAAAAAATTTTAAATTACAAGGAAAAAGTTCCAAAATTATGAGAAAATTTAAAAAAAAAAATACAAAAAAAAGTTGTATAATAACAAGAAAAAAGTTCCACTTGAAGTGGGTGAGGCTCAGCACAAAGTTTGGTGCATTCTTATTATGTTGCATTCTCTGGCAATGTGCCTTTGATCAACAAAAAGCATATCTGAAATAAGCAGTGCATTGTCAACTGCAAACAACCAATCAACCAAAGCGCTTTACAGATCCTGCTATCCACCCATTCGCATCCATTCACACACTGATGGCAGCAGAGCTGCCATACACCGACGCTGGCCTGACTCACCAGGGGCAACTGAGGGTTCAGTGTCTTGCTCAAGGACACTTCGACATGCAAACTACAGAGAGCGGGAATTGAACCACTGACCCTCTGATTAGTAGTCGGCTACACTACACCTGTGCCACAGCTGCTCCAATTAAAAGGTATGAACGTGCACGTATGCCTGCTCCTACACTGGGGCTAGAGTTTTTCACTGTGCATTAATTTGAGGGACTGATTTTGCAAAAGTCTGTCCTAATCCCTTACCTGATCTTTCATTCATTCATTGGTGAGCTGTCTAGGATCTACCCCCCCCCCCCATGGCCCATAAAGGACTAAGCAGTTAAGAAGATGAATGAATGAATGAATGGTAAACTTACTGACAAGAAAGGCCACCTTAATGAACGGGCTAGGCTGGGCTGAAGCCCAGGGGCCTATCATGAGCCAATAAAAAAGATCACATTGTTGTTAATTGGTCATATTCTATGTCCATTACTTGATATTAATGTGTGGCTGGCTGCTGACTGGTCCAGTTTACATGTGGCCCATGTGGGTACTATATAACAACAGCCTATCAGATGAATTGTTTTAACATGTGACTATGCAAGCACCAGTGAGAGGTGAGAAGTAATTAGCTAGGTGAAAATGTCCGGAAAAAAGTTTGTGAGTGGCGCTTATAAAATTATTGAGAGGAAAAGAGCTTAGAGAAAATGAATTGCTCAAAAAAATCCCGAAGAGTAAAGGATTTTCTAAGCTGAAGCAACGAGTGGAGGCGGGGCTGCTAATTACTGCCCCGAGGAGACAGGTGGGCCATTAAAGTACTCACTTGGAGAAGAAGACCATCAGATCCTGCTGAAAGAGAGCAGGCCAGTGGAGAAGGCAAGCTGAGAGATGGAGACCAGCACAAGAAAAGCCAGGTCCGATGTAAGGCCATCATTGCTTACATCAGACAGCTGTGCGTGGGACAGTAGACTGGGAGCTTGGTAAAAAGTAGACTAGATCAAGCATGCTGCTGAAACAGACTGTGGAACCTCTCATTGATGTCCATAGAGTATGACGTCATTCGTGAGCTGGACTTAAAAGGACATAATGAAGGATTTTTTTCATTAAAGAAGGCCAGAAGAGAGCTCTTTGTAGCTTTCCAGTCACCTGTGCCAGTTTTTAATTACCTCCACCAAGGAGGCAATGTGATCGGGGTGGTTTGTTTTTGTTTTTCTGTTTATTAGCATGATTACACAAAAACTACTTGATGGATTTGGATGAAGTTTTCATCAGAGGTGGACCTTGGGCTAGAGAGGAACCCATTACATTTTGGTGATGATTGGAGAATGCTTGGATGATTGGACTCACGGCAGAGATGATGAAAGCTGGAGTCACCTGTCATCCCTTGGCTGGAACATCTGTGCTGCTTCATCTGGGAAGAAGAATGCATCCCTGGGGAGTGCAGGGATGGGGTCATTCTGTCCTTCTATAAGAACAAGGGTGACCGTCGGAGCACAGCCAGCTATCGTCCCATCACACTGCTTTCCATCCCCAGCAAAGTAATCACCGCTGTCATCCTGAGCCACATCCACCCCTTGCTCCTTGCCAAGCACCGTCACCAGCAGGCCGGCTCCACCCCTCACCAATCCACAGCAGACTGCATCCTTGCCTTGAATGTCCTGGCACAGCGATGGCGGGAGTACCACCAACCCCTATATGCGGCCTAGGTCAAAGCTGCCTTTGACTCCCTAAACAGGAACACCCTCTGGCAACTCCTTCATGGTATTGGAGTCCCAACCAAGTACATCAACATTCTCTGGGATCTCTACACCAACACCATGTGCAGGGTACGCGCCGAGGGTGATATGTCAGACCCTTTTGTCACCACCTCTGGAGTCCGGCAGGGATGCGTCGCTGTGCCAAACCTCTTCAATGTTGTGGTTGAGTACTGGGACAAGAACGCAATGGAACGCTGCCCCAATCTCGGAGTTGACTTGCACTCCCACTTCACAGACCGGTGCTATGCAGACAACGTGGTACTTTTTGCCACGCATATAGACATAATTGCTGAGGCACTGCTTGCAGAGGAAGCATCACCCCAGGGCCTTACCATCAGCTGGGCAAAGACAAAGATCCAGTCACTGTCAGACTTACCACCACCACTACAAGTCATCACCATCAAAGATGAGCTAGTTGAGACTGTCAACGACTTTGTCTACCTTGGATCTAAGATCACCAGCTCTTGCTCATCAGACCCAGAGATTACTCGCCACCTGCAGCTGTCTCACAGTGCTTTGGGCCGCCTCCAGAGAGTCTAGCGGAGTGGGAAGATCCACATGACCACAAAGCTGTGAATCTTTAACACCTATGTGATCCCCATCCTCCTTTACAGGTCCAAGACCTGGACCCTCTCTACCACAACCACCCACCATCTAGATACATTCCATTGGACCTGCCTCCTTAACATCCTCGGCATTCGATGGTTCCACCACACCACAAACGATGACGTCTACAGGAGGGCAGGCTGTCCTACCCCCATCTCCACCATCATCAGAAGAGGGAGGCTGCGTCTCCTTGGTCACTTGGCTAGGCTGGAAGATGGGACACCGGCCAAGAAGGCCCTCTCCGCCAGTGCTTGTCTGCACCCCCCCCCCCCCCGCACCCCCCCAGGGCTGGCATAGCCCAGACTGTCCTGGACGACCCAAATTGCAATGATAAGACCTTTGGCTGACCTCATCGCCCTAGCCCAAGATCACCCTGCCTTCAGACGATTGGCTGCAGCGGTCACTTACTGTAAGTGGCCAGGCGAGGATTAACTTAACTTGCAGAACGCATACCTCCACCAAGGCTCTTCTCACAGTGTGTTAGCATGAATCCTCCAAAACTACAGGACAGACTTTGATGCAGTTTTCATCAGAACTGGCTCGTAGCCTACACACAAACCCATTACATTTTTCTTAAGTAAGTCAGAGGTGGACTTGCTGCTGTGTTTTGGATCATTGTCCTGCTGCAGAACCCAAGTGTGCTTCAGCTTGAGGTCATAAACAGATGGCCACACATTCTCCTTCAGGATTTTTTGGTAGGCAGCAGAATTCATGGTTCCATTTACCACAGCAAGTCTTCCAGGTCCTGAAGCAGCAAAACAGCCCCAGACCATCACACTACCACCACCATATTTTACTGTTGGTATGATGTTCCTTTTCTGAAATGCTGTGTTACTTTTACGCTGGATGTAATGGGACACACATCTTCCAAAAAGTTCAACTTTTGTCTTGTCAGTCCACAGAGTATTTTTCCAAAAGTGTTGGGGATCATCAAGATGCTTTCTGGCAAAACTGAAATGAGCCTTTATGTTGTTTTTGCTCAGCAGTTGTTTTCATCTTGGAACTCTGCCATGCAGGCCATTTTTGCCCAGTCTCTTTCTTATAGTGGAGTCATGAACACTGACCTTAACTGAGGCAAGTCAGGCCTGCAGTTCTTTGGATGTTGTTGTGGGGGGGTTGTTGCAACCTCTTGGATGAGTCGTTGCTGCGCTCTTGGGGTAATTTTTGTCAGCTGGCTACTCCTGGGAAGATTCACCACTGTTCCATGTTTTCGCCATCTGTGGATAATGGCTCCTCACTGTGGTTTGCTGGAGTCCCAAAGCTTTATAACCTTTTCCAGACTGATAGATCTCATTTACTTTGTTTCTCATTTGTTCCTGAATTTCTTTGGATTGCAGCATGATATCTAGCTTTCGAGGACTTTTTTTGTCTATTTTAGTTTGTCAGGCAGGTCCTATTTCAGTGATTTCTTGATTGAGAACAGGAGTGGCAGTAATCAGGCTTGGGTGTGGCTAGAGAAATTGAACTCAGCTTTGCAAAGATGTGATAAACCACAGTTAATTTATGTTTTAACATGATGGGGGCAATCAATTTTTCATACAAGGCCATGTAGGTTTGGATTTTTTTTAACCTTAATAATAAACACCTTTATTTAAAAACTGCATTTTGTGTTTACTTGTGTTATCTTTGTATAATATTTAAATTTGTTTGATGATTTGAAACATTTAAGTGTGACAAACATACAAAAAAAGGAGAAATCAGGCAGGGGGCAAACACTTTTTCACACCACCGTATTTGCACTAAAATGATCTATCCATTTGAATAAAACAAGTAACGAGTAAGATAGCTGTTCAAATTTCAGTAAATAATGCATTACTGAATTTTTAAACAGTAATTTGTTACACAGCACGTTACTGCAAAAGTAGTGGCGTTACAGTAGCGCGTTACTCCCAATACTGATTATAACACATTTACACCCAGTCACCAGATGGCCCACAATATCATAGTCACACACTTGAAATGCGTGTTTAAACAGTAGAGAATTACAGTAACTTCAGTTGACCTTTTCCATGCAGATGGTCGACACCTTTGAGTGATAATGAAAAACAAACAAAAAAATGAAACTTGAATTCTCTAAACAGTTTCCCATATCTGGCAAAGATTTCTGATTCATCAGCCATGGCTCTGGGGCTGCGTGTGGGTCTTTTGCCTATAGATAGTGGCTCTCTGAGGCCTTGAAAAAAAAAAATCTTACATTTCCAAGAAAAGAAGCAATAAATTTACAAGAAAAAAGTTGCACATTCATGAGAAAAATATCCTAAGAGACAGAAAATGAGAAAAACCTGAAAACTTATACAAACTAGAAAAGCACTCATAGAGCGCATACCTCCTCCAAGGCTCCTTCCGTTTGTCATGGATCACCTCCAAAATGTAATGGGTTTGTGTGTAGGCCTATAGCCACTTGTGGTGAAAATTGCATCAAAGTCTGTCCATCAGTTTTGGAGTATTGTTGCTAACACACTGTGAGAAGATAAGAGCCTTGGTGGAGGTATGCACTCTCAGATCATCACCAAAATCTAATCATCTGTTCCCCGTGCCATTACACACCTTTCCTGAAAATTTCATCAAAATCCGTTCATAACTTTTTGAGTTATGTTGGTAACAGACAGACAGACAGACAAACCCCGGTAAAAACATTACCTCCTTGGCGGAGGTAAAAATCTCAGAAGTTTAAGGTAATAGAAATAGAAAATCTGAGGAAAGTTATACCCACAAATTTTTTAAGTAAAAAAGTCACAGTTTCTGGAAAAAGTTGGAGTTTTATAAGAAAAATGAAATAAATTTATGTAAGAAATGCTGCAGTTTTGCCTATGAAAGATAATAAATTTACAAAGAAAAATATAATAAATTTATGAGAATGGCTTTATGAAAAAACATTCTCCAAATCTAAGGTTTTTAAGTTTAATGAAGTGAGGGCAGCTTTGAAGAGGATGAAGAATGGAAAGGCGGTTGGTCCTGATGACATACCTGTGGAGGTGTGGAGATGTTTAGGAGAGATGGCAGTGGACTTTTAACCAGACTGTCGAACACAATCTTGAAGAGTGAGAGGATGTCTGAGGGGTGGAGAAAAAGTGTTTTGGGACCAATTTTCAAGAACAAAGATGATACTCAGAGCTGTAGTAACTACAGAGGCATAAAGCTGATCAGCCACACTATGAAGATATGGGAAAGAGTTGTTGAAGCCAGGTTGAGAGGAGACAATCAGTGAGCAGCAGTACGGTTTCATGCCAAGAAAGAGTTCTACAGATGCAATGTTTGCTCTAAAGGTGCGTTCACACCAAAAGCGAACAGGTGAATTTTTCGCGCAGCACGATTACATTATAACTCAATGTAAACACGCCAACAGACATGAATAGTGAGATGCAGACGGGGCGAAGTTGTCTTTAAAACTTCTGCAGCTGTGTTCAACCTGCTGTGGAAATTCCCAAAATAACGTCATGCTTATGTTTACATTATCCGACCGGGGGCTCACCTGAAAATGATGTCTCAAGCCTTCAACGCTTTACAGATGATCCCGTGTTTAGATAGATGTACTTTATTTTTGATCCCAAACTGGGAATGTGTTTATGTTGCTAGCTAGCTTGCTAGGACATCCGTAGCTGGAAACCGTGGGTAAATAACTCCAAAAACCCGATTCAGCTGAAGAGTTCTCGGTCTTCCTGTTTCCCAGTGAGTGAGTTTCATTTTCTAACTAATTTACTCTGCAACGGTAATAATTTTACTATGTCTGCTAGCTAGCTAGTTGCTAGCAGACGCGAACGTGCGATGATGAAAATCCACGTGTACTCGCGTCTTCCCACTGATTTTCTATGGATTCGTGCCACCTGTTCGCATTTGGTGAGAAAGCAGCTTAAGAGTGCTGATGGAGAAGTATAGATAGATGGATGGATGGATGTACTTTATTGATCCCAAACTGGGAAATTACAGTGTAACCACAGCATGACACAGACAAACCAGCCAACAGAAATACACACAGCAAGGAGTTACCCAGGGAAGTAAAGTAAAAATGCTTAGTTAACTTTATATACAACATAGGCTACTACTAGGTTAAATAGATGATGATCCTTAATGAGTCAACGGGTAGTAATGACTGTACAGAGGATTATAAGGCTCAGGGTGAAATACGAGGCACCAATTAGACTGTAAGGTGCAGTATGGCAGCATAGTTATGACCAGAATTCAACATCAGAGTGAGTTATTGTACAGTGAAATGGCATGTGGCAGAAAAGATTTCCTGTACCTAACCGTTCAGTAGCGGAGCTGTAGCAGTCTGCTGGAGAAAGTGCTCAGCTGTCTGTCCAGTGTGTGGTGGAGGGGGTGATCTGGATTGTCCATGATGGATCGCAGTTTATTTAGTGTTCTCCTCTCCACCACAGATGTAAACGTCTCCAGCCTGAGACCAATCACAGAGCCAGCCTTCTTGATAATCTTGTCAAGTCTGTTGGTGTCGCTGGCTTTGATACTGCTACCCCAACAGACAGCAGCAAAGAAGATGGTGCTGGCAACAGTGGCCTGGTAGAAAAGCGCCAACATCTTGTTGCACACGTCGAAGGATCTCAGCTTCCTCAGAAAATAGAGTCTGCTCATTCCCTTCTTGTACACAGCATCGGTGTTAGATTTCCAGTCCAGTCCATTGCTGATCGCAACACCCAGGTATTTGTAGTCCTCCACAATCCCCACAACCTCCCCCCTAATCTGGAATGGCTGTGAAGGCGTCCTCTTCTCCCTGAAGTCAATCACCATCTCTCTGGTCTTGCTGACGTTCAATCTCAGGTGATTCTGCTCTGTCCACTCCACAAATCTATCTACCAGTGCCCTGTACTCCCCCTCCTCTCCCTCTCTTATACACCCAACAACAGCTGAGTCATCAGAGAATTTCTGCAGGCGGCATGACTCGGTGTTGTACTGAAAGTCACTGAAGAGAAAAGGAGGAAGCACAGTCCCCTGTGGAGCCCCTGTATCACTAACCACCACATCAAAGACACTGCCCAGCCGGACAAACTGTGGCCTGCCTGTCAGGTAGTAGGTAAGATCAGGAGATCACAGAGCAGTCAACCCCCATCACCCGCAGCTTCTCACCCAGCAACAGTGGCTGGATGGTGTTAAAGGCACTGGAGAAGTCAAAGAATGTGATTCTCACAATGTCTGCTCCTTCATCCAGGTGCAAGTGAGTTAGTTGCAGCAGGTAGATGACAGCGTCTTCAACTCCTAAATGGGGCTGATATGCAAACTGCAGAGGGTCCAGCCA
This sequence comes from Pholidichthys leucotaenia, assembly GCA_020510985.1. Lineage (NCBI taxonomy): Eukaryota > Metazoa > Chordata > Actinopteri > Cichliformes > Pholidichthyidae > Pholidichthys > Pholidichthys leucotaenia. The sequence continues at coordinate 422,090,947 of CM035843.1, forward strand.
CGTCTTCACCTGCGGCCTCAGGTGGGCTAAGACCAGTCTCTCCAGGACCTTCATCACATGTGATGTGAGGGCAACTGGTTGATAGTCGTTCAGGTCCAATGGTAACGACTTCTTGGGGACAGGAACCAGACAGGATGTCTTCCATAGCACCGGTACTCTCTCCAGACTCAGGTTCAGGTTGTATACAGTGGTGTGAAGAAGTGTTTGCCCCCGTCCTGATTTCTCATTTTTTGTATGTTTGTCACACTTAAATGTTTCAGATCATCAAACAAATTTAAATATTAGACAAAGATAACACAGGTAAACACAAAATGCAGTTTTTAAATGAAGGTGTTTATTATTAAGGGAAAAAAAAAATCCCAACTTACATGGCCCTGTGTGGAAAAGTGATTGACCCCTAAAAGTAATAGATTTAGAATCCTTTATTAGTCCCACAATGGAGAAATTACAGGGCATCCACATGAGTGGATGAGACAGCCAATGGTGCGGCACCCAGCCCTTTCACCATTCACACACACATTCACACCTGGAGCCACTTTAGGGTCTCCAATTAACCTAACTTGCATGTTTTTGGCATGTGGGAGGAAACCAGAGAAATCCCAGAGTAAACCCACGCAGACATGGGGAGAACATGCAAACTCCACTCAGATCACTGTTGGTCAGAGGCTGGGATCGAACCCGGGATCCGCTGGCCGAGGGTGAGTTGCTGTGCTGCCGCAGTGCGAACCACTCCACCACTGCGCTAACTGGTTGGGCCACCCTTAGCAGCAACAACTGTGGTCAAGCGTTTGCGATAACTGACAATGAGTCTTTTATAGCGCTGTGAAGGAATTTTGGCCCACTCATCTTTGCAGAATTGCTGTAATTCAGCCACATTGGAGGGTTTTCCAGCATGAACCACCTTTTAAAGGTCATACCACAGCATCTCAATCGGATTCAAGTCAGGACTTTGACTAGGCTACTCCAGAGTCTTCATTTTGTTTTTCTTAAGCCACTCAGAGGTGGACTTGCTGGTGTGTTTTGGATCATTGTCCTGCTGCAGAACCCAAGTGCGCTTCAGCTTGAGGTCACGAACAGATGGCCAGACATTCTCCTTCAGGATTTTTTGGTAGACAGCAGAATTCATGATTCCATTTACCACAGCAAGTCTTCCAGGTCCTGAAGCAGCAAAACAGTCACAGACCATCACACTACCACCACCATATTTTACTGTTGGTATGATGTTCCTTTTCTGAAATGCTGTGTTACTTTTACACCAGATGTAATGGGACACACACCTCCCGAAAAGTTCAACTTTTGTCTCATCAGTCTATAGAGTATTTTCCCAAAAGTCTTGGGGATCATCAATATGTTTTCTGGCAAAACTGAGATGAGCATTTATGTTGTTTTTGCTCAGCAGTGGTTTTCATCTTGGAACTCTGCCATGCAGGCCATTTTTGCCCCGTCTCTTTCTTATAGTGGAGTCATGAACACTGACCTTAACTGAGGCAAGTGAGGCCTGCAGTTCTTTGGATGTTGTTGTGGGGTCTTTTGTGATCTCTGGGATGAGTCATCGATGCGCTCTTGGGGTAATTTTGGTCGGCCGGCCACTCCTGGGAAGGTTCACCACTTTTTCATGTTTTTGCCATTTGTGGATAATGGCTCTCACTGTGGTTCACTGGAGCCCCAAAGCTTTAGAAATGGCTTTATAACTTTTTCCAGTCTGATAGACCTCAATTACTTTGTTTCTCATTTGTTCCTGAATTTCTTTGGATCGCAACATGATGTCTAGCTTTTGAAGATCTTTTGGTCTGCTTCACTTTGTCAGGCAGGTCCTGTTTAAATGATTTCTTGATTGAGAACAGGTGTGGCAGTAATCAGGCCTGGGTGTAGCTAGAGAAATTGAACTCAGCTTTCCAAAGATGTGATAAACCACAGTTAATTTATGTTTTAATGGGGGGGGGGGGACTTTTTCACACAAGGCCATGTAGGTTTGGATTTTTTTTTACCCTTAATAATAAACACCTTCATTTAAAAACTACATTTTGTGTTTGTGTTATCTTTGTCTAATATTTAAATTTGTTTGATGATCTGAAACATTTACGTGGCAAACATAGAAAAATTGAGAAATCAGGCAGGGGGCAAACACTTTTTCACACCACTGTAGGTGCTTCAGTACCGGAGCTAGCTGGTTGGCACAGGTCCTCAGGATCCAGGTGGAGATGCCATCAGGTCCCACAGCCTTCCGCTGGTGAAGTCTCACCAACTGTTTGCTCACCTGGTCTGTAGTCACAGTGATATGGGCGTTGGTGCTGATGCTGTCGGTGGAGAGGAGCGGGGCTGAGGGAAGAGAGAGGTGCTGCACAGAGGAGTGAGGGGGAGGGGCGTGTGGGGGTCTGGCTGTGTTGTGGGGGTAATAGACAGATTCAGCTCATCGGCTCTCTCACTGCTCCCCCCCATGACTCAGAAGGAGTTGCACTGTGTCTTTGTGGATCTAGAGAAAGCATTTCATAAGGTGCCAAGAGAGGAAGTGTGGTACTGTTTGAGGAAGTCAGGAGTGGCAGAGAAGTATGTGAGGGTGGTGCAGGACATGTATGAGGCCAATGAGATGGTGGTGAAGTGTGCTGTAGGAGTGATGGATGGATTCAAGGTGGGGGTGAGGTTACATCAGGGATCAACTCTGAGTCCCTTCTTGTTTGCCATGGTGATGGACAGGCTTACAGATGAGGTCAAGCAGGAGTTTACGTGGACCATGATGTTTGCAGATGACATTGTGATCTGTAGTGAGAGTAGGGAGCAGGTAGAAGAGAAGCTGGAGAGGTGGAGGTATGGTCTGGAGAGAAGATGAATGAAAGCCAGTCAAAGCAAGACAGAATACATGAGTGTGAATGAGAGGGAGGCAGGTGTAACGTGAAGATGGAAAGAGTAGAGGTAGTGAAAGTAGATGAGTTTAAGTACCTGGGGTCAACTATCCAATGCAATGGAAAATGCACAAGAGAGGTGAAGAAGAGAGTGCAGGCAGGGTGGAGTGGGTGGAGCCAAGTGTCAGGGGTGATTTGTGACAGAAAGGGAAGATTTACAAGACTGTAGTGAGACCTGCTATGATGTATGGTTTGGAGACGGTGGCACTGATAACAAGACAGGAGGTGGAGGTGGTAGAGTTGAAGATGCTAAGATTTTCATTGGGAGTGACTTGAAGGGACAAGATTAGAAATGAGTATATCAGAGGGACAGCTCAGGTTGGGCGGTTTAGAGACAAAGTAAGAGAGTCAAGGCTGAGATGGTTTGGACATGTGCAGAGGAGGGACAGTGGAGATGTTGGAGAAAGGATGTTGAAGATGGAGCTGCCAGGCAGGAGGAAAAGAGGAAGACCACAGAGAAGATTGATGGATGTAGTGAAGGACATGGAGAGGGTTGGTGTTACAGAGGAAGATTAAGGGACAGGGTGAGATGGAGGCAGATGATCTGCTGTGGAGACCCTGAAGAGAGCAGCTGGAACGGAGGAAGATTCTCCAAATTTAAGGTTTAAGTTGCAATTTTATGAGGGGAAAAAACACAAATTTAGTCTCAAATTTACCCGAAAAATCATTAATTTTAGTAGAAAACATTTGCAAATTTATATGAGAAAGGGCAGAATTTTTACCTGAAAAAGGTTAACAATCAAATAAAGCAATCTTATGAGAAAAACATAAAATTATGAAAAGAAATCAACATTTATCAACTTTATTAGGGATAAATATCACAAACCCAGCCTGTGTTGTGTTGTAGCTTAGTTTTTTTTTTTTCTCTCTCTGTGACATTCTGTCTTAGATTTGTCTTGAATAGTAACTGCTTAACTTAGCTTAGTTTAGTTTTTTTTTTTTTTTTTTTTCTCTCAGTCACACTTTGTCTTAGCTTTGTTCTAAATTGTAATCACTCTTGTCTTGTTTTCTCTTTTTTCTTTGAATTCTTGGATGGAATATGGGTGGGCAATATAAGCTGCGGCTTCAGCCATCACCCATTTCGGATAACTCACGTGGAATTGTTTAGTAGAAGGAGTCTTTGTCTAATTTGACCTTGTTGTTATATTATACAGTTTCTTTAACCTGTACTGTATTATCCGAAATAAATAAAATTCATTCATTCATTCATTCATTCAAATTTACATGGGAAATTCTTAATTTTACATGCTTAAATGTATTAAATTTGCAAAGAAAAATATGCCAAGTTGAGGGGAAAAAAACAAGTCACATCTATCACAAAAATACAACAAATTTTGGGGGAAAATTACAGTATCATTGTAGAGGGTGTAAGGAAAGGATGTGGAGGCGAGGCACGAGCGTAGGTCGACACAGGCTCTTTATTGACCCTCTAACATAAATACAGCCTGTGGCCCCCAGCGTGGCCTGCTGGGGGCGGTGTCTGGTAGGAGAGCTACTGCGTTTGCTATAACAAGCTCTTTTATACAGTTATACAGGCAGAGGGAATGCATGGCACATTAGCATAGGGATATACATGTCAGTCAATACATATCATTAGCATGACCAACTGGCGCCCGGATGTCCTCTCCTTGGTCCGGGGACGTATACATGACAGTCCATTGTTCTGATTGCCCCCTGGGGCTCTCTGTCTGTCTGTAAATTGTCCTCCGTTCCTCCAGCCCTGCTGAGTGTGAAATAGTGTCCGTCTGCGGTGTGCTGGGTTGCCACATCATGAACAAAACACCCACACAATTTTGCAAGAAAAAAATAATCAAAAAATGTCCAGAAAAAAGTGGCAATTTTGTGAGACAAAAGTAAATTTACAATTAAAAAGCTGCAAATTTATAAGAAAAAACTCAATCCTGATGTCAGACCCGATTGTAGCAGGAATTGTATTTGTTTGGCTCACAGTTTTGCAGCTCCATGCTGATTTTTGTAGACAGTTATCACTCAGACTGGTTCTTTGTATAGTACGGGTTGCCAACCACTGCCATGTACCGACGGGGACAAATTTGTTGACAACATTCAATTAAAGAAAGAAAATCCCGCAGTGGTCACTGAAATAACCTGAAACTGACGGGAGTCATGATAAATAAAAATGTTCTTCAAATTAACTCGTGTAAATCAGACACCGCTTTTGAATTTTGGTTCAACTGTGAATTCTATGGTCAGATTCTGCCTGCTGCTGCTGGAGGTTTCTTCCTGCTAAAAGGGAGTTTTTCCTCTCCACTGTCGCCAAGTGCTGCTCACAGGGGATGTTGTTGGGAAATGGTGCTATCAAATAAAGTTGAAGATGGAAGAAACAGATTCATATCTAAAAATCCACAGCTGACAAAAGTCCACCTGTGTACTACTGAGGACGGAAAAACGCTTTAGAAGTGAAACTGAGCCTCTGAAAAGAGACATGATCCCACACTGCAGGATTTGTCTCCACATTTTCATTCCAACAACGTTCTTGTCTTTTCCAACCAAAACAAAAAATTAAAGGCACCTGGAAATACTGGAGACACCAACCTTGCAGACAGCAGCACAGATTTCACTGTCCTGACATTGTCAGTCAGTTTGATCCCAGCCAGCATGTCCATGTGGGCCCCACCACAGGTTCACTGGGCTGTCTTATGGGTCCATGTGGGCTTGTCCACATACCTGCTTCCCTATTTTCAACTTATTTTCTCATAAATTTGCTATTTTTTTTGTAAATTTCTGACTTCCCCCCAATTTGAAGCTTTCTCACAAATTTATGGCTTTTTCCTCATAGATTTGTGACTTTTTTCCTTGTAAATTCCCTGTTTTCTTGTAAATTTGTGACTTTTTTCTCATAAATTTATCTTCTACTTTTTTGTCATAAATCTACAGATTTTTTCTTGCAGGCTTGTGATTTTTTTCCTCATAAACTTGCAACCTTTTTCTTGTAAATTTGCTCCATTTTTCTCATAAATTTGACTTTTGTTGTCATAAATTTATTTTCTACTTTTTTGTCATCAATCTACAACTTTTTCTTACAAATGTAGTTTTTTTTCTCATAAACTTGCAACTTTTTTCTCGTAAAATTTGCTGCTTTTTGTCATAAATTTGACTTTTTTCATCATAATTTTGCTATTTTTTAATTGTAAATTTACAACTTTTTTCCTCATGAATTAGCTCATCTTTTCTCATAAATTTGTGCCTTCTTCCTCCAAATGTTGCTGTTTTTGAAGTGTGCAGCTGGAGTGTGAGCGTGCCGTCAGGAGCGAGGGGCGTCTGCGGCCGTGAGCGGGTCCTCGTGGAGGAATGTGCCTTCGTGTTGTTGCCTGGTGTGGTGCGGCCCTTTAACCGAGCGCTGCTGTACACGTGGGAGTCTGGACGTGGCTCGGCACAGACAATCCAGAGGCTGTTTGCTCATCACAACTGAGCCACATTCTCGTGTTTTGGTCGTTGTCCTTTCAGCTGCTGGGCCCACGATGTCCTCTTCAGAGGGAAGCCTCTTTGTCCGTGGGCCGCTGAATTAATTATTCATATGCTGCTCCTTAATTCAGTTTGGTCTGAAGAGAGAGTTCTCATTTGAATATTTACTGTATATTTTTTAATGTCAATAAGTGCATTGTTGTATTTGAGGCCAGCATCAGCACGGTTTGCGTCTGTGAAGACCCCAACTCACCCACCGTGCTGAGTCTACAGGCTTCTGTCTTAATGCCAAGGAAGGAACACGTCTGGATCGGCTGGAAGGAATGTAACGCGCTGATGCTGATGCACGTCTGCTGCCTCTGGCAAAATGCAACAAAATGTGAAAATTTAAAAGGAAAAAAGTGGAAAAATTTACAAAAAAATAATGGCAAATTTCAAATGAAAAAAAGGGTAAAATTACTTGAAAGAGGTACAAACTGACAAGAAAAATGTTACAAATTTATGAGGAAAAAAGTGAACATTTATAAGAAAAATGTGAAAAATTTTTGAGAAAATGTAAACATTTATAAGGAAAAAGTGAAAAATTTACCAAAAAAATAGCAAATTTAGGAGAAAAAATCTACAAATTTACAAGAAATTTTTTTTTTAATTGAAAGAGTTACAAATTTGCAAGAAAATTTTAGCAAATTTACAAGACGAAAGTCCCAAATTTGGGAGGAAAAGTTGTAGGTTTACAGTAAAAAAAAAGTTGAAAATTTTTTAGAAAGTTTCAACTCTGCAAGAAAAATGTTGCAAATTCATGGGAAAAAAGTAACAGTTGAGAATGTTATGAGAAAGTTCCAACATAAGAAAAAGTCCAAAGATTTGCAAGAAAAAAATCACAATTTTACCAGAAAAACTAACAAATTTCTGAGAAAAAGTCACAAGTTTACAGTAAAAAAAAAAAAGTTGCAAATTTATGAGAAAGTTTGAAATTTTCAAGAAAATGTATCAATTTAGGGGGAAAAGTCCCAACTTTATGAGAGTCAGTTGAAAATAGGTAAACGGGTAAAGTTGATGTGGGCACATGCAGATGAATATGGATTTTGAACAGGCGGCTGCAGCAACCAAACCAAGAAGACGAGTGAACCTTTGTGTGTGAGGAGGGGGCCGAGATTCCCGAGGAACGCTGCGGACGCTGCTGTCTGGCTGCGCATCATGTTTGCAGCAAAAGGCTGCTCTGCTAAGCACTGAAGATGCCGGTCATGAAGGGGTTAAGTGATTATGCCTCAGTGAAAACGGAGCCATACGGTAATCAATGTTTCTGTGTGTGTGTGTGTGGGGGGGGGGGGTATATCTGTCTGTCTGTTACCAGCTTTTCAGGTCGCCCACTTATAATTAAGTGCAACTAAAGGCTTCTATCATTGTATCGCCATATTTTCTCGACTTTTAGTTGCCAGAATTTTGACATAAGGCTTTGTTTTCAAAATAAACACACATTTAACTCACCATTACTGTCAATGGAGCCGGGGAAAAAAGGTATTGTAATGACTATGCCGGGCCAGTAGAGGTGGCAGTGTGACTTTTTTACAGCACACAGCGACTTCCTGTCACAGCCGTCTTGCTGAACTGTTATAAAATAGCGGTTGTTACTGAAAACCCCCCACATATTCAGCAACTCCACCATTTATTCATCACATCGATTGTTTTCACGTTGGTTTTGCTGTTCAGGTTTGCAGAGGAAAGACGAGATATTTTCTTCCTGGAGTTTTCAATTCATCGGTAAAAACTACAAGTCCCAATATTCCTTGCCTCAAAAACATGGCGGACCACAGTGGAGACCTGAACAAAGAAAAAAAAAAATTAAAAGTAAGATATGTGCTTAAATTCTGCAGCAATTTCAATATTAAAACACGCACAAAAAAACCTTCTACAACTGCAATATTTCATTCTTAAAATTTATGCTACGTCACATTTTTTTCCAGTATCTGATTTTTTTTCCCTGTATGGGGACTGCTTGGTTCCATTACTGTAATTTAACCTGTTTTCTAAATAGTGTCTCTAAAGTTCAGCTGATTTCTTAAGTCTTAATACTAATGTCAGTCATATAAAAACACCACAGTGTGACATCCTTCATTCACTCACTTTAAAATGATTCACTCACTAAACCAACAATTTATTAAGCTGAGGACAAACGTGACATCTGTATTTTTATATGTATCACATTTGTAACGATAATCACATTTTTATGCTGTTTTTCTTTCCTCTTTGTCTGTCTGAGGTCCACGGTGGTGAAGCTGAGGGTCAGCAGTCAGAGCAGCTGTGAAGACAACAGGCTGGGAGCTTATATATTACATTTTTACTGTTTATACTGGAAACTGCTGCTGTATTTCAATAAAGTGATGTCTGGACAAACTTTTTTGCAAGATTCAGGTTCAGGTTACTTTATTTGTACCCGTAGGTAGATTTGTTAGATTATTTAAGAAACTCTCAATATTCATTACACATAAGTGTGTAACATTCCAAACTGATTTAATATTGATAATTATGCCTTCTGGAAATTTTGATATGTTCACCTGCTGTTGCACGCCATCGTGTAACTATACATGCATTCAATTAATAAAATCTGTTACTTCAGCATTTTTCTTTGTGTTCCGAATTTTATTCTTGTGCTTCAGTATTTTTATTCCTCGGTGCAAAGGCAGCGTAGGCATAGAGTAATCACTCCATGTGTCTGTCTGTCTGTCTGTTAGCAGCTTTTCAGCTCATCCACTCAAAATCAGCTGCAACTAACTGCCTGTATCATTGTATCAGCATATTTTTTCGGCTTGTAATTTGCCACAATTTCCAGATAAGGCTTTGTTTTCAAAATAAACACAAATTTAACTCACCTTTGCCATCAATGCAGCTGTGAAAAAAGGTATTGTAATTACTATGCCCGCCCACTAGAAGCGGCAGTGTGACTTTTTTACAGCCCCCCATGCTACCATGCAACAGGTCCCAAGGCATCAGCACCTTGGTGCTTTCATTCTGAGCCATTAAAAGTGGCATTTTGTGCTATTTTGGAGAAACCACTTGTAATATTAGCTGTGTTGAGCTGTTTAAATTGTTCTTGTTTGATTTGTTGATTGCTAACAGCTGCTAGTTTGTACATTTTGCCAACAAACCTAATTTGCAGTGGGGGTTAAATAATTTTTATTGCACCTGTATATCTATATGCATAAAATGTGTTCCGTCACTGCTGTGGTTGTTTGTGGCAAAAACTTTGTCCTCTATGAACTCTGAAGCAAACTGACCGCCGGGTCTCATCTCTTGTATGGCGATGCTGCAATGCCTGCAGAGCGTCTCTGACATGGTCTCATTAGCCATGTTTACATGGACACAAGTAACCGGATTAAAAGCCTGATCAGAATAAAAATGCTTCATGTAAACACGCCAATCTGAATATTCTGACCCGATCACATTCAGTCGGATCAAAATTTCCTTACGATTGAGACGGGTGGGTTATGCTGATTGTGAATTCGATTGGTGTGCATATAAGATAAGATAAGAAAAGATAAGATAAGATAAGCCTTTATTAGTCCCACAACGGGGAAATTCCAGGATTGCAACAGCACAGGGATAGCAACACTCAGAGCAACAATCAGAAGGCAAGAAAAAAAAACAAGCAAGCAAGAGCAGCTAATATACATATGTACATATTACTATAAAATATATATATACACACACACAGACACACAGTGCGGAGCATTGCAGCTAGGTGGAATAAATATGTAAATATATAAACACCCACAGTACGGAGCATTGTTGCTAGATGGGATGAAACAGCACATCCGTCTACTTAGTTATCCTACATGGTATGATTATGTGCCCATACATATTCTCACCCTCCATAGCTACCGGTATTTTCCTAGTTGTATGCCGGAGGGGACCATTGTGTAAGTCTATCGCATCTTTTGCGTTCAAAAAACTATTAGTTTGTCACACCTTTTTGCTATCTCTGCGAGCAGCCCTGCTTAGGTTGTACAGTCTGACAGCCGTTGGTAGGAAGGACCTGCGAAACCTCTCGGTTGTGCACCTGAGATGATGTAGTCTGCTGCTAAATGAGCTCCTCAGTGCATCCAGTATGTCCTGCATAGGGTGGAACTCGGACTCCAGCAGAGATGACAGTTTAGCCACCGTCCTTCTCTCTCCTATCTCCTCCATCGGATCAAGGCGCTGCCCCAGGACAGAGCTAGCTTTCTTGATCAGTTTGTTCAGTCTCTTCCTATCGGCTGCAGTAATGCCACTGCCCCAGCAGACCACTCCAAAAGTGATGGCTGATGCCACCACCGTGTCATAGAATGTCTTCAGCAGCGCCCCTTGTACACCAAAAGACCTGAGTCTCCTCAGCAGGAACAGCCTGCGCTGTCCCTTCTTGTAGAGTGCGTCAGTATTGTGTGACCAGTCTAGTTTATTGTTCAGATGGACACCCAGGTACTTGTAGGATGTCACCATCTCGATGTCTGTTCCCTGTATATTTACTGGTGCTGTGAGGGGTTGTCCATGCCTGCGGCAGTCCACCACCAGCTCCTTAGTTTTCCTCGCGTTGATCTGGAGGCAGTTCCGATGGCACCAGTCCATGAAGTCCTGGATAAGCCCTCTGTACTCAGCTTCATCTCCATTGGAGATGAGGCCAACGATCGCAGAGTCATCAGAGAACTTCTGTAGATGGCAATGTGTTGTGTTGTGTGAGAAGTCCGCAGTATAAAGAGTGAACAGGAAGGGAGCCAAAACCGTTCCCTGGGGGGCCCCCGTGCTACCGATGATCGTGTCGGACACACAGTCCCAGGTTCTCACAAACTGAGGCCGGTTCATGAGGTAGTCCAGGATCCATGATGACAGGTGCTGGTCCACCCCTGCGCACAGCAGCTTGTCTTTCAGGATCATTGGTTGGATGGTGTTGAAAGCACTGGAGAAGTCAAAGAACATGATCCTCACCATAATCCCGGGCTTCTCCAGGTGGGACAGAGAACGGTGAAGGAGGAAGATCACCGCATCCTCCACCCCAATGCCATGCTGGTAGGCGAACTGGAGTGGATCCATCGCTGGTTCCACCAGGGGGCGGAGGTGAGCAAGGAGCAGTCTCTCCAGGGTCTTCATCAAGTGGGACGTCAAGGCCACCGGTCTGTAGCTGTTCAGATCTTTGGGGTGGGAAGTTTTTGGTACAGGTACCACACAAGATGTTTTCCACAGCTGTGGTACCCTCCCCAGCTTCAGGCTCAGGTTGAAGATGTACGTCACAATCCCACACAGCTGGTCTGCACAGGACTTGAGGAGCTTTGCACTGATGCCGTCCGGTCCCGATGCCTTCCTCGCCTTGATCTTCCTCAGCTCTGTCCTCACCTGGGTCCTGGTCAGGGTCAGGATGGGGGGCTGTGTGTTGGGAGTGAGAGGGTGTTGGTGGAGTGGGGAGTGGGCAGCAGGACTTGATTTCTTTAGAGGCAGCAGTGGTTGTTGTGCAGTCAGGGGGGAGGGCAGTTGGTCAAACCTATTGAAAAACAGATTCAGGTTGTTCGCCCACTCCCTGCCTCCCGTGGCCTGGGGGGAGGTATTCTGGAGCCCAGAGATGGTTTTGAGGTTTCTCCAGACCCCGCTGATGTCGCTCTGTTGCAGCTTGTCCTCCATCTTCTTCCTGAAGCTGTCCTTGCCTTCTCTGATCTTTCTCCTCAGCCCCCTCTGTACGGACTTCAGCATCTCCCTGTTCCCCGACCTGAAGATCCTCTTCTTCTCTCTCAGAAGTGTTTTTATCTCAGGGTTGATCCAGGGTTTGTTGTTTGAGCAACGCCATATGGTCTTGGTGGGAACGGATTTGTCCACACAGAAGCTGAGGTAGTCCGTGAAGGTGTGAGTGAGGCCATCGATGTCCTCACCATGTGGATCGCAGAGCTGCTTCCAGGCGGTGGCTTCAAAACAGCCCTTTAGAGTGTCCATTGTCTCCTCAGACCATAATTCCACTGTGCGCATGGCCGGAGGTTGTCTGTGCACTAGGGGTTTGTTCACCGACCGGAGATCAACCAAGTTGTGATCCGATCTCCCGAGTGGGGGGAGTTGTGATGAGGTGTACGCCTCCTTAGTGTTTGCGTAGAATAAGTCCAGTGTTTTATTGTCTCTAGTGTGGCATGTGACATACTGGGTAAATGTGGGTAGAATGGGAGATAGTGAAACATGGTTGAAATCGCCTGAGATGAGGAGAAGAGCATCTGGGTGTTCTGTCTGCAGCCTGCTGGTTACTGAATGAATGACGTCACGCGCTGTCCCAGCGTTCGCCGTCGGATTTGCATAAACAACAATGCAGATCACGTGTGAGTGTTCTCTCGGGAGATATGTAGGCCGCATGCTAACAGCTAGCAACTCAATGTCTTTGCTGCAGTGTCGTTGTTTAACAGTGATATGTCCCGGTCTGCACCAGTTGTTGTTAACATACATTATCACTCCACCGCCCCTTGCTTTGCCACTGTCTGGTGTTCGGTCTGCCCGTATCATGTGGAAACCCTCCAGCTCAATGTTAGCATCTGCTGCTAGTTCAGTTAGCCACGTCTCAGAAAACAAAAGGAGAGAGCACTCCCGATATGTGCTATCATAACGGCAGATAGCCGCTAGCTCATCTACCTTTCCCAGTAACGACCGTACATTTCCCATGCCAATAGATGGAAGGGAGGGTCTGTACCTTATATTTTTTGTCTTCCGCCTTACTCCAGCCCGGCAGCCGCGGCGTTTTCGCCTCAGTTCTCTTGGTATGTCGAGTTTTTCCAATGGGACCGGGTGGCGGTTGAATGCTAGCAGCTCTTCCCTGCTGTATCGTATCCTGCTATAAACAGTGGCTCCGTCCACCGGCTCAGGAGACATTTGGGACGATCTGTGTGTCCGTGATATAAGTGGAGTGAAAAAAAGACGGATCAAAAAGAGAGAGGAAGGGAAAAAGACTCGGAATCGAGCCGCTGTTGCAAAGGGCAGCCGACTCGTGTGGCGCCGGGAGAGAAAAATATAAACACTTATTCTGAAGTTTGGGTAGAAAATATGTTTACTGCGCATGTCTGTACGTCAGCCACACATCGACATGACGTATTTCTGCCTTTACAGCAGCTAGTGGAAGACATGGCGGGAGTAAAACAGAACTGGTGTCTACCGTCCTGCTGTCTCCCTCTGTTGGTCATATGCAGAAGTTTGTACTGCTGGGCTTGTAGCTTCATTACGGAGACCAGCAGAAGCAAAAGTGCAGTCTGAATAACGCAATACAGGTCCAGTTCAAAAAGAGAAAGACACAAAGCGGGGTTTGTTTACATCGGAAGTTGCTTTTTCTTCTACTCTTTCCGGAATGTCGGATAATTATGCGCATGTCAAAATGATTTACTCTGTTCAAACATGTGACACATGCAAACACACGTCCTAATCGGATCAGCTTTTTCAGGATCCATGTGAACAGTAAAGTTCTGATCTGAACTGTAATCAAATTGAAGAAATTTTGTCCATGTAACCGTGGCTACTGACTGACCGATAACATGAAAGTTCAAAGGGCAGCATAAGCTATATATTTGTTTTGACCCACCTAAGTCCAGGGAGCTGCCCAAGTAGGTCAGCTGGATGACCTCTTGACCCGGGGATCAAAGGTCAAATCTCTTTTCTGCTTTGTGGAACCTGCTGGGATGTCCTGAACTGATGTCAGGACATCCAAGTCACCTGACAACACATGATATCAACCTTGTTACGCTATTGGCTGCTTTAGTTCTTTTTGTTTTATTTAACCTTTATTTAACCAGGAAGTCCCTGGAGATTGCCATCTCTTTTTCGAGGGAGACCTGGCCAAGATGGCACACCAGTACATACAACAATATGACAACGAAAGTCAGCACATCTAAAACAATTCAAAACAATAAAACTAACAAAATAATGAAACAGGTAAAAACCGATAAAAACATTACCAAAAAGTTTCAGCTCAGGAAAAGCATTTACAATCCACTGTAATATACTGTATGTCCTTATCAAGGTTTTGTATTTGTCAGGTTCAACCAGGTCATTTAATTGTAACATTTTCTGAAGGTCATTCAAGACCAAGGAGCATAATAAGAAAACCCTGTTTTTCCAAGTTCACTGAACACTTGAGGAATGTTATACAGCAGCCGCTTAGAGGGACAAGAGTTATAGCAGCTGTTTATAGGAAATAAAAAATTACAGATATGATGGCAATTTACCCAGTATGGGTTTGTAAATAAAAATTAACCAGTGCAGTTTTCTTCTTATGCCGAGAGAAGGCCAGGAGACTAGATTATACAGAATACAGTGATGTGTACGAGACTCTGAGTTGGTCATGAACCGTAAAGCGCTATGATAAACAGAATCCAAGCATCGCAAAATAGAGACAGCTGCATGCATGTATGTATGTCCATGTATATAATGTCTCCATAATCCAAAACTCTTAAAAAAGTGGTCTGCAGCAGAATTTTCTTAGTGTCAACATTAAAGCATCCCCTATTCCAGTAGTAAAAACCCAGCCTAACCTTAATTTTTTTCACCAGTTTTTCAATGTGTACTTTAAATGATAGCTTATCATCCACCCATATTCCCAAGTACTTGTAGGATGATACCTGTTTGATTGACTCCCTCTCTACAGTGAAGATTGACATGTCGGAGTGCTATAACCGAGCTCTGGAAAAAAGCATACCTTTAGTCCGTTTTGCATTAAGAATGAGTTTTAAGTTACTTAAAGAAGTCTGCCGCTGTTCAAAGGCTGTCTGCAGCTCCTCAACAGCTTGTTGCAAGGAGGATGTAACTGTATAAATTACTGTATCATCAGCATACAGCTGTATCTTAGTTGTTGCCTGGTCTTTTCCATTATCATTAATAAAATAGAAAAAAACACAGGTGCTAAAATTGAGCCTTGTGGGACCCCTGAAGAAATTTGCTTGAAACTAGACTTGTAGCCATCACAGTACAAGCACTGGGTTCTGTCTGTCAAATGGTTTCTAAACCAGTTTACCGCCTTACCACTTATCCCAATATCTAAGTCTTTTTATCAATAGTTGATGAATAACAGAGTCAAAAGCTTTAGTTCTCATCAGCCAGCTGCTTAAATGTAAAACAACATGATGATTGCAGACCTGTAGGAATGTTTAAGTTTCACAACTGTAGTTGTTTTTTAAAGAAAATACAGACTTTCATGCTGCACCTTTCAAAAAGTTTTTATTAGTTTTCATGAGCATGCTGTCAGTATGACGTTTAACTCGCTTTGCTTGTTCACAGGAGCTGAGCTGACGGCAGGGGAGGACACAGCATGATGTCATCATATCCGTCTGTCTGTCAGCTGTGGGGTGAGTCACTATTAAACCGTGATGTATTCATTCTTTATTCACATCTGCAATAGAAGAATGTTGCTGGGGGGGCTCTATATCATGTTACATACTGTAACAGAGTTTGAAGCATCACTATGAAATGAGAAAAAAGTTGCTTGTAAATTAGGAATGTTTCTTATAAATCTGCAACTTTTTTCTCATAAATTTGCAGATTTTTTTTCTCATAAATTTGCTGCTTTTTTATTGTAAATTTATGGCTTTTTTCTCATAATTTTGCTATTTCTCCATAGGGCTGTGCGATATGACAATATACAGTATATTGGTGACGCGATAAAAACGTTTATGGTTTCATATAAAGCTGTATCGTTTATATCGAGATTTAAAAGACACATACCCCGTTTCTACTTGTCACCCACCCTGCCTCTTCCCCACAGTGCGCCAGGTGTGTGGGTTCCAGTGGTTAGCACAGCAGCTAACTCTAAGCTAATATACCCATTCATACCCAGTGTCATGGGCACTGGGTATGAATGGGTATGAATGTTCAGTAGTGGTTGGAGAGGCCATAGGTGCAAATTGGTAACCATGTTTCTGTCAGTCTGCTCCAGGGCAGCTGTGACTACAGAGGTAGCTTGCCACTATCATTGTCTGTCTATGGAGTGAATGAATAATAGACTCACAGGTTGAATGTCTTGTTCTGTAACACCTTAACTCTTGCACTTTAGCATATCCACTTTGTACAGTTTTATTGCAGTTGTTCTTCTCATGTGTGATTGTTTGTTTGTGTGTTTTGTGACCCGCCAGGGGACTACAGATGCAAATTAGCAGTATTGCTAAATCTGGCGTACTTACATTTGTATTAATGTTCATTAGTATGTATTGTCCCTTTCAAATAAACATTAAACTAAACTAAACTAAACTAAACGGAAAGCGATTTGAGATGTCACTTGACATGTAAAGTGCCATATAAATCTAGTCTATTATTATTATTATTATTATTATTATTATTATTATTATTATTATTAATAATAATAATAATAATAATAATATTTTGGTCATATAGCCTCTACTTATGCTTGCCAGGGATGTGGGACTGTTTCCCACCGTGCTGCGTCAGAGAGGATAGTCCTCTAACCTCATTCTGGAATTTCCCCATCGTTGGACTAGTAAAGGCTTATCTTTTAATTGGAGATAAGTCACATTAACACCATCTCTCTCTAATTATAAAACAGAAAATGCTAAATGCTGACGGTAGCTTGCTGCTAATAGGAATGTAATCTAAAATGCAGAAAAAGAGATGGTCCTTTTTATTGATTATTATATATAAAAAATATATATATATTTTTATATATATATAAAATATATATATATATACAGTATATATATATATATAAAAATCCAAGATGGCGCCGCGGATGGCAGCCACTGGCTTCTGCTCTCTGATGTTTTTGATAATTTTGTGTGTTTTTTTGGACTTCTGCTCTTCTGTCCGAATCACCTATTCAAGGGAGGAACTACTTTCACTCAGACTACCTCCCAATGCAACTTCTCCGCCAGTTTCTGCTGCTGATCTGAAGTTTTTTCAGTCGATCTTAGCTGTGGGAGCAGCGGCTATTGGCGCTGGCCGGAAACGAAGGCAGCGTGGTAAACGTGCCGGTGCGCTAGTCAGGCTGAAGAAACGAGGATTTCGCACGCCGCTCCCATCAATCCATCTGGCGAATATCCGCTCTTTGGCAAACAAAATGGATGAACTGCTGCTCCTGACTCACAAAAACCGGGATTTTAGCAGATCCTGCGCCCTTTGTTTCACGGAGTCCTCGCTGAGTGAACACATCCCGGACAGCACGGTGCGCCTGGACGAATTCCAACTGTTTCGCACTGATCGCAGCCGAGAATTCTCTGGAAAGACTAAAGGTGGTGGAATCTGCTTCTACATAAACGAAGGTTGGTGTACTGATGTCACAGTGTTGAAGAAGTTTTGTAGCCCTAACCTAGAGTCACTGTTCATAAACTGTAAACCCTTTTATTCACCGCGAGAGTTCTCCTCGTTTATTCTGGTCGGTATTTATATCTCGCCTGCTGCTTGTACAACGGAGGCACTGCAGCACCTCGCTGACCAGATAGCAGAGGTGGAGGAAAAACATCCAGACTCTCTGCTTATCATTCTGGGTGATTTCAATAGAGCTAATCTCACAAATGAGCTTCCTAAATACAGACAGCATATTAAATGTCCCACCAGGGACACAAATACACTTGACCACTGTTACACAGTTTTAAGAAATGCCTATCATGCCGTCCCCCGTGCAGCTCTGGGTTTTTCTGACCACTGTCTGCTCCATCTTATTCCAACATACAGGCAGAAACTAAAAACTTCCAAGTCTGTTGTAAGGACAGAATCAGAATCAGAATCAGAATCAGATTTATTGCCATTGTTCATGTAGTACACAAACTAGGAATTTGTCTCGGTGCAATGCTGCAACATTAAACATGATAAAATAAAAGAAATAAACTATACATGCAATAAAGTGTAGAATAAGAGTAAGTGATACTGGTCAGCAGTTAAAATATATTAGCGAGCAGCAGATACTGTGGAGAACCATATAGTGCAGTCGGTAATGCAGGAAGAAAACAGTGATGATTGACATGAGTCTGGTTGAGCTGCTGTACATAGTGCACGAGAGTCAATAAGTCACTTAGTGTTCAGCAGTCTGATGGCAGAGGGGAAGAAGCTGTTCATGTGACGGGAGGTTTTAGTCTGGATGGACCGAAGTCTTCTACCTGAGGGGAGAGGGGCAAACAGTACGTGACCAGGGTGTGAGGGATCGGCTATGATCCGGCCAGCACGCCTCCGGGTCCTGGAGATGTACAGATCCTGGAGAGATGGGAGCTTGCAGCCGATCACCTTCTCAGCAGTGCGCACGACGCGCTGCAGCCTTAGTCTGTCCCTGGCAGTGGCTCCTGCGTACCACACGGTTATGGAGGTGGTGAGGATGGACTCGATGATGGCTGTGTAGAACTGCACTAACATCTTGGTGGGTAGCTTGAGCTTCCTCAGCTGCCGCAGGAAGAACATCCTCTGCTGGGCTTTTTTGATGAGTGAGCTGATGGTCGGCTCCCATTTGAGGTCCCTGGTGATGGTAGTGCCTAGGAAGTGGAAGGAATCAGCAGTGGTGATGGGAGAGCCTGTGAGGGTGAGGGGGGGCAGAGGGGTTGTGACTTTCCTGAAGTCCACAATCATCTCCACTGTCTTCAGAGCGTTCAGCTGCAGGTTGTTGTTGTTGCACCAGGACGCCAGCTGGGCCACCTCTCTCCTGTAGGCGGACTCGTCGCCGTTGGAGATGAGCCCGATGAGGGTGGTGTCGTCTGCAAACTTGATCAACTTGACAGACTGGTGGCTGGAGGTGCAGGAGTTGGTATAAAGAGAGAAGAGTAGGGGGGAAAGTACACAGCCCTGGGGTGATCCGGTGCTGATGCTAGTAGAGTCTGAGACAGTCTTTCCCAGCCGCACATGCTGCCTCCGGTCCGTCAGGAAGTCGGTGATCCACCTGCAGAGGGAGTCAGGCACGTTGAGCAGGGACAGCTTGTCCCGGAGCAGAGCGGGGCGGATGGTGTTGAATGCGGAGCTGAAGTCCACAAGCAGGATCCTGGCGTAGGTTCCCGGGGAGTCCAGGTGCTGCAGGATGGAGTGGAGGGCCAGGTTGACTGCGTCGTCTACAGACCTGTTGGCTCGGTAGGCAAACTGCAGCGGGTCCAGGAGAGGGGTGGTGATGGACTTGAGGTGGGGCAGGACCAGGCGCTCAAAGGACTTCATGACTACAGAGGTGAGCGCTACAGGTCTGTAGTCATTAAGTCCAGTGATCCGTGGCTTCTTGGGGACAGGGATGATGGTGGAGGATTTGAGGCAGGTCGGCACGTGGCATAGCTTAAGGGAGGAGTTAAAAATGTCTGTGAAGACAGGAGCCAGCTGTTTCGCACAGTGTCTCAGGGTGGAGGGAGACACGCCGTCCGGACCGGGGGCCTTGCGCGGGTTCAGTCTGGAGAACTGTTTGAGCACGTCCTGCTCACTGATGATAAGGGCAGGGGGAGAGGGGGGGGTGCCTTTAATGAAGTAGGGATTGTGGAGGCTGTGGAGCTGGAGGGAGAGGGGGAGTTGGACACAGATGACGAGGTGTCAAAACGGGCATAGTGTTGGGACAGTCTTTGACAAAGGGCTTTGTCATCCTGGCCTTTACGAGCCTGAGGCCGATAGTTGGTGATTTGCCTCAGTCCTCTCCACACAGAAGCCGAATCATTAGCAGTGAACTGCTGCTGGAGTCTCTCAGAATACACAGATTTAGCTCTCTTCAGCTCTCTGTTAAACCGATATTTAACCTCCCTGTAGCAGTCCCTGTCTCCACTTTTCAGCGCTGCTTCCTTCTCCTTCCTGATCTGTCTGAGCTTAGCTGTGAACCAGGGTTTGTCATTATAGTACCTCACCCTGGTGCGTGATGGAAGAATGTCCTCTTCACAAAAGTGGATATATGAGTTCACAGTGTCCGTGTACTCATCCAGATCATGCATGGCTCGTTTAAACATGCCCCAGTCAGTTATTTCCATGCACGTTTCCAGCTTCTCCTCAGCTTCACTGGTCCGTTTCTTCGTAGTGCTCACGACAGGTTTAGTGAGCTTCAATCTCTGTCTGTATGTGGGAATGAGGTGAACCATCACGTGATCAGATAATCCCAGCGCAGCACGGGGAACAGCGCGATATGCGTCTGTGAAGAAATGGACTGAAGAATCAAAGCTGGAGTTACAAGCCTGCTTTGACTGCACAGATTGGAGTGTTTTTGAAGATGCAGCCATTAACCTAAATGAACTCACTGACACTGTGGCATCATCTGTTTCTGCGAGGACATGTGTGTGCAGACCAAGACCTTCTGCACATACAACAACAATAAACCCTGGTTCATTCCTAAACTGAAGCAGCTACGTCAGACCAAGGAGGAGGCCTACAGGACTGGTGACTGGACTCTGTACAAGCGGGCCAGAAACATGCTGACGAAGGAGATCAGGCTTGCTAAGAGGAGCTACAGTGTGAAGTTACAAAAAAACTTCTCAGCCAACAACTCTGCTTCTGTCTGGAGAGGCCTGCAGAATATCACCAACTACAGGAGACCATCCCCCCACCCTGTGGAAAACCTCCAGCTGGCTAACGACCTAAACAGCTTTTACTGCAGGTTTGAAAAGAACCTACAGTTCTCACCTCCCACCCACACTAAAGGATTATCTGCAGCCCCAGGAACTCCATCCCTCCTCCACTCTGACCTCCCACCAGCACTAACGATCTGTGAAGAGGAGGTGCGCCGGGTCTTTCAGAGACAAAAGATCAAGAAGGCTGCAGGACCTGATGGTGTGTCTCCGTCCTGCCTGAGAGTCTGCTCCAACGAGTTGGCCCCCATCTTCACCCGGATCTTTAACAGATCACTGGAGCTGTGTGAAGTGCCTTCCTGCTTCAAACGCTCCATCATCATTCCAGTTCCCAAGAAACCCTCTGTTACAGGATTAAACGACTACAGACCTGTTGCCCTGACCTCTGTGGCCATGAAATCCTTGGAGAGATTGGTGCTGAACCACCTGAAGGTCATCACAGGCCCCCTGATAGACCCAATGCAGTTTGCCTACCGGTCAAACAGGTCAGTAGATGATGCAGTGAATATGGGACTACACTACATCCTGCAACACCTCGACTCCCCAGGGACGTACGCCAGGATCCTGTTTGTCGACTTCAGCTCAGCGTTCAACACCATCATCCCAGGCATTCTTCATCAGAAACTCCTCCAGCTCAAGGTGCCCCCCTCCACCTGCCAGTGAATCTCCAGCTTTCTGACTGACAGGTGGCAACAGGTGAAGCTAGGGAGATTTACATCCAGCTCCCGAAAAATTAGTACTGGCGCCCCCCAAGGATGTGTCCTTTCCCCACTGCTCTTCTCCCTCTACTCCAACGACTGCACCTCAGAGGACCCTCTTCACTTCCGCCCTCCCAAGAGAGCAGATGCTTTTTCCTTCTCTCTTGCTCTGACTTTTTTTTTTCCTTCCTCCCCAACTACTGGATCCCAGCTTGCTGTTGTCTGTCTGCGTCTAACTGCGACCGTCGAAAGAAAGAAATTATGGAGTTAATAAGCTGGGCTTTGAACACAATTGACACTATTTTTTCAACAAGGAAAAGTGCTCCGGGGGAAGCTGTCTGCCCCGCAGGAACGGCTCCAGCGGGCTATTTACGTGACACAAGTAATTGGAAGATCTTGTGTCTCACTAATCTCTCTATCGAAGATATTGAAGATTTGTATGTCTTCGTGATAATGGTGATCGGGATCTTTCTGATTGGAACTGGGATTGTCCTGGTGTACCGCAAATTGCTGAAGATGGATACAACCTATCAAAATGCTGGCCAGGCGAGGTGCATCTGTCAAATTGAAAAATTGGAGAAGACCCTGATAGCGTCAAATGGAGAACTGTCTCGGAAGGTGGATTACATCGTGGTCTCGCTTAGGTCTTTCCACGATGGATTTAAAGCCCCGCAATGAAGGATTAAGTACTGAATCTACAGAAGAAATAAAAAGCCTTCTCTGTGATCAGTCCGATTTGGCTCAATTTCCCCATGAAAATTCCTCCTGGCTGTCTGCAGTCTGTGTTTTCAAAATCATCGAGCACAAGGCCTTGGACAGCCATCTGGACAGCCTGCCCAGATATTCGCAAGGACGATCGGCGGCAGCCAGACAAAACATCTCCTGCCAAGTGCCCTTGTTGTTCTCTTATTATCATCAACATTGCTTCAACAGCGCACACACATTGATCCATGAACTGAATAAAGATACACACACTGCTCTCTTGTGTCTTGTGTCTTGTGAATCCTGTCTTGCGTATGTGCATCGAGAGCTTTTTTTTTCCTTGTAATCATAATATTGATTGATTATGCAACCAGTATTCTGAATCAATGATTTTTTTGCTCCTTCCTATTGTTCCTCGTATTATTCTTATTCTTATGCTACCTGTACCCTCTATCCTGTTGGCAGGCGCGTCCCCGATGCAGCTGTGTCACTGGAAATGCAGGTTCATTTTCTGTGTCAAGTCAAATTCTCTCGTATGTTGTCAGTGATCTGTTAATGTACTTGGCAATAAATCTTTTCTGATTCTGATTCTGATTCTGATTCTGATTCTTTGGTGAAGCTCCTGAAGTTTGCGGATGACACCACAGTCATCGGTTTGATCCGGGATGATGATGAGTCTGCATACAGGCGGGAGGTGGAGCAGCTGATCCTCTGGTGCAGCCAGAACCATCTTGAACTTAACCCAGCCAAAACGGTGGAGATGACTGTGGATTTCAGGCGACACCCCCCTTCATTCCCCCCACTCACCATCCTCAACAGCACAGTGTCCACTGTGGACTCCTTCAAGTTTCTGGGTACCACAATCTCCCGGAACCTGAAGTGGTCCTCCCATATAGACACTGTCCGGAAAAAGGCCCAGCAGAGGTTGTTTTTTCTGCGTCAGCTCAAGAAGTTTGATTTGCCTCAGGAGCTGCTGGCTGTCTTCTACACCGCCATCATCCAATCTGTCCTCTGCTTTTCCATCTCTGTCTGGTTTGGATCTGCCACTAAACAGGACAAGACCAGACTGCAGCGGATTGTTAAGTCTGCGGAAAGGATCATTGGTACCGACCTACCCTCCATTGAGAACTTATATCGGTCCATAACCAGGAAACGGGCGGGAAGCATCTGTGCTGACCCATCACACCCCGGCCACAAACTGTTTGAACTTCTATCTTCTGGTCGTCGTTACAGATCACTGAAGGTCAAAACCACCCGTCACAGGAACAGTTTCTTTCCTCAAGCCATCACTCTGATGAACTCCTAACATTCACCTAGTCCTACCTGTTGCTGTACTCATGACTTTTCATCCATTATTACATTGCACATAACTCTCACACTGCTTTTTACTTCATTCACATTATATCACTGAATCTGAGTTCACATTGAAATACTGTGTGACTGTATATTTTTTCATATATTTCTGCAAAGTGTGGTTAGTCTGAGTAAATAACTGCATATATTCCTGTATATATTTGCATCATTTTATAGAAACGTGGACAGACTGTAATTTACTGTACATACTCTGTTGTCATTGAATCCTTATTTAAATCCTCCACCTGAACAACGAGAGCAAGTTTTTAGCCAAAGTCAAATTCCTTGTATGTGTTGTGCATACTCGGCCAATAAAGCTGATTCTGATTCTGATTCTGATTCTGATTCTGATAAACTACAGAATTTACAGAAATTTCTTTAACGAATACACTAGGTGGCATGTGAACACACACCGGCTTCCCTTCTCTTTGTGTTTTGTGCCATTTATTGTTGTTTAAATTATGCCTAAGTGTATATTCATGTGTTTAATGTCTGTATGTGATGCTGCGCACAAGCTACAGTTGCAACACAGCCTTCCGGACATAAGAAATATGACCAAACATTACATCCTGCATCAGAGTGTTACAGAGGAACTCCGTGGCCTTGGTCTTCTCTACCAGACCTCCATACCTACAGACTCAACTGCTGTGTCTCATCCCAAATGGAGACACCGTAGATGGTGTGAGCGGTGACAAAAGAGAGGTAAACGCGGCGGTATCCGAACAAAGCTAACCGCTAGCCCGCACAGACTGCCGATTCCTTCCCTCATTCTGGCCAATGCACACTCACAAGACAACAAAATAGACCATGTACAGCTCCTGAGAACTACGCAATGTAATGTGCAGAGCTGCTGTGTTTTTGTCTTTATGGAGGAAGAAAGGACGGAAAACCCGAGGTGAAGGCATCTGTGTCTATATCAGTTCAGGTTCAGGTTACTTTATTTGTACCCGTAGGTAGATTTGTTTTGCAGTCAGGTGACATCCATATTTACAAACCACAATTGCATTCAATTACAATTACAATTGCATCACTGCCCCAGTGATGCCTGGGGCAGTGATGCAACTGTTTAGCACAAACACTGTTCTCCGTTGATGGAGTCTATGATCGTCAAGTGCTGACCCTTTTGCATTGTGAGAGAATTTTCTTCTGCCCTACTAGTCGCCATGTATGCCCCACCCACCACCATTGGCAAGAGGAGCAAAGCACTAAATGAACTCTACCAAGCCATGAGTGAGACACAAACAGCACATCCAGATGGATTCCTCATCACAGCAGGAGACTTCAACCACGCACATTTAAAGGCCCTCCTACCAAATCTACACCAACATGTGGACTTTCCAACAAGAGACAATTTGCTGGACCTGCTGTACACAACTCACAAGAGAGCATACAAAGCCTCCCCACTTCCCCACTTGGGTCTCTCTGATCACATCACCATCTTATTAAGGCCGACATACAAACCCAGAGTGAAAACACAGGTACGTGTGTGGCCAGAGGGGGCCTCGGATGTTCTGAAAGACTGCTTTAGGATTACAGACTGGGACACTTTCAAACATGCAGCCACTCACAATGGACACACAAACCTAGAGAGTACACTGAGGTTGTTGTAGCATACATAGCTAAATGCATTGATGATGTCACTCACTGCAAAACCATCACTGTTTATGCCAACCAAAAGCCATGGATGACAGCAGAGGTCCACAGGCTCCTGAGGGCTTGGGACGATGACACTGCAGCACTAACAACAGCTAGGGCCAACCTGTCCCCTGGTATCAAGGAGTCAGAACGACAGTACAGCAAGAAAATATCCGGCCACTTCAGCAACACCAGAGATGCACGTTCCCTCTGCTGTGGCATACAGGCCTTCACCAACTACAAACCTCCACCTCAGACCTGTGTGAGTGACATCATACTGCTTAACAACCTAAATGACTTCTTCGGCTGCTTTGAAGCACAAAAGAGCACATCAACACAGAAGACCACTCCTCCTCCAGACGAGCAGGCCATGAGTCTGGATCCAGCTAGTGTGAAGAGGACCATCTGCAGGATCAACCCACACAAGGCAGCTGGACAAGACAACCTACAGGGTCACATTCTGAGGGACTGTGCAGAGCAGCTCAAGAATGTCCTGGCCGACATCTTCAACATCTCCCTGAGCCAAGCTCTCGTCTCCATGTTTCAAAACTGCCACCATAATTCCAGTCCCAAAGAAGCCCGTCTCATCCAGCTACGATTACTGGCCCGTGGCACTGACCACCACTATAATGAAGTTCTTCAAGTGGCTGGTCATACAGAACATCAAGTCCATCTGCCCTCCCTCCCACGACCCACCTCAGTTTGCATACAGGTCAAACAGATCCACAGAAGATGCCATCGCTGCTGCTCTCCACCCAGCCCTCACCCACCTGGACTCAAAGAACTCCTACGTACGAATGCTGTTCTTGGACTTAAGTTCACCATTCAGCACAATCATCCCCCAGCACCCGATACAAAAACTCAGACACTTGGGACTCAAAACTTCTCTCTGTAACTGGGTTCTGGACTTCCTCACAGGGAGGCCACAGAATGTGCGGGTTGGCAGCAACCCGTCCAAGACCATCACACTGAGCACAGGGGCCCCACAAGGGTGCATGCTGAGCCCACTGCCCTTCACCCTGCTGACCCATGACTGTGTACCAGCCTACAGCACCAACCACATCATCAAGTTTGTGGATGACACAATGGTGGTGGGCCTCATCACCAACAATGAGGAGGCCAACTACAGAAATGAGGTGAGCCAACTGGTCCGGTGATGTAAAGACAATAATCTCTTCCTGAACATTGGAAAAACCAAGGAGATTGTAGTCAACTTCAGGAGGGGACACACACAGCATCCCCCTCTGATCATTGATGAGGCAGCTGTGGAGAGGGTGACCAGCATCAAGTTCCTGGGAGTGCACATCTCTGAGGACCTCTCCTGCTCCAACAACACCACATCACTGGCCAAGAAGGCTCAAACTTGTGTCCATTTCCTCCGCAAACTGAGGAGAGCATGAGTCCCACCCACCATCACATGCTCATTTTACCGGGGCACCATTGAGAGCATCCTCACCAGCCGCATCACGGTGTGGTATGGAAGCTACACCACCTCCTGCTGGAAGACACTACAATGCACAGTGAAAGCAGCCGGCAAGATCAACAGTGCCCCTCTGCCCCCCCCCGGACATCTACCTCACCCGCCTCATCCACAGAGCCATCAACATTGCAAGCGACACCTCCCACCCCTCACACTCCCTTTTCAGCCCTCTGCCCTCAGGAAAAAAGTATCGGAGCCTCCCGGCCCGCTCCACAAGACTGGTAAACAGCTTTGTTCATCAGGCCATCAGGACCCTGAACTCTGCCCCCCACCCCCGACCATAACCATAACGCACTCACCTGTACAATAACTATAGCTATACACTCTATGTGCAACACATCAGATTGATTGTCTTTGATTAATTGTCTATGTTTACCTCAGCTGCTGGCACAGAAAGACTGGCACACTGACAGTAATACATCTGCTGCTGTATGTCTCTGCACGTTACTGCAACCATTTGCACAAATGTCATACCTGCTGCTGTCTGTTATTGCAATATTGATCATGTGCAGTCCTATCTGTTACTATCTGCACCTACACTACCACATTGAACTTGCAGCTACGAGTATTACTGCTCTACTTTTTCTGTATATACTGTAGCATTGCTGGGTCTCATCATTTATCGTTTATCTTTAGTTGTACTATGGGAGGTCTGGGTCTATCTTTTGTCACCATTTGCACTGCGGGTAGCATTACTGTACATAGACTGCTGTTGTTGTTTTTCCAGCCCTATTCCTTTTTCTTTTTTTATATTTTGCACACCACTGAAGAGAGAGAGAAATGCCATTTCAGTTCTCCTGTATGTCCTGTACGTATAGTAATGTTGACAAATAAAATCTTTGAATCTTGTATCTTGAAAATGTATGTCATGATATATATTGTCATCATCAAATAAGATTGCTTATATCATATGACATTTTAGTCATATTGCACAGCCCTATTTTTCCATTGTAATTTCACAACTTTTTTCTTATAAACTGGCAACCTTTTTCTCATAATTTTGCTACTTTTATCTTGTAAATTTGTGACTTTTTTAAAACTGGTCTTGTTCTTCTATTAAGACAATAAAGGAGATGTTTCATACCTTTGACATGTTTCGACTGTCACCTGCAGTCTTCTTCAGAAAACACTGTCTGATGTTCATGCCGTGTCACATCAGCTGTTTTATCCTTTCCATAGGCGTGACGGTCCTGACAGATTTGGCAGATCTGCCAGGTTGGTTATGCCCCCTGCCGTGCGATGGTCTCTGGTGGAGAGTCCCAGGTGTGTGTGTGAGCATAAAGGCTCCATCATCTCAGCTCATGGTGTTGTGGGCTCGCTTTCTGATTTCAGTTCATTGCATGGTGGGGGGCATGACCGACCGGTCACGCAAAGTTGGTGCAGAAGTTTTTTGTTTTTTTTTTTTTAAGTAGTACATTTATCAGAGGGACAAACTGCAAACTGACCAGAAAAAAGTTACACATTTTCAAGAAAAATGTTACAAGTTTACAAAACTTCCTTCAGATTGGCAAGAGAATGGGAAGTTTATGAGGAAAAAAGTAAAACTTTTAGAGAGCTATATTTGAAATGTACAAATGTGGTGATTTTATTCTTGTAAAGTTGTGAATTTATTCTTTTGAGTTTGATCTTTTTCCTGGGAGTAGGCCCTGCTTAATTATGTACTGTTAATTAATTCCATACATGAATACTCGCCCTGGTTTACTTCATATACAGTATATTGTATACTCCCCTGCACTATAACTGAATACAGATTTTAGAAAAAAGTGTGGAGCATGTCAGTGCAGCAAGTCTTAGGGATTGAGCTGGAAGTGAAGCCTGACTTCTTAATCCCCTTCTGTCCTGGAAGAAGGACCCAGTGGCCTACTGACCACCTGCTGTGTCAGAGGCAGCGAGACTCAGCAGGCCATGTTCCTGTCAGGAGACGGAGACGGTGTGGCTGAGGCACAGATAGTCTGGCTCTGAGGTCATCAGCCACCACAAGAACTGGAACAATCCACTCTGGACCTTCAAGTAGAGCAAAATGTTAAATGCATACGGTCAGGAATACCAGAAGATGACGACATCTCTATTGTCATTCAGTCCATACAGCCAGTCATGTACAGTAGGACGAAATTACGTTTCTCTTATCTACAATGTTAATCACATGTAGAATCAGAGGGGTCACTGCCATGCAAGGCACTGCTACAAACAACTTCTCCTTCCCCCATTCTATTATGCTGAGCACCAAGCTAGAAGGCGGGAAGTACCATTTTTATATGGTCTTTGGTATGACCCAGCCGGGACTTGAGCCCCCAACCTCCCGGTTGGGGGGCGAATGCTCTACCAACTAGGCCACCACTCCGGTCAAGACGTTTTATTTGTCATTTCAACATGAATTTTTAGAGTTCACAGCAATAAAACACAGTCAGGCACGTGCACAGATAGACCCCAGGTGTTGCTCTAGCACCTGTCCCCTTTGAAGAAGTGCTCTTCTGGAATGGGATTTTTTTTTTTGAACCTCTTAAAATTCCGGTCTTCTGTAACCAGGACATTTAAAATTTTCTACTGCCACTCAGTGAAGAAGGAATTCGATTTTCTTTGCTATGCTAAATGTAGGCACTTTTAGGAAAATTGGAATGCTCATGGGTTAAAGGTATTAGAGGTTTTAATTTTCCCCTGCAAAGTCACCAATTGCCGATCAGATGTGTTTCAGTGTCCGCTAACTATATTTTGACGTCCATTTAATTGTGTGTGGGTGTGTGACCGGTGCATGAGCGCCGCCTGCCCCCCCTCCATGCAGACAGCCTCACCTCACTAACAGAACAAGTGTGTTAGCTTCTCATTCCTGCAGAAGACAATTCAGTGCACAAAATATAAAAACATCTTGTGTGCCACGATATAGTGAAATTATATTGCAATATATTTTTTAGCTATACTGCTCAGCCCTAATATATGTGCATGTACTGTATATACTGCCTTTATATATGTACTTTTATTATTTTAAAACATTTAAATAATGCTTAACTTGTTTATTTTTTCAAAGAATTTTACTGCTCCTCACCATGATTTCAGCAGCTGGTAGTATATGTGTGTACATTCAGTCCTGACTGATGAAGCCAGATGACTGGTGAAATGTTTCAGAAGTAAAAAATACTTGGATCCAGTTTACAAGCAGTAAACTTACCCGCCTAGATGTCTGAGAATCTTCATCAAAGGCCTCGCTGTTCTTGAGATATTTGCAAGAAAAGCTACAACTGATTGTTATAGCACCACCTATGGGCACAGAGCCTTAGTTTTTGGGTGGGGGAGTTGTGGGTTGAATTTCTGACCTGACTGACCCTAAAAATACCATGACAGGAAATACAGTTAATATGTGTCAGTAGTAGTTACACTTAGGTCTGTAGGACATCTCTGGTATGTCATGCCCTAAGTTATGGGTATGTGTGCGTGCATGTGTGTATGTGGGGGGAGGGGGGACGCTTTGGCATAATGAGACCTGACAGGTGAAAGGTTGAGCCATATGCTCACCTTTTGTTGGCTTTGGCACAACAGGGACTAATCCTGTGACTGCTGCTTACATACTGGACACACATGAGTCTGAAACTATCTCTTCAACATGTAGTCTGAGCGTTCCTCCTGCTTCATAGATAGTCTTCCTAGTTAAACCAAGAAACACAGAAGGAGAAGAAGGAGAGTGTAAAGTTCATTAAAATCATTAAAGATCAGTCATACCAACAGTCTGTTTGCTGGCTGCTGCCTTTGTAAGTGTTGTGGTACCTTCTTAGGCAGTTTAGTGCAGCATTTTTCAACCAGGGTGCCATGGTACATTGAGATTTCTGTGGGAAATCATCTAGTTTCACTTGTTCATTGGTCTGAAAAAATACAATTTGCCCTTGTTGGGCATGGTTGCCTACAGAACCCACGCACAACAACGGGAAATTATTGGCAATTTTTTTTAGAACCAATGAACAAGTGAAATTAGATCATTTCCTACAGAAACCTGAATGTACCACAGCACCCTGGTTGAAAAACCCTGGTTTTGTGTTCCACAGGCAGATTTTTGTGGTCATCTGTTCCTCCTCGATGCCAGGGAAACAAAGAAATATGCATGATCATGAATAGCTGAACTGTTACAGCATTTCAGCGCCTCATCACCATGCTTGAAATTACAAATTCAATCACACAACATTGCAAAAAATGAAATCCTAGTAAGACAGAACATCTTAAATCAAGGCTGTGTTTTCTGTAAGAAAATTCTACCTTCTATAAGATGTTTTTACTTGTTTCAAGCAATTGAATTGTGTTGCTGTAGTACTGTCCTGAACCCTGCTCCTCATCATTGTCTCCACCTGCTGGATTCTCTCGACAAATAGTTGGGTAAAATCCTTCACCACTTTCTGACCTGACATCAAAGATTATACTTATCAATTATAGTTTATATACAGTGGAGAAAATAAGTATTGAACTTGTCAACATTTTGAACATTGAACGCGACAACCTGAGATTTTCACCAGATATCAGTAACAACCCAAGTAATCATACATACAAAGAAATCAAGGCAACTGTGTTCACAAAACAAGTTATATTTAATAAAGTGGAATGACACAGGTATGGCGCACATTTAGAGCGCATATATGGCATTCATATTCACCCACATATACCTAGTAGGCATGATGGTGCATATTCTGGAAGCTTCACGTCTCAATGGCCAAAGAAGACCTGACCCTGCAGAGACCTACAGGAGGTGTGAAGTTGGTTGCTTAGGAGACGAGAAGTGGGAGAGAATGTCCCAGCAGGAGCCCCGGAGGCTAGAAGGATGAGAGAGACAATGGAGACGCCAAGGAGCCTCGGGGGCTGTATGTTTGCTCAAGGACTGTGGGTTGGGGGTGTGTTATTTGATGTTGGGGGTTTTGTGCCTTTGGAGGGTATAAGAACTGTGAAGGATGATTGTTCCCCCTCTTTTGTTGAGATACTTGCTTGATAGAGGATGTAGACTCTCAATAAACCTTTCCTGAGAAATAAACTCAGTCTCGTTTGTGAAGGCATCCTCTACACAGGGAATAAGCATTGAACACATGAAGAAAAAGAGGTGCAAAAAGGCATAGCAAGCTAAGAAACCAGCTGAAATCCATCAGAATTTAGGAAGCCATCCCATCCCCCCATCAATGCAAATTAATTTCAGCTGGTTAAGTCCTGACTGATAGCCTTTAACCTGTTGAACTCTGTTCAACTTCCCTAAAAACGCCTAAAAATAACATGCCCAAAGTAAATCAAAAGCTGTTCTTCAACCCTTTGCAGCATCTTCATGGGGTTGGTCTCATTTAAAAGAAAACACTCTGAATATTTTGGCAAAACAGTCATAATCTCTCTAAGTGCTCCTGCCACTGAGTAAGAATCATCTAAATATACTGAATTTGAAGAAAATAAAGTTCGCCTGGGTGTTTTTTAAGATACAAATGCTTGCAAATAACATACAGCTGTGTGAAACTTGCTGGAAAACAACAGAAATGTAGAACCAAGTGTTTTCAACCTCAGGTCAAAATTTTGTAACAATACCACAAAAAATGAATATATTACACAGCTTTTTTCTCAGGTTGTAACAAGGCGTTCTTGAACTGTGCCAAACTGTGCCAAATGGCACAGTTTGGAAAACTGTGTTCTAGAGTTCACTATCTCAGCAGTTTGCACAGTCAAACCAAGGGGTAACAACCCAGACATACACAGCACAATTCCTGTTTTTTTTTTTTTACAGGCAAAAATAGCCTGCAGTGTAAGAAAAATTATGCGAAAAATTAATACATTTCACTAAAGTATACGGTACACAAAAACAACCCCCCCCCCCATTTTTCCAGAGTTCACTATCTCACCAATTTACACAGAGGCAGGTCAACTGGACCCCTGACCAAGTGCGCATCCCAAGTGGACCACGGAATCCAATCTGTACATGTACAGGTACATTCTCCATCCAGTGATTTATAAATGCTGCCCCAGATGAAAACCAGTCTGTGGGACTATAATGTTCTGAATGAGGCTTTAGAAAATTATGAATCACTTTGTAAATCACTGGATTGAAAATGTACAGATTGAATACCGAGGTGCACCTGGGGTGCTCACATTAGTGTGCTCACATGGTCAGGGCTCCATTTCACCAGATCATGTTTACACAGTAAAACAAAGGCATGATAACCCAGACATACACAGCACAGTTCCTTTTTTTTACAGGAAAAAATAGCCTACAGTGAAATAAAAATTATACTAAAAAATTATTAAATTTTTCTGCAATATACACAGTAACAAATACCCCCCCCCACACACACACACACACACACAGCGCACACAAAAATGTCGCCATGCAGGACCCTTGTAATTACCGATTGGTCAAAAGTTATTTTTATTACTATTTTTATCGATAAAGAATAATTTAGATTATAAGACTTACCTGTCCACAACCGCACTGTCACTGGTATTGTCCACTGGCGTCTGAATCGTCAGCTATTCCATTATTGAAATTTCCGCCATTCATCGTCAACATCACCTGACCCGGTCAAGCCATCTACGTTTTCATGCACGCCCTTTCAGTTTATTTTGTGAACCATTTTTCAAAACAAGTAAAATAATGGCTAATGTTACCCTGACCCTTCTGCACAGTATCACAAAGGACTGTGCGTCACACAGCGGCGGAGTCAAAAGACATTTTACGCACGAGAACGCTTGGTATTTTACTGGAAATATAAACACTGAACTAGGCATGTAGGATGTCATTGAAGTCAGAAATTGATTGGCAAAACGACACGTCCATCGTCAGATTACTCGGCTTCAATTGGCTCGTTGTATTTGCGGTCGTTGATGGGCAGATACTTCTTGCTAGGTTTACGATCATTGGTTATTCAAGGTTTAAAACCCAAATCAAGGCTCTTGTTGGTCGAATGAGATGTCAATCTCATTCTAAACCAATAAAACACTCCTTTGGCTTTCTGTTTAGGGTTGTGTCTGTACTGGAAGACCGGAAATACAGCTTTTTTTTTTCAGTGTGCACTGAGATGCACTAAGACGCACAGACGTGACCGCCCGCGGAATCTCCCGAGTTCAAACGGTTAAAAATGTCTGTGAATATCAGATTGTCACACCACAAAGAACTCATGACAGGTAGAAGCAAAGTGTTCTCGCTGCACCTTCACAACCTTATTGTTGCAAAATATAATGATGGCATTGGTTACAGGAACATTTCTAAACTGTTGAATGTTCCAGTGAGCACTGTTGGAGCCATCATTCAGAAGTGGAAAGAACATCATTTTACCATAAACCGACCATGATTAGGAGCTCCTCGCAAGATTTCTGACAGAGAAGTCAAAACAATTATCAGAAGAGTTATCCAAGAGCCAAAGACCACTCATGGAGAGCTCCAGAAAGACCTGGCGTTAGCGGGTGCTGCTGTTTCAAAGAAAACAATAAGTAATTGTCATATTGATAGAATGAACAGGTCACATGCAGGGACCACACCAGAGAAAACACTCACGACACAGAGAAGCAACATTTAAATGATTTATTATAAATTTCAGAAGAAGAGCACTGT
This sequence comes from Pholidichthys leucotaenia, assembly GCA_020510985.1. Taxonomy (NCBI): domain Eukaryota; kingdom Metazoa; phylum Chordata; class Actinopteri; order Cichliformes; family Pholidichthyidae; genus Pholidichthys; species Pholidichthys leucotaenia. The sequence goes on from CM035843.1 coordinate 422,125,182, forward strand.
TAGAGAAAACGCCACTCGCCAGAGGAAGACCCAGCCTGTGGGGAGAGACGAGAGCAAATGATTAGAGAAGGGAGGCAGTGAAGTGGAAAGACAAATTGCCACTTACATGCACCGAGCAGAGAACCCGACAGAGCACCAGTGAGAATAGACAAACCAGCAGGATGAAGCTGATCGGGGAAATGGCTGAGTGTAGTCTGAATGGGTGGAGATAGGAAGCTGAGGCAGGGTGAGGATGATGGAGCAGGTGAACGCACAACAATCCCCAAAGACGCACCGCACAGATGGCAGCAACCTGGGAAAAGAGGAGAGAGGAACGTGAGTAGATAATTCCTCAAAAGATTAATCAATTTACTTGCTCTGTATAGGCAGTATACCCAAACGAGCCAGCGCTGAAGCTTCCACTTGATGGCAAGGAAGAGACGGCAGGTGTGTCTAATCATGCAGGTGAGCTGATCGCCTGCAGAGCTGGGGAAAGTTTAACAGGAAGGAGGGGGCACATGCTCACCTGCATATGACAGTAATGCACTCCACCGACATGGGCTCTCTGGCTCTATGCCCACTTACCTTGCAAGACTCCATTGCTGAAGAAAAATCATGTTGAAGCTCATTTACAGTTTGCTGCACAACATTTGGGCAAGCCAGTAAAATAGTGGGCGAATATAATGTGGTCAGATGAAACCAAAATTTAACTTTTTGCCTCAAATGGCACTGCATATCAACCCAGAAACACCATACCAACATTGAAGTTTGAAGGTGGGAGCATCATGATGTGAGGGCAGACTTCTACAGGCAGACTTCTTATAACTGAAGGAAAAATGAATGGACAAATGTACAGAGACATCCTTGATAAGAACCTGTTGTCATCTGCTAAGCTGCTGAAGATGAAATGAGGGTGGACATTTCAACAAGACAATGATCCCAAACACACAGTCAAGGAAACTCTCAACTGGCTCCAGAGAAGGAAAATAAAGCTGCTAGAATTGCCCAGTCAGTCACCTGACCTGAAGCCAGTTGAAAATCAATGGAACAAACTGAAGATCAGAGTTCATAGAAGACACCCACGGAACCTTCAAGATTTGAAGACAGATTGTGTGGAAGAATGGGCTAAAATCACTCCTGAGTAATGCCTGCGCCTAGTTTCTCAATACAGGAGGTGTCTGGAAGCTGTTATTACCAACAAAGGCTTTTCTACTAAATATTAAATGAATTTCACCAAACATGTTCAATATTTACTGTATTCCCTGTGTCATTCCACTTTATTAAATATAACTGTTTTGTGAACACAGTTGCCTTGATTTCTTTGGATGTATGAATTACTTGGGTTGTTACCGATATCTAGTGAAAATTAAGTTTGTTTCCAAAAAACCGATAAACGCCACTTTCATGAAAATTTCACTCTCTACATCAAACAACTGTTAACATTACCTACTTGTAGAAGTTCAAATCATTTTGTCTCAAAAGCCAATATGTCCTATGTTACAGATGCTACAAATTCATGTTTTTGGGGTTTTTTTTCAAAAGCCGATAAATGCCGAGTGCTTTTTTTTTTTTTGTTACAAAAATCAGATAACTCCACAGGACAAATCAGCACTTGGTATTTGGGTCACGTGACTCATCTTGGCTGCCTTCTGGGTCTGCTCAGATACAATAAACTCAATATAACAATAAAATTAACCGCTGTCGGACACTACTGGGCTTGTTTTCGCGGCACGGTTAATGACGTCATCACGTGAGACAGTAAAATGTAACAGACTAACGATAGTAAAAAAATGAATACCTGCATGTAATTTGTAGTAAATATGTATTGAATCAAATGGATTTTGCTGAATTATTAAATATAAAAAGCTTAAGGTATTTGCTGTGCTGTGAAGCTCTTCTCTCGCTGCTCCGTTGGCTGCGCATTCACTATATAGTCACTATATGGGGAAGGAGTTCCTGTTTTCCAGCCTGACTCCTTTTCTTTTTTTACTGTGCACACCAGTGAAGAGAGAAACGCCATTTCACTTCTCCTGTATGTCCTGTACATATAGTAGTATTGACAATAAAATCTTTGAATCTTGAATTATAGCTTTATTATAGCTATATTATACCATTTTACTGAGTGGATATGCCTAAATCAGTGTGTCAGTCATATTATATTGATGCTTATAGACATTCAAGTATGTTTCAGACAAAATAGCATGGCTTTTGGGACTTATCTGTTTGTGCAAAAAAAAAAAAAAACACGTACTAATAAATTGCCAAAAAGTAACAATGAGTTGATGTTTGATTTTTTTGCTTTATTACGTCTGAGATACTCATATTTCAAGTGACCATGGCTTAGAAGCTGATTTGGAAATACTAACACCTATAAACCTACAGATGAAAAAGGGATTTTCCCCATTTTGAACTCAACTGGACTTTTCTGTTTTTGCAAAAGAACTCTTCATATACAGTAATGTTGTGTCATAACTCGTAGACCAGGAAGAGGCCAGGAGTGGAGCTGAACACTGCTTTATTAAACCAGCTGGGCTCTGTACACCCGACCGCACATGCAGCCACTTGGCAGAGGAAAAACGGAAGAGACCGCCCCTCTACCATCAACCCCTCTTATACCTCTAGAGATGGCGGTACCGGAAACCAGGGCCGCCATCCCCTACCACACAAATAAGAGCTCCAACAATAACAGCATATGAACATTGAACAAATATTTATACACACACACACACACACACATATATACGTGTGTGTGTGTGTGTGTGTGTGTGTGTGTGTGCAGTCAGTATACAGTTGCCTATACAGTAACTTAATGCATTGAACAAATTCAATAAGAACTGAATGCAACTGATGCATAAGTCAGTCCCTCCAGGATTTTGCAGATGTTTTTATGATTGTTGCGGGCCAAAAAGCTTGAATTCATGGGAGCTTTTTTTTTTAAAGAAGTTGCGATAAAAGTTGTGATGTTTTTAGAGTGTTTTTTGCACTAAAAGCTGTGGGAAGAATTCCAGATTTTAAAGCAGATGATTTTTTCCAGTTTACTGCAGTCAAATTCTATATAACAATACAAGAAAAGCAAAGGATTGTCAAACATTTCCTATTCCAGTGATTTGTAAATTAAGCAGAAACTTCAGCGATACAGAAAAACTCTTTTGTACAACAGCAAATACAAACATTAACATAATATCATTACAACGGCTAAATTGCATTGAATACATGTTAAAGAGTAGAGATTTGGAAATTATTGGCAGCACCTTTATTTGAAAACTCCCTACGGTTCCCAACCACTCGGTATGGAGTGGGGAGGAAAAAATAAATTATTTATTCTGTTGCTCTGTATTGGCTATTTATGGAAGTGTATTGCATTCACTCTCAAAAAAAAATAATCTGTTTTTCTGAATTAATGAGAGTTCAACACTTCGGTAAAGTTGGCAAGATATTCACAGATTCAGATTTTGCAGATCAATAACTCCTGAACAAAACACTGGTAAAACACAAACCACACTAGTCCACAAAGTGCAGCTTCAATAGATACAAGAACTCATTTATCCCAACATCAGTAAAACTTTTAAACTCAGATAAATAGGTCAGGGACACTGATAAGTCCTGTTCTTAATGACTGCTGTTATACTGTATATTTATGTATGTATATACTTGTATTATTTATTGGGTTTTATTTCATTCATTATGTACTACATCCATTGTGTATGTGTGGATTGTGTGGTTGCAGCACGGGTGACAAACCCAAGACAAATTTCCCCTTGAGGGACAATAAAGTTTATCTTATCTTATCAGTCTAATACATTGGTAAAGTGGACAACGAGCTATAACCTCATTTTCACTAAAAAGAGCCGTCCTCTGAGCTCCAGCAGCTACACTGGTGTCTATGAGCTGCCATTGGGGAAACGACTGCACAGGGACCGTCTGCAACTTGCAACTCCGAGGGAAAAAAACAACTTCAAATGAAATACTGTCATGATTATGAGGTGTAACGTCACCAGAATCAGTTCATACGTCGATTGTGTCGTTTTGTTCAGACTAAAATGCTTAGTTTGCATAAATTTTATTTTTCATAGTTTGAGGAAATATTTATTTAAAAAAATACCCAATAACTTCAAAATTACAAAGTGTGGCTTCACCAGAATCATCTCACATGCAATCCATCTTCTTGTAGTCAGACTACAACACATAGTTTGGATTAAAGAAATGTTTTCATAGCTTTTGGGAATATTTATTAGGATTAAATTTCAGCATCATCAAGGTTCGTGCCACTAAATGCTGCCCAGCCACCAGAGGTCTCCTGTTAGGAACACTTGTTAGATGGACCAAAAAAATATATCATAGGTTAGGGAAATATTTATTAGAAATGACAGTTAAAAACTTCTAAACAACTGAGTGCAGCTTCACCAAAATAACTTCACACATCATCCTTCATCTGATGATCATTTTACATCATTTAGTTTGGGTATAAACAGTTTTTCATATTTTTGGTAAATGTTTATTTGAAATAATATTCAATAGCTTCTCAGGTATCAAGTGCAGCTTCACCAAAATCACTGTACACACCATCCATCCAAGTTTTTAGTACTCTGGTACCAAAGGATGGACTGTTTAACAATTCCAAACTATATTTCCACGTGATAGTTTGTGTCACTTGTTTTACATGGGCCAAAAGTGTCATCTTCTTTGTCAGAACCAGACCTTTGCAAGTTCCCCAAAAGCAGTCCAGTCCAAAGAGAGAAAATGCCTAGGTATTTCTCAAAAAAGAATGTCAATAATCTCTTGGCAGAAGTATGGATTTTCGTCAGTACATGGGGTCCCGACATTCTCTGTTGCAAGCTCCCCCTGAAGTTCCTTCAATATCTTCTTGAACTCATGTGTCAAAGATCTGCCAACAATTGTATGGGCATTTTTTCTGTCTTTATCATCCTCCTCATGATCTAAGGGACTCTCTTCTAGTTTTTCAGTCTCATCCATGTCATTGATCTTGCATTCTTTTATCAAATCCTCCATGGCCTTCAGATTCTTAAGGACGGTATCAGTGTTGTGCTTGCTGAGATTCATCATCATAGCATAGCAGTCTGTCACGGGCGACAATGACCGTTTCATTTACAGTGGGGCAAATAAGTATTTAGTCAGCCACCAATTGTGCAAGTTCTCCCACTTAAAAGATGAGAGAGGTCTCCAATTTTCATCATAGGTATACCTCAACTATGAGAGACAAAATGAGAAAAAAAAAATCCAGAAAATCACAATGAAGGATTTTTAATGAATTAATTGGTAAATTCCTCGGTAAAATAAGTATTTGGTCAATAACAAAAGTTCATCTCAATACTTTGTTATATACCCTTTGTTGGCAATGACAGAGGTCAAACGTTTTCTCTAAGTCTTCACAAGGTTTTCACACACTGTTGCTGGTGTTTTGGCCCATTCCTCCATGCAGATCTCCTCTACAGCAGTGATGTTTTGGGGCTATCGCTGGGCAACATGGACTTTCAACTCCCTCCAAAGATTTTCTATGGGGTTGAGATCTGGAGACTGGCTAGGCCACTCCAGGACCTTGAAATGCTTCTTATGAAGCCACTCCTTCATTGCCCGGGCGGTGTGTTTGGGATCATTGTCATGCTGAAAGACCCAGCCACATTTCATCTTCAATGCCCTTGCTGATGGAAGGAGGTTTTCACTCAAAATCTCATGATACATGGCCCCATTCATTCTTTCCTTTACATGGATCAATCGTCCTGGTCCCTTTGCAGAAAAACAGCCCCAAAGCATGATGTTTCCACCCCCATGCTTCACAGTAGGTATGGTGTTCTTTCTCCTCCAAACACGACAAGTTCAGTTTTTACCAAAAGTTCTATTTTGGTTTCATCTGACCATATGACATTCTCCCAGTCCTCTTCTGGATCACCCAAATGCTCTCTAGCAAACTTCGGACAGGCCTGGACGTGTACTGGCTTAAGCAGGGGGACACGTCTGGCACTGCAGGATTTGAGTCCCTGGCAGCGTGGTGTGTTACTGATGGTAGCCTTTGTTACTTTGGTCCCAGCTCTCTACAGGTCATTCACTAGGTCCCCCCGTGTGGTTCTGGGATTTTTGCTCACTGTTCTCGTGATCATTTTGACCCTACAGGGTGAGATCTTGCGTGGAGCCCCAGATCGAGGGAGATTATCAGTAGTCTTGTATGACTTCCATTTTCTAATAATTGCTCCCACAGTTGATTTCTTCACACCAAGCTGCTTACCTATTGCAGATTCAGTCTTCCCAGCCTGGTGCAGGTCTACAATTTTGTTTCTGGTGTCCTTTGACAGCTCTTTGGTCTTGGCCATAGTGGAGTTTGGAGTCTGAGTGTTTAAGGTTGTGGACAGGTGTCTTTTATACTGATAACAAGTTCAAACAGGTGCCATTAATACAGTTAATGAGTGGAGGACAGAGGAGCCTCTTAAAGAAGTTGTTACAGGTCTGTGAGAGCCAGAAATCTTGCTTGTTTATAGGTGACCAAATACTTATTTTACCGAGGAATTTACCAATTAATTCATTAAAAATCCTTCAATGTGATTTTCTGGATTTTTTTTTTCTCATTTTGTCTCTCATAGTTGAGGTATACCTATGATGAAAATTGGAGACCTCTCTCATCTTTTAAGTGGGAGAACTTGCACAATTGGTGGCTGGCTAAATACTTTTTTGCCCCACTGTATGTCTGATCAGATTCCTCTACGCAGCTCTATCCCCCGCCCTCTGCTGCCGGGAACTCCCGACCCTGCAAACCCAGGCAATGTCCGAGCCGGTATGAGTTGCTTTCTGACTGACCATTCATGAAACTGCTTGCAAAGTATTTGAGTACCGCTAGCTTTTTTTTTTTTTTTTTGTTACTTATTTGTACCCGTAGGTAGATTTGTTTCGCAGTCTGGTGACAAGCCACCAGCTGCCGGTCGCTGCGTGCGCGAGCGCCCCGTATCCCTAACCTGCATGTTTTTGGCATGTGGGAGGAAACCGGAGAAATCCCGGAGTAAACCCACGCAACACGGGGAGAACATGCAAACTCCACACAGATCACTGTTGGTCGGGGGCTGGGATCAAACCCACGATCTCACGATCCCCGCGATCCCCCGGCTGAGGGTAAACTGTGCTGCCACAGTGCTAACCACTGCGCCACCGTGCAGCCCCAGCAAATTAGCACCCGGTGCTAATTTCTCTGTAATGATAGTACCAGTAGACTGTACATGATAAATAGCAGCATAGATGATAATTAGCAGCAGAGATGATATGGACATCAGACGGGTGAGACTATATCTACTGTACAGGTGAGCAATGTGCAAATTTAGCAGCCGGTGTGTGAGTTCCTACAGTATATTTGTTTAAGAGTCTGATGGCAGTGGGAAAGAAGGAGTTTTTCCAGTCTGGTTGTCCTGCAATTCACACTTCTGTACCTTCGGCCTGAGGGTAGAAGTGTGAACAGTCTGTGATGGGGGTGGGAGGGGTCCTGGAGGATGGCGTCAGCTATCCTTTGGACTCTGCGGTGGTAGATGCTCTGCAGAGAGGGAACTGGAGTCCTGATGATCTTCTCCGCTGTCGTCACCATTCTCGGCAGGCATTTGCGGTCCAAAGCAGTGGTGCTGCTGTACCACGCAGTGATGCAGTTGGTCAGGATGCTCTCGATGATGCAGCTGTCGAAATTATTGAGGGTCCTGGAGGACATGCCAACCATCTTCAGCCTCCTCACAAAGTGCAGTTGCTGTTGAGCTCTCTTAACCAGCTCTGTGGTATTGTGTGTCCACTTAAGGGCCTCGCTGATGTGAATGCCCAGGTATTTAAAGCTGCTAACCCTCTTCACCTCAAGCTTCCAGATGAACAGCGGCCAATGGGGTCTTCTCCTCCCTTTCCCATGTCCACTATCATCTCCTTTGTCTTTTCTGTGTTGATGGTGAGGTTGTTGTCCTCCCACCATGACAACAGGTTGGCCACCTCCCTCCAGTAGGATGCGTCATCACCAGTGATGTGTCCTATCAAATGTTGCAAAGTCCTTTAGACCTTTGTCTATTGTTTTTTCCCAATTGATTAACAGCAGTAAGGCAGAGACCTTTGCGGTCTGATCCCCAGCGTTCAAAACTGGCTTTTGGGACATGGAACATCATCTCTCTGGGGGGGAAGGAGCTGGAGCTTGTGCATGAGGTTGAGAGATACCGGCTAGATATAGTTGGGCTCACCTCAACACACAGCTCCAGTTCTGGAAGCGGTTTCCTGAAGAGGAGCTGGAGCTTGGCCTACTCTGGAGTTGCCCCGGGTGAGACGCAACAGGCAGGGGTGGGCATTCTTATATCCCCCCCTCCCCCGCCTTGCTGCAGCAACATTGGAGTTTTCCCCGATGGATGAAAGGGTAGTTTCCCTGCACCTTCAGGTTGGAAAATGGCTCCTAAATATCATTTGTGCCTATGTACCAAGTGATGGTTCAGAGTACCCACCCTTTTTGAAGTCTCTGACTGGGGTGCTGGAGAGTGCTCCTCTTGGAGACTCCATTGCCCTACTGGGGGACTTTGCACATGTGGGCAATGCCAGTGAAACCTGGAGGAGGGTGATCTGAAGGAACGGCCTGCCCGATCTGAACCCGAGTGGTGTTCAGTTATCGGACTTCTGTGCTAACCACAGTTTGTCCATAACGAACACCATGTTCAAGCATAGGGGTATCCATATGAGCACCTGGCACCAGAACACCCTAGGTTGCAGGTTGATGATCAATTTTGTTATCGTATCAAAGACCTGCGACCACACCTCTTGGACACTCGGGTAAAGAGAGGTGCAGAGCTTTCAACTGATCACCACTGGGTGGTGAGTTGGATCCGATGGCAGGGTCAGATGCCACTGAAACCCGGTAGACCTAAACGTGTAGTGAGGGTGTGCCAGGAAGTTCTGGCTGAGGTCCCTGTCCGGGAGGTCTTCAACTCCCACTACCGGAAGAACTTCAACCACATTCCAAGGGAGTCTGAAGACATGGAGTCTGAATGGACCATGTCCTCCACCTCCATTGTTGAAGCAGCTGCCCAGAATTGTGGCTGCATCTCGAGGTGACAACCCCCAAACCAAGTGGTGGACACCAGTGGTGAGGGGGGCCATCAAGCTGAAGAAGGAGTCCTATCGACGTTGGTTGGCTTGTGGGACTCCTGAAGCAGCTGAGGTGTATCGGCAGGCCAAGCAGAGAGCAGCTTGGATGGTTGCTGAAGGCTTTCGTCCTGGCCATGGTACATTGGACCAGCTATTTATGCTCTTGAGAATCCTTGCGGGTTCATGGGAGTTTGCCCAACCAGTCCACATATGTTTTGTGGACTTGGAGAAAACATTGGACCACACCCCTCATGGTCTCTTCTGGAGGGTGCTTGGGGAGTATGGGGTATCAGGCTCGCTGTTTTGAGATTTCCGGTCCCTATACAACCTTTGCAAGAGTTTGGCTCGTATTGCCAACACCCAGTCAAACTCGTTTCCAGTGAGAGTTGGATTCCACCATGGCTGCCCTTTGTCACCGATCCTGTTCATAATTTTTATGGACAGGATATCTGGGTGCAGCCCAGGATTGGAGGGTGTTATGCTCAGTGACCACAGGATTTCATCTCTGCTGTTTGCAAATGATGTCCTGTTGGCTTCATCAAGCAATGACCTATAGCTCTTGCTGGGACAGTTTGCTACTGAGTGTGAAGCGGCTGGGATGAGAATCAGCACCCCCAAGTCCGAGTCCATGGTCCTTAGCCGAAAAAAATGTGGATTGTCCTCTCCGGGTTGGAGACAAGCTCCTGCCCCTAGTGGAGAACTTTAAGTATCTCGGGGTCTCATTCATGAGTGAGGGGAGAATGGAGCGAGAGATTGATAGACAGATCGGAGCAGTCTCTTCAGCGTTGCAGACGTTGTACCGGTCTGTTGTGGTGAAGCGGGAGCTGAGCTCTAAAGCAAAGCTATTGATTTACCGGCCAATCTGTGTTGACTCATCAGATGATGGATGATGTGTGAAGTTATTTCGGTGAAGCTGCACTCAGTTGTTTAGAAGTTTTTAACTCTCATTTCTAATAAATATTTCCTTAACCTATGATATATTTTTTTGGTCCAACTAAAAAGTGTTACTAATAGGAGACCTCTAGTGGCTGGTCAGTATTTAGTGGCACTAACCTTGATGATGCTGAAATTTAATCCTAATAAATATTCCCAAAAACTGTGAAAACATTTCTTTTCCAAACTATGTGTTGTAGTCTGACTAGAAGATGGATTGCATGTGAGGTGATTCTGGTGAAGCCACACTTTGTAAAGAAGATTTTTTTTTTAAATAAATATTTCCCCAAACTATAAAAAATAAAATTTATGCAAACGAAGCATTTTAGTCTGACCAAAGCGACATGATTGACATATGAACTGATTCTGGTGACGTTACACCTCATGATCATGACAGTATTTCATTTTAATTTGTTTTTTGTCCACAAAATCTGAATCTGTGAATATCTTGCCAACTTTACTGAAGTGTTGAACTCTCATTAATTTAGAAAAATGGAGCATTTTTTTTTTTTTTGTGAAAACTTATCACATCAATTCATGCATCATCGATGCAGGGTGGATGGGTGGGTGCGTTTGTCTGTCCAGAATCCAGACCGGAGATTCACAGTTTTAAAGCTCATTGACCAGATGTAGTAATGATTTCACCTATAAAGATGTATAAATGTTCAAACACTGGCTGTAGTGTAGTGTACTCTCCTCACGCGTGCTCCAGCGACGGGGTGCTTTTGGGGCAGGCGCATGTTTTTCAACACAAACCCAGCGCTTCATACACGCGGTCAAGACGGCGACGCGGCGAGGCGTCCACGGGAAGGCTGGGGGAGACAGAGGAAGGGACGGTGTTGAAAACTTCACGGGTGAGTGTTTTTTTTAAATCACACACTCTGCTGATGTGTTCCATGACTCACTGTAAACTATAAACTCACTACTCACTGTAAACACGGACGTGAACACGGTGCAGCAAAGCATTTGACTGGTTAGACTGTGAGTGTTTCAGTGCCAGTTAGAAACAAATTTGATTGGTGAAATTGGCAGAAGTTGACGAGGATTGGCCAAAATTGCAGGAAAGTTGCAGTGATTAGACAAAGTTGCAAGGTTGTGCAATAGTTGCTCTGATTGGCTGATTTTGCGTGAATTGGTGCAATCGCAACATCGCGAAATCGTGGAGGGACTGATAAGATTAGTAACATTAATTTTAAACCTGCACAAATATAAACTTAAATATCTAAATTCTTCAGAGACTTAAAAAACAAAACAAAGTTATTAAAATAAAGTGCTGTTACACGTTTTTGTGATTTTTATTTTTTTTTTGCCCGTTCAGAATTTGCTGGGAGTTTGTTAAAGTGGTGCAGCGTGCGTTGTTCAGCAGGACGACTGACAACTTTTTCCACTTTCAAATCTGGCTGATTACGCAACATAACAAAAAAAAAAAAATTGTAAGTTGTCTGTGTTTTTTCAACTGATTTAAGACAATTTTGCACCGCTGAATCCGAAAATGACATCCGTTTCTCTCCATCAGGTCAGGTTTTTACAGTTATACTGTAAATTGAATAGTAGACACTGATAAAGGTAAGTACATGTAAATTGAATGTTACATCATCATTGTTCAAAATTCAGAGAATTTCAAGAAATAAAAAAGAATTTTGCATCATATAAAGCGAAAATGCCCGTACATGTAAACAAAAATGTAAAAAACATGTGGCCATAGTTCAAAAAGTTGACCTGATTGAGCAAAACCAATGAGATTTTTGGATTCAGCACATCAAAACTGTGCTAAATCAGCTACAAAACCAATAAATTTGGTGTTGACCAGTGATTTCTGGCCATGGTCCTTTGCCTGGTGAAGCTTCTCCAGTAAAAGCTAAAGTAAATGCAATAATTTAAAACAAACAAAAATAAACTTCCATCCAAGTGTTAATTTTGTCAACTAAAACAATGTCTATTTTTCCATCCATCAAAGCTAGAAATTAAAATTACCATTTATTCATTTTACTTTTGATACCTATTTTGAGTTCAGATTTATTGTGGTGATTTTATTTTTATAGTTTTATTTCAGTCTGTTCATTATCAATCATTTTTGTCTACGTTTAGTCAATAACAGGATTTGGTTTTTATTCAGTGAAAAGAACACTGCTTCCATCGCTTTCTCATTTTTAGATTCTTTTACATTCGTCCTTCAGAACGTCTAGCCACCGTGGGCCCGTCTACAAGGCTACGGCGCCTGAATCTGCGTACGATCAGCCCAGCGCTGCTCAGCCATGTCTGCACGGTCAGCTACGGTCAGCCATTTTGTAGAGTGACGTAACGTGGGGACGTAACTTGCTGAGGGAGCCTAACTAGTTGAAGGGGTTTTGACGGAGTCCGCGAGCTACAGACGGACTTGTCTCAAATTTCTTGCTGCTCCATTTTTTTCTTTATTCCGACTGTTTCATCTGGCTGCTAGCTTGGTGAGCTACTCTGCGTGGTTCTCCTGCGCTGGCAGCATCACTGTGTAATTAATTGCATATCATGAAGCAGCAATACATGTCATGTGATGGGACCCCAGCACCACCACAAAAAAATATAATAATAATAATAAATCAATTCTTAATTTTTGTGAATCAGTTCTGGATCGTTTAAAATGAGAATCTAGATTCTTAAGTGAATCGATTTTTTTTCCAACACCCCTAACATACACACATAAAATAAAATAATTTTAAAACTGACTTGTAAATGAACAGGAAGCCGGTGAAGGGAGGGTAAAACTGGGGTGATGTGCCACCGCTTGTTTATACCTGTTAACAATCGTGCAGTGGCATTTTGCACCATCTGGAGATGAACAATCAAGACCTGGCTGATTCCATTAAAAAATGTATTACAGTATATTAATCCAAGCGAGAGATTATAAAAGCAGGGATTACCATTTCTAAGTCACATTTAGATAGTAGAGGCTTGATTTGTAACAGTTGTCCGAGATGGAAAAAAACCCGTGATTTTACTTCTCCATTTACATGTTTATCGAGTTTCAGAGCAGCATCTATTTTCACACCCAAACTGCTAATGACAAACTTCTCATATGGAGCCAGAAAGACAAGGTCAACACAGGGAGTACGACTGGTGCTACTGGCTCTAAACAATATGACTTCAGTCTTTTTCTCATTGAAATTCAAAAAATTCAGAACCATCCAATCCCTCATGTCTGTGAGGCAGTCAAGGATAAGGATGAGCCGATACCACTTTTTCAAGACCGATACCGATACTGTGACTTTGAGTATCGACGATACCGATTCGATATTGATCCAATCCCAATACCTTCTCGCTTATTTAAAACAAAAGTACAGAACACACTTTGTTAATCACTAGTTGCATTTTGTACACATATAAAAACAGAAATCTAAAAGTCAAAGAATATCATCATCACTCTATTAAGGCAAGAAATCTGTGTGTGTCTGTCATGTTTATAGGACATCATAGGACGGCCTATGATCTCTGTCTGATCATCATAGGACGTCCTATGAACTCAGGCATCATAGGACTCGCGATGCCGTCATAAAGATATGATGTCTATATGATGGCACATAGACAAATGTGTTTTTATGATGTCATATAGACCATCACTCACGATACCTAGACTAATGTGTCTTTATGGTGTTGTTGTTGCTCAAGATGAAGAAACTAAGCGTGTCGCTTTCTCAGCAATGTCGTTTTTAAAGAGGTGCTGACACACTAAAAATGTTTAACCTTAAATGCCAGTCTACACTACAAATGTGTAAAATGCCAAGCAAAGCACTGATTTTCTCCTGGTGCTCCGGTTTCTTGGTTCCTACAGGCATGCACGGGCCTTCCTGAACAGGGTCGAAAGCCACTTTTTGCTCAGATCTATTTTCATGATCCTGCCCATGAACTGGAATTACGACGCACCTATCTCTCAACCAGTGGTCTGAACAAAGAAGAAGAAGAAGACCCACCGGATGGAGAGCAATAGAATAAGGAGAACTGCTGCACATAAAGATATGATGTCTATATGACGGCACATAGACATAGACAGAGCACATCATAGGACGGCCTATGATGTCTGCATGATTTCCTATGATGCGTGATGTCTTACGATGACCCTAAAAGATATGATGTCTATATGACGTCATATAGACAAAGGACATCATACAACGCCCTATGATGTCTGCATGTTGATCCGATGATGAACTGGAATTACAACGCACCTATCCCTCAACCAGTGGTCTGAACGAAGAAGACCCACCAGATGGAGAGCAATAGAATGAGGAGAACTGCTGCACATCAGAAAAGGTGCCGTGAACATGAAACACCTCAGGTTCCAGCAGTACGCCGCAGGCATGACTATGAACAACACAGCCGTCTGAGACAGGAGGAGACCCTTCAGTAACGGGCATGCAGAAATACTTGCTTATACTTGGTTTCTATGGGCATGGACAGGTATGCACGGGTATGTACTAGTGTTACAAATTTGACTCAGTTCAGCAATGCTGCTGCTTTTTTATTTTAAACTTTGCAGCATTGGCAGCATTTCACTGGTCAGAATGATGTAAACGTGCATTCTGAAGTTTTAAGTGCAAGTTTATATAAAACTTTGAAGCTGAGTATTTAAGTAAACATTCAGATGAAATTCAAAGTGCCACTTTATGCATGAAGTAAACATGCTGTAGATCTGACAATAAAGGAACTAACCCTTTAAGTTGTATTTTTGTCATCCATTATCATAAGTATTCTCCTGGTCCTCAGTTTATTTAGTAGTGTTTATGATGTTATTCTCTGTCCATATTTAGATTTTTGGTTTGCTCTTATTTTGAAGTCATTCCTGTTCCATTTCGTGTTCATGTAGCCTTGCACCCTCTGAGATTAATAAAGTATATAAAATTTTTAAAAAAATGCTACTTATGTTTCTGTCACCTACCTCTCCTCAGCTGTACTCCCTGATAGTACGCTCCAGTCTGGTTTTTACTTTCTGTTTTGGTTTTTTTGGGGGTTTTTTTAGGTTTCACTTTTAGCGCCCAGCCTCCTGAGCTGGAAAAGCAGTAGCTGCTGTTGCAGAACTTGTCAAGTTAGTGGTGTAAAATTGTAAATACTGCTACCACACAGGAAACATACTGAGACTCCAATGATGTGACACAGAAGCCCTGCACAACGCATCTGAGAACAGGATCGCGCCTTTATTTTAATATCGGATTGGTAAATTACTTTTATTACTTACCGATACCGATCCAGCCATTTTGCCTGGATCGGACCAGATATCGATACCGCATATCGGATCGGCTCATCCCTAGTCAAGGAGAGGCTGGACAGTACACTCATCAGTCTGCTTGAGAGGGAAGTAAACTTGGCAGTCATCAGCATAAAAATGAAAGGTAACACCATATTTCCTAAAAATTGCACCAAGTGGCAAAAAATACATAGAAAAAAGAATAGGCCCAAAAATGGAGCCTTGAGGTACGCCGCAGGGAAGATCTGCACATGTGGAGTTAAAATTATCAATCCTGACACAAATTCAGAAATGTAGGACCTAAACCACTGAAGAGCTGAACCTGTGATGTCCACCCACTGCTCCAGGTGGGAGATGAGGATGTCATGGTCGACTGTGTCAAAGGCAGCTGTTAATCTAAAAGTACAAGCAGCACACGGTCACCAGAGTCAGTTGCTAAAAAAAATTATTGTTAAAGTCCTCAGACGGTGACATTTTTTTATTGAACCAATAAACTGATTGTATGAAAATATTCCATTCTGGCCATTCCCGTGATTTAAAATGTGTCACCAGCCTCCATAAATGACTTTATTTGTTAATAGCCCATATTTCACTTAGTGATGCTGCAGTACCGCCATCTCTCGATAGGGGCGTGCAGCAGTGACGTCAGGTCAGGGAGAAACAGGAAATGGCTGCAGGAAATGGATGATCACCTGCCTTCAGAAATGGCTGAACGACAGCAGAGTGATTCGGACAGCGATTATTTTATCGAGTATGACGACCGCAATATAAGTGATGATATTGAAACTGACGAATCTGATGATGAAGTAGTTTTGGGTGGTGCTGATGGGGTTATTCAGCCGTATTTGTTCGAGCCCGAGGGTGCGGCGTAAGACGCGGATGAAACAGCGACCGGAGCAGAACGAGAGGACGAGAGGCAACAACGAGAGGCTCGCCGATTTATATTGGTAAAATATGCTTTGAAATTTTTTTTTTAGGCGATATGCATGGTCACACACTTAATTATCAAAATAAAACTGCCAATTATTCCCTCGCTGCCTTACTTGACGACTTATAAACATTGTCTTTCTGCTCAAAATTTTTTACATGTTTTAAATATTTTCTAATCAAACTTGATAGACCAATTTATATAGCACTCCCACGAGCCATTAGTTTATTATAAGCATCTGATTATACCATTTTTTTTAACAGGTGCACTTGTGAGAAATGCAACATTATGCCAACATCAACTGAATCTCGGTGCTGCCAGGAGGTATTGAAGGTGAAGAAGTGAGGGTGATATTGCCTGCCTGTGCTGTGAGCCTCATCAGAGAAACATTCCCATCTGATCACTACAAGGGATTTTGCCTACCAAGATTAGATTTGTGATCAATGTTATTTAAATAAAGTTTTTGAAAATCATATATTGAGTTTATTAATGTGCATGTCAATTTTATAATTCTAATATTTCAGCATTCATCAAAGTCGGCTCTCATATACATTAGAGTAATTTTTCTACCTTTTTATGGTGTAAAATTTGTGTTCAATTTTTAAAAGCACATTTCTCTAAAAATCTTAGGCTTATATTTTTTTGTCTTAGCAAAATATGTTGCTTCCCTAACAATTGAAAGCTGAACTTTCATTGCTAATTGGAAATTTATTCTACTTTTACATGTTTGATTTTGAAAATCTAGATACATGTTGCTCAACAGCATCAGCTTTGATGGGACGCTGAAATTTGGCACTCAATGTTGCGGGAACTCTGGCTTGTACAGAGTGCCACTGCTCCAATAAGTGGGTTGGATCAACCAAGGTTTTGTCGAATAGAGTATTCATCAGATCATCCACATATTCTGAAATAAAATTAATTTAATAAAAATTAGAAATCGAAAGCTTCTTGTAAGTGGTCGTGGAAATTCCAACGATACCGGCTGCATTTAGAACTCTGAGAACCTTGACATATGACGCCCCAGTGAAGAGAATGGCGGATGAAAGCTGTATGTTACCAGCTGGCATGTCCCTGATCATCGGCTGGCTGTGCCAGGATCGATCCTCAACACAATGTGGACAATGTTGTTTGATCACCAACAGAGAGCCTTTAGTGTGACTTGTTACCTCACATGGATGACTGCAATGAGGACAATTGCTGAATAATCAAATTCAAAAAAAAAAATCCACAGTATTTGAAGGTTGAGTGACAGTGGATAACATCTGCAAAAACAGTAGATCAACATAATTTCATTCCAGAGGTGTCAAATTGGATTACATATATAGAAATATAACTTGAGCAAACAGGCACAACCACCTCCCTATACAGCACTGAATATTTCATATTTGATTAGTATGAATACCCTAAAATTCTAATATTTGATGAGTTGTTAAGGCAATGAAATTCATTGCTTGTAAATAATTTTAGTAAATATTGGCAGTGAATATTTAAAAAAGAAAAATTACCCTGTTTACTTATCTTTCTGACAGCAGATCGCATCGGTAGATCACCCTTGCTTTTCACGCCACTGTCACTGACACTTGTCTGAGAGTGGGACTTTGAAATGAACGGATATATAGTTGGAACAGCCGATTTTTTTTATCAGCAATCTTTTTGCTAATTTCATTTCAAATTGCATCTTATTCTCAAAATCGCTGTCAACGAAATGTCTAATGCACATGTTGGGTGATTTTGCGACATAATTCCAATTTTTTAGCGTTTTCTGAACGAAATTCACCCATGCGGTTCTGATTTTCCCAGGCAGGGGAAGTTCCTAAACACTCACCGCGTGCTCCTCAGCGTGCTCCTCCTCCTACTCAGGTCGCTCCCTGACCTGACGTCACACAGTCAGTGGCCATTTTAGCCACTGATCGCTTGGCAGACAGACAGCTCTCAAGGAAATCATACTTCAATAGCGCATTGTCACCTTATGCGACATTTGTTGACACCAAAACATGTGCGGTTCAAATTAGCTCGTCTCACACACAAATTTAAGATATGACTTAGCGATATTGTAATTTCGTCCGGCCGAGGCCTTTAAAAACCCTTAAAAGAGTGGACTCGGTGCTATGGTGAGCTTTAAACCCAGACTGGAAGACCTCCAGAATTGCATGGTCATCAAGGAAAGATTTCAGTTAGATGTACACAACTTTTTCCAGGATTTTACCCAAAAGGTAGCTTAGATACAGGCCTGAAAATTGATAACTCAGAATGGTCAAGACCAGGTTTTTTTTCAGAAGGGGTTGGAGTAGCAAGTTTTAATTTATTGGGCACCCCGCTAGAGGTCAAACTACTATTAATAATAGTAAGAATAGAGGGACCCAAAGTAGGAAAGACCTCCTGACGAAATCAAGGAGGGACAAAATCACAGGGGGAACCTGATGGCTTCATAGTAGAAACCAGCTCCTCTAAATATGAGAGGAAAACAGGCTGAATGCAGCCAAACAGCCAAACAAGGTGCAAAGACAGAGGGGTCATGGGAATGTGGTGAAATCAGGGCCATAGTGCTAACAACCTTATCCAAAAAGAAATTAAGAAATTTATCACAAGCTTCACTAGAAGCTGCCAGAGGGACAGGTTCATGAACATTTAACACAGAGTTCAGTGTGTTAAAAAGAATATGGGAATTGTGAGAGTTGGACATAATGATATCAGAGGAATATTTTGTCCTAGCAGAAGCCAGTGATGGGGGTGGGTGGTCAAAACAGTAGAGATATGATCTTTTTTGTGATGGAGTGAAATGTCCATTACTGAAAGGTAATTTATCATAATTACCACTGATTGATTTCTTATTCCAAATGAGAAGTACACACAGTTTAGGTGTTTAGTGCTACATGCGCTATGCAGTAATGGGGGTCATTCTGTACATGAATGACAGAGTGGATTGTAATTACATGCATAAGGCTGCATGGCCATTAAACATATGAACGACTATTTTCTCTTCATTTTGCATGCAGTCCAGCATTTAATGCATCTTCTGTGCTAAAATGCTCTCAGCAGTCAGCGGCATCTCACCCTGTCCCTTCATCTTCCTCTGGAACACCAACCCTCTCCATGTCCTTCACTACATCCATCAATCTTCTCTGTGGTCTTCCTCTTTTCCTCCTGCCTGGCAGCTCCATCTTCAACATCCTTTGTCCAATATCTCCACTATCCCTCCTCTGCACATGTCCAAACCATCTCAGCCTTGCCTCTCTTACTTTGTCTCCAAACCACTCAACCTGAGCTGTTCCTCTGATAGACTTACTCATTTGTAATCTTGTCCCTCCTAGTCACTCCCAATGAAAATCTTAGCATCTTCAATTCTGCCACCACCATCTCCACTTCCTGTCTTTTTGTCAGTGCCACCGTCTCCAAACCATACATCATACTAAACTATACTAAGAGTACACCATGATCAACATTTAACAGCAAAAACATGGAGGGGTGTATATTTTCTTGCCAGGTTGATGTGGTTAAGTGCAGTGAGCTGCAGACAGCTACTCTTGGAAATGTGTGAAACCCACAGCACGCTTTGAGTGACAGGTCAAATGGTTGCTAGCATACCCGGTGGAGAGCTTTCTTTTTTTATGAGTGCATGTAAAGCACCCAGAAAAACAAGTTGAGAGCATTTTTATGCTCCCTATGGACACACAGCCTAAAATTTTGTAAAAATTCTCAGTATAGACACCCAGATAACATATTTATTGAAGCTAAAATGATAATACACAACACCAGAAGTCATTCTCCATCATAATGAGCTGAAAGACTGCGCTCATCTGTGATCTTCTTTTCTCCCTCATTGTCTATATGGGGTGTCACAGAGGAAGATGATGATGAAGTGGGTGAGTCCTTTGAGTTTGATGACAAGGAGACTCAGTGTCCTCTGATGAGAAGTGACCAGACCAGAGACACAGCCGTGTCACATCTGCACACCGGGACGAGCATGGCCCCAGACACAGAGAGGCTGAGCCGTCAGCTCAGTTCAGGTAACTCTGACACGTACAGTGGGGCAAAAAAGTATTTAGTCAGCCACCAGTTGTGCAAGTTCTCCCACTTAAAAGATGAGAGAGGTCTCCAATTTTCATCATAGATATACTTCAACTATGAGAGACAAAATAAGAAAAAAAAAATCCAGAAAATCACATTAAAGGATTTTTAATGAATTAATTGGTAAATTCCTCGGTAAAATAAGTATTTGGTCAGTAACAAAAGTTCATCTCAATACTTTGTTATATACCCGTTGTTGGCAATGACAGAGGTCAAACGTTTTCTGTAAGACTTCACAAGGTTTTCACACACTGTTGCTGGTATTTTGGCCCATTCCTCCATGCAGATCTCCTCTAGAGCAGTGATGTTTTGGGGCTGTCGCTGGGCAACACGGACTTTCAACTCCCTCCAAAGATTTTCTATGGGGTTGAGATCTGGAGACTGGCTAGGCCACTCCAGGACCTTGAAATGCTTCTTACGAAGCCACTCCTTTGTTGCCCGGGCGGTGTATTTGGGATCATTGTCATGCTGAAAGACCCAGCCACGTTTCATCTTCAGTGCCCTTGCTGGTGGAAGAAGGTTTTCACTCAAAATTTCACGATACATGGCCCCATTCATTCTTTCCTTTACACGGATCAGTCGTCCTGGTCCCTTTGCAGAAAAACAGCCCCAAAGTATGATGTTTCCACCCCCATGCTTCACAGTAGGTATGGTTCTTTCTCCTCCAAACACGACAAGCTGAGTTTTTACCAAAAAGTTCTATTTTGGTTTCATCTGACCATATGACATTCTCCCAGTCCTCTTCTGGATCATCCAAATGCTCTCTAGCAAACTTCAGACGGGCCTGGACATGTACTGGCTTAAGCAGGGGGACACGTCTTGTACTGCAGGATTTGAGTCCCTGGCGGCATAGTGTGTTTCTGATGTAGCCTTTGTTACTTTGGTCCCAGCTCTCTGCAGGTCATTCACTAGGTCCCCCCGTGTGGTTCTGGGATTTTTGCTCACCGTTCTCGTGATAATTTTGACCCCACGGGGTGAGATCTTGCGGGGAGCCCCAGATCGAGGGAGATTATCAGTAGTCTTGTATGACTTCCATTTTCTAATAATTGCTCCCACAGTTGATTTCTTCACACCAAGCTGCTTACCTATGGCAGATTCAGTCTTCCCAGCCTGGTGCAGGTCTACAGTTTTGTTTCTGGTGTCCTTTGACAGCTCTTTGGTCTTGGCCATAGTGGAGTTTGGAGTCTGACTGTTTGAGGTTGTGGACAGGTGTCTTTTATACTGATAACGAGTTCAAACAGGTGCCATTAATACAGGTAACGAGTGGAGGACAGAGGAGCCTCTTAAAGAAGAAGTTACAGGTCTGTGAGAGCCAGAAATCTTGCTTGTTTGTAGGTGACCAAATACTTATTTTACTGAGGAATTTACCAATTAATTCATTAAAAATCCTTCAATGTGATTTTCTGGATTTTTTTTTCTCATTTTGTCTCTCATAGTTGAGGTATACCTATGATGAAAATTGGAGACCTCTCTCATCTTTTAAGTGGGGGAACTTGCACAATTGGTGGCTGACTAAATACTTTTTTGCCCCACTGTATGCAGCATTTAAATTAATGTTTTTATGCTTGTAAATTTAACTGTATTTTTTCTTTCTTCTGTACCAGATAATAAAGTCAGAGAGTCACCAGAGGGGTAAGTTATTTCATCGTGATGGAGGTGTGTGCTCTGTCTTACACAGTCCACATTTATGTAGATGGGAGTGGCTTCAGCTCCCTTTTTGCTTATGAAGTCCAGCATCAGTTCTTTGGCCTTTGCAGTGTCCAGTGAGAGGTTGTTTGCCGAAAACCAGTCTGTCAGTTGCTGGGTTTCACCCCTATAGGCAGACTCATCTTCCTCTGTTATGAGTCCAACCAGTGTAGTGTCATCTGTGAACCTAATGATAGCTGTGGAGTAGGGCTGGGCAATACGGCTTTTAGCATGTGTCACGATACATTCAGGGTTTTATCGCAATACACAATATACTTATATTGTGATATTCTGAGATCTCCTCTGAACCACTGTGTAAATGTTAATTTAAAACCTTTGCATAAATTGACACCAGCATGATAATAGAAATAGACCCTTGTGTTCCATTTTTTTTTTAATTGCATGGAAAAAGGGGAATAAAATCATGTTAAACTGAGCAAATTGTATTGAACCAGTTAGGCAACCCCACTCATGAAATTGTAACAAATGAGAATAAATAATGGTAGGCCTTCCTATTGTGGCCTGGTTCTTAAAGACAACATTAAAACCAAACCAAAACAACAACAAAAAAAAAAAGACTCAACACAGCAAAAAGTGTATTAAGCAAGAAATCTAAAGTCATTGAGGCCTATTTTAGAACCATATAAATTAAAGTGCACTCTTTTAATGTTTGGTCATGTTATCAGTCTGTATACTGTTGTGTGTGTACAGGGAGTACAATAGTGGACTCGGCACACAGCTTTGTGGGGCACCTGTGCTGACCATGATGGTGGATGAAAGTTGAGTTCCAAGTTTGACTGTCTGTATAACCTGCTTTACATGGGGGTGGAGATCGTTGAGTCGCTAAGGCAAAATTGGCAAAAAATCACACAAGGATCTCCTAAACATCTACCTAGAAATGGGGTTCTTGAAGATTTAGGAGATCATTGAGAGATCAAGCCAATTTTTTGATCTCTCAATGGTCACTCAATGATCACCGTGCTACATAAAGGGGCCCCTACAAGGATGAATAATGTGAATTTGGGAAAAAAGTTGCAACTTCAGAGAAAATTAATGTTGCATACTTATAAGAAGACTTGTATCGATACAAGAACTGCATATCTGTGTTGTCATTGTGTTAATGCTCAAATATGTTTTGCACTGCAATTAAGTCAAAAAAAAATGCTCAAATGGCACTTTCCATAGAAGATGTTGCCCTCTCTCCACTTACCACAGTAGACTGTATTTAATGTATCTCTTGGTTAAGCTACAGTCACAAATACCCTTATGAATGGCTGTGAACACTGTACAAACAATTTTTGGACCATTTTGTGCAGCCTTCTTAAGGCGGCCAGAGGAGAATCCAGCATTCGTGGACTGTCAATAAGTTTGTGGTCAGGTTGATGGTCTTGACCAAGATTTCTACAAATGCCCCACGAAAATCCTTCATTGTAGGGTGGCCGCACAAATGCCATAGGAACAACGTAAGAACTATGCAAAATGTTTGCCGTAAGTATGTCTCATGAACACCTTAAGTTGTTCTTGAGGGCCCCTTACAGCACGCCATACGAAATCTCATTCGTATGGAGATTCGTACAGCGTGTATAAAGCAGTAGTGAAGAGCTCATAAGGTGAAGTACGTCATCCGTGCAACATTTGTGCTGACACCATGTGCCAAAAGCCATAAGCTCTTGCTACCAACGACTTGAGAATGCCATGAATTGCACAAAAATGTTCATAAGATGGCAGTAAGTATACCGTAGGAAGATCCTAAGGCACCCTTACGAAGAGCATAAGAACTCTAGGGCCATCGTATGACAGAAGAGCACCTCATTTCTCAAGAATGCCTCAAGTTGCTCTTGCGAATTGAACAGCAGCTGAAGGAAACTATGCCCCCCTCCACGAATATCTGCGAACTCCAGAATTTATAGGAACTGGGAGATTCTGGACTGAGGAACTGGGCAGCATGGTGGTGCAGTGGTTAGCACTGTTGCCTTACAGCTAGAAGGTTCCTGGTTCGAATCCCCAGGTTGGCAGGGGTTGGAACCTTTCTGTGTGGAATTTGCATGTTCTCCCTGTGCTGCGTGGGTTTACTCTGGGGGCTCCGGTTTCCTCCCACAATCCAAAGACATGCGTGTTAGGTTAATTGGCTTTTCTAAATTGTCCCTAGATATCTGTTTCCTATAGGCCTCCTAGAATAGAGGGTTAGTATTAGTGAAAGCGCTTTGAGTGGTCTTTGAGACTAGAAAAGCGCTATATAAGTGCAGGTTAGGTAGTTAGAATCTTATGAACCCTTCGTTTGTAAGAATCTTTGTGACCGTAGCTTTAGTTAATGGAAAATAACACTACAGGTACATTTTGCCAGTCTTAAGAACACTGATCACTCACCGATTCACACTGTAGAAATGATAAAGTTCTTTAAACAAAGTTTCATGTTGTCACAGACGTTCCACCTCCTCTGACATGGGCGTGACTGGAGAGCCAGAAAGTTTATGGAAAACAAGCAGTATTTATGAAGGTAAGAAAAGGATGAAAGAATATTACACCAACCTGCTGAGCTTGATAAAAAGGTTTTCTTTAAAAGTCCAACACTGTACATTTTCCTGGTTAACTTTTGGCATCTTCAAGAACCAAGACTGCAGTTTTAGTGAAGAATTTTAGGCACACACTCATTTCAAGGATCCAGAAATTCCTTTAACTGGTGCTGTAATTGGTTTCAAGATAAGATAAGATAAATCTTTATTAGTCCCACAATTCCAGGACTGCAGCAGCACAGGGGCAGCAGCACTCAGAGCAATAATAAATAAAATCATCATCATCATCATCGTAGCAGTCTGTCGGGGGCGACAATGACTATTTCATTTAGGTCTGATCAGATTCCTCCATGCAGCTCTGCAATTTGCCTTCCACTGCCAGGAACTCCTTACCTTGTTAACCTGGGCGATGTCCAAGCCGGTATGAGTTGCTTTCTGACTGACCATTTCATGAAACTGCTTGCAAAGTATTTGAGTACTGCTAGCTTTTGCTGGACTAGCGACACATTCTTGGCAGATAGAGGTATTATCAGTGGCAAGAATAATAAGATAAGAATTGGTAAGCCAAAGCAGTAAATAAATATACATATGTACAGTTATATACACAGTGCCTGAGCATTGCAATTAGATGGTATTACAGTTAGTTAAATTACTGGCAATATATAAATATAGACCCAAACAGTATATTTCACATTTGAATCAACAGTGTTGTTGCCACCCTCAACAATAATTGTAATTGTCTTAGTTGTGTATTGGAGGGGACAATCAATATTGTAAAAAGTTGTGATGTTTATTGTGGCCTCTATGAGGAGCACAGATTAGATTGTAAAGTTCGACAGTCGTAGGTAGGAAGGACCTGCGGCACCTCTCCCTCGAGCATTTAGGATGGCACAGCCTACCACTAAATGAGATCATCAGTGCCTTCAACATGTCCCGCATGGGACGGGACTCAGACTCCAGCAGAGATGACAGCTTAGCCACCATCCTCCTCTCTCCTATCTCCTCCACTGGGTCGAGGCGGCACCCCAAAACAGAGCTGGCTTTTTTGCTCAGCGTGTTCAGTCTCTTCGTGTCAGCTGTCATGATGTTGCTGCCCCAGCAGACCACTCCGGAATGATGGAAGGTCTTCAGGAGTGTCCCCTGCACTCCAAAGGACCTGAGTCTCCTCAGGAGGAACAGCCTGCATTCCCCTTCTTGTAGAGCACCTTGATGTTGTGTGACCAGTCCAGTTTATTGTTCAGGTGAACACCCAGGTACTTGTAGGATGTCATCATTTCAATTATCTGTTCCCTGGATGTTTACCGGTGCTGTGGGGGGTTGTCCACACCTGCGGCAGTCCACCACCAGTTCCTTGGTTTTCCTCACATTCATCTGGAGGCAGTTCCACAGGCACTAGTCCACAAAGTTCTGGATAAGTCTTCTTGTACTCTGCATCATCCCCATTGGAGATGAGGGCGACGATAGCAGAGTCATCAGAGAACTTCATGGCAGTACGGTGTGTTGTGTGAAAAGTCAGCAGTGTAGAGGGTGAACAGGAAGGGAGCCAGAACTGTTCCCTGGGGTGCCCCTGCACTGCAGATGATGGTGTCTGACACACAGTCCTGGGTTCTCACAGCCTGTGGTTGGTCTGTGAGGTAGTCCAGGATCCAGGATGACAGGTGCTGGTCCACCCCTGCACACAGCAGCTTGTTCCTCAGGATCACTGGTTGGATGGTGTTGAAACCACTGGAGAAATCAAAGAACATGATCCTCACAGTGCTCCCAGGCTTCTCTAGGTGGGACAGGGAACGATGTAGGAGGAAGATCACTGCATCCTTCACCCTGATGCCATGCTGGTAGGCAAACTGAAGTGGGTCCATCGCTAGTCCCACCAGGGGCGGAGGTGGGCAGGGAGCAGCCTCTCCAGGGTCTCCATCAGGTGTGATTTGAGGGCCACTGGTCTGTAGCTGTTCAGGTCCTTGGGGTGCAGAGTCTTCGGTACAGGTACCACACAGGATGTTTTCCACAGCTGTGGTACCTTCCCCAGTTTCAGGCTCAGACTGAAGATACCCTCCACAATCCCACACAGCTGGTCTGCACAGGACTTGAGCCTTGAGCTGATGCCATCCGGACCCACAGCCTTCCTCACCTTGATTTTCTTCAGCTCAGCTCTCACCTGAGTCTTGGTGACTCCTGACTTCTGATAATTCTTTTGACTCCTCTGTCAGAAATCTTGCGAGGAGCTCCAGGTCGTGGCCGGTTTATGGGAGAACGATGTTCTTTCCACTTCCAAATGATGGCTCCAACAGTGCTCACTGGAGCATTCAGCAGTTTAGAAATGCACCTGTAACCAATGCCATCATTGTGTTTTGCAACAATAAGGTTGCAAAGGTCTAGAGAGAGATTTTTGCTTCTATTCAGTTCAATTCAGCTTTATTTATATAGCGCCATTTCACAACAACAGTAATCTCATAGCACTTTCAACTGTAGGGGAAACCCCCACAATTGCAGAAAGACCCCAGCAATCAAGCGATCCCCTGTGAGCAAGTGCTTGGCGACGGTGGAGAGGAAAAACTCCCTTTTAACAGGAAGAAACCTCCAGCAGAACCAGGCTCAGGGAGGAGCAGTCATCTGCTGTGACTGGCTGGGGGGTGAGGGGATAGAGAAGATGAAAAGAACAGACATGTAGAGAGCAAACAGCACGATGGGGACTCAATCTATGGGAGAGAACAAACAGATGTTAATGACCAGCAAAAAAAAAAAAAAAAAAAATTCATTAAGAGTGAAGAAAGGAGTGAGGCCCAGTGCATTGTTGGAGGTCCGCTGGCTGTCTAAACCTATTAGCAGCATAACTAAGGGAGGGTTCAGAGACACATGATCCCTCCCTAATTGTAGGCTATATCAAAAAGGAAGGTTTTAACCCTATTCTTAAAAACAGAGATCGAGTCTGACTCCCAAATCCAGATTGGCAGCTGGTTCCACAAGAGAGGAGCTTGATAACTGAAGGCTCTGCCTCCCATTGTACTTTTGAAGATTCTAGGTATTACAAGTAATCCAACATTGTGGGAGTGTAGTGCTCCATTATTATCATAGGGTAGTGTCAGATCTTTTAAATAAAAAGGGGCCTGATTGTTTAGAGCTTTGTAAGTGAGAAGAAGGATTTTAAACTTAATTCTAAACTCTATGGGAAGCCAATGAAGGGAGGCCAGAACCGGAGAGATACAGTATGACCTCTCTTTCTAGTACCTGTTAAAACTCTTGCTGCAGCATTTTGGATCAACTGAAGACTTTTTAAAGGTGTTTTAGGACAACCTGATAATAAAGAGTTACAATAATCTAATCTAGAGCTAACAAAAGCGTGGATCAGTTTCTCAGCATCACTCTGAGACAAGATGCTTCTAATCTTGGCAATATTACACAGATGATAGAAGGCAGTCTTAGAAACGAATTTAATATGTGAATTGAAAAACAGATCTTGATCAAAAATAAATCCAAGGTTCCTCACAGAACTAGTCAGAGAAATAGTAATCACACCCAAACTAAGAGTTTGATTTGGAAAGGTATTTCTAAGGTTTTTTGGACCAACAATAATGACTTCAGTCTTATCTGAATTTAATAGCAGGAAATTACAAGTCATCCAAGCTTTGATTTCCTTAAGACAGGCTTCTAGCTTGGCTAATTGATTACTATCATCTGGCTTCATTGACGGGTATAATTGTGTGTCATCTGCATAACAATGAAAATGTATACAGTGCTTTCTAATAATGTTGCCTAACGGAAGCATATATAAACTAAAAAGAGTAGGGCCTAGCACAGATCCGTATGGAACTCCATGACTAAGCTTTGAGTTGAAAGAAAACTCATTATTGACATGAACAAACTGGAACCTATCAGATAAATAAGATCTAAACCACTGCAACGAAGTTCCATTAAGTCCGACATAGTGTTCTAATCTATCAAGTAGAATATTATGATCGATAGTATCAAAAGCTGCACTAAGGTCTAAAAGGACAAGTACAGAAACTAGTCCATTATCAGAACCGATCAGGAGGTCATTAGTGACCTTCACTAAGGCTGTTTCAGTACTATGATGGATTCTAAACCCAGATTGAAACTCTTCAAATAAACCATTTCCCTGCAAGTGGTCAAATAATTGCGTAGCAACAACTCTTTCTAAGATTTTTGAAATGAAAGGGAGATTAGAGATTGGTCTGTAGTTAGCTAAAACTCCTGGATGCAGTGTTGGCTTTTTGAGTAAGGGTTTAATTACAGCAGTTTTAAAAGCCTGCGGTACATGGCCTAATGTTAATGAAGAATTGATTATTTGAAGAATAGAGCTACCAATAAGTGGGAAGACTTCTTTAAATAACCTGGTAGGAATAGGGTCTAAAAGTCAAGTTGAAGGCTTGGATGAGGAAATTATTTTGTCTAACTCTAAAAGGTCAATTGGAGTAAACTCATCCAAACAGATATCAATTGAAGGAGTTGTAGTAGTTACTGTATTTAAGTTAACGGTGGGAAGAATCTAACTCATTTTGTCTCTGATAGATGAAATTTTATTATTGAAAAAGCTCATAAAGTCCTGACTAGTAAGCGCTAAGGGAATGCTAGGACTGACAGAGTCCTGACTCTTTGTCAGCCTGGCTACAGTACTGAAAAGAAACCTGGGATTATTCTTGTTCTCTTCTATTAATGCAGAATAATAACTCGTTGTAGCTTTTCTAAGAGATTTTTTTTTATAAATTAAGAGATGATTTCTCCAAGCTAAATAGATTTCATCTAAATTAGTGGAGCTCCATTTTCTTTCTAATTGACGAGTCTTCTGTTTTAAGCTACGAGTTTCTGTGTTGAACCAAGGCGTTAGAAATCTCTGATTAGACTTGTTCTTTTTTAAAAAGGGCCACCATGTCTAGAGTCTGATGCAGAGAAGCTGTAACACTATCTACCATGCTATCAATTACAAAAGGAGCAAGCTGTCTATAGCTTATTTCCGTTGTGTTGATACATGGCATAGAGGAAACAATCTGCTTAAATTTGGTAACATCATCTGAGAGGCATCTGCTGGAGTAATATTTTTCTTTAAGAGCCAAATAGTCAGAAATAGTAAAATCAAAGGTTAACAGACAATGGTCTGACAGTACAGGGTTATGAGGAGACACTACCAGATTTTCTATTTCTATGCCATATGTCAGAACAAGGTCCAGCGTATGGTGGAGATAATGAGTAGAATTTCCTACTTTCTGAGAAAACGCAATCGAGTCTAATATTGAATTAAATGCCACATTAAGGCAGTCACTATCTACATCTACATGTGTATTAAAGTCCCCTATTATAATTATTCTATCTGATTTCAGCACTAAATCAGCTAAGAATTCGGCAAATTCAGATAAAAACTCTGAGTATGTTGATGGAGGATGATAAACTATGGCAAATAAAATTAGGTTTAACCTAAAATTGCTAACATGGCCAATACTGAGGACCAGGCCCTCAAAGGAATTATAACGTGTTTTTTGCTTTACAGTAACTAGTAATTTGTAATGGTGTATTGTTGCTACTCCTCCTCCACAACCAGAACTTCTGGGATTTTGACAGTTTAAATAACCAGAGGGAGTTGATTCATTTAAACCAACATAATCCTCTTGCCCTAACCAAGTCTCTGTAAGGGATATTAAATCAATCTGATGATCAATTAACAGATCATGGACTAGCAGAGACTTGGGAGTTAGAGACCTAATATTTAATAAACCACATTTAATTTTTAAATTATGAGGAGGAAGAGAGGCCAAGTCATTCAATTTAGAGGCTTCATGTTTAATGTGAGTTTTACCAACTTTTTGTTTAATCACTTTGGGATGCTTATACATTATATTTTTATTTACTTTGGAGGGAGCAGACAATGATTCTCTGATGGGGAAGACAGGGGCTAAGTTGAGGGGTGGTGGATGAAGAGGAGTTGCAGAGAGGCGTGTAAGACTGTGACTCTGCTTCCTGGTCCCAACTCTGAGTTGTCAAGATTTTGGAAATTTGGATAAAAAAGATGCCAGATTGTTAGATAAATGAGATGCACCATCCAAAGTGGGATGGACGCCGTCTCGTCTAATAAGACCAGGTTTTCCCCAAAATGGGTTCCAATTGTCTATGTAGCCCACATTGTTTGCAGGACACCACACAGACAACCAGCGGTTGAAGGATGACAAGTGGCTAAACATGTCATCACTGATGAGATCGGGGAGGGGCCCAGAGAATACTACAGAGGCAGACATTGTTTTCTACCCATGATGAGTTCTTTGTGGTGTGACAATCTGATAATTCACAGACCTTTTTAAAGGCTATCAGCTAGAACTTAACCAGCTGAAATTAATTTGCACTGATGGGGGATAGGCTGTCTTCCTGAATTCTGATTGATTTCAGCTGGTTTCTTGGCTTTCTATGCCTTTTTTGCACCGCTTTTTCTTCATTTGTTCAATACTTTTTCCCTGTGTCATTCCACTTTATTAAATATAAGTTGTTTTGTGAACACAGTTGCCTTGATTTCTTTGTATGTATGGATTACTTGCCTTGTTACTGATCTTAGAGATAGGGTGAGGAGCTCAGTCATTCAGGAGAGGCTCAGAGTAGAACCGCTGCTCCTCCACATTGAAAGGAGCCAGCTTAGGTGGTTTGGCATCTGGTCAAGATGCCTCCTTGATGCCTCCCACTTGAGTGGTTTTGGGTACATCCCAGTTGGAGGAGACCCCAGGGCAGACCCAGGACTCGCTGGAGAGACTGTCTTCCAGCTGGTCTGGGAATGCCTTGGTATCCTCTCTGAAGAGCTGTAGCGGGTGGCTGGGGAGAGGGAAGTCTGGGCTTCTCTGCTTGAACTGCTGCCTCCACAACCCAGACCTCTGGAAAAGTGGTAGAAGATGGATGGATGGATGGATGGATTTTATTGTAATTTTGTTTGTTTTTATTTTATTTTTGGCATTCGGACAGACAAATCATCAGTTCGGGCCAAAGAGTGGCTCAGTGTGGTTTCAGAGCTCACACTGCGACTAAACAAAGGTACACCACAGTTAGCAGCTAGTTAGTAGCTTCTTAGTTCCAACATGAACTTTTATTGTCCTTCCAGTGACTATCCCGTGTTGTCCAGTGACTTCAGTTCCAGTTTGTATCAGTCAGGGGTCAGCAACCTTTTCCTATGGCCCAACCTCTGGAGAACTGTTTCTGTTTCTTGGACTCATCAGTATTATGATTTGCTTGTGTATGATTCCAGCCTTATGTTGAAAGTATTCCCTGTGTTAAGCTTTTTCAGTTAAGTTATTTAATTTTGAAAGGTATTTGCTGTGGTTCCTTAGTTCTGATGTGCAGTTTACTTTCAGCGTTAGTGATTCTCCTCTGTGTAGTTATGCCTTAGTTATGGTTTTGTCTTCTATTATTTATTCTCCCTTTGTGTCTGTGTTTCCTTCTGGACATTTTTCTCTGCCCGGTCCCTCGTCTCTGTCACCTTCATTAGTGTGATTCCCTTCACCTCAGTCTTCTCACCTCAGATTGTCTTCCTCCCTTTAAATTCAGTCTCGTCTCTCTTCTCCGTCGCCACAGTGACAGCTGTTTGTCTGCTATAGGGCAGACTGGTCCCGCTGCAGTCTGGTAGTCACATTAAAGAGAGGACGATCCGCTGAATCATAAACCCACACACCGGTTTTTCTCTGTGCAGTGAAAAACTTTGCTGTTTCTTCAAATAGTTCATATTTAACAGAAAACAATGGCTGAGTGTGTGTTTTTCATTAACTAGGACACGCGTGCATGAACAGACACGAGATCAGATTGGCACATGTGCCAGTGTGATGTGATGTGATGTGTGTGTGAACATCAGCTGGTGGCCTGCAGGCCACATCCAACCCCTAGAATATTGTTGAATTCAGAAATACTTTAGTTCAAACTTTGTTTCATTATATTAATTTATATTTCTGAAAAGTTCCGATTGTCAAATGTCTGAGTGTAAGTGAATGCAGCATCAGATAAGCGATCCCTCCCTTCCCAGATAGTGGGAGAGGGTGAGGAGGAGGAGACGGCCACCTGCAGATTTTCTACAGGTAACCTATGCCTTGGCTTTTATTATTATTATGCAAAATGCTGAATATTTTGGGGTCTTTCTGAAATTACTTGGCATAGTAGAGAATGCATACCTGTCAGTATTTAGGTTTTAAAAAAAATGGGAGGTTTTCAGCACGGCGGTGGGGAGTTGAGACATAAAAAGCAACAGAAAGGAGTGTCTTGTTGGTCATTTCAATTAATTTTTTAAATTTAGTTTCATTTTATTTCTTATTTAGAAAATCAGAGTTGAAATCATTGTTCTATTATGGCTCTACAAATTAAGTTTAATATAGGCTATATGTGATACAGTGGATATTAAAAGTCTACACACTCCTGTCTAAATTCCAGGTTTTTGTGATGTAAAAAATGAGACCAAGATAAATCATTTCAAAACTTTTTTCCACCATTAATGTGACCTATAACCTGTACATCCCAATTGAAAAACAAACTGAAATATTTTAAGGGGAAAATAACAAATAAAAAAACTTACAGTAGCCTGGTTGCATAAATATGCACACCCTGTTATAACTGGGGATGTGGCTGTGTTCAGAATTAACCAATCACATTCAAACGCATATTAAATGGCAGTCAGCATACACCTTCCACCATTTAAAGTACCTCTGATTAACCCCAAGAAAAGTTCAGCTGTCAGCTTTTCCTGACATTTTTGTAGTCACCTCTTAGAGCACAAGCCATGGTCCGCAGAGAGCTTCCAAAGCGTTGGAGGGATCTCATTGTTCAAAGGTATCAGTCAGGAGAAGGTACAAAGGAATTTCCAAGAATTAAATACAGTCATGTGAAAAAAATTAGGACACCCTGTATAAGCCTGTGTTTTTTAACATATTTGGACATGTGCATATTTAATATCAATGTTAAAAATACTGGGAGATTCATGTAACACAACTAAACTTCAGAAGCCTTCGGACTAGAACCAGCAGGTTTAGAAACAGTTTCTTTCCAACAGCTGTCACGTTATTGAACTTAGTTCCCCGCTGACTCGCTTACCATCATCTTTTACCATCCTCACCTGTACATAACTGCATAACTACAAAACTACATCTAACTTATTGCACATTATTTGCACATAACAGTACTTTTAACTTTCTGCACTGCTGCATATATTTGCATATATTTGCTTATTAATGAAAGCGCTTTGAGTGGTCTTTGTGACTAGAAAAGCGCTATATAAGTGCAGGTTAGTTAGTTAGTTAGTTAAATTGCACATACTGTTAATTACCGTATATACTGCACTGCTGTTGTCCTTTGCACTTCTGATTGGATGCTAAACTGTGTTTCTTAAAGTTGAATCTAATCTAATCTAATCTAAACAATTAAAAATGAATTAAAGTTTTTTTTTTCAAATTTTCTGTAAAAGGTAATTCTAAACAAATAGTGAGGAATAAATTAGTGCACCCCCTATCTTTTTTAGGACACCCCCACATTGATTCCCACTTAAAATGGCTAAAATAAATTTTAGAAAATGCAAATCAAAACAAAAACAAGGTTAGACATAGATATAAGATAAGATAAGCCTTTATTAGTCCCACAGTGGGGAAATTCCAGGGTTACAGCAGCACAGGGATAGCAGCACTCAGAGCAATAGTTAATAAGATAATAAGAACTGATTAGCCAAAAGCAGTAACTGAATGTACATATGTACACAAATATACAGTGGTGTGAAAAAGTGTTTGCGTCCTTCCTGATTTCTCGTTTTTTGTATGTTTGTCACTCTTAAATGTTTCAGATCATCAAATAAATTTAAATATTAGACAAAGAGAACACAAGTAAACACAAAATGCAGTTTTTAAATGAAGATGTTTATTATTAAGGGAAAAAAAATCCAAACCTACATGGTCCTGTGTGAAAAAGTGATTGCCCCCTAAACCTAATAACTGGCTGGGCCACCCTTAGCAGCAACAACTGTAGTCAAGCGTTTGCGATAACTGGCAAGAGTCTTTTACAGCACTGTGGAGGAATTTTGGCCCACTCATCTTTGCAGAATTGTTGTAATTCAGCCACATTGGAGGGTTTTTGAGCATGAATGGCATTTTAAAGGTCATGCCACTGTCATGATTGGCAATGATGAGCAGCTCACGTTAAGGGAACAGCACCAGAGAAAACACACAAACACAGAGTAGCTGAGTAACCACAATTTATGATTCGAAAAGAGGCTTAGTTAATGAAAGACACCACTCGCCAGAGGAGGACCCAGCCTGTAAGGGGAGACGAGAGCGGATTAGAATAGGAGGGAGACTGGTAAAGGGAAAATAGGACAGCAGTCACGTGGGATGAGCAGGGAGCCCGGCAGTGAAACCCAGCATGAAACGGCAAACCAGGAGTGGATGCTGGTAGGCAGGAGTAGAGCTGGGTGAGGTGTCTGACCGGGTGGAATAGGCAGCTGAAGTGGTGATGAGAATGATGGGGCAGGTGGGCGCACAATGAACCCCG
Organism: Pholidichthys leucotaenia; assembly: GCA_020510985.1. NCBI lineage: Eukaryota > Metazoa > Chordata > Actinopteri > Cichliformes > Pholidichthyidae > Pholidichthys > Pholidichthys leucotaenia. The sequence goes on from CM035843.1 coordinate 422,160,097, forward strand.
GAGACGCACCACGAAGATGGCAGCAACCCAACGAGCCAGCGCTGGAGCGTTCACAGACTGGTCCTTTTCAGCGCTGGCAGAGAAGAGGTAGCAGGTGCATCTAATCATGCAGGTGTGGTGATTGCCTGCAGAGCCGGGGAAAGTGTTGCAGAAAAGGAGGGGGAGTGCACACTCACCTGATCATGAAAGTCCCGGACCATCCCCTTATCATTGAAGTTGGAACCAGGGATCCAAGACCTTCCCTCTGGTCCATAGCCCTTCCAGTGGACTAGATACTGTAGCCCGAGGCCCTGACGGCATACGTCCCGAATCTGGACTGTATAGGTGGTCTGACTGTCGAGGACCTGAGGGGGAGGACGCAGCTTTGGGGGGGCGGGGGCAGAGAGGACGGGCGGAGAGGGGCTTGACTTTGGAGATGTGAAAGGTGGGGTGAATCCACATCGCCGGCGGAAGCTTCAGGCGGACCGTGACATCATTAATGACCCAGGAGATGGGGAACCCGCCCAGGAAGCGAGGGGAAAGTTTCCGTCTTCAGGGGCATCTGGTCCGCCGACAACCACACGTGCTGCCCAAGTACTTGGGTGCAGGGGTCCACCTGTGGTCCGCGTACTGGCGGTTACATTCAGCAGAGCGGATGAGGGCAGCTCGAGTGGCCTTCCAGAGACGGCGGCAACGATGTGTGTGAGCCCCCACCGATGGTACAGCAACCTCCCTCTCCTCCATAGGCAATGGGGGGGAGTATACCCCATGGAAGCATCGAACGGAGTCAGTCCAGTAGCCATTGAGACTGCGGAATTGTGTGAATATTCCACCCAGGTCAGATGGGTGCCCAAGTACTTGGGTTGCAGGCTGCTACTCACCTAAAGGTGGCCTCCAAGGACTGGTTGGCTCGCTCAGCCTGCCCGTTACTTTGAGGGTGGTATCCGGAAGTAAGACTGACGGTGGTGCCTAAAGAGTGGCAGAAGGATCTCCTGACCTGGGAGGTAAATTGTGGACCCCAGTCAGACACAATGTCCAATGGGATGCCATGCAGACGGATGACGTGGGTGGTTAGGAGGTTCATGGTTTCAGAGGCGGAAGGTAATTTGGGGAGGGGCACCAGATGGATCGCCTTTGAAAAGCGATCCACGAAGGTGAGGATGACAGTAATGAAGTCCAGGGCAATATGTGACCAAGGTCAGCTGGGGATGGGTAGTGGGTGGAGGAGACCAGCAGGGGGCGAGGAGTCAGACTTATTGCGGGTGCAGTGCAGACTTGGCAGGCCTTGACGTAGTCCTGGGCGTCCGTCTGCTGGGTGGGCCACCAGAACACCCGCCGGAAAAGGTTAATAGTCCGGGAGATTCCAGAGTGGCAGGCAAAATGACTGGTGTGGCCCGACCTGATGACGTCACTGCGGAGGGCGGCCGGAACAAACAGACGATTGTCGGGACCCCCCTCTGGCTTGGGTTCCGTAGATTGAGCCCGTCGGACCCTCTGCTCAATGTCCCACGTAAGAGCTCCAAGGACGCAGGAGGGCGGGACAATGGGTTGGGGAGGGGAATGAGGGGTGGGAGGGTCGGGAATGAACTGGCGGGAGAGAGCGTCAGGTTTAACATTACGGGAGCCAGGCCTGTAAGTGATGGTGGGATTAAACCTGGCAAAGAATAAGGCCCAACGGGCCTGCCTGGCGTTAAGTCTGCAGGTCAACCAGAGATATTCTAAATTTTTGGTTGGTCCACACTATGACGGAATGGGCCACTCCCTCCAGCCAGTGTCTCCACTCCTCGGGGGCCAATTTAATGGCCAAGAGCTCTCGGTCCCCTACATTGTAATTCCTCTCGGCCGGCGTGAGCCACCGAGAGAAATACGCGCATGGGTGGAGCTTCTGGTCAGAGCTTCTGGTCGGAGGCTGAGAGCTGCGATATGACAGCGCACAACCCCCGAGTCAGAAGCATCCACCTCCAGAATAAACTGGAGCTGAGGGTCGACCTGGACCAAGATGGGAGTGTTAGAGAACAGGCTCTTTAATTTGGAATAGGCTTGTTCAGCTGCCTCGGACCAACTGAAGGGCACTTTAACCGAAGTCAGCTGGGTAAGAGGCTGTGCTACCCCACTATAGTTTCTAATGAAATGGCGATAAAAATTTGCGAACCCCAAGAAGCACTGGAGCTCCTTGCTGGAGTGGGGTGTAGGCCAATCTAACACAGCCTTTACCTTGGCCGGATCGGCCCTCAGCTCCCCCTCAGCTACTATGATACCAAGGAATGAAGTGGAGCGGGTAAAAAACTCGCACTTCTCTGCTTTAACGTAGAGCTGGTTTTCCAGGAGCCATTGTAGAACGGCCCTGACATGGACTGCGTGTTCCTCTGGTGTACGGGAAAAAATCAAAATGTCGTCAAGGTAGACAAAAGCAAATTGATTTTCCATGTTGCGGAGGACATCATTGATCATACGCTGGAAGACGACGGGGGCACTGGTGAGTCCGAATGGCATTACCAGATATTTAAATTGCCCCAAGTGTGTTTTAAAGGCCGTCTTCCATTCGTCCCCATCGTGAATACGAACCAGACGGTAGGTGTTACGCAAATCCAATTTCATGAATACTCACATGCGCTGAAGGAGCTCAAACACAGAGTTGATCAGGGGCAGAGGATATTTGTCTTTGACAGTTATAGCATTCAATTCCCGGTAATCAATGCACGGACGCAAGGATCAGTCCTTCTTCCCAACAAAAAAGAATCCTGCCCTAAGAGGGGCCCAATGAGGCCAGCGTTCAAAGATTCTTTAATATAGCTCTCCATCGCCTCCCTGTCCAGCCCAGAAATACTGTAGAGCCGGCTGGACAGCAGCCGCGCACCCGGGAGAAGGTCTATGGCACAGTCGTAAGAGCGATGGGGAGGTAAAGAAAGTGCTCTCGACTTGCTAAAGACCTCTCCGAGGTCACGATAGACCTCGGGTACTAGACTGAGGTCTGGTGGCTCTACCGGAGGGGAGGAGATGGGGAGTGACGGTGAACACTCGGCAGAGCTGAGACAGGAGGACAAACAGTACGGACTCCAGGAAGAGATGGAATTATGTCCCCAATTAATAATGGGGTTATGCTTTCTGAGCTACAGGAACCCTAGAACCACCGGGTGTGATGATTCAGGGAGAATGAAGAACAAAAGTATCTCCCGGTGGTTACTGGAAAGAAGGACGGAGACCGGCATTGTGCTTTCGGTAATGGAAGCTATGTTATCACCGGACAAAGTGATGATGTTAAGGGGCATGGGCAATTTGATCGTCGGGATGCCTACTTCCAGCACGAGCTGCGCAGAAACAAAATTTTGCTCTGCCCCTGAATCTATTAAAGCCATGACTCTCCTCTCGACCCCCAGCAACTGGATGAGGGCCGAAATGGAGAAACTATCGGGGGGGGGGGTGAAAAGATTTCCCGCCCATCAGACCCCCAATGGCTACTGACGGGCTGCGTCTTGGCTCTAGGTGGCACTTAGGCAGTGTGTGCTTCAAAGAGCCACAGTATATGCATGCGCCAGCTCTGCTTCACCACTGGTGCTCTTCCCGAGTCAGATGGGCTCGGCCGAGCTCCATGGGTTCGGAGGTAGAGTTGGCTCCACCTGCGTCAGTAGCCGAAGTGGGTGTGCGTGCACTGCGCGGGTGCACTGCGCGAGGGAGGTCTTACGCTCCCTCACGCACTCGCGGTATCGGTTGTCTAAACTGACAGCCTGATCAATAAGACCATCCGGGGAAGAGGGAACCGCATGAACCGCTAGGTCGTCGTGGAGGTTTTCGTTTAAACCCTGGAGGAAAACGCCGCATAGCCCAATGTCATTCCAACCAGGGTCCACCACAGCGGCCCGAAACTCCACAGAGTAGTCGGCGGCAGACCGACTCCCCTGATGGAGTGACATCACCCGGCTCATGATGTTACCCTCACTCTCTGTCCAGTCGAACACGCGGGCAAATTCATTAACAAACCTATCAAACGAATAGCTAGGACCCTCCGGACTGTTGAGAATGGACTGGGCCCAGCTGAGGCCCGGTCCCGCAGCAGGAGGGTCATGAAAAGAATTTTAGAAATATCGTCCGGGTATTCCACACCCACCTGTCCCAAATAAAGCCGAACATGGCAGAGGAATCCCTTACATTTCCCCACCTCCCCTGTGTATGGGCCAGGTGAGGAAACAGAGGTGGTTTGGCACACGGTGGAAGAAGCAGGTGGAAGGGTAGAATCCGGATGAGACATGTGGGTCAAATGCTCAGCGACCATGCCCAGCTGCTGCTGTGTAAGCACGGCAACCTGCCTCTCTGTGACATTGAGACAGTCTAAAGTGGAGTGTTCCACTGATGCCACTCCCACTGAGCTTGCACTCGGGCTGGCTCGTTCTGTCATGATTGGCAATAATGAGCAGCTCATGTACAGGGAACGACACCAGAGAAAATGCACGAAGAACACAGAGAAGCTGAGTAACCACAATTTATTGATTCAAAAAGAGGCTTAGTTAATGAAAGACGTCACTCACCAGAGGAGGACCCAGCCTGCAGGGGGAGACGAGAGCGGATTAGAATAGGAGGGAGACTGGTAAAGGGAAAATAGGACAGCATTCACGTGGGATGAGCAGGGAGCCCGGCAGTGGAACCGAGCATGAAACGGCAAATCAGGAGTGGATGCTGGTAGGCAGGAGTAGAGCTGGGTGGGGTGTCTGACCGGGTGGAATAGGCAGCTGAAGTGGTGATGAGGATGATGGGGCAGGTCAGAGCACAATGAACCCCGGAGACGCACCACGAAGATGGCAGCAACCCAACGAGCCAGCGCTGGAGCGTTCACAGACTGGTCCTATTCAGCGCTGGCAGAGAAGAGGTAGCAGTTGCGTCTAATCACGCAGGTGTGGTGATTGCCTGTGGAGCCGGGGGAAGTGTTGCAGGAAGGGAGGGGGAGTGTGCGCTCACCTGATCATGACAGCCACAGCATCTGAATTGGATTCAGGTCAGAACTTTGACTAGTCCACTCCAAAGTCTTTATTTTGTTTTTCTTAAGCCATTCAGAGGTGGACTTGCTGGTGTGTTTTGGATTATTGTCCTGCTGCAGAACCCAAGTGTGCTTCAGCTTGAGGTCACGAACAGATAGCCGCACATTCTCCTTCAGGATTTTTTGGTAGACAGCAGAATTCATGGTTCCATTTACCACAGCAAGTCTTCCAGGTCCTGAAGCAGCAAAACAGCCCCAGACCATCACACTACCACCACCATATTTTACTGTTGGTATGATGTTCCTTTTCTGAAATGCTGTGTTACTTTTACCCCGGATGTAATGGGACACACACCTTCCAAGAAGTTCAACTTTTGTCTCATCAGTCCACAGAGTATTTTCCCAAAAGTCTTGGGGATCATCAAGATGTTTTCTGGCAAAACTGAGACGAGCCTTTATGTTTGTTTTGCTCAGCAGTTGTTTTCATCTTGGAACTCTGCCATGCAGGCCGTTTTTGCCCAATCTCTTTCTTATGGTGGAATCATGAACACTGACCTTAACTAAGGCAAGTGAGGCCTGCAATTCTTTGGATGTTGTTATGGGCTCTTTTGTGACCTCTTGGATGAGTCATCACTGCACTCAGGGCCATTTTGGTCAGCAGGCCACTCCTGGGATGGTTTACCACTGTTCCATGTTTTTGCCATTTGAAAAACAGAGACAAACAACAACCTAGACAACATACAGAAGCCCCCAAGCTAAGATAACCATAGTAAATACATGATAAACAGAGATGCAAAAAACCATCCATCCATCCATCCATCTTCTACCGCCAGAAGGACTTAAAATAAACTGGAGGCTGAGCAAACACATAGTATGATTAATCGCGTTTTGCGATTAACTTGATTCAGCTCATGCATGTTCTTGGATTGTGGGAGGAAACCAGAGCACTTGGAGTAACCCACACAGCACAGGGAGAACATGCAAACTCCACCCAGAATGGCTCCCACCCCTGCCAACCTGGGGATTCAAACCTTTGACCTTCTAATTCTTAGGCAACAGTGCTGTACTGTACCATCGTACTGTCCTCCTTTTTCCTGATCAAAAGTGCACATAATATAAAATGCACCAAAATACCGATGTGCACAAGATTGCATGCTGCCACACTCCTTAAATGAGCCCACTCCTTCCAGCTCAAAGCCAGTGCACTACTGTCTACTGGTAATGAGAGGGCATGTTGCAAAGCGTAAAAAACAGACAATGCACAGACAGAAACTAACAAAAGCACTGGTGTGAGATGGGAAGCATAGCCCGCTGTCGACTGTCATCATCATCATCATCGTCATCATCATCATCATGGCGCTCAACTCAAGATGGCGCCCACAGTGGTCGCCATGGTGCTTTGCTGCGCCCTTCTTTGTGTGTTTTTGTCTGTCAATTGTGTGTCTGCCTGCTCTTACACCCGTGAGGAGCTGTTAAATATCAGGACTTTCACTCCTACGGACCTGCTTCCGGTTTTTTTGGCTCCTGCCGCCGATCTGATTCACTGTTTGGCTCGGAAGGTGAGGCGGCGAAGGAGAGGAAGGCGAGCGGGCGCTCTCGTTCGGCTCTGCTGGAGAGGCACGCGCACGCCCTTGCCTGGCATATTTCTAACCAATGCCAACTCTTTCTCTAACAAGGTAGATGAATTGAGACTGCTGATGCGATTTAAGGACCTCGCTTCCTCGTCTGCTCTCTGCTTCTCTGAGACCTGGCTCAGGGGGAATATACCGGACAGCGCGCTTCACCTCGATGGATTTCAGCTGTTTTGTTCTGATCGTGTCACAGAGCTCTCCGGTAAGTCTACAGGAGGAGGAGTCTGCTTTTACATCAACAGCAGCTGGTGCGCTGATGTAACGGTGATTTCCCAACACTGTTCTCCCGACCTTGAATATCTTTTCATTAACTGCAAGCCATTTTATTCCCCGCGGGAGTTCGCCTCATTCATCCTCGCCGCTGTGTACGTCCCGCCCGACGCGGACGCGCGCGAGGCTCAGCGCGCACTCGCAGATCACATTCAACATACGGAGCGGACTTTACCGGACTCCCTGGTTATTGTGGTTGGCGACTTTAACCAGAGCAATCTGAGCACGATCTCCCCCGATACAAACTGTTTATTAAATGCCCCACCAGAGGAGAGAACACACTGGATCACTGTTACACTACAGTGAAAGACGCGTATCGTGCTGTTCCCCGCGCTGCACTCGGACTATCTGATCACGTGATGGTCCACCTCATTCCCACATACAGACAGAGACTGAAGCTCACTAAACCTGTTGTGAGCACTACGAAGAAATTGACCAGTGAAGCTGGGGAGAAGCTGAACACGTGCATGGAAATAACTGACTGGGGCATGTTTAAAGGAGCCACGCATGATCTGGATGAGTACACGGACACTGTGAACTCATATATCCACTTTTGTGAGGAGAGCATTCTTCCATCGCGCACCAGGGTGAGGTACTCTAATGATAAGCCCTGGTTCACTGCTAAGCTCAGACAGATCAGGAAGGAGAAGGAAGCAGCGTTGAAAAGTGGAGACAGGGACTGCTACAGGGAGGTTAAATATCGGTTTAACAGAGAGCTGAGGAGAGCTGAGGAGAGCTAAATCTGTGTATTCTGAGAGACTCCAGCAGCAGTTCACTGCTAATGACTCGGCTTCTGTGTGGAGAAGACTGAGGCAAATCACCAACTATCGGCCTCAGGCTTCTAAAGGTCAGGATGACAAAGCCCTTTGTCAAAGACTGTCCCAACATTACGCCCATTTTGACACCTCGTCAGCTGTGTCCAACTCCCTCCCTCCCTCCAGCTCCACAGCTTCCTCGGTCCCTACTTCATCAAAAGCGGTCCCCCCTCCTCCCCCCCTGCCCTTGTCATCAGTGAGCAGGACGTGCACAGACAGTTCTCCAGACTGAACCCGCGCAAGGCCCCCAGTCCGGACGGCGTGTCTCCCTCCACCCTGAGACACTGTGCGAAAGAGCTGGCTCCTGTCTTCACAGACATTTTTAACACCTCCCTTAAGCTATGCCACGTGCCGACCTGCCTCAAATCCTCCACCATCATCCCTGTCCCCAAGAAGCCACGGATCACTGGACTTAACGACTACAGACCTGTAGTGCTCACCTCTGTAGTCATGAAGTCCTTTGAGCGCCTGGTCCTGCCCCACCTCAAGTCCATCACCACTCCCCTCCTGGACCCGCTGCAGTTTGCCTACCGAGCCAACAGGTCTGTGGACGACGCAGTCAACCTGGCCCTCCACTCCATCCTGCAGCACCTGGACTCCCCGGGAACCTACGCCAGGATCCTGTTTGTGGACTTCAGCTCTGCATTCAACACCATCTGCCCCGCTCTGCTCCAGGACAAGCTGTCCCTGCTCGACGTGCCTGACTCCCTCTGCAGGTGGATCACCGACTTCCTGACGGACCGGAGGCAGCATGTGCGGCTGGGGAAGACTGTCTCTGACTCTGTCAGCATCAGCACCGGATCACCCCAGGGCTGTGTACTTTCCCCCCTACTCTTCTCCCTTTATACCAACTCCTGCACCTCCAGCCACCAGTCTGTCAAGCTGATCAAGTTTGCGGACGACACCACCCTCATCGGGCTCATCTCCAACGGCGACGAGTCCGTCTACAGGAGAGAGGTGGCCCAGCTGGCGTCCTGGTGCAGCCGCAACAACCTGCAGCTGAACGCTGTGAAGACAGTGGAGATGATCGTGGACTTCAGGAAAGTCACAACCCCTCTGCCCCCCCTCACCCTCACAGGCTCTCCCATCACCACTGCAGATTCCTTCCGCTTCTTGGGCACCACCATCACCCGGGACCTCAAATGGGAGCCGACCATCAGCTCCCTCATCAAAAAGGCCCAGCAGAGGATGTTCTTCCTGCGGCAGCTGAGGAAGCTCAAGCTACCCACCAAGATGTTGGTGCAGTTCTACACAGCCATCATCGAGTCCATCCTCACCACCTCCATAACCGTGTGGTACGCAGGAGCCACTGCCAGGGACAGACTAAGGCTGCAGCGCGTCGTGCGCACTGCTGAGAAGGTGATCGGCTGCAAGCTCCCATCTCTCCAGGATCTGTACATCTCCAGGACCTGGAGGCGTGCAGGCCGGATCATAGCCGATCCTTCACACCCTGGTCACGTACTGTTTGCCCCCCTCCCCTCAGGTAGAAGACTTCGGTCCATTCAGACTAAAACCTCCCGGCACATGAACAGCTTCTTCCCCTCTGCCATCAGACTGCTGAACACTAAGTGACTTATTGACTCTCGTGCACTAATTACAGCAGCTCAACCAGACTCATGTCAATCATCACTGTTTCTGTTGCATTACCGTCTGCACTATGTGGTACTCCACAATATCTGCTGCTCACTAATATATTTAAAAACTGCTTTGACTAGTATTACTCATTCTTATTCTACACTTATTGCATGTATAGTTTTTTATTTCTTTTATCTTATCATGTTTAATGTTGCAGCATTGCACCGAGACAAATTCCTAGTTTGTGTACTACATGAACAATGGCAATAAATCTGATTCTGATTCTGATTCTGATCATAGCAGTCAGTCGGGGGTGACAATGACTGCTTCATTTAGGTCTAATCAGTTTCCGCCACGCAGCTCTGTCCTTCGCCTTCCGCTGCCAGAAATTCCTGACTTTGTTAACCCAGGCAATGTCCGAGCCGGTATGAGTTGCTTTCTGACTGACCATTTCATGAAACTGCTTGCAAAGTATTTGAGTACCGCTAGCTTTTGCTGGACTAGCGGCACATTCTTGGCAGATAGAGGTATTATCAGTGGCAAGGACAGGCCAAGACAAACTGACTCCAGTATCTGTTGCAGTGACTGACCAGATGATAGGTTTGTTTATCTCTGCTCTTTGTGTAGTGCATGTCACGATGCACCAGCTGGCAAAAGTCCACCACAGACCTTGCGACAGATGTGCTTATCTGCCAGGATGTCCAGTCTCACCCCGTGTAACTGGGCGTGGTCTACCACAGACCTGTGACAGATATTGTTTTTAGTTCTGCCAGGATGCCCAGTTTCACCCTCCACACCCTCGGAAGGGCGGGGTTGCCGGTTGAGATGCTGACAGCCTGACCCATGAGACAGGTAGTACCGGTTTTCATGGTTATCCGGTAGCAAGCAAACCAGTGCCTGACCTGACGATAAGACACCATACTGTCTTATGTAGACTGTCATAATAGGGCCCAAAATGTCTCAGGTTCACACTGGCTGCAGTGAGGTAAAAGTCAAACTAAATTTAAGAATAATTCAATTCATCCATCCATCCATCCATCCATCTTCTTCTGCTTAATCCTTTTCGGGTCGTGGGGGGGCTGGAGCCTATCCCAGCATCTTTGGGCGAGAGGCAGGGTACACCCTGGACAGATCGCCAGTCCATCGCAGGGCCAACACAGAGAGACAGACAACCATTCACTCTCACAGTCATACCTAAGGACAATTTAGAATCCCCAGTTTTGAGGCCAATTAACCTAACTTGCATGTTTTTGGCATGTGGGAGGAAACCGGAGAAATCCCGGAGTAAACCCACGCAGGCACGGGGAGAACATGCAAACTCCACACAGATCACTGTTGGTCAGGGGCTGGGATTGAACCCAGGATCCCCCGGCCAAGACTGAGTTGCTGTGCTGCCGCAGTGCTAACCACTCCGCCACCGCGCTGCCCAGTGCTAACCACTCCGCCAATCAACTTTATTTATATAGCGCCATTTCACAACAACAGTCATCTCATAGCACTTTCAACTGTAGGGGAAACCCCCACAATTGCAGAAAGACCCCAGCAATCAGACGATCTCCTGTGAGCGAGCACTTGGCGACGGTGGAGAGGAAAAACTCCCTTTTAACAGGACGAAACCTCCAGCAGAACCAGGCTCAGGGAGGGGCAGTCATCTGCTGTGATTGGCTGGGTGGTGAGGGGATAGAGAAGATGAAAAGAACAGACATGTAGAGAGCAAACAGCACGATGGGGACTCAATCTATGGGAGAGAACAAACAGATGTTAATGACCAGCAAAAATATTTCACTGAGAGTGAAGAAAGGAGGGAAGCCCAGTGCATTGTTGGAGGTCCCCTGGCTGTCTAAACCTATTAGCAGCATAACTAAGGGAGGGTTCAGGGGCACATGATCCCTCCCCAATTATAGGCAATATCAGAAAGGAAGGTTTTAACCCTATTCTTAAAAACAGAGATCGAGTCTGATTCCCGAATCCAGATTGGCAGCTGGTTCCACAGGAGAGGAGCCTGATAACTGAAGACTCTGCCTCACATTGTACTTTTGGAAATTCTAGGTATTACAAGTAATCCAGCATTTTGGGAGCATAGTGCTCTGTTAGGATAATAGGGTAGTATCAGATCTTTTAAATAAAAAGGGGCCTGATTGTTTAGAGCTTTGAAAGTGAGAAGAAGGATTTTAAACTTAATTCTAAACTCTATGGGAAGCCAATGAAGGGAGGCCAGAACCGGAGAGATGTGATCTGTCTTTCTAGTACCTGTTAAAACTCTTGTTGCAGCATTTTGGATCAGCTGATGACTTTTTAAAGATGTTTTAGGACAACCTGATAATTGCATTTTCTATACTGCCTCAACTTGTTTTTCTGATTTGGGATTGTATATGTGTCGTATTGACAACAGACTGTTGAAATAAATCTTTTTAAAAAATTGAAAAATGATATTTTATTTATAAAATCATACACCACTGCAAAACTTTTAGAAAGGTGCTCAATGAAAATCTACGTTTTCATCAAAAATTATAATTGTGAAGTCATTGTTTTAAAGACACACTCCAGAGTATATGAATCCCCTATAAAAACAAATCTGCATTGTCTAAAATGGTATCTTATGCCCTTTTTTTCTACAAAAAAAAAGTCTTTCATTGTCTTACAGTTTCATGTCAAAATCTTTTCACTTCTCCTCCTCCTTCAAATGCTAGGATCTGTGAATCGGCCCACCCACAGCCCACAAGGCTAATAGTGGCTAGCGCAACATTAAACAGCACAATTGCTGTGATAAAAAGACTTAACGGTTGAAGGACATGCCCAGTTGTATGCATGATGGCCCAGGATAATGACTGAAACTGCATCGGTCCTTAAAAGCAGTTTAATGGTAAAACCCATCTTAATTTGGATCAAGTTTTCAAAGCAGCTGTACAAAAATGCTAACTGGCCAGAGGATAACTTCAATCTATAGTTCTGCCCTCTTCCCCCGAGGCCAGAGATGGTTCTTAGTCCTGACTGGCTCAACACTACGGATTTGTGATGTCACCAAAAACAGTCTGTCTAAGCCTGCCTTTTTCCAAAGGGAGGAGCTAAACTGAAATTTCACAGCAGAAAAAACAGACATGACACCTTTGAGTGATTTAGCTTTTGAAATGTCTTGTAAGTCATAAAAACATTATGCTCCAGACATGGAAACAAGAGTTTTGGTGGTGTTGCTTTAAAAAGTAAAAACAGACTGCAGAGCATTGTCAAGGTGTGCTGTAAAACTGCAAACATCACTCTAAGCAACCGCCACTCGATGTATTGCACTAGGATCCTGAAGAAGGCCCAGCTGATCATAGACAACCCCAGCCACCACCTGAATTCTTGAGTTTGTGTTGCTTCCATCTGGTCAAAATGTAGAACAAACAGACGCTAAAGAAAAATTCTAAAATTCTTTTGTTCCTGCTGCTATTGGCCTTTTGAATAAGTGCATATAAATTTTAACTGTGTATACTTTAGTATTGTTGTTTAATTGTTTATTGTCTTGCTTGTGTGTTGTTGCTGATGGCTGCACAACAAATTGGATTCCCTTACCAACCGGGTGGGGACAGCTACTGTACATCGTGTAATGGATCCGTTCCCACTCTACGTTCATTTTGTGCATGATCATTTCTGTATGGTTCCAGCGTATTTTGAATGTCTCTCACTTTGCCGCACCATGTCACAGTAGAAACTGTCAAAGAAATCCTCTCGAGTCCAATGGTTCCTAGGGCGAGCCCCTACCAAAGTTCCTACCCCCTAAAATTGGTTCCTGGTTCCTGTAGTGGAAATGGGGGTTATTATAGTGGGGAAAGAGTAAGTGTGACACCTTTAGTTTTTAGATTCAGTATTAGTCTCTGTTGTGTTTTCAATTAACTCAGTAATTTCAGTCTCAATATTATCTGAACCTACTTGCATGCAAGTGTATTAGAATTAGTTCTTAAAACAGCTATTTTAAATCCAGATGATTAGTTGTCAAAAGCAATCTTGTTATATTGTGTTTCAAGTTTTTTTCTTTCCTTTTTTCCAGGAAAGTCCACCATACTACCAGAGGATGGTGTGGGTGAGTCCACCAGTGCCGTAAATGATTGTGGTCCTAGCAGGGACGCTGGGGTATCCTCTTCAGTCTGTCTCCATGACGAACATCCTACAGCTGCTGCAGAGAGACCAGCCAACCAGGGGACGGAGAAATGCATCCTAGACGACAGGAACCCTGAAGTTCCCTATGATGACGTTCCTGCTGAGAACCTACAGGTTCCAGTAGATGGTGAGTCTCCACACAGCAGTCATCTAAAATTTAAAACTATAAGCCTGTATGTGGGAGACATAGTGATGATAATACGTGATCTGTTGGCTTCTGGATGGAGGTGTAGATGGCATCTATGAGGACGTCCAGAGACCCGAGCCCCGTGGCAGCTGGAGCTCCAGTGAGTTTGAGAGTTACGATGAGCTGTCTGACAGTGAGGCCGCTCCCCCAGCACACAGCAGAAGCAAGGTAACACTTTTAAACCTCATTACCTTGAGTACAGTTACTGTATGAGTGAGGTTTTTTAAATTTCAGGTTTTGAATGACCATGTTTCAAAGTGCTGTGTAGCTGTTACTAATGGCAGATGGAGAGGGCAGTGGCTGCAAACCTTCTGTTGGCTTAGCTGGTCTGTTTACTTTTATATCACCCATCAACATGAATAAAGCTGATGTTTTGTTTCCTACATTGTTAGGGTGTAGCAGGATGATGTCATGCCGTACCTTGACGGCTGCCTTGTGACTGCAGTTTTCCTCTTTCCCACCACCAGTCACTACATGTGCTTTCACAGCAACAAGGTACCGATAGTGGAAATAATCAGTTCAGGACTTGGCATTGTCTTATTGAAATTAGTAGAGACGTCCCTGAAAAAGACGCTGCTTGGATGGCAGCATATGTTGCTCCAAAACCCGTATGTACCATTCAGCATTAATGGTGCCTTCACAGATGTGCAAGTTACCCATGCCATGGGCACTAACACACCCCCAAACCATCACAGATGCTGGCTTTTGAACTTAACACTGATAACAAGTTGGATGGTCCTTTTCCTCTTTAGCCCAGAGAACACAACATCTATGATTCTCTAAAACAATCTGAAATTTGGACGCATCAGACCACAGCACACTTTTCTACTTTGCATCAGTCCATCTCAGATGAGCTCAGGCCCAGAGCAACCAGCAATGTTTCTGGGTGTTGTTGATATATGGCTTGCATGGTAGAGTTTTTAACTTCAATTCAATTCAACTTTATTTATATAGCACCATTTCACAAGTCATCTCATAGCACTTTCAACTATAGGGGTAACCCCCACAATTGCAGAAAGACCCCAGCAATTAGGCGATCCCCTGTGAGCAGCACTTGGTGATGATGGAGAGGAAAAACTCCCTTTTAGCAGGAAGAAACCACCAGCAGAACCAGGCTCAGGGAGGGGCAGTCATCTGCTGTGACTGGCTGGGGGCTGAGGGGATAGAGAAGAAGAAAAGAGCAGACATGAAGAGAGCAAACAGCACGATGGGGACTCAATCTATGGGAGAGAACAAGCAGATGTTAATGACCAGCAAAAATATTTCATTGAGAGTGAAGAAAGGAGTGAAGCCCAGTGCATTGTTGGAAGTCCCCCAGCTGTCTAAACCTATTAGCAGTATAACTAAGGGAGGGTTCAGGGGCATCTGATCCCACCCTAATTATAGGCTAAATTAAAATCTGTGGGGATAAATTTGCAAGGAAAGGCAGTCTGGAGGAGCTTATGGTGGTCCACTCAGAGGAGAAACAATTTCAGGATAGCTGTCCATGTGAGAAACATAGCCAAACATTTGACTCCAAAAGAGGCTTGAAGGAGTATGATCTCCGAAACAAAAGAAATGGGCAGAATGCAGAAGAAGAGCCTATCACTGAACAGGAAGGACACCAGTGCTCAGACTTTGGAAAGTTCTTTGCAAAGTGGCACTGTCTCATTCGACACCAGCGTGAAAGCAGCTTCACAACAACTGAAAGAGACTCATTTCTCAAGGACCTACAGGCACTTGATAAATGTTGTAATTGATGTAGCAACAAACTGTGTTAACTGGCCCAGTTCATTACAATCATTGTAGCTTATGCTACTGGAGTGGTGACCTAGTTGATAGAGCATCTGCCCCACAACTGGGAGGTTAGGGGTTCAAGTCCCTGCCTGGTCATACCAAAGACCATTTAAAGATAGTACTTCCCACCTTCTAGCTTGGTGCTCAGTGTAGTAGAATGGGCAAAGGAGAAGTTGTTTGTGGTGGTGCCTTGCATGGCAGCGACCCCTCTGATTCTACATGTGATTAACATTGTTGATAGGAGAAACATAATTTCGTTCTGCTGTACATGGTTGGCTGTATGGACTGAATGACAACAGAGATAGCTTCTTCTTCTTATGCACCAACAGAAGTTGCCGAAGAGAAGAAGAAAGACAAGTTCTATAGAGACCTTGAGAAGGTTCATTGGACCATCTCTCAAAATGACATCCGTGTTCTCCTGGGTGACTTCAGCGCTCACACTGATGTCTGGCCAAACACAATCGGCAAACATTCGTACCATGCAGAACCAAACAGCAATGGAACACATCTTCTTGACTTCTGGGCCCCCCAGGAGTATGTGATCGGCAGCACCCTCTTCAAGCATAAAGAAATCCACAATGCCAGCCGGTGTTCTCCAAAAGGCGATGTTTCCACCCAGATTGATCATATTTGCATCGACAAATGCTGGCAGCACTCCCTCTTGGATGTGCAAAGTTTTCATGGCGCTGACATTAACACGACACACTATTTGGTAAAAGGTATTTTACAGCTGAAATTGTCTGCTTAAAGGAAAAAGAAAAGAGCCCCTCTGCCTGACCTAGAACTCCTGAGAAACGGCAAGAAAGTAGTAGAATTTCAAGACAAGCTCTGTGCCCACCCTTTGGAGACTTCCCTACCTACCTCATTAGATGAAGGCTGCTCTTGTGTCAAAGATGGTTCCACTCTGCATCCAAAGAAATACTTGGCCAGGAACCGAGAGTCCATCATAACCTGCAGAAACCAAGGCCCTAATTGAGAAGCATAATATTTTGAAGAAATGCAAACAATCTGAGATAAACCGTCAACATTACTCTTGTCTCAAAAAGCAAGTGAAAAAAACGTTAAGGATGATGAGAAGTGGGCAGCTGCAAAACTACAACAAACAGCTAACATTGGGAACTAATGTGAAATGTGGCACAATATCAAAAGACCTATCCAGTAAAACACAGAAAAATACCACTGCAGTCCGCGATAAAGAGGGAAACTTAATCAACATACATAATGAGAAGCTTGACAGGTGGAAGGAGTACTTCGACAGACTCTTAAATCCCAGCACTAGTGTGATCTTACCAGAAATCCCGCCTCCAGATCCTATTGATGAAGATCTTTTCCTCAGTCTACCAATGTATCCCCCCCACAGTTGAGGAGATACGTAAAGCGTTTACGAAACTCAAGAATCATAAGGCCTTTGGTATTGACCAAATCAGTAATTAGGAACTTCGATACGGAGGTGAAGCCACTGTTGAGAAACTGGTTACAATATTTGCGAAAGTCTGGAATCTGGAGCAAGTGCCTTCTGATTGGTTGAAAGGTGTTATAACAAAAATTGGGAAGATGGGCAACCTCTCCTATTGTGAGAACAACAGCGGTATCACGCAACAGTGTGTTGGCTTGAAGCTGTTCCAGGTCATTGTCATCATGAGATTTTCAGATGGAATTGAGTCCCTGCTCTTAGAAAACCAAAATAAGCCACTCTGAAACCAAAGTGGCTCCAGACAAAATTGCTCCTGCATAGACCGGCTGTTTTTGCTGAGGGTCATTATCAAACTTGCCCTGGCATATAACCTTCTACTTTATATAAACCACTTAGATTTCAAAGCAACCTTTGCTTCTGTGAACAGAGAGTACATGTGGTCTGCCCTTAAGCATTATGGAATCCCTCCAAAGCACACTACTCCCAAAAAGTTACTGTATGGATACGTATATGACTTTCGGGTGAAATTTATGTAAAATGTATGAAGTTCACACTACAGTGATATTATATCATGAAAGTAGGGCATTTAAGTAGAAGCATGCAATGGTGATTTCCTCATCTCAAACAATTTATTGTAACAAAAGCCAATAACAGTGGTGGATATACCACAACAAAAAATGTCAGTGTCTCAATAACTTGTCATGTGCCTTTGAGCATCAATTACAGCTTGACAACAACATCTCATGCTGTTCACAAGTTTACTTATTGTCTGCTGAGGCATAGCATTACACTATTCTTGAAGGGCGGCCCTCAGGTCATTGAGGTTGTGGGTACAGGGTTACGAGCCTCTGCACAGCAACTCTGCTGATCCCACAGGTTTTCTATGGGATTCAGGTCTGGAGAAAGTGCAGACCACTCCATTTGAGGTACCCCAGCCTCCAGCAGCCATTCCCTAATGACGCAACCTCGATGAGCTGGAGCATTGTCATCCATGAAGATGAAATTAGGCCTGTGTTTGTGCAGGGGCACAGTGACTGGATTAATTATGTTATTCAGGTAGTATTCGCTTGTCACTCTACCATTCACAAGATGTAGGGCAGTTCTGTATTGACTAGACACACCTACCCAGACTGTAACACCACCACCACTAAAGGCTCGTCTGGTGACAACAGCTGCTGATGCATAGCACTCTCCTTGACGTATCCAACATCATTGGCTGCCATCGTTTCTGCTCAGTGTGAATTGACTTTCATCAGAGAACAGGACTGAGGCCCACTGGTCCCTTGTCCAGTGTAAATGCTCCCGAGCCCATCCAAAACGATCATGCCTATGCCTGGTGGTGTGGTCAGGTACCATTACAGGTGATCTAACATGTAGACCTACCTGTCTCATGGGTCAGGCTGTCGGCAACTCAACCAGCATCCCTGCCCTTCCGAGGGCGTGGCGGGTGAAACTGGGCTTCCTGGCAGAACTAAAAACAATATCTGCCACAGGTCTGTGGTGGACCACTCCCAGTTACATGGGGTGAGACTGGACATCCTGGAAGATAAACACATCTGTCGCAAGGTCTGTGGTAGACTGTGCCAGTCGGTGCATCGTGACATGCACTACACAAAGAGCAGAGATAAACAAACCTATCATCTGGTCAGTCACTGCAACAGATACTGGAGTCAGTTTGTCTTGGCTTGACCTTGCCACTGATAATACCTTTATCTGCCAAGAATGTGCTGCTAGTCGAGCAAAAACTAGCAGTACTCAAATACTTTGCAAGCAGTTTCATGAAATGGTCAATCAGAAAGCAACTCATACCAGCTTGGACGTTGCCCAGGCTTAAAAGGTCTGCACTGATCTGTTCACACTTCGACAGGAAGCGAAAACTAAGCTAGGAGCAGGAAGACAAAAGAAGAGGAAAACAGCAGCATTGTGTGTAGCAGAATGGAATGTATGCACTCAGTTGGACAGAACAACATCACAGCGCCCAGAAAGACAGACCGCGTTTGTGGCCCTGGAAATGAACAGGTACAATGTAGACATAGCTGCACTTAGTAAAACAAGATTGCCTGGATATGATAGCTTGGAAGACCATGGGTACATCTCCGGTGCCAATCAACAACAGGATAATGATTATGAGACTCCCACTACAGCGGAAGATGTATGCCACACTCATCAGTGTACAGTATATGCCCCAACAATGACCAACACAGAGGAGGTGAAGGAAGAGTTCTACAGTGATTTACGTGAGACTATCAGGCATGTACCGACTGATGACAGGCTGATACTCGTTGGAGATTTTAATGCCAGAGTTGGTTCGGACACCGAGAAATGGAAAGGAGTGCTAGGCAGTCATGGAGTAGGCAAGTGCAATGCTAATGGAGAACTTCTACTTGCACTATGTTCAGAGTACAACCTTGTGATAACCAACACTCTATTTAAGCACAAGGACACACACAAGAAGACATGGATGCACCCAAGATCCAAGCACTGGCACTTGTTAGACTACATCATAGTCAGGCAGAGAGACATAAGGGATGTATTGGACACCAGAGCAATGAGAGGCGTGGACTGTGGTACTGATCATGTTATGCTGAGATCTAGATTAAGGATTTGGAGACGAAAACAGCACTGCAGGACAGGTGCAAAGCCACCACGGAAGCTAAACACTAGTGCACTGGAAGGCCAAAAGAAGCAGGAAGGACTTACACAGGAAATGGATAAAAACTTGAAAGACTGGGACAGCAACAACTCAGAGAATGACATAGAAGAGAAATGGGCAATACTGAAGGATAAGGTCTATCAGACCGCGAGTGATGTATTAGGCTACCCTGAGAGGAAACATCAAGATTGGTTTGATGAGCACGATGAACACCTGAAGAAACTACTAGAAGCGAGGAATACAGCTAGGCAGGAAAACCTACAGTGTAACACAAGGTCGAAGAAGAAGAAATACTCAAAGGCTCAGAGTTAGCTACAGAAGTACACCAGAGAGTGAAGTCTAACTGGTGGGATGAAAAAGCGGAGGAACTTCAAACTGCAGCAGACAGGAAGGACATGAAAACATTCTTCATGGGTTTGAGAGAAATCTACGGCCCTAAACCAAGAGGATTGATCCAACTAAAGGCTATGGATGGTGAAACGGTTTTGCAGGAGAAAGACAAGATCCTGGACAGATTTGCAGACCACTTTGACCAACTACTAAACAACCCTGGAGATCTCACTGAAGATGCTAAAGAAGCTCTAGTGCAGCAACCAGCTGTATCAAGTCTGGATGAACCACCAAATTTTGATGAACTCATGGCAGCTATCAGGACAA
This sequence comes from Pholidichthys leucotaenia, assembly GCA_020510985.1. Taxonomy (NCBI): domain Eukaryota; kingdom Metazoa; phylum Chordata; class Actinopteri; order Cichliformes; family Pholidichthyidae; genus Pholidichthys; species Pholidichthys leucotaenia. The sequence goes on from CM035843.1 coordinate 422,180,160, forward strand.
CACAGGATGGTAAAGCTCCAGGAAGGTATGGAATTCCAGCAGAAGTGTGGAAATTTGGTGGTGTTCAGCTGACCAACTGCCTGCACAAGCTCATCCAAGAGATATGGGATGCCCAGAAAGTACCTCAAGACTGGAAGGATGCAAGTATTGTGCCTTTGTTCAAGAAAGGTGACAGGAAAAATTGTGGAAATTACCGAGGTATATCACTGCTAGCCACTGTTGGTAAGATTCTTTCACATGTACTACTGAACAGACTGAATGAACACATCTCACAGAATGTACTACCGGAAACCCAGTGCGGCTTTAGAAGTGGAAGAAGCACAATGGACACAATTTTCTGCTTGAAACAGGTTCAAGAAAAATGTATCGAATAGAACATGCCGCTTTATGTAGTCTTCATAGACTTCAGTAAAGCCTTCGATACTGTTTTGCGACAAGGACATTGGCAGGTAGTCAAGAAATATGGCTGTACAGAGAAGTTTGTCAGCCTGATCGAGGCACTCCATACAGATATGCAAGCAAACGTGGCAATGAGTGGTTCAGGATCTAAAGACTTTTCAGTAAGCAACGGGGTGAAACAAGGGTGTGTGCTGGCACCTACACTTTTCTCGCTATATCTGGCAGCCATGCTTGAGGTGGCCTTCAAAGACACTTCAGAAGGAGTATACATTCAAACAAGGAAAGAAGCAGACTTGTTCAATGTGGCACAGTTTAAAGCCAAGAGTAAGACATCAATAAAGGTAGTAAGAGAAATGCTCTTTGCAGACGATAGTGCTCTAGTTGCACACAGTGTGGAAGATATGCAATCTTTAGTGGAGAAATTTGCAAGAGCAGCTAGCCAATTCAGCCTCCAAATCAACATCAAGAAGACAGAGTGCCTTTATCAATCACCAAAGTTCCAATTATCAACATCACTACCAGAAGAGCTCAGCATTGGTAGAGAGCCACTAGTCAAGTGCAAGACTTTCAAGTATCTAGAGAGTACTGTTTCAGAGAATGCTAGGCTGGAGGATGAACTATCTCCCAGAATGGGAAGAGCAAGCGCTGTGTTTGGAAACTTGAGGGAGAGACTGTGGAGCAATCGACATGTGTCTATCCGTGTGAAATGCAAAGTGTACAGTACTGGCTACTCTATTGTACGGTGCTGAAACTTGGACTGTCTACAGAGTGCAGGTAAAGAAACTCCACGCATATATGATGAGACAGCTTCGAGCCATAATGAACATCTCATGGAAAGACAAGATAACCAACATAGAAGTGTTGAAACGAGCTGTTTTTTTTGTTTTTTTTTTTGTTACTTATTTGTACCCGTAGGTAGACTTGGTTTGCAGTCTGGTGACAAGCCACCGGCTGCTGGTCGCTGCGTGCGCGAGCGCCCTAAACCTACATGTTTTTGGTATGCGGGAGGAAACCGGAGAAATCCCGGAGTAAACCCGCGCAACACGGGGAGAACATGCAAACTCCACACAGCTCACTGTTGGTCGGGGGCTGGGATCAAACCCACGATCTCATGATCCCCGCTGTCCCCCGGCCAAGGGTAAAACTGTGCTGCCACAGTGCTAAACCACTGCGCCACCGTGCACCCAAAAACTCATCCCCTCCTTCGAGCCGGATTCGAACCAGCGACCTAAGGATGCCTGTTATTCACTCTACAGTCCTCTGCTCTACCAACTGAGCTATCGAAGGGAGTTTACCATCAATGGAGGACATGCTAATACAGATGAACCTGAGATGGCTCGGACATGTTGAGAGGATGGACCCCTCGGCAGTTACTCTACTCGCAGTTATGCAAGAGCAAACGCAATCAGGGTAGACCAAGGCTTAGATTTAAAGACACTGTAAAAAGAAACTTGAAGAAGTTGGATATAGACAAGAGTTCCTGGCAGTGGAAGGCTAAGGACAGAGCTGTGTGGAGGAATCTGATCAGACCTAAATGAAACAGTCATTGTCTCCCACGACAGACTGCTATGATGATGGAGCATGCATACCATGCTGATGTAAATGGTTTCATTTGTAAATGGTTTCATTCAGACCATGGTTTCAAATGGTCTGAGTTACTGTATGTTATGAGTTATGTTATGAGTTATGCAAAAAGTATTGAATCATTGAACAGCTGGAAATTTGCATCCAGAAGGTTAGCAAAGGTCAAATTGAGTTCACCTGTAAAGGTTATGCTGCTTTTTAAGTGCATCTTGAAATTTCATCCAAAAGCTAAATATCCCTAACTTTTTGTGAGCAGTGTACAGTGGCATGAGAAAGTAATTGCCCCCTTCCCGATTTCTCATTTTTTTGTATGTTTGTCACGCTTAAATGTTTCAGATCGTCAAATTTAAATATTAGACAAAGATAACACTGGTAAACACAAAATGCAGTTTTTAAATGAAGGTGTTTATTATTAAGGGGAAAAAATCCAAACCTACATGGCCCTGTGTGAAAAAGTGATTGCCCCCTACACCTAATAACTGGTTGGGCCACCCTTAGCGGCAACAACTGCAATGAAGCATTTGCGATAACTGGCAATGAATCTTTTACAGCGCTGTGGAGGAATTTTGGCCCCCTCATCTTTGCAGAATTGTTGTAATTCAGCCACATTGGAGGGTTTTCGAGCATGAACCACCTTTTTGAGGTCATGCCACAGCATCTCAATCAGATTCAGGTCAGGACTTTGACTAGGCCACACCAAAGTTTTCATTTTGTTTTTATTAAGCCATTAAGAGGTGGACTTGCTGGTGTGTTTTGGATCATTGTCCTGCTGCAGAACCCAAGTACACTTCAGCTTGAGATCACGAACAGATGGCTGGGCATTCTCCTTCAGGATTTTTTGGTAGACAGCAGAATTCATGGTTCCATTTACCACAGCAAGTCTTCCAGGTCCTGAAGCAGCAAAACAGCCCCAGACCATCACACTACCACCACCATATTTTACTGTTGGTATGATGTTCCTTTTCTGAAATGCTGTGTTACTTTTATGTCAGATGTAATGGGACACACATCTTCCAGAAAATTCAGCTTTTGTCTCATCAGTCCACAGAGTATTTTCCCAAAAGTCTTGGGAATCATCAAGATGTTTTCTGGCAAAACTGAGACAAGACTTTATGTTCTTTTTGCTCAGCAGTGGTTTTCGTCTTGGACCTCTGCCATGCAGGCCATTTTCGCCCAGTCTGTTATGGTGGAGTCATGAACACTGACCTTAACTGAGGCAAGTGAGGCATGCAGTTCTTTGGGTGTTGTTATGGGGTCTATTGTGACCTCTTGGATGAGTCGTCGCTACACTCTTGGGGTAATTTTGGTCGGCCGGCCACTCCTGGGAAGGTTCACAACTGTTCCATGTTTTTGCCATTTGTGGATAATGGCTCTCACTGTGGTTCGGTGAAGTCCCAAAGCTTTAGAAATGGCTTTATAACCTTTTCCAGACTGATAGATCTCAATTACTTTGTTTCTCATTTGTTCCTTGATTTCTTTGGCTCGCAACATGATGTCTAGCTTTTGCGGATCTTTTGGTCTACTTCACTTTGTCAGGCAGGTCCTATTTAAGTGATTTCTTGATTGAGAATAGGTGTGGCAGTAATCAGGCCTGGGTGTGGCTAGAGGAATTTAACTGAGCTTTCCAAAGATGTGATAAACCACAGTTAATTTGTATTTTAACAGGGGGCGGGGGAGGTCACTTTTTCATGCAGGGCCATGTAGATTTGGATGTTTTTTACCCTTAATAATAAACACCTTCATTTAAAAACTGCATTTTGTGTTTACTTGTGTTATCTTTGTCTAATATTTAAATTTGTTTGATGATCTGAAACATTTAATTGTGACAAACATATAGTACAAAAAAATGAGAAATCAGGAAGGGGACAAACACTTTTTCACACTACTGTATACTAATATCTTCATGGTGTTCTATTGTAACACTAAGCGTGGTTCACGTAGGTGACGATCTGACCGACTGGTTCGAGGTGAAGTGTGGAACTGGTCAAGGTGATATCCAAGCGCCACTTATCTTTTATGTTGTACTCAACTAGGTCATGGAGCAGGCCATTCCAGTAAAATCTCTCACGAGTGGCTTCCTGCTCAGAAACCGGAAGAGCTCCAGGTACCCTGCCGTTTTCATCACTGACCTGGATTATGCAGACAACATTGCTGTTGTGAGTGACCCCCACAACAGACTGGGACAAGCAGAGTGCTCAGCTGGAGCAATTGGCAGAACTAACTAACTAACTAACTAACTAACCTGCACTTATATAGCGCTTTTCTAGTCACAAAGACCACTCAAAGCGCTTTCATTAATACTAACCCTCTATTCTAAGGGCCTATAGGAAACAGATATCTAGGGACAATTTAGAACAGCCAATTAACCTAACATGCATGTCTTTGGCATGTGGGAGGAAACCGGAGAAATCCCGGAGTAAACCCACGCAACACAGGGAGAACATGCAAACTCCACACAGATCACTGTTGGTCGGGGGCTGGGATCGAACCCACGATCCCACGATCCCCACAATCCCCCGGCCAAGGGTAAACTGTGCTGCCGCAGTGCTAACCACTGCGCCACCGTGCAGCCAACGAACAATGAGATGTGTGTATTGATGTCAATAGGCAGCCTCCTTTTGTCTAGCTTTTTCCTGCCAGTAATCTTCCTATTATTATGGGTGACTCTCAAATGCAAATGTCTTCCTGTCAGTAATCCTCCTATTGATGTGGGTGACTCTCAGTTCGCTGCATATTATTTCATGCCGCCACACTGGTGACCCCGAGAAAGCACATGCTTTGTGCAACGCAACTTTCTGGTCTGGACAGCCACACTGGTGACCCGACCAAGAAAAGAACACGCTGACAACGAACGCAGCACCCGGCGGTGATTCTCCGACGACAAGCGAACGCAGCAACCTGACACAAATGATCCGCCCTCCCTTCTGCTACAGGGAGACCTCGACGTAGAACCACCACCAGGCGAAACTCTCCGGAGATCACCCACGACCGGGAAAGCTGCAGAAAGCTTCATGGTGAGATCTGCACGCCTGAGATCTGCACATCCACGCTGGGACCGGCCGCCGTCACAGCTCCTCCACACGAGAGCGCACGCACCTCGTCCTCTCTCCACGACGGCGATCTCCAGGGCCGACGGAGAACGCAGCGCGTGGACCTGAACGCACCATGACCGAACTACAGCAACAGCTCAACAGGGATGACCATCGGCGCCGACGACGCTGATCTCCATCAAGCTCCCTGACCCTGACTCGCCTCTACAGCGGTCCTGCCATGCACCGAACCCCACACGCACACAGGGGGTTATGAGGACAGCGCACCATGCACGGGACAATACCGGCTCCACACAGACCGCCATCGTCCTTCGCCGCTGCACACAGAACCTTCAGGGCTGCTCACACACCTGAAGCACGCACGCAGCTCGCTCACAGGATTTTGTACAGGTCTCAGCCATGGCGCACAAAGGGAATTCAGCCATCAGCTGTCCCCGAGGGCTTTAGGGCTGCGCGCGTGCACGTAAAGCCAACACGCCAAGTCCCTCACCCAGCTGCAGCTCCTTTTTTCTCACAGCCGCTACGCAGCCTTGCAGCTCCTGTTTTTCTTCATAGCCGCGAGAGGAGTCAGAGACAAATTTTTCTTCGCACAGCCGCTGTGGACCTCCGCCACGTTCAACGGGACAGCCCCTCAACATTGCGGATCCACAGGCAATTTTTGCGCGGCCCAAACAATTTCGCCGTCCTGGGCCGGCACTTGCTACCCCCACCCCCCTCCCTCCACCTCCGACTGCACAGAGCTTTCCCTGCTCGCTACCAAAGCTGGACTATCGAGGCCTCAGCTTCCCGCTGAGCCCTCTGGGGTGAGTACTGTGGGTGACCCCCACAACAGACTGGGACAAGCAGAGCGCTCAGCTGGAGCAATTGGCAGAACAATGAGATGTGTGTATTGATATCAATAGGCAGCCTCCTTTTGTCTAGCTTTTTCCTGTCAGTAATCCTCCTATTGATGTGGGTGACTCTCAAATGCAAATGTCCATGCCTACTGCTGTGAATGCATTGTCTGTAGTGGGGTATTTAAACTGCATCTCTCTGTAACTCTTTCTCTCTCTCTCTGACGACTGCTCAACTGACCACACGATTGCCTGAGAGCCTGAGAGCTCGCTCCGGCGCGCCTGCACGGCGCTGGGGTGAGTTCTGTGATGGCGGTATGATTAATAAAATCCCTCAAAAACTCACAGTTCCACAGTTCGCCACTTATTATTTCATGCCGCCACACTGTCATCAATCGCTCACCCCTGGGCCTCCAAGATCCCACCTCCCTGATAGCTGATGGCGGCAGGAAAGCTGGACTAAACATCACTGCAGGCTAGACCAAAACTATGCTTATCAGGCAATTCCACAATCAGCGCCCATACCATTTTTCAGAAATGTTTGACATTGTGCACAAAGGAGAGGTTCTAGAGCAAGTGAACTTTTTCGATACCTTGGTTCTACCATCTCTAGTAATGGTTGTCTTGACAGAGAGATAAATATTAGAATTGGTGTAGTGTCCAATGTATTTAACTCGCTCATCCGTCTATGGAACAACAAAGGAGTATTGTTTGGCATGAAGATCAAAACTTAGGAGTGCAGAGTTATTCCCCCTCTTCTCTATAAGTTTATTTATTTATATAAGGGACAGTGCATATTAATGAACACAAGACATGTAAATATGTCATGATCCTAGAACACGGGCGGGCACCGTGTCCAATTTCCCGTCATAGTTTAGTCTTGTTGTTTATTTCCTTGTTCATTCGTATCTGTTGCAGTCATGTCTTTTATTGTCCTGTTTATTTATAGTGTTAGTTTGGGGTTATGGTATTATTTGTGTTTCTTGGGGGTATGTTATGTTAGTTTGTATTCTTTGGTTATTGACTCATTTATAGTTATTTCTTTACTGGTTGTGTTTGTATAAGTTTTCTTTGTATCATTATTTTGTATCCCGGCCATGGAGGCGCTGTGACAGCTTGTGCGTCATTTCCGGGTGTCAAGTTCTGCTCACGGGCTGTCACAGCTGCCTCCAATTTGGTAATTTCCCCCACTCATGATCCCACAGCTGTTTTCATTTGTGTGTGGACTATTTAAGACGGTTGGGAAGACTTGGTCTTCGCAGCAGTCTTAAGGAAATGTCCTGTAAGTGTGCATTTTTGTTACTTTGTTTTTGCTTTAATAAATGTTGCAACCCACAGCTCCTGCATTTGGCGTCTCTGTTTGCCCTTGGAGAGGGCTGTTCGTGACAGAAAACTGCTGCCAGTTAGGATGCCAGTGACTGAGTTGTTTTTTTCTTTTTTACATTTTTCTCCATTTCATTTTGTGTGCGTGTCATCTTCCCTGCCAAGGTTGTCCAGGCAGAATGACACAATCGGGCACTGACTGGAGCTGGTTTGGCCTGTGCGGGGCTCTGTTTTGGGCGGCGGGAGCGGTGGAAGACTTAATCTCCGACGTACGCTTCACCCGCACCCCCGAGGAAGCCCTGGGAATTCTGGAGATTGCAGCAGAGATTATTGTGCTGTATCCCAGCCTGCAGAACTATCCAGAACTCACGGGTCTCCTCATTTCTGTGCCCAATCTCCAACACTTGTTCCGTGGGCTGATGAGAAGTCCTCCACCGTCTGCACTGGCACCGATCCCAGTGCAGACACCTACAGCCTCCCGCCACTCACCAGTTCCGAGACGGACACGCCCAGCCTCTCTCCGCCACCCAGCTGTGGTTCTTCAGAGGAACTCCTCCTCCACAGCTGTGAATTCGGCCGCTGGCACCATGCACGCAGGGCCGGCTCCTCCCAGGTCAACATTGGTGCCCCGGCCCACGGCACGTTGCGAGAGGAGATCATCTGGGCCTCCAGCAGCAGCTTCCACCACAGCCTGGGAAATAAGGCAAGTAACTTTTCATTGTCAAGCTCTCACAGATGAATTGCCTTGCCCTGTTCCCGGTAGGGGGGCTCAGCTGCAGCCACATAATGTGGCTGACCTCTCCCCATCTGCTGCTGCTGCATCTACTTCACCTCCATCTTCTGTGTCTCCCTCTGTTTCCTCTGTATGTCCGCCTGTCCTGGCAGGGAGCCACCTGTGGGGGGACCTGCTGTTCTGGAGACCCCGGTCTGGGTCCAGCAGTCATTGGATGGAAGAGGAAAGGGTGCACTCCACATCCCAAAGCCTGAGCCGACTGTTGAGAGTCCACTGGCTTCGGCTACACAGAATCAAGCGCCAGCGGTGAGCCAGCCTTCAGCTGCCATGCCAGACGAGCCACCTGCTTGGGCTGCTTCACCTGGGGGTTCTGGGACTGCACCTTCCATTGTGCCTGCTGCAGGGGCCGCCACGGCAGAGCCGGAGTTGGACCTCCAGAGGGTTTGGGATGCTTCTACCTGGATTGACGGAGTCCTGGACGGAAGTGGAGCTTGAGCTCAGGCAAGTGCTCTTTTTTTGTTTTCACTCTATCTGTTTTGGAGAGATCTTGCCTGGCTCTTGGTGGGGAGGGCCAGGTGCAGCCGTCAGCTGCACCTGAGCTCACCTCACCGGGCTCCACTGCCTCCGGTGACTCTGATCCTGTGTCTATGTCCCCCCCTGTCGGAGCTTTTTCCTGGGGTCACTGTGGAATGTCCAACTTCACCAGAGGTCTCCGTGGGTGCTGCACCTCAGCCCGAGGCCTCCGTGGGTGCTGTGCTTCAGCCTGAGATCTCTGTGTGTGCTGTTCCCTCTCCGGTCAAGGTCTCCATGGGTGCTGCTCCCCCGCCGTCTTGACCATCGTGGGTGCTACGCCCCAGTCTGAGTCCATCGTGGGTGCTGCACCCCAGCATGGGTCCGTGGAGGGTGCTGCATTCCAGCCCAGGGGCCACCATGGGTGCGATGCCTCAGTCCGAGGCCACCGTGGGTGCGACGCCTCAGTCCAAGGCCGCCACGGGTGCTGCTGTCCCACTGTCTATGGTCTCCGAGGGTGCTGCTGTCCCGCCATCCGTGGTCTCAGAGGGTGCTGCTGTCCCACCGTTTTTGGTCCCCATAGGTGCAGCCATGCCCCAGCCCGGTGCTGCCATGGGTGCAGCCATGCCCCAGTCCGGGGCTGTTGTGGGTGCTACGCCCCCGTCTGCGCCTAAAGTCACCAGGGGTCGACTGTCGTCACATGAGGTTGCCGCCGACCAGCCACCCTCATGGTCCGCCATCCATGGTGCGTCCCTGTAGTCCGTCAGAAGCAGGGGTTCCAGCTGCCACCTCTGGGAGGGGTGTCATGCCCTGTGGTTCGGTGGCTCAGGGACATTGGAAGATCACCCAGCTGGTCTTCCAGGGTAGTCCGTTGGTGTTGGGACGATGAGAGGCCACCCAATGGACTACATCTCCAGCTGTGGTGGCTTTAGAGTTCGGGGAGGCCACCTGATTCATGCCATCATAAGCTCCAGCGGTCCTGGGACTCTGGGAGACCCCCTGAACTGCCTCACCCGTTCACTCTCCAAGAGTTTGTCACCACCGTTTTTGGTTCTTCTGTGGGTCATGAGTGCTTTCTTTTTTTTTTTTTTTTTTTTTGTGTTTGTTTGCTTGGTCTCAGTCCCTCCGTGCCTGGGTCCCCCCCCCCCCCCACTTAGTGGGTTGTTTTTCTTGTCGGGGAGGATCTTATGTGTGGGATTTTTTTTGTGATGTTACCCTGGGGTGTCTGGGTTTTACCCTTTGTGGCGGGGGCGCTGTCATGATCTTGGGGCACGGACGGGCACCGTGCCCAGTCTCCCGTCATAGCTTAGTCTTCTTGTTTGTTTATTTCCTTATTCATTCATATCTGTTGTAGTCGTGTCTTTTATTGTCCTGTTTATTTATAGTGTTAGTTTGGGGTTATGGTCTATGGGTTATGGTAATAAATGTTGCAACTCACAGCTCCTGCATTTGGCGTCTCCATTTGCCCTTGGAGAGGGCCGTTCATGACAAAATATGCAGCATACAAGATTATAGCTGAAGCTAATTTCCATCTCGTGTCCCCTGGCCTGCCAATGTCAGCCACATAAAACAGATAGCACAATACAACAACAATAAACAACACAACAATGATAAAGCAAATAACACAATGCAACAATAATAACAATAGCAGTAAGACTGCACACTGATAGAAAGAGAGAAACAAACAAAGTTAAGATGAATATTGTTGATCTCAGACCAGCAAGAAGTACCACAGTGACCAAAGTGTTACTCGGGATGTTTAAGTGTAAAGTGCTAAGGTGCATCATGTAGTTTAGTAAAGTGTGTTTGTAGAATTATATGATGCATGAATTTAAAGTGCTTAGTGAATTGCACGCGGCTCTATTGCACATGTTTCAGCACATACAGACCTGTGTGTGCTAATGATATTGCACCAGGTTTGCATACATGGTTAAATCCATGTACACAGGGTTATTGAAGTTATGCAAATTAGCATGCAAGCATGCGTACACAAACAATCACGGACACACACACATGCCTAGGTCATATGACGGTCATAAATCTGGTCTGTTTTCAACAAATTGATAACACATAATTACTACACATGTCACTGGTGTTGGACATGTACACAAGTTTGAGATGATATGAGTCACTCCTTCACTTCATTCTTAAAGGTGGCAAAGCTGGAGCTTTCCCTGGCAGGAAGTGGTATGGTGTTCCATAAAGTAATACCATGAAATGAAAAGAACATTTTGACCAAAAGAGGTTTTACGGAGGGGTATCACACAATTACTTCTTGAGGAAGCCCTGGTCGACCGACCATGAGTGCGGCTCACTCTGGATTTGATATATTCATTCAGGGGGGCGGAGCCAGACCATGTAGGATTTTATACATCAAGCAGGCAGTTTTAAATTTTTTTAAATCCTCAAAGGGTAGGAGATTGTACATAAGTAGAATATTGCAGTGGTGTTATGTAAGAGGCTTTTTATCTAACGTTTTCAGAGCATTTTTATAAAGTGATTCAGTTGGTTTGAGGGTTGCGACTCCCGCCAATGACCAACTGGTAATACAGTAGCTCAGATGTGAAAAGATCATTGAATCTAAAATCATCACGGCAGCTCTGTCTGTAAGCGACCTCCTAATTTGTCTGAAGTTGTGAATATTAAATTTTAGTGTTTTAGTGACCATTTTGATATGGCTCTTGAACGAGAGTGTAGAGTCTAAAGTCACACCCAGATATGTGAATTCCTTGACAACATTTAGTTCTTCTCCTCCTATGTAAATGATAAAATGTGTACTAGTAGTAGGGCGTTTTTGAAAAAAAAAAACATACTTATAGTTTTATTTACATTCAGAGAGAGACAGGACTTGGTGAGCCAGTGTTGAACATGTGTCAGAGCTGATGAGAGTGCAATGGCAGAATTTTTTGCTGTAGTAAAAATAATGGCATCATCCACGTACAGCTGAGCATTAACACTGTTACAGACATCTGGGAGATCATTTATACTGTATAAAGTGACAATAAGATAGGTCCCAGTATGGATCCCTGAGGGACCCCCACTGTGCAATCTAAATAAGGGGATCTGATACCATCAACCACCATGCAGTAGCCATGTTTACATGCACAACATTTCTTCAATCTGATTACAGTTCAGATCAGAACTTCACTGTTTACATGAACTCTGAAAAAGTTGATTTGATTATGTGCATTTACATGCATCACATGTTTGAATGGACTAAATCATTTTGACATTTGCAGAATTGTCTGACATTCCAGAAATGGTAGAAGAAGAAGCAACTTCCGATGTAAACAAACCCACTTCGTGTGTCTTTCTCTTTTTGAAATGGACCTGTATTGTGTTATTCAGACTGTACTTTTGCTATTGTTGGTCTCCATAATGAAGCTACAAGCCCAGCATTACATACTTCTGCAAATGACGAACAGAGGGAGATAGCAGGATGACACTTGTTTCACCCCAATTGCAAACTCCCGCCATGTCTTCTGCTAGCTGCAAAGGTGGAAATATGTTACGTCGACGTGTGTGGCAGACATAGAGATATGCGCAGTAAACATATTTTCTACCCAAACTTTGGAATAAGTGTTTATATGCCCACCAATTGGATCAACAATTGGCATAACCCACCCGTCTCGATCGGAAGGAAATTTTGATATGAAGGAGTGTGATTGGGTCACAATCTTCAGATTGGCGTGTTTACATGAATCATTTTTATTCTGGTTAGGCTTTTAATGTGGTTACATGTGTCCATGTAAACATGGCTAGTGTTTCCTGTTGCAATGGATATGATTTGATCCACATCATAACCTGGAGAGAAAAATTAAAACTAGATAATTTGGAGAGCAATACTTTGTGGTTTACCATATCAGAAGCCCTTTTTAAGTCTGAAAATACAGCTCCAACACAACTGTTGTTATCCAGCGAATGCATAACTTTTTCTACAAATGGAGCCAATGCTGTCTCAGTTGAATGGTGGTCACGGAAGCCGAATTGCATGGGATGTAAAGGTGTTGAGCTATTGTTGAGATGATATGGTTGTGCTACCTGGGCCTTGAAACAACGACAGCAGCAGCGACTTGATGCATTCCATCACTCATGCCTGCGGAGAATCTTAAAGGCTCGGTGGGAAGAGCATGTATCCAACCATGAGATAAGAAGCAGAGCAGGTTGCTGTAGCCTAGCCATTCCCATCAGGTACTCCCAGATGTCATACTATGGTCGTATAGCACGAATGCCTAGCGAGGGGCACCCAAGAGTCCTGCTAAACTGGATCTCCACTCATGGAAATCGAGGTGTTGTCCGACCTAGGAATAACCTTAGAAAGACCTACAGGATGACCTAGAGTGGTTTCTTGGGCTCACTCCACCCCAGGCCCTATTACGAGCTCAAGATTGCTTCAGCTGGTGCCATCTCTTGAAAGCTGCCAAAAATTGGTGCGTTAGATCGTGAGCAGGCAGACCTATGTCAGAATGGGTAAAGACCTAACCAAGTTCAAGTTCAAGTGTTGACTGACAATGGTTTTCTGAAGTGTTCCCGTGCCCACGTGGTAATATCCTTTACAGAATGATGACAGCTTTTAATGCAGTGCCGTCTGAGAGATCAAAGGTCACGGGCATTCCGTGTTGGTTTTCAGCCTTGCTGCTAATGTACAGAAATTTCTCCAGATTCTCTGAATGTTTTGATATTATGGACTGTAGATGATGAAATCCCTAAATTCCTTGCAATTGTACATTGAAAAGCATTGTTCTTAAACTGTTGTATTATTTTCCCACACAGTTGTTTACAAAGTAGTGAACCTTGCCCCATCCTTGCTTGTGAACAGCTGACCCTTTCAGGGATGCTTCTTTTATACCCATTCAGGACACTCGCCTGTTTCCAGTTAAACTGCTCACCTGTGGAATGTTCCAAAAATGTGTTTTTTGGGCATTCAATATTCAAAGGCTTTATTATCATGTGCACAATTAAGAAATGTGTAGCGCCCATAATGGTAACATTATGTAGCTCACATATTTCACTGCAGAGACCCAAGCATAGAAGGACTTTAAGCTTGCGGTGTGTATTGACATCACACCTCAGATGGACAATGAGTCTGGACCACCTGCGGACTTGGGAGGAAGTCAGAGGATCTGGAGCGAGAGCCTGAAAGGACTGTCTGACCTCCTGGGGTCAGACAGAAGAGCAAGGAGGACTTTGAAGTGATTGAGTGTAAATAGAAGGATTTGACTTGATTGTGTGGTTCTGTGTTTGATGTGTGGGTATAAATGTATGTGGGTTTACCGCAGCTCTTCCTCTTTTTTCCTGACTGAGAGAGAGAAAGCTGGGGACTTGAGATGAATAAACCATACTGAGAAATTATCCAGTCTCATCATTACATGATCCCCACATTGGTGACCAAGACGTACGATGCCGGGAGAACGTTACCCTGACCCGGATTCACCGGAGACCGACCGCACAAGCACAGGCTCGATTAAGCTCCCCGAGTTCTGGCAAGACGACCCGCACTCATGGTTCCAACACACGGAATCGCGGTTTGTGCTTGGGGGAATATCAGCAGATGACACCAAGTTTCATAATGTCATCGCAAGACTCGACAGCCGCACAGCTCGATGTGTGCGGAGCCTGGTGCAGCAGCCGCCCGCTGCTGGCAAGTACGACGCACTGAAAGCCGCCCTCATCGAGAGTTTTGTGCCATCAGCCGAGGTGAGGGCCAGGCAGCTTCTGGACCTGCGCGACAGAGGAGGACGCAGAGCGACCGACCTCATGAAGGACATGCTGCAGCTGATCGGGACAGACAATGATGCGTTTCTGTTCAAGCACATCTTCTTGAGGACCCTCCCAGCACACATGAGAGTTACCCTGTCTGGCATGAGGTGTGTGAACCAGCAAGACTTCCGCGCGCTGGCCAGGGAAGCACAGCGGCTCCTTGACGCCTGCGACGAGCAGGAGACTTCCGTGGCAGCAGCAGACCTCGGCGCGGCGGCCGGAGGCAGTGAGGAGCCGGTGGCAGCAGGAGCAACCCCAGCGACGACAGCAGCGGCACGGTCCCGAGGCAGAGGAGGGGACGGCCTCTGTTTTTACCATCGACGCTTCGCTGAGAAGGCGCACAGATGCATCCCGCCGTGCAGTTTCAAGAAACAGGGAAACGCCCGGGCCGGGGGTCGTTAGCAGCTTCAACTCTCGGTGAACAGAACAAGCTGCTTTATCTAACAGACGCGGGGTCCGGGCGGCAATTCCTCGTGGACACCGGAGCCCAGAGGAGTTTCATCACCGCGACCTATGCGGATCGTGTGGCAGGGCCCCGCGGAGACGGAGAAACGGCGGCGAACGGCTCGTCGATCAAAACATTCGGGGAAAGGACTCTACGCCTGTCCTTGCACGGCCGCACCTATGAATGGACTTTCATAGTAGTGGCGGTGAGTTTCAACATGTTAGGCGCTGACTTTTTGTGCTCACATGGCTTGTTAGTGGATCTGGTTAATAGACGCCTAGTAAATGCACTCTCCTTTTGTTCTATCCCTTGTACAGCTCGAGTGTCCCCGCCGCCAGTACAGACCAACGTCACCACAGCAGGCGGTAAGTTTCACACTCTTCTAACCCAGTTCCCAGCACTCACAGTTCCCACGTTTTCAGCTAAGGTTGCGAAGCACAGGGTGGAACACTTTATCACCACAAGTGGCCCACCAGTTTTTGCTAAAGCTCGGCGCTTGGATGCAGCTAAGCTCTCCATTGCGTGCAAGGAGTTCGCCAACCTGGAAAGGCTGGGCATAATTCGCCGCTTGAAGAGCGCCTGGGCCTCCCCGCTGCATATGGTGCCTAAGGCTGACGGCTCGTGGAGACCTTGTGGTGATTACCGCAGGTTAAACAATGCCACAGCGCAGGACCGCTACCCAATTCCGCATATCCAGGATTTCTCAGTGCACTTGGCGAAGGCACACATTTTTTCTAAAATAGACCTGGTCCGCGGTTATCATCAGGTCCCGGTTCGACCAGAGGACATTCCCAAAACAGCGGTAATAACCCCGTTCGGACTTTTTGAATTTTTACGCATGCCTTTTGGCCTTAAAGGCGCCGCGCAAACTTTCCAGCGAATGATGGATGCCGTGCTGCGCGACCTCCCTTTCGTTTTTGTCTACTTGGATGATATTTTAGTCACCAGTGCCTCCGAGGAGGAACACGAAAAACACCTCACCACGGTTTTTCAGAGGTTGGGAACGCACGGGTTGATAATCAACCCAGCCAAGTGCCATTTTGGCGTAGCGCAAATTGATTTTTTAGGACACCGTGTCTCCCCAGAGGGAGCAATCCCTCGGCCGGCCAAAGTACGCGCAGTGGCGGAGTTTCCCCAGCCACAAACGGTCAAAGCGTTGCAAGAGTTTTTAGCGACTATGAGTGAAGGAAAAGTTTTTGTATTATCATTCATGTTCTCTGAAAAATGGCCAAAAAAATCACAAATTCTGCCAGGGTATGTAAACTTACAAGCACAACTGTAAACCTATTACTCACACACTGTATCATACGACTCCAGAAAACAGTGTGTTCCATTATGTACAGGGCCACGGGATATGTTGTCATACTACCGTAGACACTTCACAAGACTGTTATCAGGGTTGCCATGGCGTTGTGACCCGTTTCTCTGTGTATAAGATGTGAATGTTTGAAATTGTGAGTGAGGGTGCTCTCTGAATAAACAGAACAGGCCTGTGACCCAACTTTTGACTGAGAATCTTTATTTCACCTTAACAGTTACACAAGTGTAAATGGAGATATCAGATATTGGTGGTTTTTATTAGTACATGTTAGCAGGCAGTCAAAAAAATCACATTTCCACAGCACTGTATGTGTACAATAATGTCTAATGTTGAGTTTCCCCAGATATTGCAACTTAAGAGAAAATAAAGATAGATTTACAGGGGAAAGGGTCATGAATTTGATGTTAATACAAATGTAATACATTACATTTTGTGTAAATTTGCACTTTTAAACTTCAAAATTTGTGCAACGATTTTCCTTAGAATCCCTTCACTAATTTTTGAACAATAGGACTATAGTACTGTGCAGTGTTTTTCAACCTTTTTGGAACCACAGCACCCTTCTTACATTGAAAAAAAATCCTGTGCCACCCTACCAACCAGAAAATGTTACACAATGACACATTATAGCCTAATATGGTAAATGGCGGCATGCTGCATAACATGACGCTTCCAGACCCACCAGGAGCAATTGGGGGTGAAGCGTCTTGCACAGGGATACAACGGCAGGATATCTGGGGACAGCGGGATTCGAACCACCAACCATGCGGTTATTGGATGACCTGCTCTACCTTCTGAGCCACTGCCGTCCCCAATAATACAATATATGTAATGACAATTTAGTCTTGCAATTAGTTTATGCTCAGTGTAAAATTCAGAATTACATACAGAGTGAATGGAAAGATGCAAACACACGTGCATTCGCTCTGAGTGATGCAAATACGTGAATTCACATCCGTGAGAGTTGGCTTTTGTTCAAACCAAAAATTTGCTTGATCCTTGGTCACGATGGCCAGTCAGCATTGAGATTGCGCTGTTACCAGGAGAATACACTTACCAAAGACAGACGGATCGGAGCTCCGTGACAGACAAAGTTGCAGTTTCTGGAGGAGGGAGTGACATTTTTCCAACTGTGTGCTAGATAAAGTTGTGAACTCAAACATGACAATTTTTTTTGTTTGTTTGTTTTGTTTTTTTGGGGGGAGGGGACATATTTCCATGGCTGGTACAAGGCAGCTGCAAAAGTTACAAAGGTAGCCCCATCTCTCTGCATGGGCAATTGTCTGTAATGAAGAAGAAGAAGAAGAAGAAGAAGAAGAAGAAGAAGAAGAAGAACTGCATTCATACGGCCACCCACTGATATGGAAGAGCCACTAAAGGCACTGATGCACAATACCGGGAAGTGATTTGCCATTTTTTGGATGATCTCTCATGGTGCCCCGGAAGAAAATCAACCATAGTGCATGTTGTAATAATACAAGGTTAGGGTTCTCAAGGCATCAACTGTGTGGTGAAACATTGAAATAATACTCATTTACACAACTATTCTGACTTTGTAGAAGAATGGAGTCAAACTTGAACTTTAGATAGGTTTTGATGCCAACCAGTCTACAACCCCCAAACCAGACACTGAACCATAACAGTTCCACATGCGACTAAAACAGGGAAGTGAAACATCACAGGCATGTGGCAGAGCTCCTGAGAGGAATTGTAGTCGGCAATAACTTTCTGCAAATTTGTCACCATAAGAAAGTCAGCGGGTGAATGTCACCTTTAACATCTCAGTGTCAGGAATCCGGGTTTGTTCTGACTTATTGTTATGATTTGTCTTAGTTTCCTTCTGACAGCTCTGGCACGCCCCCTCCTCCTGTCAAGCACCGCCAGCTGCACTGTCACGGGTGCTCACACACATACACACACCCACACGCACACACACATGCACACGCTCCATTCACTCTCATTCACACACGTTCTCACACACCGGATGCCAATCAGTTCTGCCCACGCATTCTCACACCGGCAGTCTCTTTCCTCGTTAGCTTCTGGAGTATTTGTTGGCCGCTCCAGATGAAAGAGATTGTCGGGGTATTCACCCTCGTTCATGGCAGCTAGCTCTCTATGAATGACGTACCACTTCCTTCATGCATTCAGTCCGACATCTTCAGATGATCAATCCCTGGGTGTTCACGGCTGCCTCAGCTTCCTATTCTCATCCACCAAACTGCACAGTTCGCCCCGGATCACCTCCAGTCCTGTAAGTGTCTTTAGCCTTTCCTCTTGTGCTAGCAGCCCTGCAGCGCTAGACTGCTCGCCTTTCCTGTTTCATGCCCAACGCAGCCCTGCAGCACTAGGCTCTGTATTCACCAGGCTGTAGAGCATTCGGCTGGTGCCCTGTATGTTTGGTGGCCTAACCCTGTCATTGCACCTCTCCGTATATTGTGTAGTTATACAGAACAGAACGTGGTGATCATTGGACTTGTTATTCTCTTTGTGTTTGTTAATAAAAGTGCACCATCAGCTCTCACTTTTGGGGTTTTTTCTCTCTCTCGTGCGCTGAGCCACGACACACAGAGGTTTATGACACTCAGACTTGTATGGTCAGAGGTAATTTTACCCCTGAAACCCCCGTTGGTGGGAAGTAGGTGGGGAAGAAGCAGATGCAGAGTGTGATTGAAAGTGGGTTTGATAAAGAGGAAGTGTGTTATTTCTGGCAGTCCCTCACCCTGTCAGCACTTCTGTCTTCTGCTCCTGTGTCTGTGTTGGACTTTCCACTCTCGGCTCATGTTTCTTTGGAGGTTTTTAAGTGAGACTTGAGTGTGGAGACATTTGATGGATAATAATGAAAGAAGGAGTTTCTACACGCAATGGCTTTCACTTATTAGATAAGGTGTGAAGAAGAAAAAAAGAACAGATTTATCTGTGGAAAAGATTCTCTGAAGCAGAAGGTAGGTGTGTGACTGTGACTGGATGCTTCAGCCTGAGGTTTTACTCTGAGCTCTGTGGAATGTCAGTGCTGGATGCTGGAAACAGTTATCCACAGTACTTATGAGGATCTTCTGAAGGTTGTTCTTCTCATTCCATTGTTACAACGATGAATTATCATCTTAAAAGTGCAGACTCAAATTCTGTAGATGTGCACTTGATCGGCCATGCTATTAATTGCACAGCCGTATGATCATAGATGCGTAAATGTTCCAGTTTGCAGCCAATGCCCTGGGGCTGATGTCTTCATCTTTGATGGCTGTTAACTTTTCCTTTCCCCATTCTGTTATGTTGAGAACCGAGCAAAAAGGCAGAAAGTACCATTTTTATGGTCTTTTTTTATGACCTGACTGGGGTGTGAACCCACAACCTCCTTGACCACTCAACCATTTCATCAATTTTCCAGTGATGTCTTAGCGATCTTTCAATGAATGCCACAATTTTCCACCCTGAAGGTAGAGATGGCTGAGAGATCAGCAAGGGATTGCTTAACATTCAATGAGAGACCAACTGAGTTCATTGAAAGATTGTTGAGACATGATTGGGAGATGCATGAGATCGTTGAGCGCTCCTTGAGAGTTTGTTAAGAGGTTGTTGAGAGATCGCTTTCTTTTGGTGATCATTGAGAGATTGTTTAATCAAAACAATCAGCCCGATGTACCAAGTTTACATTGGGAATGATTCTTATAGAGGTTGTTTGCACATTGGCAAGACATTGGCTAGTCTAGCCAATGTCTTGCCAATGTGCAAGATGTATGAGGTGTATTCCTAGTATAAACTTGCCGATGTTGGCCCAATGTACAGCCATGGACAAAATTGTTGGTACCCCTCTGTTAATGAAAGAAAAACCCACGATGGTCACGGAAATAACTTGAATCTGAAAAAAGTGGTAATAAATAAAAATTCTATGAAAATTAACCAATGAAAATCAGACAATGCTTTTGAATTGTGGTTCAACAGAATTATTTTAAAAAACAAACTCATGAAACAGGCCTGGACAAAAATGATGGTACCCTTAACTTAATATTTTGTTGCACAACCTTTTGAGGCAATCACTGCAATCAAACGATTTCTGAGACTTCTGCACCTCTCAGCAGGTATTTTGGCCCACTCCTCATGAGCAAACTGCTCCAGTTGTCTCAGGTTTAAAGGGTGCCTTCTCCAGACGGCATGTTTCAGCTTCTTCCACAGATGTTCAATAGGATTTACATCAGGGCTCATAGAAGGCCACTTTAGAATAGTCCAATGTTTTGTTCTTAGCCATTCTTGGGTGTTTTTAGCTGTGTTTTGGGTCATTATCCTGTTGCAAGACCCATGACCTGTGACTGAGACCAAGCTGTCTGACACTGGGCAGCACATTTCTCTCTAAAATACCTTGATAGTCTTGAGATTTCATTGTACCCTGCACAGATTCAAGACACCCTGTGCCAGATGCAGCAAAGTAGCCCCAGAACATAACAGAACCTCCTCCATGTTTCACAGTAGGGACAGTGTTCTTTTCTTAGTATGCTTCATTTTTGCGTCTGTGAACATAGAGCTGATGTGCCTTGCCAAAACGTTCCAGTTTTGTCTCGTCTGTCCATAGGACATTCTCCCAGAAGCTTTGTGGCTTGTCAACATGCAGTTTGGCAAATTCCAGTCTGGCTTTTTATGATTTGTTTTCAACAGTGGTGTCCTCCTTGGTCATCTCCCATGAAGTCCACTTTGGCTCAAACAACAACGGATGGTGCAATTTGACACTGATGTACCTTGACCTTGCAGTTCACTATGAATGTGTTTAGAGGTTGTTCTGGGCTCTTTTGTTACCATTCGTATTATCCATCTCTTCCATTTTTCATCAAGTTTCCTCCTGCAGCCACGTCCAGGGAGGTTGGCTACAGTCCTGTGGATCTTAAATTTCTGAATAATATGTGCAACTGTAGTCACAGGAACATCAAGCTGCTTGGAGATGGTCTTATAGCTTTTTCCTTTAACATGCTTGTCTATAATTTTCTTTCTAATCTCCTGAGACAACTCTCTCCTTTGCTTCCTCTGGTCCATGTTTAGTGTGGTACACACCATGTCACCAAACAGCACAGTGACTACTTATCACCCTTTAAATAGGCCGACTGACTGATTACAAGTTTGTAGACACCTGTGATGTTAATTAGAGGACACATCTTGGTTGAACATGTCCCTATGGTCACATTATTTTCAATCTTTTCTAGGGGTACCGTACCATCATTTTTGTCCAGGCCTGTTTCATGAGTTTGTCTGTTTCAATCAGGCTCCTTTTTATTTAAAAGATCTGATACTACCGTATTATCCTAACAGAGCACTACGCTCCCAAAATGCAGGATTACTTGTAATACCTAGAATCTCCAAAAGTACAATGGGAGGCAGAGCCTTCAGTTATCAAGCTCCTCTCCTGTGGAATCAGCTGCCAATCTGGATTCGGGAGTCAGACTCGATCTCTGTTTTTAAGAATAGGGCTAAAACCTACCTTTTTGATATAGCCTACAATTAGGGAGGGATCGCGTGTTTCTGAACCCTCCCTTAGTTATGCTGCTAATAGGTTTAGTCAGCCGGGGGACCTCCAGTAATGCACTGGGCCTCACTCACTCTCAATGAAATATTTTTTTTGCTGGTCATTAACATTTGTTTGTTCTCTCCCATAGATTGAGTCCCCATCGTGCTGTTTGCTCTCTACATGTCTGTTCTTTTCTTCTTCTCTATCCCCTCACCACCCAGCCAGTCGCAGCAGATGACTGCCCCTCCCTGAGCCTGGTTCTGCTGGAGGTTTCTTCCTGTTAAAAGGGAGTTTTTCCTCTCCACCGTCGCCAAGTGCTTGCTCACAGGGGATCGCCTGATTGCTGGGGTCTTTCTGCAACTGTGGGGGTTCCCCCTTCAGTTGATAGTGCTATGAGATGACTGTTGTTGTGAAATGGTGCTATATAAATAAAGTTGAATTGAATTGAATTGAATTTTTTAAAATAATTCTGTTGAACCACAATTCAAAAGCATTGTCTGATTTTCATTGGTTAATTTTCATAGAATTTTTATTTATTACCACTTTTGTCAGATTCAAGTTATTTCTGTGACCATTGTGGGTTTTTCTTTCATTAGCAGAGGGGTACCAACAATTTTGTCCACGTGTGTATGTGTGCTGTCAGGGTAGGATTAAGTATTGGTAAATCAACTTCATTTCAGGTGAATTAACCTTTAATCATGTTAAACATTAACCCTACCAAGCTAAAGTTAAAGTGAAGGAAGCAGCAGCTCTGAAAAAAAGTCACCTGACTTGTGTTTTCTGTTCTGGCTCCTTAATAAAGGCACAGCACTTCTAACTGTCCCTGCAGCTATTTGCCTTGTTTTCTCTCGGTGTCATACATTAACATGTTTCTGTGGTTCCACATGCAGTTAAAAAACATACTGAAAAACTATATAGTTCAGTAGAAACCTGTTCCAAACTGAGGGGCATGCCAAATGATGTTGCACTTTAAGAATTTAGTCATTTTATCTTGGGTTTATGTTGGCTGCTGCATTAATCTTAATGAACGTGTTCTCCTGGTCAGTTGCCAGCAGGTGTGCTGAGGCTGAAGGGGCATTGTGCTGACCCTGGGAAAGAGCTGTCCATACGTCTCAGTGCACCTCATGTTGCCCAGATCAAACACAGCTATGATACTAAGGTGGGACTCTGGACAAAAGTATTATTTTACAATCAATATTTCACTCCTCTGTAGTAATGTATTTACTGTAAAATTACTGATGCTTCCTGTACTTTGTGTTTTGCAGGTACAGCAGCTGATGAAAGCAGCGAGGAATGGTACCAGGGATGGTTTAGAAAAAACAAAACTAGCCATGATGAGGAAAATGCCCTTCTTTCAGAGAAAAGACTTTTCAGGTACAAAACGTGGAAGTGAGATTTCACGTAGTGTTTACTTCTCCCGCAGGTTTAAGGAACACGTCAGTATTAGAAAAAAGTTGTTCAAAATACTCTTTTCAGCACACCTTTGTCAACATGTCAGCATATCAAGAAACAGAGCTGGTAACTAGAGGAAACCCCTGACAAGTGACTCAAATGCTATTTCATGGTCTGCATGGGCTAGTCCCTCGTTAATCCCTTATCGGTGAAGCACGTAAAAAGTCTGGAGTTGATTCCAGGTGTGACATTTCCATTTGGAAGCTCTTGCTGAGAACCCATGACATGCAGTCAAAGGTTAGCTCTCAGTGGAAGTGAAACAGACTATCCTTAGATTGAAAAAAGAAGAAATTCATCAGAGAGATGGTGGAAATGTTAGGAACGGCCAAATAAACAGTTTGGTACATTCTGAGGAAAACAAAGAGCGCACTGATGAGCTCAGGAACTCAGAAAGGTCTGGACGTCCACAGAAGACAACAGTGGTGGATGATCACAGGATCATTTTCATGGTGAAGAAAAACCCCTTTACAACATCCACCCATGTGAAGAACACTCCTGGAAGTAGGTGTATCAGTATCTAAGTCTACTGTAAAGAGAAGACCTCATGAGAGCAAATACAGACAGTTCACCACAAGGTGCAAACCAATAATCAGCTTCAAAAATAGAAAGGCCTGATTAGACTTTGCAAAAAAAAAAAAAATCATCTAAAGAAGCCAGCCCAGTTCTGGAACAGATGAAACCAACATCAGACTGTACCAGAACGATGGGAAGAAGAAAGTATGGAGAAGTGCTTCACAGTGCTTCACAGTACAGATGGACATTGACTCAAAACAGACTGAGAAAACAACCCCGGACTTTTTAAGGCAAAGACGTGGAATATTCTGCAATAGCTGAGCCAATCACCAGATCTCAACCTGATCCAGCAGCATTTGACTTGGTTAAGACAAAACTTAAGGCAGAAAGACCCACAAACAAACAACAACTGAAGACAGTTGCAGTGAAGGATCTGCAAAGGATTCTCAACAAAGTATTAAAAATGAACATTTTATTTATGGTAATGTTAATTTGTCCAGTTACTTTTGAGCCCCTGAAACGAGATTTTGTATAAAAATGGTTGTAATTCATAAAGTGCAACTCCAATTTAGATTTAATACCCTCAAATTAAAGCTGAGAGTCTGAACTTTAAGCAAATAATGATCATATAACTGTATCTGCAATATGTTTTGGTATGCAGCTAAAATAACAAAACTTGTCACTGTCCAAATGAGGAGAATAAGTATTGAACATGTCAACATTTCGAAAACATCTTTAAAAATTCTTCAGTTGATCCAAAATGCTGCAGCAAGAGTTTTAACAGGTCCTAAAAAGAGAGATCATATCTCTCCAGTTCTGGCCTCCCTTCATTGGCTTCCCATAGAATTTAGAATTAAGTTTAAAATCCTTCTTCTCACTTATAAAGCTCTAAATAATCAGGCCCCTTTTTATTAAAAAGATCTGATACTACCCTATTACACAGGGTTACAAAAATAATTTTTTGTAAGCTGTCTGTGTTTTTTCAGCTGATTTAAGACAGTTTTGCACCGCTGAATCCAAAAATGACATCCGTTTCTCTCGATCAGGTGCTCGATCAGGTGTTTCAATGTACGGTTTGTTATGTATATATTATTTGTTACATTAGTGCCCTCTTAAATGTCTAACCATGTTTTTTTCTTGTAGATGCATTTTACTGCTTTTTTACATCTTGGCCAGGGGACTACAGATGAAAACTAGCCTTTTGGCTAATTCTGGCTTTTTTAACCATGTGTAATCATGTGTTTTATGAAATTGCATTGTCCCTTTTCAAATAAACTAAACTAAACTAAACTAAGTAAAAACCTGTACTTACTTAGTACTGTGTATGTACTTATATAAAGGTAAGTACATGTAAATTGAATGTTACATCATCATTGTTCAAAATTCAGAGAATTTCAAGACATGAAAAAGAATTTTGCATCATATAAAGCAAAAATACCCATACATGTAAACAAAAATGTATAAAACAACATGTGGCCATAATTCAGAAAGTTGACCTGATTGAGCAAAACCAGTGAGATTTTTGGATTCAGCACATCAAAATTGTCCTAAATCAGCTAAAAAAAAAAAACTTAGACAATAAATTTGGTGTTGACCAGTGTAATCCTAACAAAGCACTACGCTCCCAAAATGCTGGATTACTTGTAATACCTAGAATCTCCAAAAGTACAATGGGAGGCAGAGCCTTCAGTTATCAAACTCCTCTCCTGTGGAACCAGCTGCCAATCTGGATTCAGGAGTCAGACTCAATCTCTGTTTTTAAGAATAGGGTTAAAACCTTCCTTTTTGGTATAGCCTACAATTAGGGAGGGATCATGTGTCTCTGAACCCTCCCTTAGTTATGCTGCTAATAGGTTTAGACAGCTGGGGGGCCTCCAATAATGCACTGGGCTTCACTCCTTTCTTCACTCTCAGTGAAATATTTTTCATTATCAGGCTGTCCTAAAACATTTTTCTCATTAAACATACTAGTACATACCCGTGCATACCCATCCATGCCCGTAGAAACCAAGTATAAGCAAGTATTTCTGCATGCCCATTGCTGAAGGGTCTCCTCCTGTCTCAGACGACTGTGTTGTTCACAGTCATGCCTGCGGCGTACTGCTGGAACCTGAGGTGTTTCATGTTCACGGCATCTTTTCTGACGTGCAGCAGTTCTCCTCATTCTATTGCTCTCCATCTGGTGGGTCTTCTTCTTCTTCATTGAGACCACTGGTTGAGGGATAGGTGTGTCGTAATTCCAGCATTGGCGGTCAGCCCACTATTCCGCATCTCCTCGGTCTCAGCTTCTCTGTGACATAATGTCCGGCTCAGGAAACACGCACGCAGGCTCAGAGAAGATTTAATAGCTTTATTCAACAAGCAGGTGTGTATGGATGAATGTATGAGATATGTGTATGTGATGCGGGTGAACGCCGATGCACAGGAAACAGAGCAGAACGCCGTACAGCCAGGCAACCCTATGGAGAGAGCAGAGGACAAGGGTAAAGGGCACCACACCAAGGCAGGTATAATGAGCAGAGTGCTGCTTACTTGTGATGGGTGGCTGGCGTTGGCCAAGGGAGAAGCCCGGGAGACAGCGTCCTACTGAGCCAGTGACGACGATGAGGGAAGGGATGGCGATGACGGGGTATCCACCGCCAAGGAATCCACCTGTGCACAGGGGAGAAGACTTGCAACGAGGTAAGGGTTAAGATGCTTACGTGGAAGTGTAGTTCAGCTGACGTGGAGAGACGATCCAGCTGGGAGAGAGTGTCGATGCGAACAGACGGCTCCAGACCGCTGCACAGGGCTGCGTGGGCTAAATAGCCCAAGGCTGATGAGGCGCAGGTGTGCGCGCAGCTGAGGCGGATGATGAGCGGCGAGTCGTGACAGTACTCCCCCCCCCCAGTAGCGCCTCCTGGCGCTGGCTTGTCCGGGTGCGCCCGGTGGAACTCCATGATGAGACTCCTGTCCAACACCAAGGAAGAGCACACCCAGGACCTCCACTCAGGACCGAATCCCTCCCAGTCCACCAAGTACTGCAGCCCGCAACCTCGGCGCCGGGAGTCCATGATGGAGGTGACTCTCCAGGCCGGATGGCCGTCAATCATCAGAGGCGTGGGCGGCGCCCTGGGCGGGGGGCAGAGTGGGTCGGAGACCACGGGCTTGATCTTCGAGACGTGGAAGGTGGAACATATACGGAGGGAGGGGGGAGGGCCAGACGCACAGCCACCAGGTTGATGATTTTTGAGATGGTAAAAGGGCCAATGAAGCGTGGGGCCAGCTTCCTCTTCTCAGCCTTGAGGTTAATGTCATGTGAGGACAACCAGACTCGTTGGCCCACCTGGTAGGCAGGGGCAGCCCGTCTACCAGGTCTCCTGTGGCGGTTCGCCATCGAGCTGTTGCGCGCCGCCGTGCGTAATAGCGCATCACGCGCTCTGGTCCACAGACTCCGACAGCGTCTTAGGTGCACCTGGATGGAGGGAATGGCCAGCTCGCCCTCCTGCTCCGGGAACAAAGGTGGGTCGTACCCCAAGGACGCCTTAAAGGGGGACATCCCCATGGCAGAAGACCGTGCCGTGTTGTGGGCATACTCCACCCAGGCCAGGTGCGCACTCCAGGACGACGGGTTGGAGGAGGTGACGCAGCGTAGGGCAGCTTCCAGTTCCTGGTTGGCACGCTCACACTGCCCATTGGACTGCGGGTGGTGGCCGGAGGAGAGGCTTACCGTGGTCCCCAGAGCGTTGCAGAAACACCTCCATACCTCAGAGACAAATTGGGGCCCCCGATCAGAGACGACGTCCACCGGTATCCCATGCAGCCTGACTACGTGCTGGAGACCCTGATTGCAGGGGTCTTTCTGGGGTCTTTCAGCAACTGTGGGGGTTCCCCCCTACAGTTGATAGTGCTATGAGATGACTGTTGTTGTGAAATGGCGCTATATAAATAAAGTTGAACTGAATTGAATTGACAAGAAGGTCCGCTGTCTCCCACGCCGTAGGGAGGCCCCGGAGTGGCACGAAGTGGGCAGCCTTGGAGAACCGATCCACGATGGTCAGCACAGCGTCGTATGTGTTAGAGACCGGGAGGCCAGTGACGAAGTCGAGGGCTATGTGAGACCAGGGCCTGCCTGGGACCGGCAGGGGCTGGAGCAGACCCACGGGGGAGAATTAGCAGACTTGTCGGTGGCACACACAGGGCACGCCCGGACGTAGTTGGCGGCGTCCTTCTGGAGACCTGGCCACCAAAAGGAACGCTGGAGGAGATCCACTAGCCGGGAGACACCAAGGTGACAGGCGAGTTTGGAGGTGTGAACCCAATGAATGACCTCCCCCCGGACAGTCGATGGAACAAACAGCTTCCCTTCCGGTCCGCCGCCAGGATCCAGTTCGGTCTCCTGCGCCCTCCGGATCTTGTCCCTGATGGACCAGGAAATCGCCCCCACAACACACGAGCTGGGCAATATGGTATGACCCGGCTCCTCCGGAGTCTCAGGGGCAAACTGCCTGGAAAGGGCGTCGGGCAGGCCGTTCTTAGAACCAGGGCGGTAGGTTATGGTGAAACGGAACCGGGCGAAGAACAAGGACCAGCGCACCTGGCGGGCATTCAGTCATCTGGCAGATCTTAAATACTCCAGGTTCTTATGGTCCGTTAACACCACGAACGGCTGGGCAGCCCCCTCCAACCAGTGGCGCCACTCCTGCAGTGCGAGCTTGATGGCGAGAAGCTCCCTGTCCCCAACGTCGTAGTTGTGCTCAGCCAGAGACAGGCGCCGTGAGAAGAAGGCGCAGGGTCGCTTGACCCCATCGGTGGGTTATCGCTGAGAAAGCACCGCCCCCACTCCCGTATCAGACGCATCGACTTCGACCAGGCACTGCAGCGTGGGGTCAACCTGGGTCAGGACCCAGGAGGAGGAGAACTCCGTCTTCAAAGCCTCGAAAGCCACCACAACCTCTTCAGTCCACCGGAAGGGGGTCTTGGGAGAGGTGAGGCGGGTCAAAGGGGCAACAATGGCACCGAAATTGGGAACAAAGCGGTGATAAAAATTGGCAAACCCAATGAACTGCTGCACCTGCTTTCTGGAGGTCGGTGTGGGCCACTCGACCACCGCCTTAACCTTCGTGGGGTCGGGAAGGACTTGGTTGTGCGAGATTATGAACCCTAGGAACGAGGTGGTCTTGGCGTAAAACTTACACTTTTCGGCCCTAACATACAGCCTGTTCTCCAGCAGCCACTGTAGGACCCGCCTCACGTGGATCTGGTGTTTCTCCCGTGACCTGGAGAAGATGAGAATATCATCCAGGTACATGAACACGAAGAGGCCCAGGAAATCACGTAGGCCGTCGTTAATGAGGCGTTGAAACACGGCAGGGGCGTTGGTCAGCCCAAACGGCATTACCAGATACTCGAAGTGACCACTAGGCGTACGAAAGGCCGTCTTCCACTCATCCCCCTCCCGGATCCGGACGAGGTGATAAGCACTGCAAAGATCCAACTTAGTGAACCAGGTCGCCCCCTGGAGGGAGTGGAAAGTGGTGTCCATCAATGGCAGGGTGTAGCGGTCCTTTTCCGTGATGTCGTTTAGTGCCCGAAAATCAATGCAGGGGCGGAGGGACCCATCCTTCTTCGAGACGAAGAAAAACCCCGCGCCGAGAGGAGACGAAGAAGGGCGGATGATACCTGCATTGAGAGACTCCTTGATATAGCTGTCCATGGCCTCCCGTTCCGGTGCTGACAGGCTGTAGAGGCGTCCAAATGGCAAGGGAGCCCCCGGGTGGATGTTGATGGCGCAGTCGTAGGGCCGGTGAGGAGGGAGAGACATCGCCCTGGACTTACTGAACACGAGGCCCAGGTCATGGAATTCCGAGGGCACCAGGGTGAGGTTCGGAGGCGCGGCGTCCGAGGCCGGATGAGGGGAGGACGGGGCGCAGGCTGCGGACTGGAGGCAGGTGCCCATACAAAAGGAGCTCCAGGCAGCAATTATTCCTGTCTGCCAGTCCAGCACGGGGTTGTGCAGGCGCAACCAGGGGTAGCCTAAGATGACAGGTGACACGGAAGAGGATAGGACATACAAGGTAAGATCCTTCCGGTGATTACCTGAGATTATTACAGGGATCGGCTGGGTGTGATGAGTCACTTGTCCAAGGGGCGCACGGGAGAGGGTGACCAGACTGAGAGGAGCGGCCAGAGGGTGGCAGGGGATGCCCAATTGGGTTGCCAGGCTCTTAGAAATGAAGCTCTGCTCTGCTCCTGAGTCCACCAGTGGGTGTGTGAGGTGCCCTGTGGAATTGTGACAGAATCGTATGGGCAGCGACAAACTTGTGAGGGGATTTGACCGGTTAGAGTCCGCAAGGCCCCCTACAGTGACTCGCGGACCGCCCCGTTTGGCTTCTCCGGACAATGCTCCACGGTATGCTGATCGCCTCCGCAATACATGCAGAGGCCCAGCTCCTGACGGCGCTGTTTCTCCACTAGGGGGAGCCTTGACCGGCCAACTACCATTGCCTCCGACTCCTCGGAGGACTCCGGAGCTGGTAACGCCAGGGGGCGAGCCTGAGGCGTGCGGACAGAACCTCCACGCGAGCGGCCAATTAATTTCCACTCGGCGGATCGTTCACGCAGCCTGTTGTCCAAGCTAATTGTCAGGGAGATAAGCTCCGACAGCCTTTCTGGAAGGACTCGGCTGGCCAGCTCATCCCTCAGACCACAGTTGAGGCTGCGGAGGAAGATGCTACAGAGTGACGCCTCACCCCAGCCCACCTCCTCCGCTGCGACCCAGAAGTCGATAGCGTAATCCGCCGCTGACCGGCTTCCCTGTTGGAGGCCAAGGAGACGGTCAGCGAGGATGCTATCTCGTCGGGAATGGTCGAACACCTCGAGAAAACTCTGCACGAACTGGCCATAGGAGAGGTTCGCGTAACTGGGCTTCGCCATGACGGCGTAAGCCCAAGTTAGCGCTTGCCCCTCCAGGAGGTTAGCTATATAGCCAATTCGGCTGTGGTCCGAGGAAAAATCCCCGGGAACGCGCAGAAACACTGACTCGCACTGCATGATGAACCCCCGCGCTCTGCCGAGCTTACCGCTGAAGCGGGCAGGGGTTGGGATTGGCGTGAGTCGGGTCGGCGTTCCCGCGACAGGCTGGCCAGCCACGGAAGCGGCTGGAGCTGCCCCCCCCGATGAGCTGGGGGAACACCTGCTGGGGGTCCACACGGTCTAACCAGTGAGTGATGTTTGTTAATTGATTTAGAATCACCTGCTGTTGGTGGGCTATTAAATCCACCCGAGCCTCGAGGGTGGAAAGGCAGCGTGCGAGCCCGCTGTCTGCTGAGCCGCTCTGCTGGAGCCGTACTGACATAATGTCCGGCTCAGGAAACACGCACGCAGGCTCAGAGAAGATTTAATAGCTTTATTCAACAAGCAGGTGTGTATGGATGAATGTATGAGATTTGTGTATGTGATGCGGGTGAACGCCGATGCACAGGAAACAGAGCAGAACGCCGTACAGCCAGGCAACCCTATGGAGAGAGCAGAGGACAAGGGTAAAGGGCACCACACCAAGACAGGTATAATGAGCAGAGTGCTGCTTACTTGTAGGTGACGGGTGGCTGGCGTTGGCCAAGGGAGAAGCCCGGGAGACAGCGTCCTACTGAGCCAGTGACGACGATGAGGGAAGGGATGGCGATGACGGGGTATCCGCCGCCAAGGAATCCACCTGTGCACAGGGGAGAAGACTTGCAACGAGGTAAGGGTTAAGATGCTTACGTGGAAGCGTAGTTCAGCTGACGTGGAGAGACGATCCAGCTGGGAGAGAGTGCCGATGCGAACAGACGGCTCCAGACCGCTGCACAGGGCTGCGTGGGCTAAATAGCCCGAGGCTGACGAGGCGCAGGTGTGCGCGCAGCTGAGGCGGATGATGAGCGGCGAGTCGTGACACTCTGTGCCTTGCATGGACAGCCGACTATTCCGCATTTCCTCGGTCTCAGCTTGTCTGTGCCTTGCCTGGCGTGCAGCGTTGCTCACTTTGCGGGCATTTTGGGCTTCAAGTGACTCGGCATGCGCATGGCACACTGGCACATGTTTCCTGTCTGTTTGTGCATCCCTTGTCTGTCGTACCCTATGCTGATGAAGGGTCTCCTCCTGTCTCAGATGTGTGCGATGTACTGCTGGAACCTCAGGTGTGTCATCTTCATGGCATCTTTTCTGACGTGCAGCAGTTCTCCTCATTCTATTGCTGTCCATCTGATGGGTCTTCTTCCTCTTCTTGTTCGTTGAGACCACTGGTTGAGGGATAGGTGCATCGTAATTCCAGTTCATGGACAGGCTCATGAAAATAGAGCTGAGCAAAAAGAGGCTTTCGGGCATGGACTCACTGTATATGACATCATAAAGATATGACAGTCCTATATGACATCATAAAGACACATTTATCTATGTGCCATCATATAGGCATTGCGAGTCCTATGATGCCTGAGTTCATAGGACGTCCTATGATGTTCAGGCAGAGATCATAGGCCGTCCTATGATGTCCTATAAACGTGACACACACACACACACACAGAGATTTCTTGCTTTAATAGAGTGATGATTTCTGATGGAGCCATTGACCTGAGATTTTCACCAGATATCAGTAACAACCCAAGCAATCCATACAGACAAAGAAATCAAGGCAACTGTGTTCAGAAAACAAGCTACAGTATATGTAACAAAGTGGAATGGCACAGGAAGTAAGTATTGAACACATGACGAAAAAGCGGTGCCAAAAGGCATAGAAAGCCAAGAAACAAGCTGAAATCCATCAGAATTTACAAAGCCATCCCATCCCCCATCAGTGCAAATTAATTTCTGCTGGTTAAATCCTGACTGATAGCCTTTAAAAAGGTCTGTGAATATCAGATTGTCACACCACAAAGAACCCATGATGGATAGAAGCAAAGAGCTCTCTCTGGACCTTCACAACCTTATTGTTGCAAAACATAATGATGGCATTGGTTACAGGCACATTCCTAAACTGCTGAATGTTCCAGTGAGCACTGTATGAGCCATCATTCGGAAGTGGAAAGAACATCATTTTACCATATAGTCAAGGGGCCAAATCTGATATTGCAGCTTTGGGTGACACCTCTGAGTACAAGCTGACAACCTATCCAGTCTTAATATTTGGCCCCTTAACATGTGTTCCAGCCAGGTTTTCAGCTGAGAAAAAGATTCTTTGGTCGTTTTATCACTGTATTTTTTAACCTTTTAACTGGCCACATTTCATGGACAGGCCATGCGCCCCCAGTGGCACAGCGAAACAACTGTGCCTGTCAACTGAATCTGACATCCCAACTTTACTGAGGATTTGTACTGATCTGCCAGTTCAGAAGGTGGCAGGCACGCATTGGAGGAATCATGGCTGACACGGAATACACCAAAGAAAAAGAAATCATTATTATTCTTCCTTTTTCCTTCTCTGGGCTTACAAGACCAATATGGCCGCCATACATCATCATGGATCGTCATGGAAATGGCTTCATACATGAAAAATTCCCGCGGGATACAAACAAAATTGACGTGGGATAATCATAGCACTCTGTAGATGTGGGAGAGAGCACAAATGACCGACAGAACGCAAAATAACGACCACAGTGGACAAAAACGGAGCAACCACACCAACCAGCGAGCCCCTTTGCCGACGGTAAGTAATGAATTTCTTTGTTTCTTTACATCGTACTGATTTTCTGGTTCATATACTTTGAAGATAAGATAACAACATACCCCTGTAGAAAACATACCCCTGTAGAAAAAAACAGTGTCAAAAAACAGAACCATTCTTTGTGTAAATATGTCCAAAGTCCACTTTTGACTGAGTTATGTAATTTATATAACTGCCGTGACATTATGCAAATTAGATGCATAAATTTATTCCAATCTGAAACTTTGGATCATATTCTACATCTTTCTAATTGACAGTAAGCCATTATCTCTTGCAACTTTCAAGTTATAGCCTTGGAAATCTGAACTATGTTCTTGACAAAAATCTTTTACCACTCTTGACCACTAGGGGATGTAGTGCCAAACGGTGCCTGGGACAGTTAAAAGGTTTTAAAAGTGGTAAAATCTGATTTTTTTTTTCCAAAGTGCTTCCTTAAACTTCTAAACCCCCTCCTCTAATTATAAGCAAATGTACAATGTAATCCAATTTATGTGCAAGCATCATCTTAAAAAATAATAATCAATAAATGCCCAAAGCATATCACACCACAGGAGGCACTGTTGTGTCAGCACAAAATGTGATTTGGCATTAGGCAGCAGGTCCAATGAAGATGATCACTGCAGGTGTCAACAGTTTGAACAAAACTTCATAGTACTGAATTTCAAACAACAGATACAAGTTTGTCTATTTGTCTACAATCAAAAACATTTACCTCAGGCATCTACCACCAAATGTTGCCAGAAAAAGTTAGGCTAAACTGTTTCACATCACAACTAGCTAAACTCTCAGCTAAATAGCTAGGTTACTTTACTTTCATAAACTAGCCTAGCCTACTTACCATTAGGGAATACATCTTAATAATGTGTTTTCTGCACAATGGCAAATTACATAATCTGCCTAATCTACCTTTCAGATGAGCCAACATGGAGCCAGAGGGAGTTGTAAAACTACAGTGTAAAAAAAGACAACTAACAAGCAATGTAAACTGGCAAAAATGTTTTATTTGTCAAGATGACTATGGGAAATACAGCCAAGATAAACAGCTAAGAAAACCATCAGAGGATGAGCTGAAGTGTATTAAACTGAGAGCAAGTGAACGGGTGAAATACAAAGAAGCAGAATATGCTGACACTCTTGGCAGAATTCAGGAGTTTCTAGACACAGAAACAGACAAGATCAGATGGCACAAAACATGCTAGGCTGCTTTTACCGATGTCTCTTTCATTGCCCATCTTAAGAAGACCTTTGAAAGTGCAAAGAAATCACTGGAACCTGCAAGCACCTGCTACCCACGCTCCTCTAGAAGTTCAATGCCTCCAGTCACTTGGGGAAAATGCATTTTTTGTCAGAAAGATAAGCTTGGGGACAAACTTCGCAACATCCCAGTCTTGAATACATTTAAAAAGATTCTTTACCTAGCTCAGCAAGACACAGAATTGTGACCAAGGCTTGCAGGAGTCAATGACTTGATTGCTGCAGAAGGCAAATATCATCTTTTCTGCAATGCGGCATTCCTCAGGAAGCATCAGAGCACAGCATCAGGAACAAATTATCCATATTCCGTATGCTTACAGAATGTGGCAGATAAGCTCAGAGCAGGACTTGCCAGAGGTGAAATATACTCTTTGAAAACGGTTTGAGAAAGATACTGTGAACTTCTTGCAGATTTTGACTCTGAGCCGGGTATATATAAAAGTGAGCGTTTCAAGACAAAGCTCAACAGGTTGCTTCAGGGGAAAGCACTGTTTGTGCATTCACTCAGACCAACCAATCCCATTATGATGTTTCCTGAAATGACTGCTGAGACTGCTCTCCTTAAAATGAGGACAATAATGGATGATAAAAGAGATGGCACTATAGGAAGGACTATGGAAAGCTGTGGACCTGGCAAGGACACTGAGATACTGAGTTGGCTGTATTGGGTGTCATTAAAGATCAACAAAGACATCAGAGAGTCCCCAAGACATGACTTCATAGGAGGAATCAATCAGCATCATGCAGAAGAAATTGTGCCAGACAGTTTGTACATGCTGCTAAGACTCCTTTGCATTGGTAATGCTGACAAAAAATATGAGAATGAACAAACACTTCACACAATGCTACTCAGCATTGCCCAGGATATTGTTTTCCTAGCATCTGGTGGATGGAAGCCAACACCTAAACACGTTGGTATTGGTGTTGCCATACACCAAGCGACTTGTTCAAAGGATTTGGTGCGGTTGCTTCATGCTGTAGGGCACAGCATAAGCTATGAATCAGTATTAAGGACAGATACTGCAATGGCAAATAAGGGTCTGAAGCGATACTTTGACAATGGTGAAGTATATATTCCTTTGAATTTTGTCAGTGTAAGCCTTCCTGGTTATACTGCATATGCAAATGGCAACAGATTGGTCTATAGTTAGCTAAAACTCCTGGATCCAGTGTTGGCTTTTTGAGTAAGGGTTTAATTACAGCAGTTTTAAAAGCCTGCAGTACATGGCCTAATATTAATGAAGAATTGATTTTTTGAAGAATAGAGCTACCAATAAATGGGAAGACTTCTTTAAATAACCTGGTAGGAATAGGGTCTAAAAGACAAGTTGAAGGTTTGGATGAGGAAACTATTTTGTCTAACTCTAAAAGGTCAATTGGAGTAAACTGATCCAAACAGATATCAATTGAAGGAGTTGTAGTAGTTACTGTATTTAGGTTAACGGTGGGAAGAATCTGACTGATTTTATCTCTGATAGATAAAATTTTATTATTGAAAAAGTTCATAAAGTCCTGACTAGTAAGCTCTAAGGCAGGGGTGTCAAACTCAATCCATGGAAGGCCAAGACCCAGCATGTTTTGCTTCTTACCCAGTGTCATCAGCAGGTGTTTTCACTGATCAGCAATCAGTGGGAAGAAATTCAGTGAAATCACCTGCTGAAGACACTGGGTGGAGGTAAAACCTGCAGGGTCTTGGCCCTCCATGGAATGAGTTTGACACCTGTGCTCTAAGGGAATGCTAGGATTGACAGAGTCCTGACTCTTTGTCAGCATGGCTACAATGCTGAAAAGAAACCTGGGATTATTCTTGTTCTCTTCTATTAATGCAGAATAATAAATCGTTCCAGCTTTTCTAAGAGATTTTTTTTATAGATTAAAAGATGATTTCTCCAAGCTAAATATATTTCATCTAAATTAGTGGAGCGCCATTTTCTTTCTAATTGACGAGTCTTCTGTTTTAAGCTACGAGTTTCTGTGTTGAACCAAGGAGTTAGAAATCTCTGATTAGACTTGTTCTTTTTTTAAAAAGGGCCACCAGAGTCTGATGCAGAGAAGCTGTAACACTATCTACCATGCTATCAATTACAGAAGGAGCAAGCTGTCTATAGCTTATTTCCGTTGTGTTGACACATGGCATAGAGGAAACAATCTGCATAAATTTGGTAACAACATCATGTGAGAGACATCTACTGTAGTGATATTTTTCTTTAGGAGCCAAATAGTCAGAAATAGTAAAATCAAAGGTTAACAGACAATGGTCTGACAGTACAGGGTCATGAGGAGACACTACCAGATTTTCTATTTCTATGCCATATGTCAGAACAAGGTCCAACGTGTGGTGGAGATAATGAGTAGAATTTCCTACTTTCTGAGAAAACCCCATCGAGTCTAACATTGAATTAAATGCCATATTAAGACAAACACTATCTACATCTTCATGTATATTAAAGTCCCCTACTATAATTATTCTATCTGATTTCAGCACTAAATCAGCTAAGCATTCGGCAAATTCGGATAAAAACCGAGTAGGCTGAGGGAGGACGATAAACTATGGCAAGTAAAATTGGGTTTAGCCTAAAATTGCTAAAATGCCCAATACT
Source organism: Pholidichthys leucotaenia (assembly GCA_020510985.1). NCBI lineage: Eukaryota > Metazoa > Chordata > Actinopteri > Cichliformes > Pholidichthyidae > Pholidichthys > Pholidichthys leucotaenia. The sequence goes on from CM035843.1 coordinate 422,217,104, forward strand.
GAGGACCAGGCCCTCAAAGGAATTATAACATGTTTTTTGCTTTACATTAACTAGTAATTTGGAATGGTAAATTGTTGCTACTCCTCCTCCACGACCAGAACTTCTGGGATTTTGACAGTTTAAATAACCAGAGGGAGTTGATTCATTTAAACCAACATAATCCTCTTGCCCTAACCAAGTCTCTGTAAGGGGTATTAAATCAATCTGATGATCAATTAACAGATCATGGGCTAGCAGAGACTTGGGAGTTAGAGACCTAACATAACAAACCACATTTAATTTTTAAATTATGAGGAGGAACAGAGGCCAAATCATTCAATTTAGAGGCTTCTTTTTTAATTTGAGTTTTACCAACTTTTTGTTTAATCACTTTGGGATTCTTATATATTATATTTTTATTTACTTTGGAGGGAGCAGACAATGGTTCTCTGATGGGGAAGACAGGGGCTAAGTTGAGGGGTGGTGGATGAAGAGGAGCTGCAGAGAGGCGTGTAAGACTGCGACTCTGCTTCCTGGTCCCAACTCTGAGTTGTCAAGGTTTTGGAAATTTGGATAAAAATGATGCCAGATTGTTAGATAAAAGAGACGCACCATGCAAAGTGGGATGGACGCCATCTTGTCTAGTAAGACCAGGTTTTCCCCAAAATGAGCTCCAATTGTCAATGTAGCCCACATCGTTTGCAGGACACCACACAGACAGCCAGCGGTTGAAGGATGACAAGTGGTTAAACATGTCATCACTAGTCAGATTGGGGAGGGGCCCAGAGAATACTACAGAGGCAGACATTGTTTTGGCGAAGTTACACACCGATTCTACATTAAGTTTCATGACTTCCGACTGCCGGAGTTGGATGTCGGATGGATGAAGACATCCATCTGGAACTCTAGATTTTCACCTGCGCATTAAAGTACTAAAACTTGTGCTGTGTCGCATTGTCTCACACTACAACTATGTAACTTGGTTAAGACTCATACCCCTACATGGGAGCACTAATTGACAGAGGTTTTGGGCCACTGTCTTACGTTTTTAAGCTGATATGCACTTTGAAAAGTGGTTTTCTTAAGGCAGAGATTGATTTTTCCATGTTCTACCTCTCGTTCGTTGGCCTCCGTCGGTCTATGATGACCATGGAAGAGAATCCTAAACATCTACTCTGCTGGAACAGCACCGCCTGTGGCTGAACAGGCCGATGCGCACCGGTGTTATACCTTCCAGCGTTGGGCGTTGGTAGGATTCAAGCCTGGGCAGGAAGATATGGAGGACAAGATGTTACCCATGCAGCATGTCCCCCCTCTCCACGTCACTGATGAATCCAAAGGAACAGCAGGGCTGCTATAGTTTGGCACCAGCGCCGTCGCAGGAGCTGCCAGAACGATGTTGAGCACAACAGAGAACTGCCTTAGGGGCTCCGACTCCGGATTTTTCCTCAGGGTTGACTCCCGAAGCCTTTCCCGTGACCGGGTGTGCCGCAAGGCAGCAGAGGTTTGAAATCAGGGTTTACCTTCCCCTAGATGGGCTACCTTCCCAGGTTGACGAGCCACCATCTACCCGAAGCATCTGGTTTTAAGGCGCCAGAGATCCGCCCTCGCCCCTTCTCCTATTGGTAAAAGCAGTTCCGCCGGGCTTAGAGACTAAACCACATGGGCAGACTAGGAGTTGGACTTAGTTGTCAGAGGCTTTTCGAGACGCAAGCCGTAAGGAGCATTTTATGAGCGCTGGGAGCTTAACCCCAGTGTCGCTCCTGGCTATGACAACCTATACTGTAAGATATATTTTGTTTCTGACACTTCTACAGACAGCCCACAGTCATTAGCTTTCATTTGATACAATTTTTATGTATATGACTATTGTGGTTGTGGAGATATTCAACATTTATTGTGCACACATCATGTTAGGCAGAAAACCTACAAATTGACCTAAAATTGTTTTTAAAAATCACAACAAAAAAAAAATTCGAATCTTGACAACCACCTTAGAACTTCACCTATGGGTCCCTTCTAACTAAAAAAATAGGTTGTCAGTTTGTACACCTCACAATACTCCATTGCTGAAGAAAAAGCACGTTGAAGCTTGTTTAAAGTTAAAATATTTGGGCAAGCCAGTATAGTACTGGGAGAATATACAGTATATCTGGTCAGATGAGCCCAAAATTGAACTTTTTGGATCCCACAACACACAGCATGTTTAGAGGAGAAATGGCACTGCACATCCCATCATGGTGTGGGAGTGTTTTTCAACGCACGGTATAGGCAGACTTCATATAATTGAAGGAAAGATGAATGGACAAATGTACAGAGACATCCTTGATAAGAACCTGTTGCCATCTCCCAAGATGCTGAAGATGAAATGAGGATGGACATTTCAGCAAGACAATGATCCCAAACACACAGCCAAGGAAACTCTCAACTGGCTCCAGAGAAGGAAAGTAAAGCTGCTAGAATGGCCCAGTCAGTCACCTGACCTGAATCCAATTGAAAATCAATGAAACAAACTGAAGATCAGAGTTCATAGAAGACACCCACGGAACGTTCAAGATTTGAAGGGTTTATGTGGAAGAATGGGATAAAATCACTCCTGAGTAATGCCTGTGCCTAGTTTCTCCATACAGGAGGCATCTGGAAGCTGCTATTACCAACAGAGACTTTTCTAGTAAATATTAAATGAATTTCAACAATTGTGTTCAATACTTATTCCCTGTGTCATTCCACTTTATTAACTATAACTTGTTTTGTGAACACAGTTGCCTTGATTTCTTTGTATGTATGGATTACTTGGGTTGTTGCTGATATCTGGTGAAAAGCTCAGGTCAATGGCTCCATCAGAAATATGTTTAATGAGAAAAATGTTGATGTGTTCAACATTTATTTTCACCACTGTATTACGTATATGGATCTAACTGTACATGGAATAGTATGTAGTGTCTGCTCTGTAATAAAACAGACCAAATTCATACATTTTGTTTTTTAGGTGAAGGAAAGGATGATACGGGTTACCTGGACGTGTCTGTGTGTGAGGTGAAGCATCCTCCACCACAGCTCTGCCCAATGCCAGAGGGCCTCAGCAGTCAGCAGGTGTGTTACTTTATCATTCTCTCTTCATTCCAGCCTTCATAAACAGGCCACAGCATTAGAATTTTTGTTTTGGTTGGTTGGTGTGTGAGCATGATGTCTTAATAAAAGATGGCTCTTCTTCAACGTAGAAGTGATTTAGTGGCTCTGACTCCACAAATGTTTTTGTGGAACAAAGCTATTTAAAGTTTGGCATTTTGTATCAGTTTGACCATCCAGAAGGTTTGGGTATGGATGACAAGAGACGTTTACAAAAACGGACATTACTTCCAGACCGTGGATGACTTTCACAAAGCCGTCTTCACCACATGGATCAACGTTCCCGCCAGCCTACTGGAAACACTCACAAAACGCACAAATCTTACAGTTGATGACAAATCTGGACTACTACAATTTGTCACCAAATCCACCTATTTCCAATACAAAGAAAAGTGTACAGACAGAAAGAAGGTTTTGCAAAGGGGGACCCACTATCAGCAAATATGAGCAGCTTTTTCATGGTGGACCTGGGAACCAGAGCCATGAACACAGCACCCTGACAATGCGGACCCATCCTTTGGAGCAGATACGTAAACAACATTCTAGAGAAAATAAAAAATGGACATGCATATGAACTCCATCCATCCATCCATCCACCTTCTACCACTTTTCTGGAGGTCCGGGTCGTGGAGGCAGCAGTTCAAGCAGAGAAGCCCAGACTTCCCTCTCCCCAGCCACCTGCTCCAGCTCTTCAGAGGGGATACCAAGGCGTTCCCAGACCAGCTGGGAGACTTAAGCCCCATTTCCACCAGTATCATCTGGGCTTTACTTTTTTTTACTTGGTTCGGTTTTTTGCCATTTCCACCCAAGACCTCATGGTTTAACCGTTACGATTTTCGTGCCTGTTCAGAGGCAGGGTACAGCCGAGCGAAAAGCGAGGTGTGAATTGACGTCAATCGACTGCTAAACGCTGATTGGTCAGGGCGTAACGTCACCAAACGCGTCCGTTTTGTTTTCTGTTGAAGCTACACGACCGCCATTTGTAATTTCAGTGAGTAACCGCGGTGAATGGATTCAAAATTGTGTTCTCATATAACGATGTCCACGCGCAAGTTTATTCCATGAACAAACGAGGAGGTGCGGACTTTTCTGTCCCTCGTAACCGATGACTACATCCAGAGCGAGTTGGTGGGGCAACTCGCAATGAAAAAATATACCAGGAAGTGTCCGGCCGGCAGAGAATTTGGACTCGACACGGCCACGCAATTGGAAAACGGTGACGGTGAGTGTTTTGTTATTGTCCGTCTTCTTGCCTTTCGGTCAAAAGCGCACTTTATTTTAGCAATAAAGAAAGTTGTTTGATTGTGGGCAATTGTGGTGATGGCTAGCCCGCTAATAGCTAGCTACCTCTGTACCTTGCTGCTACCTGGCATCAAGCTGCTGAATCGCGCTTTTATTTCAGTATTCACGTGAACAAAACGCTGACGTAAGCTTATTGTATTCTGGTTAAAAAGTTTTGTGTTTGCGGTACATGTTGCACTTTGTTTGTGAGCTTTATTGTGTGTTTTTTCCTTCTATACACAGTTTTCAAATCCCAGGGGTCCGCCTCACTGGACCGCCAGCTCCATCACAATATCCGGCATCTCCCGATCAAGTGCTGGTAAGGCACAACAAACTGAAAATTACCACCCGGTTGTTTTTATATGTGATTGTTATTTTCTATAGACGCATAAGGAATTTAAAATGTCTTTGTACTTTTATAAAAATACTAGATTCAGGGGTGTTCATAGCCACCCTGCCCCAGTTTTATTGGTGTGTTGGTGGTGGAAATACTGTTGTATTTTTTTTTTTTTTTAAAAAGGAGCACATGTACCGGCTTCAAATCAACATGCTCGATTGAAATTCTTCACGTCAGCTAACACTATTAAGCCATTCTGATTTATGAGGACATAGTAGAAACAAATTTTTTTGTCAAAATAACCCATTTTTTGATCCAGTGTTATCTAAATACAATGACTTCTGTCTTTCATATAGGCAAACGGAAAAGGTCCAGCAACATTGCAGACCTTGCATCAGTAATGGCCCAGAATCATGCAGAGGAAATGCAGATCCAAGAAAGGATGCTCGAACAGCGTGAAAGGATGCTCGAACTGCAGCACGAACAGTGTGAAAGACACCATCAAATGCTGCAGGATCAGGAGACTGCATTAAGAAGGGATGAGCTGACAGAGAGGTCTTCGTTCCACGGAGCCTTCATAAGCCATTTTTCAAGTCTAGTCGAAGCACTGAAAGGTCCCCACTTGTAAACATTTTTTGGGAATATTTGTAATCTAATAAAATGTTAGTTTTTTGGATAAAAGTGTGGTTTGTCTGTTATAACTCTGGATGATAAAGGCTAATAATTACATACATATTCCATTGCCTCATTTGACCGTAATGCCGCTGTTCAGCCATAAAGGTGTTTTAATGGAAATTTAATTATTATTAAATTGAATAAATATTAACACTGCTGTATCCATTGCTCTACAGTGGGTACAGTTTTTAAGTAAAATTGTAAGCAGTTGCACAGGTGTAATTTCATTCAGCAGTACACACTGATAAAGGTAAAAGTCCAATTAGGTAAAGGTAAGTACATGTGAATTGAATGTTCTATCGGCATTCCAAATTCTGAGAATTCAAATACATTATAAGCAGTCTAGTATAATATAAAGTGAAAATACCCATACATGTAAACCCAAATATAATATTTTTGATGTTGTAAACGTTGACGTGAATATGATAAACCTATGCTATTGTGATTCAATAGATCCATAGTGATCTTTGGTTTGAAAAAGATAATTATAATTTGGTGTTGGGCAGTGTAACAATGTCACAGTATTTAATAGGATTAAAAAAAGTTTCATCATAAAATTTCTAGGTTCATTGGCAATTCCATCAAACCAAAAGTGAGTTGTCTAGCTGCAGCATTTTTTTTGGAGTCATTTTCTTTTTTTTAGTGTGTAATTAGACATCGTTGTTCCAAGACATCGTTGTTCCAAGGTTGTCATAGCCAGGAGCGGCACTGGGGTTAAGCTCCCAGTGCTCATAAAATGCTCCTTATGGCTTGCGTCTCGAAAAGCCTCTGACAACTAAGTCCAACTCCTAGCCTGCCCGTGTGGTTTAGTCTCTAAGCCCAGCGGAACTGCTTTTACTAATAGGAGAAGGGGCGAGGGCGGATCTCTGGCGCCTTAAAACCAGATGCTTCGGGTAGATGGTGGCTCGTCAACCTGGGAAGGTAGCCCATCTATCCATCCATCCATCCATCCATCTTCTACCGCTTTTCCGGAGGTCCGGGTCACGGAGGCAGCAGTTCAAGCAGAGAAGCCCAGACTTCCTTCTCCCCAGCCACCTGCTCCAGCTCTTCAGAGGGGATACCAAGGAGTTCCCAGACCAGCTGGGAGACATAGTCTCTCCACCGAGTCCTGGGTCTGCCCCGGGGTCTCCTCCCAGTGGGACGTGCCCGAAACACCTCAAGTGGGAGGCGTCCAGGAGGCATCCTAATCAGATGCCCATACCACCTCAACTGACTCCTTTCAATGTGGAGGAGCAGCGGTTCTACTCTGAGCCTCTCCCGGATGACTGAGCTCCTCACCCTATCTCTCAGGGTGAGTCCAGCAATCCTACGGAGAAAGCTCATTTCAGCCGCTTGTATCCGCGATCTCGTTCTATCGGTCATTACCCAAAGCTCGTGACCATAGGTGAGAGTAGGAACATAGATTGACTGGTAAATCGACAGCTTTGCCTTAGAACTAAGCTCCCTCTTCACCACAACAGACCGGTACAACGTCCGCAGATGCTGCTCCAGTCCGTCTGTCGATCTCTCGCTCCATTTTCCCCTCACTTGTGAACAAGACCCCAAGATACTTAAACTCCTCCACTTGGGGGAGGAGCCTGTCCCCAACCCGGAGAGGGCAATCCACCTTTTTCTGGCTGAGGACCATGGACTCGGACTTGGAGGTGCTGATTCTCATCCCAGCCGCTTCACACTCAGCGGCAAACCGTCCCAGCAAGAGCTGTAGGTCATTGCTGGATGAAGCCAACAGGACAACATCATCTGCAAACAACAGAGATGAGATCCTGTGGTCACCAAGCATGACACCCTCCATTCCCTGGCTGCGCCTAGAAATCCTGTCCATAAAAATTATGAACAGGATCGGTGACAAAGGGCAGCCCTGGCGGAGTCCAACTCTCACTGGGAATGACTCCGACCGAGTGTTGGCAATACGAACCAAACTCTCACAACGGTCGTACAGAGACCGAATAGCTCGTAACAACAAGCCCGATACCCCATACTCCCGAAGCACCCCCCACAAAAATCCACGAGGGACGCGGTCAAATGCCTTCTCCAAGTCTACAAAACACATGTAAACTGGTTGGGTAGCCTATCTAGGGGAAGGTAAACCCTAATTTCAAACCTCCGCTGCCTTGCGGCATACCCGGTCACGGGAAAGGCTTCGGGAGTCAACCCTGAGGAAAAATCCGGAGTCGGAGCCCCTAAGGCAGTTCTATGTTGTGCTCAACATCGTTCTGGCAGCTCCTGCAACGGCACTGGTGCCAAACTGTAGCAGCCCTGCTGTTCCTTTGGATTCATCAGTGACGTGGAGAGGGGGACATGCTGCATGGGCAACATCTTATCCTCCATATCTTCCTGCCCAGGCTTGAATCCTACCAACACCCAACGCTGGAAGGTAGAACACCGGATCACTGGAGAGGACACTCCAGCTTCGCCTTTGGCGTAGACAAAACACGGGGAATGACAGTTACCGGTTATAAGCCACCGCTCAATTGGCGTAGAGCTCGGCGCCAGGGGTTATTCCCAACGGTGGGAGGGATCATCGGATCTCACTGGACAGCTACCGCCCGCCTCAAGCTGGGCAGCCCCCAGCCAATAAGGTGATGTCCCGCCACAGCTTGCTTTCCTCATTGGGTGCATGGGGATGAGGAGAAATCCGAACAGCAGGCTGAGAACTTTCGCACCAGGCAAGACAATAAAACAAAAGAGACCAACTCTAAAACTGGGAACTTGGAACGTCCGCACTATGATGACAGGACTCGCTACTAACCTCAAGGACATCAACGACACCAGGAAGACTGCCATCATCAATAATGAGCTGAAGAGACTGGGAGTGGATATTGCCACTCTCCAGGAAACACGGTTGGCTGACGCAGGCACACTGAGAGAGAAGGACTACACGTTCTACTGGCAGGGAAAGGGCAGTGACGAACACAGGGAACACGGAGTGGGCTTTGCAGTGAAGAACACCTTGCTGAAGATGGTGGAACCGAGCAGCACTGGCTCTGCTCGACTCCTCACCCTCCGCCTGAACACCACTCAAGGCCCAGTCACCCTCGTCAGTGTGTATGCCCCAACACTGACAGCCACACCAGAGGCAAAAGACGAGTTCTACGAGAATCTCGCAACAACTGTCAGGATCGTCCCCAACTCTGAACAACTCATTCTCCTTGGAGACTTCAATGCCAGAGTGGGTGCTGACCACGACTCCTGGCCCTCCTGTCTTGGACCTTTTGGCGTGGGCAGAATGAATGACAACGGACAGCGGCTGCTCGAGTTCTGCACATATCACGATCTGTGCATCACAAACTCGTTCTTCAAGACCAAGCCCCAACACAAGGTTTCCTGGCAACATCCACGCTCAAAGCACTGGCACCAGCTGGACTTGATCCTGACCAGGCGTACCTCACTGAAGAACGTGCTAATCACCCGTTCGTTCCAGAGTGCAGATTGCAACACAGACCATTCATTGGTGTGTTGCAAGGTCAAGCTGCAGCTGAAGAAATTCCATCGTGCTAGACAACCTGGAAAGGCACGGATTGACACCAGCAAGATGGCTCAACCAGAACTTGTTGAGCAGTTTGCCTCCACCTTTGAGAAGGAACTTGGTGTACCACAAGAAGGAGAATCTGCAAAGCAGAAGTGGGGAGAGCTGCGAAACACCATCCACCGCACAGCCTTGGCTACCTTTGGGAGGAAGACCTCGAAGTCACAGGACTGGTTTGATGCCAAGTTGACCAAGATGACCCCCGTCATTGAAGCCAAGCGCTCAGCACTTGCTGAGTACAAGAAGTACCCAAACGAGAAGAATCTCCAGATTCTCAGGGCTGTGAGAAGCAAAGTTCAGCAGACTGCTCGGCGCTGTGCCAACGAGTACTGGACTCAGCTCAGCCAAGACATTCAAACCGCTGCCATAACAGGGAACATCCGTGGTATGTACGATGGCATCAAGAAAGCACTTGGTCCGGCTCAGAGCAAGACGGCCCCCCTCAAATCCTCCAATGGGGAGATGATCACAGAAAAGAACAAGCAGATGGAGAGATGGGTGGAACACTACTCCGACCTCTACTCCAGACAGAACACCGTGACACCGTCAGCCCTTGATGCCATCGACTGCCTGCCATCCATGGACAAACTTGACGCCGAGCCAACCATCGACGAACTCAGCAAGGCCATTGATAGCTTGGCCGCTGGCAAGGCACCCGGCAACGACGGCATACCCCCCGACCTGATCAAGCACTGCAAGACCGCCCTACTTCTGCCATTGCATGACGTCCTCTGCCAGTGTTGGAAGGAAGGTGCCGTACCACAGGACATGAGGGACGCCAAGATCATCACCCTCTACAAAAACAAAGGGGAGAGAAGCGACTGCAACAACTACAGGGGCATCTCCCTCCTCAGCGTTGTTGGCAAAGTCTACGCACGAGTTGTTCTCGTTCGTCTACAGAAGCTTGCCGAACGTGTCTACCCCGAGTCTTAGTGTGGCTTCCGCGCTGAGCGATCGACGGTAGACATGATATTCTCCATCCGCCAACTCCAGGAGAAATGCAGAGAACAGAACATGCCCCTGTACGTCGCCTTCATCGACCTCACCAAAGCGTTCGATCTGGTCAGCAGAGATGGCCTTTTCAAGATCCTGCCAAAGATAGGATGCCCACCAAAGTTGCAAAGCCTCATTGAATCGTTTCACACCAACATGCAGGGGATAGTGCAGCACGATGGCAACGTCTCAGAGCCTTTCAACATATGCAGCGGAGTGAAACAGGGCTGTGTACTTGCGCCAACCCTCTTTGGGATTTTCTTTGCTATGCTCCTGAGGCATGCCTTCAGCACAGCAACAGAGGGAATCTACCTGCACACAAGATCTGACGGCAGGCTTTTCAACCTCGCCCGCCTGAAAGCCAGAACCAAAGTATGTGAGGCTCTAATCAGAGACATGCTGTTCGCAGACGACGCTGCAGTCGCAACCCACACACAGCAGGAGCTTCAGACCCTTATGGACCGCTTCTCCCAGGCATGCAAGGACTTCGGGCTTACCATCAGCCTGAAGAAGACTAACGTCTTGGCGCAAGGCACGGAAGCACCACCAACCATCACCATTGACGACTACGAGCTGGAGGTCGTGAATCAGTTCACGTACCTGGGGTCCACGATCAGCAACAACCTCTCCCTTGATACAGAGATCAACAAGAGGATTGGAAAATCAGCCTTCACACTCGCTCGCCTCACCACACGAGTGTGGGAGAATCCCAAACTCTCTGTCAAGACGAAGATGGCAGTGTACAACGCCTGCGTCATCAGCACACTGCTCTATGGGAGTGAGACGTGGACAACATACGCCCGGCAGGAAAAGAGACTGAACTCCTTCCACTTGCGCTGCATTCGCCACATCCTGGACATATCCTAGCAGGACAAAGTGCCCAACACAGAAGTTCTGTCCCGCGCCGGCCTTCCCTCCATGTTCACTCTACTGAGACAGCGCAGGCTCCGCTGGCTAGGCCACGTTCACCGTATGGAGGATGGCAGAATCCCCAAAGACGTCCTCTATGGAGAACTGGCAACTGGCAAGAGAGACGTTGGCCGCCCACAGCTGCGTTTTAGAGACGTCTGCAAGAGAGACATGAAGGCCCTGGAGATCAACACAGAGCGCTGGGAGGACCTTGCAACGGACCGCTCCAAATGGAGAGGCACCCTGACCAGACAGCTCAAGGCGGGTGAAGAGAGACTGACTCCTGCTGCAGATGAAAAAAGGACCCGCAGGAAGAACCGCCACAGACCCAGCAGCACGGAGACCACCCACAAGTGCGACCTGTGTGACAGGAACTGCCATTCGCGCATCGGCCTGTTCAGCCACAGGCGGTGCTGTTCCAGCAGAGTAGACGTTTAGGATTCTCTTCCATGGTCATCATAGACCGACGGAGGCCGACGACGTAATTAGACATCGACGAACAGATAACCCTTATAAATAACAATAGATTTGTAAATGATACTCAAATGATACACAATACAAAAAATGGGCCTCGATTTGGAATTGGCTTTTTTATAATATTTTTAATTATTTTGTAAGGTGGTATTAGTTGGTAGTACTGCAGCCTCACTTGATTACATAAGAAAACTATTAAAAGGAGGAGATTAGCTCCATGGTACAACTCCCAGACTGTGATTTTCAAAAAAATAAAAATTTCTAGGTTAATTTGCAATTCCATCAAACCAACAGTGAGTAGTGTAGCTGCAGCATTTTCTTTGCAGTCATTTTCTACATTGTTTTAGCGTGTAATTAGCTGATTTTTTATAATATTATAAATTATTTTGTAAGTTAACAGGGTTTAGGATTAAGCTTCTGCATTATTTTAAATTAGTCTGGTGTTTGAGCATTAAAATTAGGGTTAGGGTTAGGACATTAAATTACTCGTACCTTAAAAGTTTACTGTTTCGAACAACAGAGGCCACGTAGAGTAAAAGTGCACAACATTTTATTTACAAAAAAAATTTTTTTTTACATATGTATGCACATGAACACTGAACACATGAAATGTCTATTGATTGCTACACAAGTGCTGCATCACAGCATCTCTTATATCTCCACCCTGCTCCTCTACTCCCTGTGACGCTGCCACCACCACTTCTTCATCTGCTGCATCATCCAATGTGGTGTCAAAGGCCTCTCCATGACTCTCACACAGATTATGCAGTGCACAACAAGTCAACACCATCGATTTAACCAGTGCGATGTTACAGTCATTCCTTTTTAGAAGGCAGCGCCACCTTCCCTTCAGCCTGCCGAAAGCATTCTCCACAACCACGCATACTCGACTGATGGTCTGGTTGAACGTGTGTTGTTCTTCAGTCAGTCGTCCGGTGTCATGGAATGTTTTCAACAGCCAGTTTTGCAGGGGATAAGCAGAGTCTCCAAGGATGAAGTAGCCCACACGTACTGCACCAAGGTTCATGACTTTAGGTGGGAAGAGGTTTTCCTGACTGGCTAAATCCCACAGTGTGGACAGTCTCAGCACCCTAGCATCGTGCATGCTCCCAGGCAGCCCGGCAAACACATTCCAGAACAACCCCTTTCCATCAACAACACCTTGAAGGAGCACAGAGTGCCAGCCTTTACGATTAAAGTAGTCTGTGTGATATTGTGTTGGTGCGATGATGGGTATGTGGGATCCATCAATGGCACCAACGCACATTGGTAGCCCCCACCAACTCTCGATGTAGGCCGACATTTCCCTGAACCGCCCTTCATCAGGAAAACGGAGTTGTTCTGGAGCCAGCAATGACTCTGCTGCTACACAAAAGTCCTGCACACACCTACAAACCGTTGTGTTGCTGACCCCAAATAGATGACCAATACTGCGGTACTCTGAACCGGTAGCAAGCTTCCACAGTGCAATGGCCACTCTCTTCCTCAGAGGCACACACTGGCGGAATTTCGTATCTTGATGCTCCATGTACGGACGCAATTTGTGGCACAAGTATGTAAAAGTGTCCTCGGACATCCTGAAGTTCTGCAACCACTGCGTGCTTGAGAAGCCGGGAACAATATTCTCCCACCAATGCGAGCTACGGTTAATTGCCCAGGCCGATGGTCTGCAGCGTTTATTTTGCAAGAACTCACCCAACTGAAAGACAGACACAGCATACATATTAATACTGATAAACAGGTGACATCAAAATTAGATCAAAATTAGATTAGAGTATTTGTTTATTTCCCAGGAACAGTGCAATAAACACAGACAATTAATCAAATGACAATCAATCTGATGTATTGCACAAAGAGTGTATAGATATTAGCTAATTTGCAACTCTTGTCCCTGGATGGGCTTTAGAAAGGAGAAACAATTTGAAAGAAAAAAAGGAAAGGAAAAGATAAAAAAAAAAAGGAGAAGGTCAATGAAACTCTCAAAACTCAATAGGTTGCATTTTTTTTTAAATATTACAGTGATGCCACAGAATGGGCTTTTTGTCCAAGATTTTTACAGTTTGATTATATAATGAACCTATATGTCTTATTGTAGAAGGGGCTGCTTGAGCCCAGACTGTCAAACAGTATGATCTATGAGAAAAAACCATAGAATGCATATACAGTGCAGCTGCTTCGTATGGTATGTAATATCTAATTTAAAGCAGTTCAGATTGTTTTTTAGTGTTTTTGAAATTTTCTTTATAGGAAGATTAAATTTGAGTTGAGGATCTAGTACAATGCCAAGGTATTTGAATTCTGTTACTAAACTGATGTCTTGATCATGTATTTTAACTTTAAAACGTTGCAGGTTACATTTTTTGATTTAAAAGCAATCTGTTTTGTTGAACCATAACGGAAATCATACCCACAGAATTACCCGAGAGAACAATCAGATATTTCAAATAATTGGTTTGAATATATAGGTGAAGGAGACATTCAGACAGCTGTTTTGCATGCAGGTGTAAATGCTGCACACAACAACGACATGACCAAATAATGACAATAGAAATCATTAGCTTACCAACGTCTGCTCCCTCATGTGCCTCATGTGTCTCATGTGCCGGACAATGATATCTGCTTCATATTCAGCTTCATATGCAGCTGCTTCATATTCCTCCGGGGCAAACGATACTATCCTCTCCTGCTCCAACGTGTGTTGTCTCAATCCACGTCGTCTTCTCCTGTACAATTCTCTTGTCTCGTTAAAGACATTCATTGTATTAAAAACCCACAGAAGAACATTGACCACCATGGAAAACCTCCGCTCGTAATCAGCCATTTTTTTTTCTTTGTTGTGGAGTATTGGGTCGCGTACTTTACTACGTCAGCAGAGTGTGGGACCGCCTCAATCCCGCCCACCCCCAGCAATTCTCGGCTTTCCGCGGTTGTGATGGAGGCGCAGCCGCGGGAGAAACAAGTAGTAAAGAAAAGAAAAGAGTAGCGCAGAACTATATAGTGGAAATGTGGATAGTTTCTCCAGTGAGTCCTGGGTCTGCCCTGGGGTCTCCTCCCAGTGGGACGTGCCTGAAACACCTCAAGTGGGAGGCATCCAGGAAGCATCCTGATCAGATGCCCACACCACCTCAACTGGCTTCTTTCAATGTGGAGGAGCAGCGGTTCTACTCTGAGCCTCTCCCGGATGACTGAGCTCCTCACCCTATCTCTGAGGGTGAGTCCAGCAATCCTATGAAGAAAGTTCATTTCAGCCACTTGTATCCACAATCTCATTCTTTCTGTGATTACCCAAAGCTCATGACCACAGGTGAGGGTAGGAATGTAGATTGACTGATAAATCGACAGCTTTGCCTTAGAGCTCAGCTCCCTCTTCACCACAACAGACCGGTACAACATCCACATCGCTGCAGATGCTGCTCTTCTCCCCTCACTCATGAATAAGACCCCAAGATACTTAAACTCCTCCACTTTGGGCAGGAGCTTTTCCCCAACCCGGAGAGGACAATCCACCTTTTTCCAGCTGAGGACCATGGACTCGGACTTGGAGGTACTGATTCTCATCCCAGCCACTTCACACTCAGTGGCCAACCATCCCAGACCCGTAGGTCATTGCTGGATGAAGCCAGCAGGACAACATCATCTGCAAACAACAGAGATGAAATCCTGTGGTCACCAAGCATGACACCCTCCATTCCCTGGCTGCGCCTAGAAATCCTGTCCATAAAAATTACAAACAGGATCGGTGACAAAGGGCAGCCCTGGCGGAGTCCAACTCTCACTGGGAATGAGTCTGATTGAGTGTTTGCAATACGAACCAAACTCTCACAACGGTCGTACAGAGACCGAATAGCTCGTAACAACAAGCCCGATACCCCATACTCCCGAAGCACCCCCCACAAAAAAACCACGAGGGACGTAGTCGAATGCCTTCTCCAAGTCCACAAAACACATGTAAACTGGTTGGGCAAACTCCCACGAACCCTCGAGGTGTCATGAGCTGAGCACAGGAGGCTTCCGCCTTGCTCAGTCTCATGGCTTTTTCTTTATATATTTGTTGTATTTTGTGCTTTTTGGATTTCTGTGTTCTTGTACTGTTTGCTATTTTCCTGTTTATGTTTTAGTTTTGTTATACTTTTATTTTGTATCAATTTACATTTATATTTCAGTCTGCACCTGTTGATATTGTATTCTTTAGATCTTTACTGTTGGGTTGACAGCTGTCAAGGGCATTTCTGGGTTTATGTGCTTTGTGTGGGCATCGCCCCTGTCAGCTGTCAGCTTCAACCACTCTCCTCTCATTGCCCCCAGCTGGTCCTATTATGAATCATTGGTTCCTTATGCCCGCTCATGTGACACACACCTGTCATTATTTATGTAAATTATTTTTGACCCTATTTAATGGCAGTTACTTTCATTTCTTGTTGCCGCTGTCTTGTTGGAGTTTCTCCTCGTCTCCACCAGAGCCCTGTTTTGCTCTGGTGCGCTTCATCAGTAAGTTTATTCATTGTTTGTATTTTTGTTAAGAGCACCGTTTGAACTTATGTTTTGTTATTTTCAATAAACCTTACAAACTCACAGTTCAGCGCGTGGGTCTCACCTTTTTGCAGCAAAGGGCAATTCATGACACAAGGATCCTCGAGAGGATAAAGAGCTGGTCCGATGTGCCCCGACCAGGACGAAAACCACATTGCTCCTCCTGAATCCGAGGTTCGACCAATGGCCAGACTCTCCTCTCCAGTACCTTGGCATAGACCTTCCCAGGGAGGCTGAGGAGTGTGATCCCTCTTAAGTTGGAGCACACCCTCCGGTCCCCTTTTTTGAAGAGAGGAACCGCACCCCGGTTTGCCATGCCAAAGGCACTGCCCCCGACCTCCATGCAATGTTGCAGAGGAGTGTCAACCATGACAGCCCTATAACATCCAGGGCCTTGAGGTACTCAGGGCAACTCTCGTCCACCTCTGGAGCCCGGCCACCAAAGAGATTTTTAACCACCTTGGGGACCTCAGCCCCTGTGATAGGTGAGTCGTCCCCCTCATTCATAAGCCCTGCTTCCTCTGTGGAAGGCGTGTCAGTGGGATTGAGGAGATCCTCAAAGTATTCCTTCCACTGCCCGACGATATCTCCAGTCGAAGTCCGCAGTGCCCCATCCGCACCATACACAGCAGTGGACAGGGAGCTGCTTCCCCCTCCTGAGCCGCCGGACAGTTTGCCAGAATCTCTTCAAGGCCAACCAAAAGTCTTGTTCCATGCCCTCAATAAACTCCTCCCATATCCGGGTTTTTGCTTCAGCAACCACCCGAGCTGCACTCCGCTTGGCCTGCCGGTACATCTTAGTTGCTTCGGGAGTCCCACAAGCCAGCCAAGCTTGACAGGACTCCTTCTTCAGCTTAATGGCCCCCCTCACCACTTGTGTCCACCACTTGGTTCAGGGGTTGCTACCACAAGATGCCCCGACAAATTTGCGGCCACAGCTCTGGGCAGCCGCTTCGACAATGGAGGTGGAGAACATGGCCCATTCAGACTCCATGTCTCCAGACTCCCTCGGAATGTGGTTGAAGTTCTTCTGGAGGTGGGAGTTGAAGACCTCCCAGACAGGGGCCTTAGCCAGACGTTCCCAGCACACCCTCACTGTATGTTTGGGTCTACCAGGTCTGAATGGCTTCCTCCCCTGCCATCGGTTCCAACTCACCGCCAGGTGGTGATCAGTTGACAGCTCTGCGCCTCTCTTTACCCAAGTGTCCAAGACATACAGTCACAGGTCTGATGACACGAAAACAAAATTGATCATCGACCTGCGACCTAGGGTGTCCTGGTGCCAGGTGCACATATGGACACCCTTATGCTTGAACATGGTGTTCGTTAACCCCTTGCACTCCGGTCAATTTTCCTAAAAACGCCAAAAAATAATGTGCCCAAAGTAAATCGAAAGCTGTTCTTCAACCCTCTGCAGCATCTTCATGGGGTTGGTCTCATTTAAAAGAAAACACTTTGAATTTTTTGGCAAAACAGTTATAATCTCTCTAAGTGCTCCGGCCACTGAGTTACAGTCATCTAAACATAGTGAACTTGAAGAAAATAAATTTGGCCTGGGTGTTTTTTTGGATACAAATGCTTGCAAATAACACACAGCTTCAGATCCGGGCTGGAAAATGCAACAGAAATGTAGAACCAAGTGTTATCCAGCTGAGGTCCAAATTTTGTAACAATACCGCAAAAAATGAATATATTACACAGCTTTTTCCTCAGGCTGTTCCCAGGCGTTTTGGAACTGTGCCAAATTGTGCCAAATGGCACAGTTTGGAAAAACGTCTGTAACTTTTGAATGATTCAATGTAGAAGCTTCATTTTGGGCTCTAATGAAAGGTCACACTCAGGGCTGTGTCTGTGTGTGTGTGGGGGGGGGGGGTTGCCCCCCCCCTCGCTACAGAGGACGGAGATCGGCCATCGCTACATGACGGATTAGCCTCATGTGGGATGTGGGACAGCAGCTCAGTCACCGCGGCTCCCCCCCCCCCTCGCTACAGAACAATAGTCAGTAATAAAGAATAATTTAGCTTATAATACCTTACCTCTTCACAGCAGCGTCCTGGCGAACTTCTCTTCCCCATTGTCAGACGAACGCGACGCTGGTCCGCTCTTGGTTCTGGTCTCACGACCCGATCAAAACATAATTCCATTATTGCGGTTTTGTGCTTCCATGATTGCAGTTTTTGGTGAACAATTTTCAAAACAAATAATAGTAGTAATTAAAAAAAGACTGGCAAAGGCGTGTGTGTCACTCAGCCTTCGTCGTCAGCCTCCGTCGGTTTATGACCATGGAAGAAATCATAACGTCTCATAACGTCTAATCCTTTTTTGATCCGCTCCAGCAGTCAGTCTTCACCCAGCCTTAAAAAAAACAGCTCGCGAACTTCTCTGCTTCAATTGGCTCACTGCATTCACAGCAGGCGGGTCCTTCTGGCTAGGTTTTCAGTCATTGGTTCTTCAAGGTTTCAGAAACCCAATTCAAGGCTCTTATTAGTCAAATGAGAGGTCAATCAGATGAAGTAATCTGTTCGCGGCTGTGTCTGCAGCTTTTATTTTCAGTGCGCGCTTGGACGCCACTACTTCACCATCACCACCTACATCACCACCTACATCACCATCTACACCATGCATCCTAGAGCGCACGAGAGCGCCCTCGTGTGCTCTTGTGCGCTCTAGGACGCAGAGACTTGCCTGTCCGCAGTACAACGGAGCACAAGAGGTTAAGGACAAACTGTGGTTAGCAATGTGGTTAAATGATTTTAAAGTGCATCCTGTCATTATTAAATGGTACCACTCATTTTTAACTTATCGTAAACAGCAAGTTAGTGTAAATGGAACTTTATCTAAATTTAGTACCCTCAGCACAGGAGCTCCCCAAGGCTGTGTTAGTTCACCATTTTTGTTCACCTTCTACACTGATGAGTGCAGAAGTGTCTATCCAGGCAATTGAATTATTAAATTTTCTGATGACACTGCTATTTTATCACTACTTCAAAAGATTCATGATCTGTCAAGCGATTTTATAGAAATTCAGAGGTTTGTCAATTGGTGTGATGACAGTCATCTCATTTTGAATACTGATAAAACAAAGGAGATGGTGTTTGACCCTCAGGGAGTTGGTGACCACAGGCCTGTGGTCATCCACAACCACACTATAACACAGGTTAGTTCCTATAAATATCTGGGAGTATTTATTGACAATTCATTAACCTGGAGCACACATATTGATTACCTCTGCAGTAGACTACAACAGTGGCTGCATTTCTTGCGTAGATTAAGAATACATGGCGTTTTTTGGGTTTTTTTGTTACTTATTTGTACCCGTAGGTAGATTTGGTTTGCAGTCTGGTGACAAGCCACCGGCTGCTGGTCGCTGCGTGCGCGAGCGCCCTAAACCTACATGTTTTTGGCGTTGATAAAAGGATTATGTTAATATTTTACCAGGCTGTGTTGGAGAGCTGTATTAGATACAGCATTACAGCTTGGTTTGGCAACCTCTCTGTGAAACTAAAGAACAGAGTGTTGCGTTTAATTCACACAGCATGGAAAATTATTGGAGTTAAAGAGTATTTATCCATGCAGATCTTACACGACCAGGCAGCCTGTAGACAAGCTCAAAAAATAATCAGTGACATGAGCCATGTACTAAACAATGAATATGTGCGGCTGCCCTCAGGGAGGAGATACAGAGTCCCCAAGTGCAGCTTCAATAGATACAAGAACTCATTTATCCCGACGTCAGTAAAACTTTTAAACTCAGATAAATACAGTGGGGCAAAAAAGTATTTAGTCAGCCACCAATTGTGCACGTTCTCCCACTTAAAAGATGAGAGAGGTCTCCAATTTTCGTCATAGGTATACCTCAACTATGAGAGACAAAATGAGAAAAAAAAAATCCAGAAAATCACATTGTCTGATTTTTAAAGAATTTATTTGCAAATTATGGTGGAAAATAAGTATTTGGTCAATAACAAAAGTTCATCTCAATACTTTGTTATATACCCTTTGTTGGCAATGACAGAGGTCAAACGTCTTCTGTAAGTCTTCACAAAGTTTTCACACACTGTTGCTGGTATTTCAGCCCACTCCTCCATGCAGATCTCCTCTAGAGCAGTGATGTTTTGGGGCTGTCGCTGGGCAACACGGACTTTCAACTCCCTCCAAAGATTTTCTATGGGGTTGAGATCTGGAGACTGGCTAGGCCACTCCAGGACCTTGAAATGCTTCTTACGAAGCCACTCCTTCATTGCTCGGGCGGTGTGTTTGGGATCATTGTCATGCTGAAAGACCCAGCCACATTTAATCTTCAATGCCCTTGCTGATGGAAAGAAGTTTTCACTCAAAATCTCACGATACATGGCCCCATTCATTCTTTCCTTTACACGGATCAGTCGTCCTGGTCCCTTTGCAGAAAAACAGCCCCAAAGCATGATGTTTCCACACCCATGCTTCACAGTAGGTATGGTGTTCTTTGGATGTAACTCAGTATTCTTTCTCCTCCAAACACGACAAGTTGAGTTTTTACCAAAAAGTTCTATTTTGGTTTCATCTGACCATATGACATTCTCCCAATCCTCTTCTGGATCATCCAAATGCTCTCTAGCAAACTTCAGACAGGCCTGGACATGTACTGGCTTAAGCAGGGGGATATGTCTGGCACTGCAGGATTTGAGTCCCTGGCGGCATAGTGTGTTACTGATGGTAGCCTTTGTTACTTTGGTCCCAGCTCTCTGCAGGTCATTCTCTAGGTCCCCCCGTGTGGTTCTGGGATTTTTGCTCACCGTTCTCGTGATCATTTTGACCCCACGGGGTGAGATCTTGTGTAGAGCCCCAGATCAAGGGAGATTATCAGTGGTCTTGTATGTCTTCCATTTTCTAATAATTGCTCCCACAGTTGATTTCTTCCCACCAAGCTGCTTACATATTGCAGATTCAGTCTTCCCAGCCTGGTGCAGGTCTACAATTTTGTTTCTGGTGTCCTTTGAAACCTCTTTGGTCTTGGCCATAGTGGAGTTTGGAGTCTGACTGTTTGAGGTTGTGGACAGGTGTCTTTTATAGTGATAACGAGTTCAAACAGGTGCCATTAATACAGGTAACGAGTGGAGGACAGAGGAGCCTCTTAAAGAAGAAGTTACAGGTCTGTGAGAGCCAGAAATCTTGCTTGTTTGTAGGTGACCAAATACTTATTTTCCACCATAATTTGCAAATAAATTCTTTAAAAATCAGACAATGTGATTTTCTGGATTTTTTTTTCTCATTTTGTCTCTCATAGTTGGGGTATACCTATGATGAAAATTGGAGACCTCTCTCATCTTTTAAGTGGGAGAACTTGCACAATTGGTGGCTGACTAAATACTTTTTTGCCCCACTGTAAGTCAGGGACACTTATAACTCCTGTTCTTAATGACTGCTGTTATATATTTATGTATGTATGTACTTGTATTACTATTGGATTTTATTTCATTTATTATGTACTACATCCATTGTGTATGTGTGGATTGTGTGGTTGCAGCACGGGTGACAAGCCCAAGACAAATTTCCCCTTGAGGGACAAAAAAGTTTATCTTATCTTATAGAAGTCCAATAACTGAACAACACTCGGGTTCAGATTGGGCAGGCCGTTCCTCCCAATCACCCCCCTCCAGGTTTCACTGTCGTTGCCCACGTGCGCATTGAAGTCCCCCAGTAGGACAATGGAGTCTCCAAGAGGAGCACCCTCCAGCACCCCAGTCAGAGACTCAAAAAAGGGTGGGTACTCTGAAACATCATGTGGTGCATAGGCACAAATAATGGTCAGGACCCGTTTCCCAACCCGAAGGCGAAGGGAAACAACCCTTTCTTCCACCGGGGAAAACTCCAATATAGAGGCAGCAAGGTGGGGGTATACAAGAATACCCACCCCTGCTCATGGCCTC
Organism: Pholidichthys leucotaenia; assembly: GCA_020510985.1. Classification (NCBI taxonomy): domain Eukaryota; kingdom Metazoa; phylum Chordata; class Actinopteri; order Cichliformes; family Pholidichthyidae; genus Pholidichthys; species Pholidichthys leucotaenia. The sequence goes on from CM035843.1 coordinate 422,238,846, forward strand.
TCGCCCAGGGCAACTCCAGAGTAGGCCAAGATCCAACCCCTCTCCAGGAGACTGGTTCCAGAACCGGAGCTGTGTGTTGGGGTGAGGCTGACTATATCTAGCCGGTATCGCTCAACCTCATGCACTAGCTCAGGCTCCTTCCCCACCTGAGAGGTTTTGCTAATGCAAAAACTCAACATACCGGGAGAAATAAGACGGAAACGAAATGGGTGTCGTGCTGGAATAAGACGGCGGGCGAGGAATATAAGGTACAGACCCGCCGTCCCATCCGTGATTATGGGGAATGTACGATCGCTACTCAGGAAAACAGATGAGCTAGCGGCTATCTCCCACTACGATAGCATATACAGGGAGTGTAGCCTAATGCTATTCACGGAGACGTGGCTAACAGAACTAGCAACAGATGCTAACATTGAACTGGAGGGTTTCCACACAATACGGGCAGACCGAACACCAGACAGTGGGAAGGCAAGGGGCGGTGGAGTGATGATGTATGTCAATAACAACTGGTGCAGACCGGGACATATGACGGTTAAACAACAACACTGCAACAAAGACATGGAGTTGCTAGCTGTTAGCATGCGGCCTACATATCTCCCGAGGGAATACTCACACGTGATCTGCATTGTTATTTATGCAAATCCGACGGCGAACGCTGGGACAGCACGTGACGTCATCCACTCAGTAACTGGCAGGCTGCAGACAGAACACCCAGATGCTCTTCTCCTCATCTCAGGCGATTTCAACCATATTTCACTGTTCCCCATTCTGCCCACATTCACCCAGTATGTCACATGCCACAACAGAGACAATAAAACACTGGACTTATTCTACGCAAACACTAAGGAGGCGTACACCTCATCACCACTCCCCCCACTCTGGAGATTGGATCACAACTTGGTTCATCTTCTGCCGGTGTACAAACCCCTAGTACACAGACAACCTCCGGTCATGTGCACAGTGAAGTTATGGTCTGAGGAGGCAATGGACGCTCTAAAGGACTGTTTTGAAATTACTGCCTGGGAGCAGCTCTGCGATCCACACGTCGAGGACATCGATGGCCTCACTCACACCATCATGGACTACATCGGCTTCTGTGTGGACAACACCGTACCCACCAAGACCATACGGTGTTGCTCAAACAACAAACCCTGGATCAACCCTGAGATAAAAACACTTCTGAGAGAGAAGAAGAGGATCTTCAGGTCGGGGAACAGGGAGATGCTGAAGTCCGTACAGAGGGAGCTGAGGAGAAAGATCAGAGAAGGCAAGGACAGCTTCAGGAAGAAGATGGAGGACAAGCTGCAACAGAGTGACATCAGCGGGGTCTGGAGAAACCTTAAAACCATCTCTGGGCTCCAGAATACCTCCTCCCAGGCCACGGGGGGCAGGGAGTGGGCGAACAATCTGAACCTGTTTTTTAATAGGTTTGACCAACCGCCCTCCCCCCCGACTGCTCAACAACCACTGCTGCCTCTAAAGACATCGAGTCCTGCTGTCCACACCCCACTCCACCAACACCCCCCCACTCCCAACACACAGCCCCCCAACATGACCCTCACTAAGACCCAGGTGAGGACAGACCTGAGGAAGATCAAGGCGAGGAAGGTGTCGGGACCGGACGGCATCAGCACAAAGCTCCTCAAGTCCTGTGCAGACCAGCTGTGTGGGATTGTGGAGCTCATCTTCCACCTGAGCCTGAAGCTGGGGAGGGTACCACAGTTGTGGAAAACATCTTGTGTGGTACCTGTACCAAAGACTTCCCACCCCAAAGACCTGAACAGCTACAGACCGGTGGCCCTGATGTCTCACATGATGAAGACCCTGGAGAGACTGCTCCTTGCTCACCTCCGCCCCCTGGTGGGACCAGCGATGGATCCACTCCAGTTCGCCTACCAGCATGGCATTGGGGTGGAGGATGCAGTGATCTTCCTCCTTCACCGTTCTCTGTCCCACCTGGAGAAGCCCAGGAACGCGGTGAGGATCATGTTCTTTGACTTCTGCAGTGCTTTCAACACCATCCAACCGATGATCCTGAAGGACAAGCTGCTGTGTGCAGGGGTGGACCAGCACCTGCCATCATGGATCCTGGACTACCTCACTAACAGGCCACAGTTTGTGAGAATCCGGGACTGTGTGTCCGACACGATCATCGGTAGCACGGGGGCCCCCCAGGGACCGGTTTTGGCTCCCTTCCTGTTCACCCTTTATACTGCGGACTTCTCACACAACACAACACACTGCCATCTACAGAAGTTCTCTGACGACTCTGCCATCGTCGGTCTCATCTCCAACGGAGATGAAGCTTAGTACAGAGGACTTATCCAGGACTTTGTGGACTGGTGCCATCGGAACTGTCTCCAGATCAACGCGAGGAAAACTAAGGAGCTGGTGGTGGACTGCCGCAGGCAAGGACAACCCCTCACAGCACCAGTAAACATACAGGGAACAGACATTGAGATGGTGACATCCTACAAGTACCTGGGTGTTCATTCTGAACAATAAACTAGGCTGGTCACACAATACCGACGCACTCTACAAGAAGGGACAGTGCAGGCTGTTCCTACTGAGGAGACTCAGGTCTTTTGGTGTACAAGGGGCGCTGCTGAAGACATTCTACGACACGGTGGTGGCATCAGCCATCACTTTTGGAGTGGTCTGCTGGGGCAGTGGCATTACAGCAGCCAATAGGAAGAGACTGAACAAACTGATCAAGAAAGCTAGCTCTGTCCTGGGGCAGTGCCTTGACCCAGTGGAAGAGATAGGAGAGAGAAGGATGGTGGCTAAACTGTCATCTCTCCTGGAGTCCGAGTCCCACCCTATGCAGGACATACTGAACGCACTGAGGAGCTCATTTAGCAGCAGACTACATCATCCTAGGTGCGCAACCAAGAGGTTTCGCAGGTCCTTCCTATCTACGGCTGTCAGACTGTATAACCTAAGCAGGGCTGCTTGCAGAGATACAAAAAAATGTGACAACCTAATAGTATTGAATGCAAAAGATGCAACAGACTTACACAAATGGTCCCCTCCAGTATACAACTAGGACAATATCGATCGCTACGGAGGGTGACAATATGTATGGGTACATATTCATACCATGTAGGATAACTAAGTAGACGGTTATGCTGTTTATTCCATCTAGCTACTATGCTCCGCACTGTGTGTTTATATATTTATATGTACATATGTATATTCGCTGCTCTTGTTTTTCTTGTCTTCTTGATTGTTGCTCTGATTGTTGCTATCCCTGTGCTGTTGCAATCCTGGAATTTCCCCATTGTGGGACTAATAAAGGCTTATCTTATCTTATCTTAAAAGCTGAAATCAAGAACAAGGACACAATAACTATACCATACATCCAAGGGATAACAGATTCAATACAAAGGCTCATGAGGAAACACAAAACAGATGCAGCATTAAAACTACACAGAAGACAAAGACAAAATAGAACAGGACAAAAAAATGCAATATAATATATGAAATACCATGCAGATCATGTGACAAAACATACGCCGGGGAAACAGAATATTCAACACAAGAACACCAGAAGGAATGTGAGGAGTAAACATAAGAAAGACTCATAAGACCACAAAAAGAAAAGGCAGAACAAGAAACCCTAAAACATCACATCATGGACTAGGACAATACAAAGATTGCTGGATCAGGAGGTAACAAACATAAACGCTGGATCAAAGAAGCTATAGAAATCAGGAAGCAGGCCAGGGACACCATGAACCGGGATGAGGGAGTGTTCATGTTCTCCCACACCGGGGCTCTATCCTTCAGACTCCATCCTCTGAAAAGAAGAAGTGCACTGGTGCGCAGCCTGGACATCCACAGAAGGATGATTGCAGGATCCTTTCCATGGTGAAGAAAAACCCCTTCACAACATCCACCCAGATGAAGACCACTCTCCAGGAAGTAGCTAACATAAACACTGGGTGAGGGAAGCTACAGAAATCAGGTCGGGGACACCATGGACTGGGAAGAAGGAGCATTCATGTTCATGGCACCTGGGAGAATCATCTGATGGTGGGAGGTGGGCAGAAGGACTGGGTGGGGCTTTGGGACTGCACCACACATCGGCTGCTGTTGTATTCACTCATTATTCTTCTGGTTTTTAAAGTTACCAACTTCGCATTTAAGATAAGATAAGATAAGATAAGCCTTTATTAGTCCCACAATGGGGAAATTCCAGGATTGCAACAGCACAGGGATAGCAACACTCAGAGCAACAATCAGAAGGCAAGAAAAAACAACATCTAGTAAACATATGTCCATATTACTATTAATGTATATATACAGACACACAGTGCAGAGCATTATGGTTGGTTGGTGAATGTGCAGCAGAAAGTCTAAGCTCTCTCTCCGCGGATGCGGCGGGCCAGCTGGAAGTCTTTGGGCATGATGGTGACCCCCTTAGCGAAGAAGAGACCACCAGGTGGGTCTCGCTGGTCTCCTGCAGAGCCATGACGGCGAAACGCAGGAAACGCAGGACGGTCTTGAAGTCCTGAGCGATCTCCCTCACCAGGCGCTGGACGGGCAGCTTACGGATGAGCAGCTCCGTGGATTTCTGGCAGCGACGGATCTCTCTCAGAGCCACGGGCCTGTGACGGCGAGGCCTCTTCACTCTGCCGGTGGCCGGAGCGCCTCTCCGAGCAGCCCTGGTGGCTAGCTGTCTCCTGGGGGGGCTTCTTCCTCCAGTAGATTTTACGGGCGGTCTGCTTGGTTCTTGCCATCGCTCTTTATTATTCTGTCTTATATTTCTTGCACGCCGCCTAAACTCCAGCCCGGCACCCGCGTCGTTTTCGCTACAGCTCCCGGTATGTCGAGTTTCCCATTAGCACCGGGCGGCGGCCAAGTGCTAGCTAGCACTAGCTCCTCCCCGCTGTAGCATCTCCCGCTGCAAACCGTGGCTCCGTCCGCCGACCCGGGAGACCCACGGGGCGATCCGTGCGTCCGTGATATATATACAGAGTGAAAGGTGTAGAAAGAAGAAGGAAGATAAAAAAAAAGGCTGTTGCAACGGGCAGCTGACCCGTGTGGCGCCACCGGTCCGGCGGAACCGGAACCGGAAAAAAAAAAAAAACGGAGAAAAATTTACATATCCACATTTTAAATGCCAAAGCCACAATAGTCTTATGGCCTGTTTTGGTGGGACCAGGCATCCACAGTTTCACAGTTAGGTTAAGCTTTTTCACCAGTCTGTCAGAAACCACAAACCAATGATGTCACTGGGCATGTTCTAGTGTCACAAGTTAGAAAAAAGAAATTCTGACTAAACGCAGTATGTGTGAACTCTGTAGCACTGTGTAACGAATAAAATATTCGATGTGTTGAACTGTTTGGTCTGTGTTTTGCAAACAGCTAAAAGTATTTTTGCCACTAAACACAAGTTATGGGGGTTGGATAATTTTAACTGCAGTTGTACTAATGGTGTCACCCTAATAGCAATTAAAGCTTCCACCACTATTCATTATACACAGCCTGATATGTTTCAAGTAGGGTGCAGTCTTAATCGTCAATCGCAATTAATTGCGATTAAGATTTTCGCTGCGTGCCACTTTAATCACGATTAATTGCCTCAAGGTGTGTTAATCGCATTAAATAAATGAAGTGAGATGCAGTGTCATGCAATTAATGCACCATGATGCAATTAATCATGCTCAACCACTATTAGTCGCAATTAAAGTGACACCAGTAAAAAAAACTGTATGGAGTGTGACATCACTATGACCTGATACCATTCATCAGTTAATGGCAGGTGTGTGTGTGTGTGTGTGTGTGTGTGTGTGTGTGTGTGTGTGTGTGTGTGTGTGTGTGTGTGTGTGTGTGTGTGTGGTGTCTGTCACGGCTTCCTTCAGGTTGTCAGGCGCCTCATCCTCAGCTCTATTGTGCAGAGTGAGTGCAGCTACCTGGAGTCTCTGAAAAGAATTCTTCAGGTGAGTCACATTAAGTCCTTTTATTAAGAAGTAAAATTAAATATTTTTGTACAGACGGTATTCTAGGCTCCAGCCCCCCCGCGACCCGAAAAGGATTAAGCGGAAGAAGATGGATGGATGGATGGATGGTATTCTAAAATGCAGAGATTGTGACAAACGGTGTTTATATGTTTGATTATTTGTGTCATTTTCATCTGTATGTCATTGCGGAGCGAGCAAGAGTTTAGTTTTAATGACTCTGTATACACTGCAAAACCTAACAGTACTTCAGACGCACGCCAGTAGATATAAATCCTCTATAAAACAAATCTACATTGTCTAAAATGCTATCTTATGCCCTTTTTTCTACAAAGAAAGCATTTTATTGTCTTACAGTTTAATGTCAAATCTTTTCACTTTGCCCCCTCCTTCAAATGCCAGAATCGGTGATTGTTAGGCCCAACCACATAGCACAAGGCTAATACTGGCTAGCATTACATTATCAGAATGAATGCTGTGGTAAAAAGACTTACCACTGGAAGAACACGCCCAGTTGTATGCACGATGGCCAAGGATAATGACTGATACTGCATCGGTTCTTAAAAGCAGTTTAATGGTAAAACCCATCTTAATCTGAGTCAAGTTTTCAAAGCATTTAGTTTAAAAAATGCTAACTAGCCTTTAGGATAACTTCAGTTAGGCCAGAGGGTCCTGATTGGCTCAACACTACCCATGTGCCAGCTTCATGCATAGTTACATTACCAAAAACCATCTCAACTTGCCTTTTTGCTGGGGGCGGGGCTTACGTGAAATTTTAAAGCCAAAAAACAGAGACATGATGCATTTGAGTGATTTCGCTCTTGACATGTCTTGTAAGTCATAAAAACATGCTATAGGCATGTTAACAATAAAAAAACAAAGATTTTTGGTGGGGTGTCACTTTAATAAAAGAAATATTGTAAATGTAATTAGTCCTTCAACAAAATTTAGTCACTCATTTCTACAAATGTAACCTTACTGAAAAATACATGTTTGTAGTAGTAACTCAGTTGCTGTAAGTTTACTTTCATTTTGGGGGCATTTTAAGTATTGCTGACACAATTCCAATCAGTTGTATTTACTCATTTCTTCTGAGTTAACTTCAGTCTTGCTATAAAAATGACTCCTGACACTTGTTTTGTAATTCAGGGTGTGAGATCGTCAGGGTGTGCTCCAATAAACCAATAATCCAGATAGTGTTATGTTGTCATGATCTGGGCATGGTCTGAGGATCATGCCCTCGCTTTATGTTTATTTTTGGTCTCTTTGTGTTTATTATTATGATTATTTGTCTGTATTTTGCCTTCTGTGTTTCCCCTGGGTCTTCTGTGATTGTTATTGTGCACCCCTGTCTTTAGTCTGTTGTGTCGTCCCCATTGTTACTGTTCTCAGTGTCCCCCCTTGGTCTTCTGTGTAAGTCTTGTGTGTATCCACTGTACTTGTTTACCTGTCGTTCTCAGTCCCTCATGTCTTCTGTAGTCATAGCCACTTCTCATGTGTTGCTGTTTAGCCCCTGATTGTTATCACAGCTGTGTCGTGTTCCCCTGATTATCTGTCTCCCTATATATTTCCTCCTCTGTGTTCATTCTGTGTGGCGTCGTACTGTATGTTGGTTTTCCCTCTGGCAATCTGGTCCATATTTTTGTCCCCTTCATGTTTTCTTTGTCATTGTGTTTTAGCCTTCCACAGCTCACTTTGTTTCAGTCCTCGTGCTGCCTTTTATTTTGTGTTTGGAAAAAAAACAATTTCAGACCATAGTTCTGCCTGCCTAAGAGTCCATCTTTCCTGCCTGCCTGCCAGAGATCATTACATGACAGAATGACACCACCAAACACACACTCTGCAGACACAAGCTTTGCAGCCTTTGTCTTAGATGAGGAGTGCTTGGCATCTCAGCTCATTGAGGTGCTGATTTCTGATGTCTGGACTTGCCACACACTGGAGAGAGCGATGATGTTTCTGGATGCTGGGGCCAATGTCACTGAGGATTGCCCCAGTCTGAGGAGCTACCCTGGTCTGGTTGGACTGCTCATCTCGGTGCCAAACTTTCAGCACTCACTCAGCTGGCTAGTGAGAAGCTCTCCCCCCTCATTCAAACCAGTGCCGATGATGAGGCATCATCGGGTTCAGCCAACCTCACTTTGCTCACCAGCTCCAACGTCAGCCTCCTTGTAGCAGCCTTTTTTCGCCAACCTGCCGCCGGCTGCCTATCCCACCAAGCCAGTGGAGTACAGCGGGACATGCTGGGCATCCGGCCGGCCGGGTTGGAAGGGAGGCTCCAGAAGACATCACTCTTCCTGCCCTTCTGCCGCTAATCCCCCAGTGGAGCCTCCAGCATCACCAGCTCCAGTCTATCGCTCCTCAGCTCCAACACCAGCCTCTCCATGGACTGGAGAGCTCACCATCTGCTCCAGCTCCATGGAAGCCTGTGCCGACGGCAAAACGTCCCCTCATACCCAACCTCCTCTTCAGTCCCAGCTCCGCCTCTGGGAGTTTTTCTGTCCAGCTCCCTGTCGTTCATCACACCACCATCTATCTCCTCACCTCGTAGGTCTCCAGCAGCAGCTCCAGCAACAGTGGAGCAGGAACCAAAGCAAGTACCTTTTCATTTTTTTAACATCAAATAGTGAAAGGTCTTGCCTTGTTCCCAGTGAGGGGGCTCATTGGCAGCCACCTACCACTGCTGAGTTCTCATCACCTGCCTCTGCTGTTTTCTCTGCTGCCGCCTCCTTTCACCTGTTCTCACCTGTATCTCCTCTCTCCTCCCTTCTGAGCTCCACGTCTGGTGACCCAGCAGCTGCACCCTTTCCATCTGATGTTCCGCCGGCTGCAGCCTCAACATCTGATGTTCCATCTGCAGCAGCTGCCATCACATTGGGTGTTCTGTCGGCAGCAGCCATCACATCTACTCCAGCAGCTGCCATCTCATCTGTTCTGCCAGTAGCTGTCATCTCATCTGTCCCACCAGCAGCTACCATCACATCATCTGGTGTCCCGTCAGCTGTCCCCACACCATCTGGTGTTCCATCTGCTGCTGTCTTCACAGCAGGTGGTCTGTCTGCTGCTTCACCTGCTGCACTCCAGGTCTCCTCTTCTGCTGCAGTGTCCCGGACCGCCTCACCCGCCATTCTGCCAGTGTCTTCAGAGGCAGGGTTCATTCCAGCATTGTCAGAGGGCGCCGTCGTCCCAGCAGCATCATGGAGGGCAGCCTTTGCCTCAGCAGGAGCACCGCCTAGGTGGAGCAGGAGCTAAGGCAAGTCCTCTTTGTTTTCTTAACATCTATTTTAGAAATGTCTTGTCTTACTGCTGGTGGGGAGACTCAGTTGCAGCTCTCATCTGCTTCTGAGCTCTCCCCGCCAAGCTCTGCTGCTGATAGTTATGGTATGGATCTGACACCAACCTGTGTCTCCTCCTCCCTATCCGAGGTGGCTACAGCGGGGTTCAAGGTGTACACTACAGCTTCACCTCTCTCTGTGGTCAGCACTCCCCAGTCACAGTCTCTCTCGGTGACTAACATTCCACCTAGTTCATTGGAGCAGTCCGCTCCACCATGGTCGTCCAAGCAGTCTTATCCACCCTGGCCGTCCAAGCAGTCTGATCCACCCTGTGCGCCGTCAGAGTAGTCCACTGTATCCTGGTTGCCATCAGAGTGGTCCACTCCACCTAGGCCACCCGACGCACCATGTTTCTCAGTCTTGTGGCCCATGGACTTTGTTAGGCCTCCTGACACACCGTACTTCTCTGTCTGGTGGCCTCTAGATTTTGGTAGGCCACCCGACGCATCATGTTCCACCGTCTGGTGGCCCATGGACTCTGCTGGGCCACCCGATATGCCATGTCCATCAGTCTGGGGGTCCAGGGACTTTGGCCAATCACCCGATTAACATTTTTCTCTGTATTGGTGTTTTTTGTTTTGTTCTGCCATGCCTTTGTCCCCCTCCTCCTGCCCGATTGGGGTGTTCTTTGTTTTGTTTGGAGGGCATCTAGAAGCCGCCCTGGGGGGGGAGGGGGCTGTCATTATCTGGGCATGGTATTAGGATCATTGCCACACTTTGTGTTGATTTTTGGTCTCTCTGTGTTTATTATTATGATTATTTGTCTGTGTTTTGCCTTCTGTTTCTCATGGGTCCTCTGTGATTGTTACTGTGCTCCCCAGTCCTTAGTCTGTCCTGTCATTGTCATCATTCTGGTTGTTATTGTTCTCTGTGTCCCCCCTTGGTCTTCTGTGTAAGTCTCGTGTGTATCCACTGTACGTATTTACCTATCGTTCTCAGTCCCTCGTGTCTTCCGTAGTCATAGCCACTTCTCCTCATGTGTTACTGTCTAGCCCCTGATTGTTATTCCAGCTGTCTTGTGTTCCCCTGATCATCTGTCTCCCTATAGATTTCCTCTTCTGTGTTCACTCTGTGTGGCCTCATATATTGGTTTTCCCTCTGGCAATCTGTTCCGTGTTTTTGGCTCCTTCATGTTTTCTTTGTAAGTGTGTTTTAGCCTTCCACGGCTCACTTTTTGTTTCAGCCCTTGTGCTGCCATTTATTTTGTGTTTGGAAATAAACTGAGTTAAGACCATAGTTCTGCCTGCCTAAGAGTCCATCTTTCCTGCCTGCCTGCCAGAGGTCATTACGTGACATATGTTCCTTTAAACTGACATTACGAGTTGCAGTCTTGTAATCCTTGTTTCGTAAACACACTCAAAATTAATCAACCACTTTAATAATGGCATCATTAAAGCAAAATTTCATGTTTTTTTTAAATTAAGTAGGGGAAATAACATTTGATAGGATCAGCAAGAATTCTAAAGTGACCAAAGTTTTTTTTTTCTTTTTTAATTACTATATTCTAATGTTTTTGAAAGAATAATTGTGTTTATTTAGGTTATTTTATTTCATCTTTATTCTTCTTCTGTATGATCTTTGTATTTGTCATACAATAATGTCATGTAATATTCTTAATCATGCTTAGGCCTTCAGGGGTGCCAAGAAGATGAACAATATAAATGTACTCTGTAATTATAATGTTTTAGACACGTGAAGGCCTTGTGTTCAAGTCATGCAATATAGATAAATGCTTCATGTGATCCTTATCTCGTGCTGAATAGACCTTGTGTGCAGCTTAAAAAAGGAGTCAGATATATGATCCTTGCACACATACTGTATGCTCATCGCTCAGGCAGTGAGTGATGACTGTGTGTCTCTTTTTGGCCAAAAACATTAATCATTTTCACACTCAGCATTTTTCTTACAGTTTTGAAAACCAAACAATGAAGGAACAGGGCCATCTCCTGTTTTGCTTTGTAGTTGTTTTTTTGTTATTTTTTTTTGTTTGTTTTTTTTGTTTGTTTTTTTTGGGGGGGGGGGGGTATGCCAGACTGCATTTGGGGGCTCTTGTTTTTGCTAAGCAGAGGAAGATGCTTCATAGCAGTGCATCAGTCTGGTACACTTTAAGAAGAAAACAGCCTAGATTTAGCTGATAAAATTCAGATTAAAGATCTCAAGATGACTCAGACATTTTAAACCTACAGAAAATAACACTAGCCCAACAGCACACATACCTTGGCCTAACATCGGCAAGTTTACGTTGGGCACCCATCTTATAGAGGTTGTTTGCTCATTGGCAAGACATTGTTTGAACGTCGGCATAATGCCACTTTACTTAAGAGGTTGGATGTGGTGAAAGGACCCATGCACAAGAATGGAAAATTATTTCTAATTTTTTGGACCAATTAAGAAGTGAAATTTGACCATTTCCAATGGAAACCTGAATGTTGCAGGGAGCCCAGGTTGAAAAACACTGACATAAGTCATTAAAACACCGTTTTTCCTGTTTAATGTGTGCAGAGCCTTAAGCAGAATGCTGCCATTGACAGAGATAGTCAGTGTTGGGGAAAAATTAATCACCCTTAAATGACTGAGAAGAGTATCAAGCAGATGAATTAAACAAGTTTATTACTTGCAGCAAGGGAGCAATTGACATATCGCACGGCTCAGGAGACGCACACACACAGGCTCAGAGTAGTTCAAATAGTCCATCAGCAACAGGAGTGAATGGATGTGTGTCTGCGAGATGTAGATGTGTTGGTGGCGGCGTCTGCTTCGGGCACAGAGGCAGGAGACCGTACAGCCGGACAACCCTATGGGAAAAGCACAAGGAGAAGGGTGACGGGCACACACCAACACAGGAGATATAATAGCGAGAGAGGAGCTTACTTGGATGGGATAGATGACTGGCACAGCAAGGGACGAGACCCGGTAGACAGTCACCTGCAGGACCCGGTGCAGCAGCGAGGAAATGGAGACGGAGAGGAAAGGTCCGCCGCCGGGAAATCCACCTGTGCACAGGGGAGCAGACTTCAAAGGGAAAAGGTAAGGGCTTCTTACCGAAATGATGGCTGAAGAGGTAGTAGAACTCACAGCAATGATGATGAGCGAAATCTGACGGCTTCAGGCCGAAGCTCAGGGCGAGGCGGCTTATATCCCTCGCCACTGATGACGAGCAGGTGTGCGAGCAGGTGGCGCCGCTGATGAGCGGCGCGGCGTGACAGTACTCCCCCCTCTAGCAGCGCCTCCTGGCGATTGCTTCTCTGGGTGCGCTCGGTGGAAATCAGCGATGAGCAACGGGTCCAACACAAACGACGAGGGTACCCACTGTCGATGTTCGGGCCCATAGCCCTCCCAGTCCACCAAGTACTGCAACCCACGACCCCGGCGCCGGGAGTCTAGGATGGAGGCGACGGACCAGGCCGGATGGCCATCAATCATCCGGGGCGCGGGTTGCGCAGCAGGAGGAGGGCAAAGGGGATCGGAGACTGCCAGCTTCACCTTGGACACGTGAAAGGTGGGATGGATGCGGAGGGAGAGGGGAATAGCTACACGCACAGCCACCGGGTTGATGATCCTGGTGATGGGGTAGGGTCCCATGAAGCGCTGTGCCAGCTTCCTCCTCTCGCCTTTTAATGTCACGTCCTGGGTCGACACATATACTTGTTGCCCAACTCTATACGCCGGGGCAGGTTTTCTGTGCCGGTCCGCCACGGCTCGGTTGCGCTCCGCCGTGCGTAAAAGCGCATTACGCGCTGATGCCCAGATGGAGCGGAACTGCCTGAGATGCGCCTTCACTGAGGGGACAGTTACCTCACTCTCCTGCGCCGGGAGCAGCGGGGGGTCGTAACCCAGGGACGCCTTAAAGGGAGACATCCCTGTAGCAGAAGAGCGAGCGGTGTTATGGGCGTATTCAACCCAGGCAAGATGGTTACTCCAGGACGTGGGTTTGGATGCCATTACACAGCGGAGCGCAGCCTCCAGCTCCTGGTTGGTCCGCTCACACTGCCCGTTGGATTGGGGGTGATGGCCGGAGGAGAGGCTCACCTTGGCTCCTATGGCGTTGCAAAACGATCTCCAAACCTCAGAGAAAAATTGGGGCCCCCGGTCCGAGACCACGTCCACCGGAATCCCGTGCAGCCTGACCACGTGTTGGATGAGGAGGTCTGCCGTCTCCAGGCCAGTTGGGAGACCTCGTAGGGGGACGAAGTGCACAGCCTTGGAGAAGCGGTCAACGATGGTCAGGATGGTGTCATAGGTGTTCGAGACTGGGAGTCCGGTGACGAAGTCCAGGGCGATATGCGACCAGGGCCTGCCAGGGACGGGCAGAGGCTGGAGCAAACCCGCTGGAGGGGCATTACCCGACTTGTTGGTGGCACACACTGGACAGGCCCGGGCGTAGCGGGCAGCATCCCTCCGCAGGCCCGGCCACCAGAAGGACCGCTGGAGGAGGTCAATCATCTGGGAGGAACCAGGGTGACAGGTGAGCTTGGAAGTGTGTAACCAGTGGATGACCTCTCCTCGAACCGTGGATGGCACAAACAGCCTCCCCTCCGGTCCGCCGCCAGGGTCAGGTTCCACTTCCTGCGCCTTCCGGATCTTGCTCTCAATGTCCCATGTGACGGCTCCCACGACGCACGACCTGGGTAGGATGGTGTGAACCGTGTCCTCTGACTCCTCAGGGGCGAATTGCCTAGAGAGGGCGTCGGGCAGGCCGTTCTTGGAGCCAGGCCTGAAGGTGATGGTGAACTGGAACCTGGCGAAGAACAAGGACCAGCGCGCCTGGCGGGCGTTCAGGCGCCTGGCAGATCTGAGGTATTCCAAGTTCTTGTGGTCCGTCAGGACCACAAACGGCAGGTCCGCCCCCTCTAGCCAGTGACGCCACTCCTGTAGCGCGAGCTTGATGGCGAGGAGCTCTCTGTCGCCCACGTCGTAATTTCTCTCCGCCGGGGACAAGCGCCGGGAGAAGAAGGCGCAGGGCCGCTTGATACCGTCGTCTGGCGACCGCTGAGATAACACCGCCCCCACTCCTGTGTCCGAAGCGTCCACTTCCACGATGCACTGCAGCGCGGGGTTGACTTGGCTCAGGACCCGGGAGGAGGAGAACTCCGCCTTCAGCGCCTGAAAAGCAGCTGCGGCCTCTTCGGTCCACCGGAACGGAACCTTAGGGGACGTGAGGCGGGTCAGCGGGCCGACGATGGTGCCAAAGTTTGGGACGAAGCGGCGGTAGAAGTTCGCAAATCCAACGAACTGTTGCACCTGCTTCCGTGATGCAGGTGTAGGCCATTCTACCACCGCCTTCACCTTCTCTGGGTCCGGAAGCACCTGGTCATGAGAGATGATGAACCCCAGGAAGAATGTTGTTCTGGCGTAAAATTCACACTTCTCAGCCTTCACGTATAGCCGATTCTTCAGCAGTCTTTGGAGGACCCGCCTCACGTGGACCTGGTGCTCGTCCCTGGATTTGGAGAAGATGAGTATATCATCCAGGTAGACGAACACAAAGAGGCCGATGAAATCCCGGAGGACGTCGTTGATGAGGCGCTGAAAGACGGCTGGAGTGTTGGTCAGCCCGAACGGCATGACTAGGTATTCGAAGTGGCCGTTCGGGGTACAGAAGGCTGTTTTCCACTCATCTCCCTCCCGGATCCAGACGAGGTGGTACGCGCTGCGTAAATCCAGCTTGGTGAACCAAGTCGCCCCGTGGAGGGAGTGGAAAGTGGTGTCCATGAGGGGCAGGGTGTAACAGTCCTTCTCCGTGATGTCATTAAGAGCACGGTAGTCTATGCAAGGACGAAGGGAACCGTCCTTCTTGCCAACGAAGAAGAATCCCACCCCCACGGGTGATGACGATGGGCGGATTATCCCAGCACTCAGCGACTCCCTAAGGTATGTGTTCATCGTCTTCTTCTCTGGCGCCGACAGACTGTAGAGCCGTCCAGAAGGTAAGGGCGCCCCCTGGCGGAGATTGATGGCGCAGTCGTAAGGCCGATGAGGAGGGAGAGACATCGCCTTGGATTTGCTGAATACCATACCCAGGTCGTGAAATTCTGGTGGCACCAGGGACAGGTCCGGAGGTGCAGCGTCCGTAGGAGGGGGAGAAGCAGACGGAGAGCAGGCAGCAGACTGAAGACAGGTGCCCATGCAGAACGTGCTCCATGCCGACACCCCGGCGGACTTCCAATCCAGAACAGGGTTGTGGAGGCGTAACCAGGGATACCCCAGGATGACGGGCGACACAGAGTTGGGCAGGATGTAAAAGGTCATCTCCTCCCGGTGGTTTCCTGAGATGATTACCGGAACGGGGATGGTCTGGTGTGTAACTCTCCCAAGGGAGGCACGAGAGAGGTTGACCAGGGAGATTGGGTTTCTCAGTGCCTGGCAGCGGATGCCCAATTGGGTTGCCAGGCTTTGTGAAATAAAGCTGCCTTCTGCGCCCGAATCCACCAGTGCGTGGGTGAGATGCCCAGTGGGGTTGTGGCAGAAACGGATGGGCAGCTTTAATTGGGTGAGAGTATTTAACCGGTTGACATCCATGAGGCCCCCTACAGTGACTTGCGGACCCCGCCGACTGGCTTTCCGTGGGCAAAGCTTCACCGTGTTGGTCATCTCCGCAATACATGCAGAGATCCAACTCACGGCGGCGTTGTTTCTCCGCAAGGGAAAGCTTTGTCCAGCCCGTCACCATCGGCTCCGACTCCTCGGGGCACGATGGTGGCGGCACCGCCAGGGGGCGAGCTTGGAACAGGCGCGGCGAGACTCCACGAGGGCGAGAAGAAGATGACTTCCGTCCCGAGGAGCGCTCGCGCAGCCTGTTGTCCAAACTAATCGCTAAGGATGTCAGCTCCGCTAGCGTCTCAGGGATATCCCGTCCAGCTAGTTCATCCCTCAGATCATCATTGAGACTGCGGAGGAAGAGGCCACAGAGGGAGCGTTCCTCCCAGCCTAATTCCTCCGCCGCTACCCGGAAGTTGACCGCGTAGTCCGCTGCCAACCGGCTTCCCTGCTGGAGGGCGAGAAGCCGATCGACTTGGACCGTCTCGGTAAGAGTATGGTCAAAGACCTCCAGGAAGCGTCTCACGAACTGGTCATATGTGAGGGTGGCATAACTGGGCCTCGCCATTACGGCGTAGGTCCAAGTTAATGTTCGCCCCTCCAGGAGATTCCCGATATAACCAATTCGGCTATGATCTGAGGGAAAGTCCCCGGGCACCCGGTGGAAAACGGACTCACACTGCATAATAAACCCCCGCGCTCCGCCGAGCTTACCGCTAAAGCGGGCGGGGGTTGGAATGGGTGTGAGCCGAACCGGTGCACCCGGAGCCTGCTGGACGGCCACTGGCGCAGCAGGAGCCGCGCCACCCTGATGAGCCGGGGGGAACGGCTGTTGGGGGTCCAAGCGGCCCAACCGGTTAGTGATATTGATCAACTGATTAAAAATCACCTGCTGCTGATAGACAACTTGATCCACTCGAGCCTCGAGAGTGGAAAGCCGGTGTGCGAGCCCGCCGTCTGCCGAGCCGCTCTGCTGAAGCCGTACTGACATATCGCACGGCTCAGGAGACGCACACACACAGGCTCAGAGTAGTTCAAATAGTCCATCAGCAACAGGAGTGAATGGATGTGTGTCTGCGAGATGTAGATGTGTTGGCGGCGGCGTCTGCTTCGGGCACAGAGGCAGGAGACCGTACAGCCGGACAACCCTATGGGAAAAGCACAAGGAGAAGGGTGACGGGCACACACCGACACAGGAGATATAATAGCGAGAGAGGAGCTTACTTGGATGGGATAGATGACTGGCACAGCAAGGGACGAGACCCGGTAGACAGTCACCTGCAGGACCCGGTGCAGCAGCGAGGAAATGGAGACGGAGAGGAAAGGTCCGCCGCCAGGAAATCCACCTGTGCACAGGGGAGCAGACTTCAAAGGGAAAAGGTAAGGGCTTCTTACCGAAATGATGGCTGAAGAGGTAGTAGAACTCACAGCAATGATGATGAGCGAAATCTGACGGCTTCAGGCCGAAGCTCAGGGCGAGGCGGCTTATATCCCTCGCCGCTGATGACGAGCAGGTGTGCGAGCAGGTGGCGCCGCTGATGAGCGGCGCGGCGTGACAGTAATAAGCACAACAGAAAGTTGAGAATAATGCTCGACTAGGCAGTCCAGTTGAGGCATTTTGTACAATATAGCAGTATCGATCTACATAGAGAACGGTCATCATGGAAGGAATTGTTCTTCTTTGTCTTGGGAGTGAGAACAGAGACAGCTACGTGACTGGCCTTGGAGACATCTGGGTGCGCTGTTCAACTGCTGACTTAATATTCCTTTCCTCTTGTACAACAGCTCAGTCAGTACTTTTTCACTTACTGCTGATGTGAATAAACAGCAATTGTATCATCTGAGCAGAACACACTGTACCTTCCACTCATCTAAGCAGAACACATTTCAAAAGGAAACACAACAATAAAATAATACATAATTAAAAATCAATTGTATCCTTCAGTTGATATCCACCTTCATGATGCCCTGTTATCTGTTTGAGGGTTGAGGCTTTGTGGAGCTTACAGAAAGCCTGGCTAAGTTGAATTTAGCACATTGCATTAGTTGTTAAGCCCCTGTCTCCTACAATACTCGATTCACTGTGCTGTCTGCACTGCTCATATAATTCAAACCAACATTTACACACGCCTTTGTGTGCACTTTACTGGCACCTGCCCGCTCCAGCTGTGTATTTTTCTTACTTGTGCTGGAGTCTGAGAGCAACACAAGCTCAGATCTATAGAGTAATAATCTTGTTTTGTCTGTCAGGAATACCGGAAGCCTTTGCTGGATACCTTGATTCTGAACCCTAAGAAGGTGCATCAGATCTTCTACCGCCTGCAGGAAATCCATCAGTGCCACACAATGTTCCAGATGGCCTTGGCATCCCGTGTGGCAGAATGGGACCACAGTGAGAAGATCGGTGACCTGTTTGTGGCTTCAGTCAGTCACTCCTCTCTTTTGTTCTTGCATGATTGTTGTTTTAAATTGTAAATTACTGTTTTTAAGGACAGTGCAAGTTGATGAGAATTGATATCAGTCAGTGTAAACTTGCCAGATTGTAGCCAGTGGCTAATTTCCATCTGTTGTCCGTGGGTTATAGTTTTAATAAGAATCGGGGAAGATTAATGAGAGAAGGTGTTGATTGGAACAACAAGCTCTGGGTCTTTGTTTGTTGTGGATAGACCCCTTCATAGCAGCAAAGATAATGGGCCATATTATGATGATCAAGTTAACAGTCTATTGTCTATGGCACAGAGTACATCTATGGGCTTGTCCAAATCCATTTTGCTATTACAGCAGTGGAAAAAACTAATTTTCTGCTGGGCGGAAAATGTGAAGAGGCTGTTGGGTGTACATACAATTAGCAAATCACTCTTTATTCTCATTCACTTTAATAAAGAGGAGCGCAAGATCTAAGGCATAATAATAATAATAACAATGCATCGGCTTTTTATAGCACTTTTCATAGACACTCAAAAGATGTTTTACAATGGATACATTATTCATTCACTCCACAGACATTGACAGTGGTAAGCTACTACTGTAGCCACAGATGCCCTGGGGCAGACTAAGAGAAATAAGATAAGATAAGCCTTTATTAGTCCCACAATGGAGAAATTCCAGGATTGCAACAGCACAGAGATAGCAACACTCAGAGCAACAATCAGAAGGCAAGAGAAAAAAACAAGAGCAGCTAGTATACATATGTACATATTACTATAAATATAAATATATATATATATGGTTCCAAGGTTGTCATAGCCAGGAGCAGCACTGGGGTTAAGCTCCCAGTGCTCATAAAATGCTCCTTATGGCGTGCTTCTCGAAAAGCCTCTGACAACTAAGTCCAACTCCTAGCCTGCCCGTGTGGTTTAGTCTCTAAGCCCGGCGGAACTGCTTTTACTAATAGGAGAAGGGGCGAGGGCGGATCTCTGGCGCCTTAAAACCAGATGCTTTGGGTAGATGGTGGCTCGTCAACCTGGGAAGGTAGCCCATCTAGGGGAAGGTAAACCCTGATTTCAAACCTCCGCTGCCTTGCGGCATACCCGGTCACAGGAAAGGCTTCGGGAGTCAACCCTGAGGAAAAATCCGGAGTCGGAGCCCCTAAGGCAGTTCTGTGTTGTGCTCAACATCGTTCTGGCAGCTCCTGCAACGGCGCTGGTGCCAAACTGTAGCAGCCCTGCTGTTCCTTTGGATTCATCAGTGACGTGGAGAAGGGGGACATGCTGCATGGGCAACATCTTGTCCTCCATATCTTCCTGCCCAGGCTTGAATCCTACCAACGCCCAACGCTGGAAGGTAGAACACCGGATCACTGGAGAGGACACTCCAGCTTCGCCTTTGGCGTAGACAAAACACGGGGAATGACAGTTACTGGTTATAAGCCACCGCTCAATTGGCGTAGAGCGCGGCGCCAGGGGTTGTTCCCGACGGTGGGAGGGATCATCGGATCTCACTGGACAGCTACCGCCCGCCTCAAGCTGGGCAGCCCCCAGCCAATAAGGTGTTGTCCCGCCACAGCTTGCTTTCCTCATTGGGTGCATAGGGATGAGGAGAAGTCCGAACAGCAGGCTGAGAACCTTCGCACCAGGCAAGACAATAAAACAAAAGAGACCAACTCTAAAACTGGGAACTTGGAACGTCCGCACTATGATGACAGGACTCGCTGCTAACCTCAAGGACATCAACGACACCACCAGGAAGACTGCCATCATCAATAATGAGCTGAAGAGACTGGGAGTGGATATCACCACTCTCCAGGAAACACGGTTGGCTGACGCAGGCACACTGAGAGAGAAGGACTACACGTTCTACTGGCAGGGAAAGGGCAGTGACGAACACAGGGAACACGGAGTGGGCTTCGCAGTGAAGAACACCTTGCTGAAGATGGTGGAACCGGGCAGCACTGGCTCTGCACGACTCCTCACCCTCCGCCTGAACACCACTCAAGGCCCAGTCACCCTCGTCAGTGTGTATGCCCCAACACTGACAGCCACACCAGAGGCAAAAGACGAGTTCTACGAGAATCTCGTAACAACTGTCAGGATCATCCCCAACTCTGAACAACTCATTCTCCTTGGAGACTTCAATGCTAGAGTGGGTGCTGACCATGACTCCTGGCACTCCTGTCTTGGACCTTTTGGCGTGGTCAGAATGAACGACAACGGACAGCAGCTGCTCGAGTTCTGCACATATCACGATCTGTGCATCACAAACTCGTTCTTCAAGACCAAGCCCCAACACAAGGTTTCCTGGCAACATCCACGCTCAAAGCACTGGCACCAGCTAGACTTGATCCTGACCAGGCGTACCTCACTGAAGAACGTGCTAATCACCCGTTCGTTCCAGAGTGCAGATTGCGACACAGACCATTCATTGGTGTGTTGCAAGGTCAAGCTGCAGCTGAAGAAATTCCATCATGCTAGACAGCCTGGAAAGGCACGGATTGACACCAGCAAGATGGCTCAACCAGAACTTGTTGAGCAGTTTGCCTCCACCTTTGAGAAGGAACTTGGTGTACCACAAGAAGGAGAATCTGCAAAGCAGAAGTGGGAAGCGCTGCGAAACACCATCCACCGCACAGCCTTGGCTACCTTTGGGAGGAAGACCTCGAAGTCACAGGACTGGTTTGATGCCAAGTTGACCGAGATGACTCCCGTCATTGAAGCCAAGCGCTCAGCACTTGCTGAGTACAAGAAGTACCCAAACGAGAAGAATCTCCAGATTCTCAGGGCTGCGAGAAGCAAAGTTCAGCAGACTGCTCGGCGCTGTGCCAACGAGTACTGGACTCAGCTCAGCCAAGACATTCAAACCGCTGCCATAACAGGGAACATCCGTGGTATGTATGATGGCATCAAGAAAGCACTTGGTCCAGCTCAGAGCAAGACGGCCCCCTCAAATCCTCCACTGGGGAGATGATCACAGAAAAGAACAAGCAGATGGAGAGATGGGTGGAACACTACTCCGACCTCTACTCCGGACAGAACACCGTGACACCGTCAGTCCTTGATGCCATCGACTGCTTGCCATCCATGGACGAACTTGACGCCGAGCCAACCATCGACGAACTCAGCAAGGCCATTGATAGCTTGGCAGCTGGCAAGGCACCCGGCAACGACGGCATACCCCCTGACCTGATCAAGCACTGCAAGACCGCCCTACTGCTGCCATTGCATGATGTCCTCTGCCAGTGTTGGAAGGAAGGTGCCATACCACAGGACATGAGGGACGCCAAGATCATCACCCTCTACAAAAACAAAGGGGAGAGAAGCGACTGCAACAACTACAGGGGCATCTCCCTCCTCAGCGTTGTTGGCAAAGTCTACGCACAAGTTGTTCTCGTTTGTCTACAGAAGCTTGCCGAACGTGTCTACCCTGAGTCTCAGTGTGGCTTCCGCGCTGAGCGATCGACGGTAGACATGATATTCTCCATCCGCCAACTCCAGGAGAAATGCAGAGAACAGAACATGCCCCTGTACGTCGCCTTCATCGACCTCACCAAAGCGTTCGATCTGGTCAGCAGAGAGGGCCTTTTCAAGATCCTGCCAAAGATAGGATGCCCACCAAAGTTGCAAAGCCTCATCAAATCGTTTCACACCAACATGCAGGGGATAGTGCAGCACGATGGCAGCGTCTCAGAGCCATTCAACATACTCAGCGGAGTGAAACAGGGCTGTGTACTTGCGCCAACCCTCTTTGGGATTTTCTTTGCTATGCTTCTGAGCCATGCCTTCAGCACAGCAACAGAGGGAATCTACCTGCACACAAGATCTGATGCAGGCTTTTCAACCTCACCCGCCTGAAAGCCAGAACCAAAGTACGCGAGGCTCTAATCAGAGACATGCTGTTCGCAGACGAAGCTGCAGTCGCAACCCACACACAGCAGGAGCTTCAGACCCTGATGGACCGCTTCTCCCAGGCATGCAAGGACTTCGGGCTTACCATCAGCCTGAAGAAGACTAACGTCCTGGCGCAAGGCATGGAAGCACCACCAACCATCACCATCGACGACTACGAGCTGGAGGTCGTGAATCAGTTCACGTACCTGGGGTCCACGATCAGCAACAACCTCTCCCTTGATACAGAGATCAACAAGAGGATTGGAAAATCAGCCTTCACACTCGCTCGCCTCAACACACGAGTGTGGGAGAATCCCAAACTCTCTGTCAAGACGAAGATGGCAGTGTACAACGCCTGCATCATCAGCACACTGCTCTATGGGAGTGAGACGTGGACAACATACGCCCGGCAGGAAAAGAGACTGAACTCCTTCCACTTGCGCTGCATTCGCCACATCCTGGACATATCCTAGCAGGACAAAGTGCCCAACACAGAAGTTCTGTCCCGCGCCGGCCTTCCCTCCATGTTCACTCTACTTAGGTAGCGCAGGCTCCGCTGGCTAGGCCACGTTCACCGTATGGAGGATGGCAGAATCCTCAAAGACGTCCTCTACGGAGAACTGGCAACTGGCAGGAGAGACGTTGGCCGCCCACAGCTGCGCTTTAGAGACGTCTGCAAGAGAGACATGAAGGCCCTGGAGATCAACACAGAGCGCTGGGAGGACCTTGCAACGGACCACTCCAAATGGAGAGGCACCCTGACCAGACAGCTCAAGGCAGGTGAAGAGAGACTGACTGCTACAGCAGATGAAAAAAGGACCCGCAGGAAGAACCGCCACAGACCCAGCAGCACGGAGACCACCCACAAGTGCGACCTGTGTGACAGGGACTGCCATTCGCGCATCGGCCTGTTCAGCCACAGGCGGTGCTGTTCCAGCAGAGTAGACATTTAGGATTCTCTTCCATGGTCATCATAGACCGACGGAGGCCGACAATATATATACATATACAGTATATATATATATATATATATATATATATATATATACAGTATATATATATATACACACAGTGTGGAGCATTGTGGTTGGTGGCTGTGCAGCAGAAAGTCTAAGCTCTCTCTCCGCGGATGCGGCAGGCCAGCTGGATGTCTTTGGGCATGATGGTGACCCTCTTGGCGTGGATGGCGCACAGGTTGGTGTCCTCGAAGAGACCCACCAGGCAGACCTCGCTGGCCTCCTGCAGAGCCATGACAGCGGAGATCTGGAAGCGCAGGTCGGTCTTGAAGTCCTGAGCGATCTCCCTCACCAGGCGCTGGAAGGGCAGCTTACGGATGAGCAGCTCCGTGGATCCCTGGTAGCGACGGATCTCTCTCAGAGCCACGGCACCGGGCCTGTAACAGTGAGGCTTCTTCACTCCGCCGGTGGCCAGAGCGCTTTTCCGAGCAGCCTTTGGTGGCTAGCTGCTTCCTGGGGGCTTTTCCTCCAGTAGATTTACGGGCGGTCTGCTTGGTTCTTGCCATCGCTCTTTATTATTCTGTCTTATATTTCTTGCACGCCGCTTAAACTCCAGCCCGGCACCCGCGTTGTTTTCGCTTCAGTTCCCCGGTATGTCGAGTTTCTCCGTTAGCACCGGGTGGCGGTTGAGTGCTAGCTAGCTCTTCCCTGCTGCATCGTCTCCTGCTGTAAACAGTGGCTCCGTCCGCCGACTCGGAAGACCTTTGGGGCAATCTGTGTGTCCGTGATATATATATAGAGTGAAAGGTGTAGAAAGAAGAAGGAAGATAAAAAAAAAAAGGCTGTTGCAAAAGGCAGCCAACTCGTGTGGCGCCGGAACCAGAAGGAGATGTGGCTGCCAATGTGTGCCAGCGGCCTCTCCAACCACTGCTGAACATTTATACACATTCATGCCCAGTGTCATGGACACTGGAGGCAAGACGGGTAAAGTGTCTTGCCCAGGGACACAACAGCAGGATGTCTGGGGAGAGCGGGATTCAAACCACCAACCCTCTGGTTATTGGATGACCCGCTCTACCTCCTGAGCCACTGTCGTCCAAATACTAATCTGATGCCATTTAAATGCTCACATTGTGCTTACCAAATAAAATCGACATCGTCCAAGGTTTGCTGTGGGAATAAATAAATCAGTCTGCAGCCCACAAAGATTCATTATTATAATTATGCACTGATGAGAGCTGTGCCATCCAGACATTATACCAGTCTTTCTCTTTGTCTGTGATTTTGAGTGACAGAGTTGTAAAAATTCTTATAGTTATCATCATAGGACACGGGTGACCTGGGACCACCCACCACACTGTCATCCAAACTCCTCTGTGAAACTGCAGAAAAGCTGCACATTCCTCCAGCAGATCTCATTCTGAGCTCCATTAGTGTTCCCTCCTCTGCTGAATAGTAAATTGTTGTATTTAGCTAAAAGCTAAAAAAAAAAAAAACCTGCCAGGATATCTGTGGATTAGATCAAATAAAGCCTGTTTCTACTATGGCTTTGAATCATTCTTTTAAAAGAATGGCAGTGAATGAGTAGAAAAATAGAAAAAAAGCAGTCATAAATAAGATAATGATAGATGAAGGAGAGAATAGATAAATAATTGAATGCTTACTGTGTGTACTTGTCTGTAAGTTTACACTTCAGTCCTTCATTCAGTCACTTTTTAACTGCCTAGTCCTTTACGGGTCACTGGGGGGCTGGAGCTTATCCCAGCATATTTGGGCGAGAGGTGGGGTTCACCTTGGACAGATGAATGAATGAATGAATGAATGAATGAATGAATGAATGATCAGGTAAGTGGCGGATACTGAAAAATTCTAGTCCCTGTGTAGGAACGGCCACATGTGTGCATTCACACCTTTTAAACCTGCTGCTGAAATAGTGCTTGTACCGCTGACTTTAGACCTGCTTTTTGTTGATCAAAGGCACCTTCACAGAGAATGCACCATAATACAAACACGCCAAACTTGGCACCGAGCCTCACCCACTTCAAATGAGTCCCCTCCTATGAGGATGTCTTAGTTTGTTTGTGAAAAGAAATATTAGTCTGTAGGAGTAATGAATGTGGCTGTGACAGTATCAACAGTGTGCCAGCCGAAAGGCTCATTTTGACTCTGCTTTGTCCTCCAGTTCTCCAAACTCATGGTCCTGAACGTGTACAGCGACTACATCAACAACTTCACCAACGCCATGACGCTCATCAAGAAGGCCTGCATGTCTAAACCGGCTTTCCTGGAATTTCTTAAGGTGCTCATACTTTCACACCTTTTAGAAAAAAAATTGTTCAAGGGAGACATTGTTGAATAACTGCTCAGCCAGCATGTCTAAGTGGGCCCCACGATAGGTTAAATTTGGCCTGTCTTCTGGGTCCCATGTGGGTTGGTCCCGTCTGTGTTTACCCACCTGGACTTTCCCTGCGGTGCAGGTGAGCAGCTGATCTGCTGAACTGCTTTAAGCACAGCAGCTTTCAGCAACACTAATGATGCAAAAAAGTCACACATTTTTTCTCATAAATTTGCAAGAAAAAGGTGACAAATTAAAAAAATAGTAGCAAATTTACTAAAAAAAAAAATCACAAATTTATGAGAAAAGGGGAAATTTAGGGGGAAGAGTTGCAAATTTACAAGGAAAAAAATGTAAAATTACTTGAAAAGACTGACAAACTTACAAGAAAAATTTAGCCAATTGGCAAGAAAAAGGTCACAAATTTATGAGGAAAAAATTAGAAAAAGTTGCAAATTAACCAAAAAACAAGTTATAAATATATGAGTAAATAAATTCAAAATTTATGAGAAAAAAGTCCCAAAATTACCAAATTTACAAGAAAAATTATGCAAATTTATGGAAAACTCACAAATTTACAAGAAAATAGCAAATTTAAAAAGAAAAAAGTAACACATTTATGAGAAAAAGTTGCAGGATTATAGTAAAAAAAAATAAGTGGCAAATTTATGAGAAAGTTCCAAAATTACAAGAAAATGATTCAAGAAAAAAGTCACAATATTACAAGAAAAACTAACAAATTTATGAGAAAAAGTTGCAGATTTACAGTAAAAAAAAAGTTGCAAATTTAAAGAAACTTTAAAATTTTCAATCAAAAATATATCAAATTAGGGAGGAAAGTCACAAATTTACAAAAAAGTGGCAAATTTATGGTAAATGGTATTCACTTATATAGCGATTTAGAGATAAGTTGAAAATAGGTAAAGAGGTACAGTCCATGTGGGCAAAGACAGATGGAATCCACCAACAGACCCACATGGAGCCAGAAGACAGCCCAGTCAAGCTGTGGTGGGGCCCACATGGATGCTGGACTCCGTTTTCACAGGCCGGGATTATTCCGTTTAATTTCAACTCTAGTTGTACAGTGCAGGGGTCTGCAACCTGCTGCTCTGGGGCCACATGTGGCCCTTTTGTTCACAGATAGCGGCTCCCTGAGGCCTTGAAAAAAAAACAACTAATATAGTCCAAGAAAATAAGAAATGAATTTACAAGAAAAATTGTTGCACATTCATGAGAAAAATATCCTAAAAAGCAGAAAATGGCAAAATCTGAAAACTTTTTTCAAAAAAAAATCTCACAACTTTACGGAAAAATGCTGCAATTTTCTGAGGAAAATAGAACCACAAATTCATAAGAAAAAAGTCACAAAATTTCTGGAAAAGAAATCATAAATTTACTGGAAAAAGTTGGAGTTTTATGAGGAAAAATGTAATAAATTTATGCAAGAAATGGTGCAGTTTTCCACATGAAAGCTAATAAATTTACCATTTTTACCTGAAAAGGGTAATAATCAGATGAGACAATCTTATGGCAAAAGCAGATGGTTATGCCAAAAATATCAAAATTTATGGAAAAAGGCTTCGATCTTTACTGGGAAAATTTACATGGAAAAAGTCTTCAATTTTATTCAACAAAAGTATTAAATTTGCAAAGAAAAATATGCCAACTGTCTTAGAATATGTATAACTTTTTTACAGTATAAATAGTAATAAATAGGAAGCTTAATATGTGCTAACAACACCATGGGTTGATATTTAATTTCACTGTTGGGGGGAGGACAATAAACAGAACATTTTCTCAGAGTAAATATTGAGGGAGACACTCTACACGATGTTACAAATTATTATGCAAATAGGATTTTAGCATCATAAACATTCAATTTTTTGTTTTTCAATTAAACTCTTGGCTGGTATTGAGTCTCAGGGCTCTTTGGATCACTAATATCAATCTCAGACACCTGTCATGATTAGTTTTGCCAGGTGAGCCCAATAAAGGAAAACTACTTAAGAAGGATGTTCCACATTATTAAGCATACCACAGGTTTCAAGCAATATGGGAAAGAAAAAGGATCTCTCTGCCTTGGACAAGATATGAAAACATTAGATATTTCATGAAAACTTAAGTGTGACCATCGTACTGTGAAGAAACTTGTGGCTGATTCAGAACACAAATGGGTTTGTGCTGATAAAGGCATAATGAGGAAGGTTTCTGCCAGATAAATTCATAGGATTAAGACAGCAGCTACTAAATGTCATTACAAAGCAGCAAACAGGTATTTGAAGCTGCTGGTGCCTCTGGAGTCCCACGAACCTCAAGTTGTAGGATCCTCCAGAGGCTTGCAGTTCTGCATAAGCCTACTATTTGGCCACCCCTAACCAATGCTCACAAGCAGTGGGCCAAGAAATACATGAAGACTAATTTTCAAACAGTCTTGTTTATTGATGAGTGTCGTGCAACCCTGGATGGTCCAGATGGATGGAGTAGTGGATGGTTGGTGGATGGCCACCATGTCCTAACAAGGCTGCAACGTCAGCAGAGAGGTGGCAGAGTCATGTTTTGGGCCAGAATCATGGAGAGAGAGCTGGTAGGCCCCTTTAGGGTCCCTGAAGGTGTGCAATGACCTCGGCAAAGTATACAGAGTTTCTGACTGACCACTTTCTTCCATGGTACACAAAGAAAAACCATGCCTTCTGTAGCAAAATTATCTTCATGCATGACAATGCACCATCTCATGCTGCAAAGAATACCTCTGTGTCATTGGCTGCTATGGCCATAAAAGGAGAGAAACTCGTGGTGTGGCCCCCATCGTCCCCTGACCTCAACCCTATTGAGAACCTTTGGAGCATCCTTAAGAAAAAGATCTATGAGGGTGGGAGGCAGTTCACATCAGAACAGCAGCTGTGAGAGGCTATTCTGACATCTTGCAAAGAAATTCAAGCAGAAACTCTCCAAAACCTCACAAGTTCAATGGATGCAAAAATTGTGAAGGTTATATCAAAGAAGGGGTCCTATGTTAGCATATAACTCGGCCTGTTAAGATGTTTTTGATTGAAATAGCTTTTGATTTCATTAAATATGACCTCCTAATGCTGCAAATTCAACAAATGACCATTTTCAGGTCATTGCAACCAATAAAATGTTTTGAAACTGTTGTGCATAACAATTTGAGACAGTACATTTTGAGTGTTTTTTTTATTTTTGCAAAAAACTAGTTATCATTGGGAGGTTTGTTCAATAAAATTTGAATCATGCTCTAAATATCATTTGCATGATAATTTGGAACACAGTGTAGGTGTGATTGTAGTCAGGGCCCAAGAGGCAAGGTTGTGTTTAGGGGCCCCTAATAGAGAAGAGTTCAAACCCTTTAAAACTTAAAGTTTATAAAAACTTGAGCCATTATCTAGGTGAACAAAGAAAATTTTACCAGTTTACATAGAATAAAAATTAAGCCAGCATCTATATGAGTGTTGCACATTTAGAAGAAAAATAGGCACAAATTTACAAGAAAAAAAGTTACAGATTTATGACAAAAAAGTAGTGAATTTATAAAGAAAAAATAGTAAATTCATGAACAAAAAAATGCAAATGTACCCTAAAAAGTAGCAAATTTATTAGAAAAATGTTCACATTTATGAGAGAAGTTTTAAATTTACAATAAAAACAATGCAAATTTATGAAAAAAAGTTTTCATAAATATATGAGAAAAAAGTTACAAATTTACTAGAAAAAAGTTGCAGATTTTTGTTAAGAAAATTAAATTTAAGAGAAAAAAGTTTCAAATTTACAATAAAAACTGCAAATTTATGAAAAAAGTTTTCATAAATGTTTGAGAAAAAAGGTTTTCTGGTTATAAAATTAATCTTAATAAGAGTGAACTGTTTCTGATTAATGAAAAGATTCAAGTTCAGGATTTTGAAAATTTTCCTTTCAAGGTTGTTATTGATCATTTTAATTATCTTGGGATATGTGTCACTAAACAATTTAATTACTTGTTTAAAAATAATTTTCTCCCCTTACTTGACCAGTGCAAGTTAATACTTTCCAAATGGTCCCCATTATCCTTGTCTTTAATTGGCAGAATCAATTCTGTAAAAATGATGTTACTTCCAAAGTTTTTATATTTGTTTCAATGTCTCCCCATTTTTATTCCTAAATCCTTTTTTAAGTCTTTGGACTCTCTGATTACCTCATTTATTTGGAATGGTAAACATCCGAGATTGAGAAAAGTTTTTCTTCAAAGACCCACATCAGTGGGTGGCATGGCTCTGCCTAACTTTCAATATTACTACTGGGCAGCAAATATCAGGTGCATGTTATATTGGAAACATTTTTATCTGGAACCCAAATCACCCATTTGGATCCTTATGGAGTCACATGTGGACAATCAAACCTCCCTACCGGCAATTTTAGGTTTACCACTTCCTCTTGCTTTGTCTACACTGGGTAATAACAAAGTAGTTCGTCAGTCTCTTAGAATTTGGTCTCAATTCAGGAAAAACTTCGGTCTTCAGTTTTTCTCCATTAGAAGTCCAATTGCCGCAAATCATTTATTTACCCCATCAACTATTGATAGTGCATTTCATATATGGCACAGAAAAGGTTTAAAATCTTTTGCGGATTTATATTTTGATGGTCAATTTGCAAGTTTTTCTCAACTTTCCACCAAATTCGACATCACTTCTACACACTTTTTCCGCTTCCTCCAGGTCAGACATTATGTGCAAACCATGACAAAACAATTCCCTCAAAAACCTTCTGATAATCCTCTAGATGATTTTTTATTAGTTAAACCAACTTCTAAGGGGGTAATGTCAGTTTTATATAATTTAATTTCAAATTTACAATCTTCTTCTCTGGCCGCTATCAAATTGAACTGGGAACAAGATCTTAATTTTACTTTTACTGATGAACTGTGGGACTCTATTCTTGGCCAGGTTCACACTGTATCAATGTGTGCTCGTCACGCTCTTATTCAATTTAAGATTGTACACCGGATGCACCTGTCCAAGGTTAAGTTAGCACGTATTTACTCGGATATAGACCCAACTTGTGAAAAGTGTGGTAGCGCTCCTGGCACTTTGCTTCACATGTATTGGTCCTGCCCTGCATTGATGAATTTTTGGCATTCTGTTTTTATCACTATGTCTGAAGTCCTGCAATATCAAATCAAACCTGATCCATTATGCGCCATTTTTGGTGTGGCTCCAGAACTTGTCTTGCCAAGTTCCAAATTAAAAGTATTCAAATTTTCATTATTATTGGCCAGACGTGCTGTATTACTGAAGTGGAAAGACTCTTCGCCCCCTTCACATTTACAGTGGATAAAAGATATAATGTCCTGTTTGGATTTAGAAAAAATCAGATATACAGTCTGTGGCTCTGAAAACAAATTCTATAAATTATGGCGCCCGTTTTTTGATTTCTTTGAAAGACCCATGATTATAGTTTCTGAGTAGCTCATATCCCCTTTACCCCACCCCCACTTCACACACACAATTTTTCTTTGTATTTTTTTTTTTTTTTTATTGTTTATTTAAAGGTTTTTGTGCTTTGAAGCATTTACATTTGTTGGCTTTAAGTTCTAGTTTTTTACTGTTTGGTTGAAACAAAAATGAAAATTTCTAATACTTTGTATTGTATTGATACTTCAATTAATAATAATAAAAAGACCTTTGAAAGAAAGAGAAAAAAGTTGCCAATTTACTAGAAAAAAGTTGCAGATTTTTGTTAAAAAAATTAAATTATGAGAAAAAAGTTTCAAATTTACAATAAAAACTGCAAATTTTGGAAACAAATAGTTTTCATGAATGTATGAAGAAAAAAAGTTGCAAATTTACCAGAAAAAAGTTGCAGATTTTTGTTAAAAAAAAAATTAAATTATGAGAAAAAAAAGTTTCAGATTTACAATAAAAACTGCAAATTTTGGAAAAAAAAGTTTTCACAAATGTATGAGGAAAAAAGTTGCAAATTTACGAGAAAAAAGTTGCAAAAAAATTCTGATCAAAAAGCTGCAGATTTACCAGAAAAAAATAGTTGCAGATATACAAAAAGAGGAAAATTTACAAGAAAGTAGTTCTAAATTTTAAATATAAAGGCTGCAAATTTACAATAAAAACACTGCAAATTTATGAAAAAAAGTTTTCATAAATGTATGAGAAAAAAAGTTGCAAAGTTACTAGAAAAAAGTTGCAGATTTTTGTTAAAAAAAATAATAAATTTATGAGAAAAAACTTTCAAATTTATAATAAAAACTGCAAATTTATGAAAAAAAGTTTTCATAAATGTATGAGGAAAAAAAGCTGCAAATTTACCAGAAAAAAGTTGCAGATTTTTGTTAAAAAAATCAAATTTAAGAGAAAAAAGTTTCAAATTTACAATAAAAACTGCAAATTTATGAAAAAAAGTTTTCATAAATGTTTGAGAAAAAAGTTGCAAATTTACTAGAAAAAAAGTTGCAGATTTTTGTTAAAAAATTTAAATTTATGAGAAAAAAAGTTTCAAATTTACAATAAAAACTGCAAATTTATGAAAAAAAAAGTTTTCATGAATGTATGAAGAAAAAAAGTTGCAAATTTACCAGAAAAAAGTTGGAGATTTTTGTTAAAAAAAAATAAATTTATGAGAAAAAAGTTTCAAATTTACAATAAAAGCTGCAAATTTATGAAAAAGAAGTTTTCATGAATGCATCAAAAAAGTAGCAAATTTACGAGAAAAAAGTTGCAAAAAAAATTCTGATCAAGAAGCTGCAGATTTACCAGAAAAAACAGTTGCAGATTTACAAAAGAGGAAAATTTACAAGAAAGTAGTTCTAAATTTTAAATATAAAAGTTGCAAATTTACAATAAAAACACTGCAAATTTATGAAAAAGTTTTCATAAATATATGAGGAAAAAAGTTGCAAAAATGTATGATTTAAAAAGATGCAGATTTACCAGAAAAAGTTCCAGGTTCAAAAGAAAAAAGCTGCAAATTTATGCAACAAAAGTTTTAAATGTATGAGAAAAAAGTTGCAAATTAATAAGAAAAAAGTTGCAGATTTTTGTTAAAAAATTTAAATTTATGAGAAAAAAGTTTCAAATTTACAATAAAAACTGCAAATTTATGAAAAAAGTTTTCATAAATGTATGAGAAAAAAAGTTGCAAATTTACTAGAAAAAAGTTGCAAAAATGTATGATTTAAAAAGATGCAGATTTACCAGAAAAAGTTCCAGATTCAAAAGAAAAAAGCTGCAAATTTATGCAACAAAAGTTTTAAATGTATGAGACAAAAGTTGCAAATTAATAAGAAAAAAGTTGCAGATTTTTGTTAAAAAAAATTGCGAATTCATGAGAAAAAATTGTAGATTTACAAGAAAAAGAAGGAAATTTACGGGAAATAAAATGCAGATTTAAAATTGGCTCTTCAGATTCATTTTATTCTGTTATGTAACATGATATAAAGAAGGTTTATGATGAATTGGGGGTGTGCTGTTCCCTGTTTCCTCCAGGTTGGGGGTGGGGGGCATGTCCCCCCTTCCCTCCCTTGAATTACACCTATAAACAACACAATTAAAGCTAAATCCCATACTAGCATGTTGTCAGATTAGTACGTAAATTAGCGTCATGAAAAAAATTGAATCCAAATAAAATACACTACCGTTCAAAAGTTTGGGGTCACTTAGAAATGTCCTTATTTTTTAAAGAAAAGCACTGTTTTTTTCAATGAAGATAACTTTAAACTAATCAGAAATACACTCTAATATCTAATATACATTGCTAATGTGGTAAATTGAAGCGGCATGATAAAATAAAGGCAGCAATGGAGTTTTTAGTTGGTTTATTGAATCATACCGCCTTCATCGGAACACCTCCCCAGCCCTCGTGCTGCGGGCTGAGGTGATGTCCTCAGGCTCTCAGAGAGGAGACACAAAGTGCGTGTCTGCAGCAGTTGAAGGAGTCAGTGAATGAGAGGCAGATTTACAGCACAGTACAGCATATACACCCAACTCAGACAATACATCAAAGACATTCACAGCAGTTGATCTGGGCATTTGCATATCAGAGGTACAGACAGGATGCATGAACACAATGCATGGATGACACTTTAACCTCACAGCTGTAAACGCAGCATGCAGCGGAAAAAACCCAGGAGTAACGAGCTGACTGTCTCTGTGTGTTGTGGGGGGGTTGAATCAACCCGCCACACGCTCCCCCCCAGAGGGCACGGCTGGGGGCCGAGAACTTGATGTTGCAGTTTGGGCAGCGAGCAGGGAAAAGCTCTGTGCAGGTGGAGGGGGAGGGGGAAGGGGGTAGTAAGTGCTGACCGGGCGCGGTGAAATCATTCGGGCCGCGCCAAAAATTGTTTGCTGCTCCGCGATGTCGAGGGGCTGTCCCGTTGAGCTTGTGGAGATCACCAGAAGAAAAATTAGTCTCTGACTCCTCTTGTGGCCATGAAGAAAAACAGGAGCGGCGAGGTTGCGTAAACAAAAGCAGAGGAACTTGGCGTGTTGACTTTAGGTGCGTGCGCAGCCTTAAAGCCCTCGGGAAAAGCAGACGGCTGAATCCTTTGTGCGCCGTGGCTGAAACCATCAGTGAATCCTGTGAGCGCGCTGCGCGCGTGCTTGCTTCAGGTGAGCGCGCAGCCCTGAAGGTTCTGCATGTAGCTGCGCAGGACGATGGCGGTCTCTGGAGCCATTCTTGTTGCGTGCATGTTGCGCTGTCCTCGTCACCCCCGGTGCGTGTGCCGGGGCTCCTTGAGTGGGTGGGCCCGTTGGAGAGGAAACCAGGGTCGGAAACTTGGTGGAGATCGGCGCAGTCGGCGCCGAAAAACATCTATGATGAGCCGTGGCTGCAGATTAGTCATGGTGCGTTGGAGCGTTGAGGGGAGATAGATGATCTTTGTCCCTCAGGCTGTCCCGCATGGATGCCCCGATCTCGGCAAGGGTTGCGCCATGACGTTTACTGCCGTTTACCCGGTCTTGGGCGATGTCCGGAGAGTAACTCGCCTGCCGTGGGCTCTGCGTTGAGGCCTCCCTGAAGCCGCAGGGAGGGCAGATCAATCAGGCTGCTGCGTTCGCTCGTCAGCGGAGCATCACTGCCCGGTGCTGCGTTTGCCGGCAGCTCGTTTTCTTCAGCGTCGGGTCGCCAGCGTGGCTGTCCAGACCAGAAGGTTGCGTTGCACAAAGCGTGTGCATGTTCGGGGTCACCAGTGAAGCGGCATGATAAAATAAAGGCAGCGATGGAGTTTTTAGTTGATTTATTGAATCATACCGCCTTCATCGGAACACCTCCCCAGCCTTCGTGCTGCGGGCTGAGGTGATGTCCTCAGGCTCTCAGAGAGGAGACACA
This sequence comes from Pholidichthys leucotaenia, assembly GCA_020510985.1. Lineage (NCBI taxonomy): Eukaryota > Metazoa > Chordata > Actinopteri > Cichliformes > Pholidichthyidae > Pholidichthys > Pholidichthys leucotaenia. The sequence continues at coordinate 422,273,622 of CM035843.1, forward strand.
AAGTGCGTGTCTGCAGCAGTTGAAGGAGTCAGTGAATGAGAGGCAGATTTACAGAACAGTGCAGCATATATACCCAACTCAGACAATACATCAAAGACATTCACAGCAGTCGATCTGGGCATTTGCATATCAGAGGTACAGACAGGATGCATGAACACAATGCATGGATGACACTTTAACCTCACAGCTGTAAACGCAGCATGCAGCGGAAAAAACCCAGGAGTAACGAGCTGACTGTCTCTGTGTGTTGTGGGGGGGTTGAATCAACCCGCCACAAAATGACTATTCTAGCTGCAAATGTCTGGTTTTTGGTGCAATATCTACATAGGTGTATAGAGGCCCATTTCCAGCAACTATCACTCCAGTGTTCTAATGGTACAATGTGTTTGCTCATTGCATCAGAAGGCTAATGGATGATTAGAAAACCTTTGTGCAATCATGTTAGCACAGCTGAAAACAGTTTAGCTGGTTAGAGAAGCTATAAAACTGACCTTCCTTTGAGCAGGTTGAGTATGTGGAAAATATTATTATTTCAAATACAAATCATTATTTCTAACCTTGTCAATGTCTTGACTATATTTTCTATTCATTTTACAACTCATGGTGGTAAATAAGTGTGACTTTTCATGGAAAACACAAAATAATTGTCTGGGTGACCCCAAACTTTTGAACGGTAGTGTAAGTAAATGCTAAAATGTTGCTTCTCAGGTTGCTTCAAACAGGCCAAAATTCCCTGTGTTCACTCAGAGTTTGCTCATGGTGACTGTGGTGGATTTCTGTCTGTGCAGTCCGGTATCTTCTGATGCTGCCGCTGCACTGGAAGTCTCCTCTCAGGTTTTCTAATCTTGCACGCTCACGGGTCACGGTGCTTCGGCTCTGCAGTGACTGGCATTTGGGTCACTCCGTTCTGCTCCAGATACTGTTACTGCTGCCGCGTGAACCCCAGCCTGCCTCGCCGAGGTTATCACCGGCTGGTGGAGCACAGCTTTGTCCTCAAGCAATGGACAAAGTTCTGGATTCCAGGGACTCAGCAAGGGGTTGTCCAAATATCTGCCTGCTTTTTATTGTCAATATTTATGGCATTGTTGTTTAATACTTTTCGGTTTGAGTGGGTGGGGTTTCTTGAGGAAAGTGTTGATTGGCTAGTTGACACCTTCTACTACAGAAATACCGATGCATATGGCCAGGTTTATATTAGCAGCCAGTGGAAGAGGGATTACAGTTTACAACAGCAGTTTCTATGGTAGCACCTTTATTTTGACCTTAATAACTATTCAGTAAAATAGAAGCTTTGACTGCTCAGAGCTGGGGCCAGGAAGCAGAGTCGCAGTCTTACGCACCCCTCTGTGACTTCTCTCCATTCACACCTTAATTTAGCTCCCATCTTCCCCATCAGAGAATCACCGTCTGCTTCTGCTAAGTAAATACAAACATAATGCATAAGATTAATCAGCAAAAAGCTAATAACATTGAATTAAATATGTAGCCTCTAAATCTAATGACATGGCCTCTGTTGCTCCTCCTAATTTAAAAATTAAATGTTGTTTGTTAAATATTGGATCTGCCAAGTCTCTGTTCATCCTTGATCTGTTAATTGATCATCAGATTAATCAGCTGTTTCACTAGCAGGATGTTTAAACTGTTCTACTGCCACTCAGTGAAGAAAGAATTTGATTTTTTTTTTTTTACATATGCTAAATTTAGGGAAATTGGCTGGAATGCAGAGGGATTAATGTAAAACAAAAGAAATGTGCTGGACAGCATCCCTTGTAGCGAGGTGGAGCCGGTTAGTTTCACTGCTTATAGAATGGACCGCCACCCAAGCAGCACAGGTAAGGCCCACAGTGGTGGAGTGGGTCGTCCCGTCTGGGCTGACTGGTGCTGCAGTGGGTCAGTGGTAGTGTCTCTATACTCCTGACATCGAGCTGTTTGAATGTCACATGTCCGTCTTATGGGAGGCTTATAAAATTCAGTACAATTCAACTTTATTTCGACATTGTGGGGGAGGCAAAGTGTTGGACTTCTCCACCCAGAGAACAATGGACCTAGAGAGGAGGCGTCGCCGGGGGGTCCAGACGGAACAGTAAAGGCTACGCACGCCCCGGGGAGAGGAGCAAATGCTGGGCCGCCAGGAGAAGAGTGAAATGCGGCACTGGTGTAATATCACGTTAATGCGCCGCACAGGCCCTGTTCTAAACTTAATGTGAGGTCAGAGCCTTGGGCCGCATGTAATTAAAGGTTTAAAAGAGAGATGCACAGTGGCCCGGAAGATTCTGTTGCTATCCTGTTCTGTTAGAGGAAGAATAAAATCTGTGTTGATCAGCTCGTTGCCTCGTCTGCTTCCTTTCCTCTACACTGGTGACCCTGACATGCCATGGAGGGTGAGACGAGCACCCCGGAGGCATCTTGGAGGGACAGCACCAGCGCTGTGTGCGCTGTTTCAGTCAAGCTCTCAGATTTCTGGCTGCACGACCCGACAGTGTGGTTTTTACACACTGAGGCCTAGTTCACATTCCGCAGGATAACATTGGACGACACATAAATACTACTATGTGGTCGCTGGCAATCCTGCTCCAAGAGCCGCCGGTCCGGGAAAAATACAAGGCGCTCAACAGGATGCTTATCAGCGCTATACCCTTTCGGACAGCGAAAGAGCGGAGAGGCTCCTAACACGTTCAGAGTTAGGGGACAGATCAGTGGTGGAGCTGATGGAGAGCATGTTGGCATTGATGGGTAGATATGACGAGTCCTTCCTGTTCGCCCACCTGTTTCTCAGGAACCTACCAGCTGCAGCGAGGGCAATCATGGCCAATTTGCCACTGCTGGTGACAAGGGACTACCGCGCACTAACACAAGAAGTAAATCACATCATTTTAGCAACCAGAACCTTCAGTGTGAACGCAGCGATACCGGAGCCCAGGAGGGTTCCCAGCGACATCGAGGAGCCGTTGGTGGTAGCTGGAGCAGACGGCAGGAGACACAAGAAGGAGGCAATCTGCTACTGTCGTCGCCGTTTTGGCTCAGACGCCTGGCAGTGCCTGCCGCCGTGCCAATTCAAGTGGTCGAGAAACACCAACGCCAGCAGTCAGTAGCAGTTGCAACCGCTAGACACACGTTTGTTGAAACTGTTTCTGGTGGAATCCGGCTCCCAGAAGAGCCTCATCCTGCCATTCAATGCAGACAGGGTGGCAGGGGGCAGTGGTCCCAAGCTGGCAGCCATAAATGGATCAGCCATCAGTACATATGGTGAACGGACACTGACAATATCCTTGCATGGGCGCAGTTTTCAGGGGAATTTTGTGATAGCCGCATGTTCTTTCCCCATTTTGAGTGCAGATTTCCTATGTGCTCATGATTTATTAGTTGTAAGCACCAGACGGCCGCACCTCGGATACAGTCCAAGGACGGATCTTTTTTCACACATAAGGAGTTGTTCAGAACTCCTTATACAAAGACATAGAGTGATGATAATCAAGTCAGTGGCAGCAATGCACCTGTAAGCTGGTTGCCAACCGCCAATCAAATCTAAAAGAAGAAGAAGAAGATGTTGCTAATAGAAGACTAGTGGATGCTGTCTCTTTTGCTTCTCTGTCCTGTACAGCTCGGGCAGCTGGATCGACAACACTGACTAACATAGCTCCAGGGGGTAAGTACCAACAGTTACTCGCCCAGTTCCCACCACTCATGGTTCCGACGTTTTCAGCGGTGGTAACTAAATATTGGGTCGAGCATTTCATCACTACTAAAGGACCACCCGTATTTACATGACCTCGGCGCCTGGACGCAGCTAAACTGACCAGCGCGCGCGAGGAGTTCGCCAACTTGGAGAGGTTGGGCATTGTCAAGCGCTCAAACAGCCCGTGGGCATCCCCGCTTCACATGGTGCCTAAAGCCGACGGTTCATGGCGACCATGCAGCGATTTCCGGCACTTGAACAATGCTACAGAACACGATCAATACCCTATTCCCCACATCCAGGATTTTATCATGTACCTGGCCGGGGCGTGCGGTTTTTCAATTCAATTCAATTCAATTCAACTTTATTTATATAGCGCCATTTCACAACAACAGTCATCTCATAGCACTATCAACTGTACGGGGAACCCCCACAGTTGCAGAAAGACCCCAGCAATCAGGCGATCCCCTGTGAGCAAGCACTTGGCGACGGTGGAGAGGAAAAACTCCCTTTTAACAGGAAGAAACCTCCAGCAGAACCAGGCTCAGGGAGGGGCAATCATCTGCTGCGACTGGCTGGGGGGTGAGGGGATAGAGAAGAAGAAAAGAACAGACATGTAGAGAGCAAACAGCACAATGGGGACTCAATCTATGGGAGAGAACAAACAAATGTTAATGACCAGCAAAAAAAATATTTCATTGAGAGTGAGGAAAGGAGTGAGGCCCAGTGCATTACTGGAGGTCCCCCGGCTGACTAAACCTATTAGCAGCATAACTAAGGGAAGGTTCAGAGACACATGATCCCTCCCTAATTGTAGGCTATATCAAAAAGGTAGGTTTTAGCCCTATTCTTAAAAACAGAGATCGAGTCTAAGATAAGATAAGATAAGCCTTTATTAGTCCCACAATGGGGAAATTCCAGGATTGCAACAGCACAGGGATAGCAACACTCAGAGCAACAATCAGAAGGCAAGAAAAAACATCTAGTAAACATATGTCCATATTACTATAAATGTATATATATAGACACACAGTGCAGAGCATTATGGTTGGTTGGTGAATGTGCAGCAGAAAGTCTAAGCTCTCTCTCCGTGGATGCGGCGGGCCAGCTGGTAGTCTTTGGGCATGATGGTGACCCCCTTAGCGAAGAAGAGACCACCAGGTGGGCCTCACTGGTCTCCTGCAGAGCCATGACGGCGAAGCTCAGGAAACGCAGGACGGTCTTGAAGTCCTGAGCGATCTCCCTCACCAGGCGCTGGACGGGCAGCTTACGGATGAGCAGCTCCGTGGATTTCTGGTAGCGACGGATCTCTCTCAGAGCCACGGGCCTGTGACGGCGAGGCTTCTTCACTCTGCCGGTGGCCGGAGCGCCTCTCCGAGCAGCCCTGGTGGCTAGCTGTCTCCTGGGGGGCTTCTTCCTCCAGTAGATTTTATGGGCGGTCTGCTTGGTTCTTGCCATCGCTCTTTATTATTCTGTCTTATATTTCTTGCACGCCGCCTAAACTCCAGCCCGGCACCCGCGTCGTTTTCGCTACAGCTCCCGGTATGTCGAGTTTCCCATTAGCACCGGGCGGCGGCCAAGTGCTAGCTAGCACTAGCTCCTCCCCGCTGTAACGTCTCCCGCTGCAAACCGTGGCTCCGTCCGCCGACCCGGGAGACCCCCGGGGCGATCCGTGCATCCGTGATATATATACAGAGTGAAAGGTGTAGAAAGAAGAAGGAAGATTAAAAAAAAAAAAAAAAAAAGGCTGTTGCAACAGGCAGCCTACTCGTGTGGCGCCACCGGTCCGGCGGAACCCGGACCCGTCTGACTCCCGAATCCAGATTGGCAGCTGATTCCACAGGAGAGGAGCTTGATAACTGAAGGCTCTGCCTCCCATTGTACTTTTGGAGATTCTAGGTATTACAAGTAATCCTGCATTTTGGGAGCGTAGTGCTCTGTTAGGATAATACGGTAGTATCAGATCTTTTAAATAAAAAGGAGCCTGATCACTTCCGGTTATGGCTGCCACGTAGGACGGACGTGTCTCGCTCTGCTCTGCTCCTGGAGAAAAAAAATCGGCAAATAACTCTCTCATTTGGGACAGAACGTATCCCAGCATTTGGGCGAGGATATGTCGGCGAAGCCTAAGGCTGGAAAACCAGGAAAAGGAAAAAGCGAGCCGCCGAAACAGTCCAAATTAACGGACTTTCAGGTCTGTGACGCAGCAAACAAAACTCCATATATGGCGGAGGAAGCTGGCGGCGGTGCGATGTTTGCGGGGAATGGCGCAGATGCGCTGATGGCTGCCATGAGTTCAATGAGAGCGGACTTTTCCTCTAGATTTGATGGGATTATGACAGCGTTGGAAGGAATAAGAAAGGAATTGGGTGACTGTGTAGAACGAACGGCGCAGATGGAGCTCCGTCTCGCTAGTGCTGAAGATGACGTCACCCGTCTTCAATTAAAGGTGCGCACTTTGGAAAAAAAAAATAAATCTCTGGAAGATAATATTTTGGATTTGGAATCTCGGTCGAGACAGAATAATTTGAGGCTGGTGGGTCTTCCAGAGGAATCAGAAGGTCGGGACGTATGTTCCTTTCTGGAAAAGTGGATTCCGGAGGTGCTGGGCAGCGAGGAGTTGCAATCAGCAGTGGTTCTGGAAAAAGCACATCGTATTGGCCCACGGAGAGATAAGGGACCGCCGAGGACCTTAATTATGAAGTTTCTTAGCAACAGAGACAGGATGAAGATCTTCAACGCTGCACGAGCTAAAAAAGGAGAGATTAAACACCAGGACCAGCAGGTGCGGTTCTACCCAGATTTGGCCACAGGAATCCAGCAATTGAGGAAGCAGTTTGATCCCATACGTAAGGAGCTGCGCAACCTTGGGATTCGTCATGGTGTAATCTATCCTGCGAGACTGCTGACCACGTATGAGGGCAGAACCCACATTTTCAAGACCCCAGAGGAGGCGCAGGAGTTCATCAAGAAGATCAAAGAAGAAGAAGAGACTGGTGGGAGCTAAGCATGAACAAAATATAAGGTAGAATAATTAAGCATTTGCACAGGCATCTGACTGACTTGAAGTAAATAGTAAGTTTACAAAATATAGATTGTATTATATATTAAAAAAACTAAACAAAAACAAAACAAACAAAAAAAAAAACTATGATGTACAAAGTTGTTAAAAATTTTGGAGTTAAGTTGGAAAACTACAGAGGAGAGTTAATGTTACGTCATTAAAAGCAGTAGAGTTGGGGTGATTGGGAGGATGAAGAAGGAGTGGCTTAGGCTGTTCCCCGTGGGTGTGGAACAGTCGATGGCTATATCGGGAGACAGAATTTTTCTTTTGATTTTGGGGGGTTTGCCACAAGTGTGGGAAGGGGAAATTTGTTTGTGTGTAGTTTGTAGGATGAATGTTCAACCACTCATGTTTTTGCTTCTCTGTATGAGCATGTTTACACTGCAAGGTAATCCCAAACTCTCTATTGATCATGGACCAAAGTGTTAATCTTAATTTAACTTCATGGAATTGCAGAGGTCTACAAAATTTAAAAAAACTTAAACAAGTTATGAATAAAATAAAGGACATGGGTTCAAGAATTGTGTTTTTACAAGAAACTCATCTGATAGAGGAGGATGTTAAAAGAATTAGGAGTAGATGGCAGGGAAGTGTATTCACCTCTTCATTTTCATCCCGAGCCAGGGGAGTTATGACTCTCATACATAAATCAGTTCCTTTTCAGGTGAAAAATGTAATTGGAGACAAATTTGGAAGATATGTAATCATTCAAGGTTCTTTGCTATTAGAAAATATAAATCTTGTGAACTTATATGGTCCCAATATAGATGATCAGAAGTTCTTTGCTAATTTATTTCTCATCTTATCATCACTTACAGGGCAACATATAATAGCAGGGGATTTTAATTGTACATTGAATCCAGGTGTGGATAGATCAACAGGACTGGATTGTACGCACATTGGATGTAGGATGACTATTAATCATTTTATGAAAGAATTGAGATTGTTAGATATATGGAGAGAAATGAAACCACAAGTTAAAGCCTATTCTTGTTATTCCAGTACCTACAAGACATTCTCACGTATTGATTATTTTTTGATTTCCACAGAATTAAGGTCCAAGATTCAAAACTGCTTTTATGATAACATCGTGATTTCTGATCATGCACCCTGTTGTCTAATATATGTAGATAAAAAATTGACAAAGGAATCAGGTAGATGGCAATTTCAGCATAAATGGCTTCAGGATGAGGAATTTGTCAAGTATATAGAAAAACAGATAGACGAGTTCTTTGACATCAATACTACACAAACATCAGCATGTGTAAAGTGGGAGGCTTTCAAAGCTTTTATTAGGGGACATATTATTAGTTATACAGGATCAAAATCTAAGAAGACTCGAGAGGAGAGAGCTAAATTGGAACATAAAATAAAAAGTCTTCAGGAAAAAGTGTATGCAGGAAGTGACCCAAGGTTGGAGAATGAATTACTGATTTTGAGAGCTGAATACGACAAAAAATCAGCGAATAGAGCTGCCTCGAGTCTTCTAAGACTGAAACAATCTTTTTATGAACAAGGTGAAAAATCAGGAAAATTATTAGCATGGCAGATTAAACAATTGGAAATTAAAACACCAATTACCAGTATTATAAGTAACAGACAGGTAGTTATAGATCCTTTAGAAATTAATAGAGCCTTTAGAGATTACTATGAAAAATTATATGATACCAAAAATGAACCTGATTTAACAAAACTAAATGGGTTTTTGAACGAACTATCTATACCATGTATTCCAAATGAAAACAGGGAGATATTGGAGTCTAAAATTAGTCAAGAAGAAGTTGGGCTAGCCATTGATAATATGAAATCAGGAAAAAGTGCAGGACCAGATGGTCTTCCAGTTGACCTTTATAAAAAATTTAAGAATAAATTAATAAAACCTTTTTTGGAAATGGTTTTAGAAGCATTTCAAAATAATAATTTACCATCATACATAAATAATGCCTTAATTATACTGTTGCCAAAACCAGGTAAGCCCTCTAATAAATGTGAAAATATGAGACCAATAAGCCTATTAAACGCCGACCTTAAGATAATCTGTAAAATTTTAGCAAGACGAATACAAGAAATTTTACCAAATATTATTAATCGAGATCAGAATGGCTTTATAAAGGGTAGACAAAGCTTCCATAATGTAAGAAGACTATTTAATATTATTTATTTTAATAAAGAAGCACCGGATACAGCTCTCCTATCATTGGACGCCGAAAAGGCCTTTGATAGAGTTGAATGGCCCTTTCTTTTTGAAGTCCTACAAAGGTTTGGACTTGGAAATAATTTCATAAAATGGGTTCAAATAATATACAATAATGCTACAGCAGAAATCCTAACAAATAACAATATTTCAAAACCAATAAAAATCAATAGAGGATGTCGACAAGGCTGTCCACTTTCACCTTTACTGTTTACTATGGCAATTGAACCTTTAGCGATAGCGATACGTTTACATTCACAAATATATGGAATTAAAGTTGGACCAACAGAACATAAAATCTCCCTGTACGCCGATGATATAATTTTGTTTATGTCGAATCTAAAAAAATCAATTCCAACCTTGTTGAATTTAATAAAGAATTTTGGGGAAATATCAGGATATAAAATAAATAAAACTAAATCTTCAATATTAATGCTAACTGAGACCCAGAGAAATTACCCAGCCCCTGAGGTAAATCAATTCAATGTTGTAAATCAGTTTAAATATTTAGGAATCCAAATTATGCCTAAGCTAGAATCAGTCGCCAGTGTCAACTATGAAGCCTTAATGTCAGATATCAATGAGTTAACTCAGAGATGGATGTCACTACCAATGTCGATGATCGGGAGAATCAATATACTTAAAAGTAATATTTTACCTAAAATACTTTATTTATTTCAATACATTCCCTTATCACCACCTTTAGATCTATTCTCAAGAATAAAAAAAAGTTAGTGGAATTTATATGGAACAACAGGAGGGCTAGATTACGTTTGTCTTTATTATATTTACCATTTGATCGTGGAGGTCTGAAATGTCCAAATTTTATGTTGTATTATTGGTCGGCACAACTGAGGTCTATGACATATTATTTTTCATCAAATGATCTCCCTCACTGGACTGAAATGGAATCATACAATTTACCTTTACCTCTTCCCATATTCATATACTCAGATTCGGCAAAAAAATTACAAAAACAAGTTAAAAATCCATTTGTAAAGCATATGATCAAAATATGGTGTGAAGCTAAAAACTATTTAAAAGAACCACAGTTATTGTCACAATTTAGTCCAATATGGGGTAATCAATATTTTAAACCAGGGAGAGCGGACGCTGTATTTAAAGTATGGAATTTAAAAGGGATACAAAAGATTCAGGATTTATATTTGCCATGTGCAGACAACATAATGTCTTTTGAAGAGCTGAGGATCAAATTTAATCTCAATAGAACACATTTTTTTAAATATCTTCAACTTAGAAACTTTATTCGATCAAATCAAAATAAAGCTCTCACTCGACCTATTTACTCATCCTTGGAAAAAATGATGATGAAAGATAGTAAAAGAAAGGGTATTATTTCAGAGTTTTATAACTCATTGACACTATCTTCAAGTGAAAATTCACTGAAAAGATTAAACTACTGGAAAGAAGATCTGCAAATTGAAATTTCAGAGGAACAATGGGAATTGGCTTGTACAGAAGCTCAAACCAAATCAATAAATGCACGCCTTAAATTGATACATTTCAAATGGTTAATGCGGATGTATGTTACACCGGAGGAGTTAAATAGATATAACAAAAATATACCAGATACATGCACAAAATGCATGGAAAGTAAAGGAACCCTATTTCATTGTTTATGGGAATGTAGATTAATAAGAATGTTTTGGGAGGAGGTGAGGGTAACAATTGAAAAAATAATCTCAAAACAAATCATATTGAATCCTAAACTGTTTTTGTTGGGTCTGTACCCAGAAAAGCATAATTTCAATAAAAGTGAAAGAACATTCATAGACCTCAGTTTGCTTAATGCCAAAAAATGTATTGCACTATTATGGAAAAAGACTCATAGACCAGATGTGACTCAGTGGTTAAGACAGATGTTAACAAACCTTCCATTAGAAAGAATAACATATATACTGAAATCAAAGGAAATTGTGTTTGAGAATATATGGAGACCTTTTATTGATTATGTAAAAAATTTAAACATAACTCTTGAAGAAGAAGGTGAATGATGTGTGTGGACCTTGTAAATTCCAAACTGGTGAACATAATATGTATACTTATGTATTGGATTGTCTAGACTAAACAGAGGAGCATTGTTGAAGACTTGATTTTGTTGGTGGTTGTTGGTGTTTTTAGGGTTTTTTTTTTTTTTTGTAGTACTTTAGTGTTAGTGTTTGATTGTTTGTATCATGTTTGTTAAAAAAAAAAAAAGGTTCAATAAAGATATTGTGGAAAAAAAAAAAAGGAGCCTGATTGTTTAGAGCTTTGTAAGTAAGAAGAAGGATTTTAAACTTAATTCTAAACTCTATGGGAAGCCAATGAAGGGAGGCCAGAACTGGAGAGATATGATCTCTCTTTCTAGTTCCTGTTAAAACTCTTGCTGCAGCATTTTGGATCAGCTGAAGACTTTTTAAAGATGTCCAAAGTGGACATCTTCTTTTTCCAAAGTGGATCTGGTCCGCGGTTACCACCAGGTCCTGGTGCGCACAGAGAGCATCCCAAAAACAGCGGTAATAACTCCATTTGGCCTTTCTGAATTTTTATACATGCCGTTCAGATTAAAAGGTATGGCACAGACCTTCCAAAGGATGATGGACGCAGTGCTGCGTGGTTTATCTTTCATTTTCGTCTACCTAGACGACATTCTGGCAGCCAGCGTGTCCGAGGAGGAGCATATCGCCCATCTCAAGACAGTTTTCCAGAGGTAGGAAGCACACAGTTTGATAATCAACCCGACGAAGTGCCAGTTCGGTGTGCCAGTGATTGACTTTTTGGGCCACTGCATTTCGCCGGAGGGCGCAATCCCGTTACCGGACAAGGTGAGCACGGTGTTGGACTTAAAGCGTCCACAGACAGTGAGAGTACTACAGGAGTTTTTGGGAATGGTTAATTTTTACAACCATTTCTTTCTCCGAGCAACCCAGCTGATGCAGCCGTTGTATGCCGTGCTTAAAAAAAAGAAGCCTGCGGAAAACATCGACTGGACTCCCAAGCGGGGGCCAGGCTTTTTCAAATGCCAAAACAGCACTGGCAGATGCCGCATTGCTAGCCCACCCCGATCCGTCTGCACGGATATCGCTCACTACAGATGCATCTGATGTGGCCATAGGGGCAGTAGTGAAGCAGTGCGTCTCAGGTTCGTGGCAGCCGCTCGCATTTTTCAGCAGAACTTTACGTGACAACGAATGCAAATACAGCACATTCGATAGAGAATTGCTGGCTCTCCTTCTGGTGACACGCCATTTCCAGTTCTGGCTGGAGGGGCGCAAGTTCACCACATTTGTAGACCACAAGCCACTGACATATGCCATGGCCAAGGTCTCGGAACCGTGGTCGGCCCGGCAGCAACAGCAGTTGGCCACAATCTCAGAGTTTACTACAGACATTCAACACATTGCCAGTAAACTCAACGTGGTGGCCGATTGCCTGTTCCACGCATTGATTGCCCTGGTCTACGTGGGAATAGATTTCCCCCCCATGGCCACGGAGCAAGCTGGGGACGCGGACATTTGCGTGCTCCAGTCTGTGCCAACAGGGTTAAGACTGGAGAGCAGGGTGGTGCAAGAAGGGTGCCCTCCCTTACTCTGCGATGTCTCCACCGGCCGCCCGCACCCAGTGGTTCCAAGCTCTTGGCGCCGTCGCATTTTTGAGTCGGTCCACTACCTTTCGCGTCCAGGAGTGCGCACTTCAGTAAAACTAGTGGGGGTGAAATTCATCTGTCCTTGTTTGCGTCACATGCCAACGGACCAAAGTGCATAAGCACACCAGAGCTCCTCGAGCCATTCCAAATCCTGGCTAGGAGGTTCGACCACGTCCACATGGATCTGATGGGACCCCTCCCACTGTCGCAAGGATTCATGCACCTTTTGACGGTCGTGGACCACACCACATGCTGGCTCAAAGTGGTCCCGCTGGCTTCTACCACATCCGCGGAAGTGGCATGCGCTTTACGTTTCAGATCTCCATCGGACATCACGTCCAACAGAGGCCCACAGTTCATTTCAGATCTCTGGTCTGCAATGGCCCAGAGCCTGGGAGTCAAAATTCACCACACTACCGTGTACAACCCCCAGGCTAACGGGTTATGCGAACGTTTTCATAGGTCGCTTAAAGCAGCGCTCAGAGCCTTGCTCACGGACACAAATTGGGTCGAACGCCTGCCTTGGGTTCTTTTAGGGTTGCGTTCCGCACCGAAGGAGGATTTGGCAGCCTCCCCAGCAGAACTCATTTTTTCCCAACCGCTGCAGATCCCCGGAGAATTTTTACCTGAAAACCCCGCTTTCGAGGCCGAACTGCCCACCCAATCTCTACGCAATACAGAGGTTGTGAGCATACTGGGCCCGGCCCACCATTGTTTTCCCCGCACATTCATCCCAAAAAGCTTGCAGAACACCAGTTTTGTTTTCGTCAGACACGACGCGCACCGTACCCCGCTGTGCCCACCGTACAACGGACCATTCAGAGTGTTGGAACCTGGGGCGAAACATTTTGGGTTAGACTTGATGTAGATGTAGAGAGACTGTCTGCATTGACAGGCTAAATCCCGCTTTTGTGTTGGCAGACGAGCAGGTGGTGTTGGCCCAGGCTCCCCGGCGCGGACGCCCACCATTGGGGGCTCCACAGGTTGGTGATTCCTCAGCAGGAATTGCCACTTGCAAAGAGGATGTGTTTTCTCCCTCTCCCTTTTCCCCCCCAGACTGACCTGCACCCCACCAGCAGGGCAGTTCAATAGGATCGGCGACCCCCCCCCGCTATAGCCGCTATGGATGCCGGCTCAAGCCCAAAGGACGGGGAGGTTAAGGCCCATTCTGAGTGTTTGGGAGGGGGGCGGGGTGTGTGGGGGGTCAAGGTGTTGGACTTCTCCACCCAGAGAACAATGGACCAAGAGAGGAGGCATCGCCAGGGGGTCCAGACGGAACAGTAAAGGCTATGCATCCCCTGGGGAGAGGAGCAGATGCCGGGCCGCCAGGAGAAGAGTGAAATGCGGCACCAGTGTAATATCATGTTAATGCGCTGCACAGGTTTTGTCCTAAACTTAATGTGAGGTCGGAGCCTCGGGCAGCTATGCATGTAATTAAATCTATAAAAGAGAGATGCACAGTGGCTATCCTGTTCTGTTAGAGGAAGAAAAAAGTCTGTGTTGATCAGCTCGTTGCCTCGCCTGCATCCTTTCCTCTACAACATCACCAATTCACAACAGCACTCATCTGATAGCACTTTCAACAGCAAAATTCTTACAAAACATATTGCGAGTGAAGAAAGAAGTGAAAGCCCAGTGCAACATGGGAGGTTTCCCGGCTGTCTAAACCTACAGCAGCATAACAGAGGGATCCACCCCTAATTATATCCTTTCCATCCATCCATCCATCCATCCATCCTCTACTGCTTAATGCTTTCGGGTCGATGGGGGGGGGGATGCTGGCGCCTATCCCAGCATCTTTGAGTGAGAGGCCCCCTAACTATAAACTTTGTCAAAAAGGAAAGTTTTAACCCGGTTCTTAAAAACAAAGATCAAGTCTGCCTCTGTCTGGTTCCATAGTAGAGGAGCCTGATAACTGAAAGTTCTACATCCCATTGTACTTTTAGAGTTTCTTGGTATTATAAGTAGTCCTACATTTCTGGACTCCATTTCTCTTCCTTTCTACACCATGGCAGAACAGTTTAAATCCCCCTCCATTGCTCCTAGCCTTGCTTCCCTTCCATCTGGTTTCTTGAACATACAGTACATCGGCCTTCCTTCTCTCCATCATATCAGCCAACTCTCTGCCTTTTCCAGTCATAGTCCCTACATTTAAAGTCCTTACTCCCACCTCCTCACTTCTACCTTGCATTTTCTCTCTTTTTGTCAGTACAAAGTCTGTTTTTTTTTCCACTCTGGTTGTAGCAATGTGGACTTTGATTCAGTGGAGTCATGCTACAGATTTTGAGAGGGTTTCTCACACATTATCATTCTGACATGTTAAATCTGTATACACACAGTATGTGTGTTGCTGTAGTATGATCTGTATGCACACAATATAAAACTAACATCGAATCAAATACAAATGGCTCACTACAGTGAATGGATAGGTGAGGGACAAAAATGTCTAACAAACTTTAAAATTGTGCTTTTGTTGAACCCTTCAGAGGAAACAGGCGTCCAGCCCAGACAGAATCACTCTGTACGGCCTGATGGTCAAACCCATCCAACGCTTCCCACAGTTCATTCTGCTGCTGCAGGTGAGTCATCACGTCACAGTAGTTTTTAGATTGTCTGTGTCACATAACGGTCACACCAGGATCAACAGGTGGTTTCAGTCATGGCCAGAACTATTGGGCTGCACGGTGGCGCAGTGGTTAGCACTGCGGCAGCACAGTTTACCCTTGGCCAGGGGATTGTGGGGATCGTGGGATTGTGGGTTCGATCCCAGCCCCCGACCAACAGTGATCTGTGTGGAGTTTGCATGTTCTCCCCGTGTTGCATGGGTTTACTCTGGGATTTCTCCGGTTTCCTCCCACATGCCAAAGACATGCATGTTAGGTTAATTGGCTGTTCTAAATTGTCCCTAGATATCTGTTTCCTATAGGCCCTTAGAATAGAGGGTTAGTATTAATGAAAGCGCTTTGAGTGGTCTTTGTGACTAGAAAAGCGCTATATAAGTGCAGGTTAGTTAGTAGTTAGTTAGTATCTTTACATTTCATTTCCTAGAAGACCGTTGCAGTTACAGATGTTCTGGTTTGTTGATGGTTTATTTGTGTGGTAAGGACTGGACAAAATTATCAGCCTGTTTCGGAATCATCAGGAAAATGGTGTTTAGTAGAGCTGGGGGCTGGAGTAAGACACTTTCCTCATAGCTCCTACAGAAACAACATATTTTTGGGTCAAATCAGTTGTTTCATACTGGAGAATCAGTCTAAATGGACACTGACGTGATTAAGGTGTAGCGTCAACCTCTATGGCTCCAATCTATAAAATCACTCATCACTTGGAAGAAATTATTTCACCCAAAAGTCTGGTCAAGAATTGTTTTTTTTTTTTTGTTGTTGTTGTTGTTTTTTTTTTGTTTTTTTACCTAAGCACCATAGCTTGAAAACACATTCCATAGTAAAAGGGATGATAAGGATCCCATTTCATGCCAGGAACGGTTTAGTCTGCAATCATAAATCCCGGAACTTCCTCCCCAACCAGTCAGTTTTATGCTTCAAGAACTGTGTGAAACATTCCAGATATATTGACCACATTCCACAGGTCTCTAGGAATTATCCACAGCTCAACATTACCCCCTGGTGGACAAATCCGGAATATGTTTGCTGTTGCCTCTGCAAGTTGAACTGTGGTTGCTGAATGAAAAGACTTCCTTTTAACAAAAACTCTCAATTTTCAGAAGATTTTTTTTTTCAGGACACCCTGGAAAATCAAGAGGAACTCTGACATACCATTCTGGTTTGAAATGTTTCATTAATCATTGGTTTAAATGTATTGCATGTTTGAAAATGCTTAAACGATCCTTATTCTAATGCATGTTAATTATAGAAGGACAAGTTTATGAAAGTGCTTGTTTATTGTAGCAAGAATGAAAATTAGTCATGAATCACTGAAGTTAGTTTAGCTTACACACATAAAGTGAATTTTTATTTTAATCAAGATGTTTCATCCTATTTGAAAAGCTAACTCAAATCATCTGACTGGTGCCAGCCAATCACCAGCCAGTCTCTGTTGGACAACACCCCCTTTCATTCTATTGGTTGGTTACAGAAAAAGGACTGCTTTCTTGTTGGGCCAGAGTTCATTCAATTCTCCCACGATGGGAGACAATTGGTTCCCTTTCATGTCAGCCAATTATTTTTTTTTTCCTTTGAAAGTGATCAGTTTAAGGAAGAAACACCCTAGTTCAGGCAGTTGTTCTTTTCTGTAAGTTTTGTAAAAGTTATCTTTGTGTCCTGTTCAGTTACGTCCTGCATTGAATTCTCTTTCCTTTAAATGTCTGGGAAAAATACTTTTCCTTCTGTTTTGAGCTCAAACTTCTCTTTTATATGGAGTGAAACTGTGTTCTCAGACGTTTGTTTTTTTTTTTCTATTTTATTCTCTTAAACTTTTCCTATTGATTTTTCTTAATTCATCGTGTTTTAAAGGGGACTGATCATTTTTCCTCACACTGGAAGCTGTTTTTGCCAATCACCATGACATCTGAAGAACTTGAATTTCGTGGCTTAAATAATTTTTTTATTTTTGTCTCTTTGATTCATGACTTTGATCAGACTTTGAACTATCTCCAATTTATTTTGACCCGGGAGAACCGCTGAAAAAAAACCCTCTTGTGTTGTCCGCATGACATACTGCTTCAGCAGCCTATCATTATCGTCGCCGGATCTCAGCTCCTGACTGTTTGCCTCTGGGAAGAAATTGTCTGCTGGCAGATATTTTTCCAGTGTCATCAAATAAAGCTTCAGTGAAGGATCCAACTGAAAGCCAACGCAGAGGTCACGTGAGCAAGATTCTTTTGTTTCATCTGCTGAGTAATGTGATGTTCATCGCCTTAAAGTATGTCATAATTTGTCTCAGGTTTAAAACTAGTTCATAACTCTGATCAGAGCTATAGAATTAAAGAGAAATAGTATCCCTCTTTTCATTAAATTCCGTTTTCCCTTTTTAGAGTAACCCAGAATTTCTTTTTCCATATAATCAGCTTTTATCATTTTCTTCATAAAATTTGTGTCCAGTTTTCATCATATTTTGGTTACAGTTATTTCAGTCTCCATTTTCATCACAGTTGCAAATTCACACTAAGGTTTTCTTGGTTCCACAAATGTGATTACACTATTTTTGCTTAATAATCAGTTACAAGTTGAATGTGATGCTTGATACTTGATCATTTCACCTTACCAACAAGTCCATTGAATATAATGTCATTTAATCTGAGTCTGATCATTAAAACCGTAAATGGTATATGGATGTTTCTAGTGATTTTTTTTTCCTGTGTCTGTTTCTGAAGTCACCCAGGAGAATTCACGAATATTTGAGACTGATTGATTGAAGGTATAAAGATTAGTTATTAATAAATTGTCCAAGTTTTGGACTGGTGCCCCAAAAGCAAGTTGTTTTTTTTTTTCGGTGTGTGCATGGACCCGAGCAAAATCTTCATTTCCACACACACCTATAGGTATAAATTAAATAATCTTTGTACCTTATAACCAATTTTCCCTTCAAAGGATATGGTAGCCAAACTCCTGCAGTAACATCGTGTGTATGGCTAAAAAAAACAACAAAAATATAAATACAGAAGTAGGACATCAAGGCCTATAAGAATCCTAAAACAACACACACCTGACCCAGTCCAACCCTCCCCCACCTGGCCCGAAATTCCCAGTCTGCTTACTGTACAAACAACAGCATACCCCTGACTTAAAAACTTAAAAAGCATTAAAGAGGACTTTAATGGTGTCAAATCAGAACCTGATGTGGTGCGATTTGAATTCACAAGTAACATGGTGACTAAAAGCTCACTTCAACGGCATGAGGAGCAGGTTGTCAACGTGGTCTGACGAGGCCAAAGATTGACTGTGTCCTCAAGCTTCCTACCCGTGACAGTAAGAACTGATAATGACATGTACCTTTGTACACTGTTGACGCAAGTTACAGTTGTTATCTCCTCTTTAGATGGACTTTAGTGACCTTCATCAGACAATAAGTCATGCTTTCTTTTTGTTCCATTTATGAAATAAATATAAATATTAGAGGTGGGAACCGTGAGGGGCTTCACCGTATGATACCTATTGTGATACTTGGGTCACAATGCAATACTATTGCAATAGTATGATTCCTTAAGTATTGCAATATCATATACTCCCTTGAATTCAGCATCAAATTGTGTCCCCAAAGTACAACTGTTGATATCTATTTCATATACAGTGGATATAAAAAGTCTACACACCCCTGTCTAAATGCCAGGTTTTTGTGATGTAAAAAAATGAGACCAAGATACAGTAAATCATTTCAAAACTTTTTTCCACCATTAATGTGACCTATAAACCTGTACAACCCAATTGAAAAACAAACTGAAATCTTTTAAAGAGAAAAATAAAAAACTTACAATAACCTGGTTGCATAAATATGTACATCCTGTTATAACTGGGGATGTGGCTGTGTCCAGAATTAACCAATCACATTCAAATTCTTGTTAATGGGAACCAGCACACACCTGCACACCACCATTTTAAAGTGCCTCTGATTAACCCCAAATTAAGTTCAGCTGTTCTAGTAGGCTTTTCCTGACATGTTTGTAGTCACATCTTACAGCACAAGCCATGGTCCGCAGAGAGCTTTCCAAAGCATCAGAGGGATCTCATTGTTCAAAGGTAATCAGTCAGGAGAAGGGTACAAAAGAATTTCCAAGGCATTAAATATACCATGGAACACAGTGAAGACAGTTATCATAAAGTGGAGAAAGAACGGCACAACAGTGACATTATAATGAACTGGACGTCCCTCCAAAATAGATGAAAAGACGAGAAAAAAACTGGTCAGGGAGGCTACCAAGAGGCTGACAGCAACACCGAAGGAGCTGCAGGAATTTCTGGCAAGTACTGGCTGTTTAGTACATGTGACAACAATCTCCTGTCTAGGGTGGCAAGATGGAAGCCTTATCTTTCGAAGAAAAATATCCAAGTCTGGCTACATTTTGCAAAAACACATTTGAAATCTCCCAAACATATGTGGGAAAATGTGTTATGGTCTGATGAAACCAAGGTTGAACTTTTTGGCCATAATTCCAAAAGGTACATTTGACACAAACACAACACTGCTCATCACCAAAAGAACACCATACCTACAGTGAAGCATGGTGGTGGCAGTGTTATGCTTTGGGGCTGTTTTTCTTCAACTGGAACTGGGGCCTTAGCCAAGGTGGAGGGAATTATGAACAGTTCCAAATACCAGTCAGTGTTGGCACAAACCCTTCAGGCTTCTGCTAGAAAGTTGAAGATGAAGAGGAACTTCATCTTTCAGCATGACAATGACCCAAAGCACACATCCAAATCAACAAAAAAAATGTTTCACCAGAAAAAGATTAAGGTTCAGACCTGTTCAGCCAGAGTCCAGACTTGAATCAGATGGAACATCTGTGGGGTGATCTGAAGAGGGCTGTGCACAGGAGATGCCTTCACAATCTGACGGATCTGGAGTGTTTTTGCAATGAAGAGTGGGCAAATATTGCCACATCAAGATGTGCCACACTGATAGATTCCTACCCAACAAGACTGAGTGCTATAATAAAAGTCAAAGGTGCTGCAACAAAGTATTAGTTTAATTGTGTGCATATTTATGCAACCAGGTTATTGTAAGTTTTTTATTTTTCCCCTTAAAAGATTTCAGTTTGTTTTTCAATTGGGTTGTACAGGCTATAGGTCATATTAATGGTACAAAAAGTTTTGAAATGATTTATCTTGGTCTCATTTTTTATATCACAAAAACCTGGCATTTGAACAGGGATGTGTAGACTTTTTATGTCCACTGTTAGTTGCTTTTGTTCCGATGGCTGCAGTCTCTCGGTCCTCTGTGGGATGGTGTGCTGTTGTGTGGTCGTTTCTGCTGATTAAGATCAGAGATTCCACGGCTTTGGGCATCACTTCTGCAGTTTCAGTTACCACTGTGGCAGCACGACAGGGTTGCATGCCTGGGTCCAGCATCTGGTGTTCCAGGGGGCAGCACAGGTCTCCAAACACGGGGAGGGTGGTGACCTGTGTTGTCTTCTTGGCTCAGTCTGAGTGGTTTTGGTTGGAGTTGGTTGATTTTTACCGGGCACTACCATAGCTTGACTGTTGTAAGGTTCAGTGGAACTTTACCTGACAACGCGCACTTACTTTGTGCCATCTAGTGGACTGAAAACTCAATTGGTTAATTAATACCCAAGAGTTTCCAGCAGTTACATATGGTTAATAAAAGATTGGTGTATGCATTTAGGTTAGTAATTTAATTCAATTCAACTTTATTTATATAGCACCATTTCACAACAACAGTCATCTCATAGCACTTTCAACTGTAGGGGGAACCCCCACAATTGCAGTAAGACCCCAGGAATCAAGCGATCCCCCGTGAGCAAGCGCTTGGCAACAGTGGAGAGGGAAAAACTCCCTTTTAACAGGAAGAAACCTCCAGCAGAACCAGGCTCAGGGAGGGGCAGTCATCTGCTGCGACTGGCTGGGGGGTGAGGAGACAGAGAAGATGAAAAGAACAGACATGTAGAGAGCAAACAGCACAATGGGGACTCAATCTATGGGAGAGAACAAACAGATGTTAATGACCAGCAGAAAAAATGTATTTCATTGAGAGTGAAGAAAGGCGTGAAGCCCAGTGCATTATTGGAGGTCCCCCGGCTGTTTAAACCTATTAGCAGCATAACTAAGGGAGGGTTCAGAGACACATGATCCCTCCCTAATTGTAGGCTATATCAGAAAGGAAGGTTTTAACCCTGTTCTTAAAAACAGAGATCGAGTCTGACTCCCGAATCCAGATTAGCAGCTGGTTCCACAGGAGAGGAGCTTGATAACTGAAGGCTATCAGTTAACGCGTTGGCATAGTATTGCAGTACTATGCCAAATCAATCGTATGTTTCACTCCAAATAAATATGATTAATGTTTGCAGGTATTATTGTATTTTTCCATCACACTGTTAATGCTGTTTTAGCCCCTGATGGGATAAAGACTGTTGTTGTTATGGACCATACACAGAAACTGAAATGAACTTTGAGCTGACTGTGTTCGTGTTGTGTCAGGACATGTTGAAGAACACGCCGACATCACATGACGACCGCCTGCCCCTGCAGCTGGCCCTCACAGAGTTGGAGACCCTGGCAGAGAAACTCAACGAACAAAAACTCCTGGCTGACCAGGAGGCTGAGATCCAGCAGTTGTCCCAGAGTGTGGGGGATCGCAATCTGAACAAGGTGAAACACAATGAATTCAGCCACAGATGTCCATTCAATTGTTTAAGTTCCTATATGTCCTTAGGGATAAGGGGATAAGGACCTGTACTTAAAGTGCTTTTTCTAGTCTCAAAGTGCTTTACTAGTACTAACCCCCTTTTCTAAAGGTCTATAGGAGGCAGATACCTAGGGATAATTTAGAACAGTGGTGGGCAGTGAGGGCCATTCCACTGCAGGTTTTCTGCTCCACCCAGTCTCTTCAGCAGGTGTTTTCAATGATTAGCCATCCTTGAAGCCGATAAGGCTGCTTGTCCACCAAACGTGTTTTTTCAGCTCTGGGTGGCTATTTTCCATCATTCTCTATGTAGTCCAGCGTTTACAGCGCTGAGCGCCCACAGCGCTGAAACGCTCTCGGCGGTGGCTGTTTTTTGTCGCAGTGCTCAGGGCGCTCAGAGCTGAAAAAAGTTCAACTTTTCAGAGACTGCAGCTGAGCTCATCAATGTCAGACCTTAAGCAGCCAATCAGAACTGCTGCTTGGGCAGGACATAGGACACCAGTACTAGTCTGTACTCAGACTCCTGCATTCCGTGTCATCATATTTTACATCCGGAGGTGCTAGAGAACGTTTCCTGTCCATTGTTATTTAGAGACTGCTATTAAAAAATCTGTAGAAAGTCTGACAATAGGAAAAGCGGAAGTGCTGAGCTGAGAGTGACGAGCTGTTGCTGGGATACAGGGTACAAACTTTTTTCCCCCAGAGCACAGAGCACAAACGCTGAAAAAAAAAAGCTCAGGGCGGTCAGGCGACAAAAAACGCATTTGGTGGACACGCAGCCTAACACCTGCTGAAGAAACTGGGTGGAACAGAAAACCTGCAGTGGAATGGCCCTCCGTGGCACATGATTTCCCACCCCTGATTTAGAATGACCAATTAACCTAACATGCATGTCTTTAGATTGTGGGAGGAAACCGGAGTAAAGCCACGCAGCACAGGGAGAACATGCAAACTTCACACAGAAAGGTTCCTACCCCTGCCAGCCTGGGAATTCAAACCTGAGACCTGCTAGCTGTTAGGCAACAGTGCTAACCACTGTACCACCGTGCTGCCCTTGGGGAGGCAGCTTGTTTAGCAGCAGCAGCTAAAAACAGGAAACGCACATGATTTTGTTGATGGACAGCTGTCAGTATGTGATCCAAACTTCAACACCTTTGACAAATTGCATGAGAACTGGACTGACCATCATAATTAGTTTTAATTGATTCACAAAGTTACTGTTGCACACACAACTATCTTGTGCTAGAAAAGTGTAGCAAAGTGTACCAAACCAGTTTGAAGTTGGTAGTCATACCATTGACTCACTGACTCAGGTTGAGCAGTTTGGAGACCAAGTAAGAGAGTCGAGGCTGAGATGGTTTGGACATGTGCAGAGGAGGGAAAGTGGAGATACTGGACAAAGGATGTTGAAGATGGAGCTGCCAGGCAGGAGGAAAAGATGAAGACCAGAGAGAAGATTGATGGATGTAGTGAAGGAGGACAATTCCAGTCCCGTTTCACTGCCAAAGGTCCAATAGATCCATTCAGAGTTCGATTTATTGTCCATCCACATGAGTACAGGGATAAAGATCTATAAAATCACCACATTGTTTAAAATGAGCCGACTGATTCCCATTTCAGATTCTGTTTTATAAAAACTATATTTGCCATGGAGACATTGCTGGAAACAGAAACTGACAGACACAAATCACTCTCAGATTTTGAGTGGCACCTCATTTGACCAGATTGGAGCCTCCATTACGTCTTTACAGCCTTCAGTAGCCAATGAGTGCCCACTTACCATCGAAGTGCTAATCCCACTTCTCACACAGTTAGTTTTCTTATGTCGTCATCGTACTTTAGTTGTGACCGCAGTAATCATTGACCTGTTGTGTGTCTGCAGCTGCTGAACACCAAGCAGAAGCAGCTCATTCACTGTGAGCTGCTCACTGAGATTGTCTATGGTGAGAAAGGTCAGATTCTCAAGTCCAGGGAGCGGAAGATGTTCCTCCTCAACGACACCCTGATCTGTGCAAATGTAAACCTGAAGTAAGTGCATTTTAAAAATACAGCTGGTGCTCCATAATACCACACCTGGCACACATAATAATTCAGCCTGAGGAAGTGTGTGAGGACTGTGGGCCATATTGCAATGATCGAGTCAACAGTCTATTGTCTAAGGTGCGCAGCACATTTATAGGCATGTCCAAGTGTATTTTGTTATCACAGCAGTGAGGGAACGGTCTCTATGCAGTGCTGAAAGCAGCTGTCTGAGCTGTCTTAGCTATTCAGAGGTGTGTTTGGGGTGTAACATGCAATCATCCAACGAGGAACGCTTCTGTCCTTCCCTTTAAAGTGACACTCCAGCAAAAATCCGTTTTTTCTGTTGTTAACATATCTGTAACATATTTTTTGTGACTTACAAGACATATCAAAAGTGAAATCAGTGAAATGTCTCATATCTGTTTTTTTTTTTCTGTAAAGTTTCAGTTAACCCCCCCCCCCCACACACACAATTCCATATGGGCGACTTTGAACAGTGTTTTTAGCTATATAAGCATTCCTGCTTAGCCGGATTGGTTATAACATTAAACACGGGTCATGACTACAGACCTCAGTTCACTGCGTCGGGGGAAGAGGGAGGAGCCAAGGAGCAAAAAAAAAAAAAGTCAAGGAGCAGCAGGAGCTTTTACAAGGTGGGAAAGATGGCAGATTGTATATGTTCAATTTTTGGCTGTGTGAGCGAGAAATTTTCTTCTTTTAAATCACATGTCTCACCCTGGGGTGTGTGGCACAACAGCCGGAGCGAGTATCGTCGCAGGCAAACCTGCGGAAGGATCATTCTCAGTGGAGTGGAGAGTCGCTGCCCGGCTGGAGGGCTCCCCTCGCCTCGCTTGGAGCACCTCCAGTGCGCCCCGCCAGCTAGCTCGTCTCTCCCTGGAGCGAGCCGGGGAGAGCGCTCCGAAGGACCCTAGCGCTCCTCTGCTCCTCCCTCTTCCTCTGAAGGAGCAGTCTCTGGTTGCCCACTCACCACGAATCACCTCACTGAGGGCCAGTGAGCAGTTTGCCTCGATCCGGTGTGCCCGCCAGCTGGCTTGCCTCCTTCGGAGCATTCTCCCCAGCTCAGAGAGTTGGCGGGCGCACCGGACTAAGATGAACTGCTCGCCAGTCCCTAGTGAGACGATCCACGGTGAGTCGGTAACCAGAGACCAGTGGGGAGCCCTCCAGCCTTCACGAGGGGCTGGGCAGTGAATTTCCGCTGCACCAAGAATGATCCTTCTGCAGGTTCACCTATGGGAACCTTGTTACGATTTTTACTTCCTCAAGTTGTATCACCTTTTCGGAGTTGTCATCTTCTTCCAGGTACTGGTGGGCGGGAGTATTGGTGAAGCTAATTAGAATATTCATAGATCAGCACATACTTAAGTAGGTTTAAGATGTAAAAGCTCTTTCCAAGCCATTATAAGGCAAAGAAAGTTTTTTGTGTATAAAAAGCCACAATGTACTGTTTTGGGCAATACACATTGGTTTTTGAGGTGGTTTTAGACCCGCCGGATTCCATCTTTAATACATAGGGGCATGTGATTTAAGGCAGTGTTTTTCAACCAGGTTTCCCACAAACATTAAGGGTCCTGTGGGCGTGTGTCTGGGGAGCATGCCAATGGGGGGGCCCAGTTTTAGGGGAGTAAGGCACCCCCCCCTTCCTCCTGGACCGGGTGTCTGGCTGTCCTGGGTGGCCTTGGGGCATTTATGCTCTGTGGGGGCTGTGAGTTGCCCTGGTGATGGGGGCACTGTCTTGCTCGCTCACAGTCCTGGGGCGGGCATTGCTTCAGCTTCCTGCCCTTTTATTTGTATGTTTCCTGGCAAACCACACACACACACATCTATCTGTTCTCTTTCAGGTGCAGATATCAGGCTCGAGCTGAGATCTTCTCAGAAGCAGCAATCGTTTCTTGTGTTTTCTCTTTTTTTTTCTCTCTCTCTCCCTCCCCACCCCTTCTGACAACTTTGTGTCCCTCCAATACCCTCCGCCATCCCCCCCTTTCAGGTGCAGCATAACTAAGACAATTTAAATAAAGTATTAAAGTTATTATATGCCAAGAGGAGTCTAAAATACTTTTTATACAACAGTTAGTTCCAATCAAGCAATTATTAATGCTCATTAGTATGTAATGTCCCTTTCAAATAAACATTAAACTAAACATTTCATCAGGCTGGAATGAGCTGCTCCGTCACTAATGGTCTGGTTTATAATTTTCTACTTGGTAAATTTGTTTTTCAGTTGAATTACATGGGTTATAGGTCACATTCAGTGTTGGGAGTAACGCGTTACAAAGTAACGTATTACTGTAACGCCACTACTTTTGCAGTAACGTGCTATGTAATGAAATTACTGTTTAAAAATTCAATAATGCACTAAAGTTACTGAAATTTGATCAGATGCATTACTCACATTACTCTTTTTATTAATATGGATAGATATTGTTAGCGCAAATAAACTGACCCTACCATAGCTGGTGCAGTTGTCAGTCTCCTCCGTGGGTAGGTTTCCTGTCTTGCCCCAGTTCACGCCGCAGCCCGGTAGGAAGAAATGCCATGGCGGTGGCGACTTCTCATATCGAGCTCTGACCGCCTGTTGTCCGAGCGGTGAGTAGCCCCCAACAGCTCCTACCTCTGTGATTAAACATGAGTGTTTTTTGAGCAAGAAGCTCTCATTTAATGTTCGGATTAAATGCATTAAAAGATTTCTTATACACAGAGAAAAAGTGACTGTGATTTGTTGCAGTAAAGATCATCTTCTTCTAAGCGGTGAAATTTCATTTATCTGTGCTTTTGTTTTATTTTATCTTATTAGGCTGCGTGTCCACCAAACGTGTTTTTTGTCGCCTGACTGCCCTGAGCTTTTTTTTTTTATCATTTGTGCACGGCGCTCTGGAAAAAGCCTGTGCCCTCTATTCCAGCAACAGCTTGTCACTCTCAGCTCAGCACTTCCACTTTTCCTATTGCCAGACTTTCTACTGATTTTTTTAATAGCAGTCTCTAAATAACGATGGACAGGAAATGTTTTCTAGCAGCTCTAGATGTAAAATATGATGACACTGAAACCAGGAGTCTGAGTACAGACTAGTACCGGTGTCCTATGTCTGGCCCACGCAGCAGTTCTGATTGGCTGCAAGGTCTGATATTGATGAGCTCAGCTGCAGCCTCTGAAAAGTTGAACTTTTTTCAGCTCTGAGTGCCGCGACAAAAAACAGCCACCGCCAAGAGTGTTTCAGCACCGAGGGTGCTCAGCGCTGTAAACGCTGGACTGCATAGAGAATGAATGGAAATAGCCACCCAGAGCAGAAAAAACGTGTTTGGTGGACACACAGCCTTAATTTACATGCTGTTGCGATATGCAACTATTTCATGGAAGTAAATCCTCTAAATATGTATTTTTAATGGGCTGGTCCAGGGGTATCAAACGTATAGCTCATGGGCCAAAAACAGCCCACTAGGGGGTCCAAAATTTTCTTTGAATTTACAGCTTTATTTCTAGTAAATTTCTGACTTTCTGAGACATTTTTTCTCTGTAAGATGAGACTTTTTTTCTCATCAGTTTTTTTTTTCTTTTTTTCTGATGAGAACAAGGGGCCCGTGATCTTGCTGTGTGTGCATGAATCAGAATCAGAATCAGAATCAGATTTATTGCCATTGTTCATGTAGTACACAAACTAGGAATTTGTCTCGGTGCAATGCTGCAACATTAAAACATGATAAGATAAAGAGATAAACTAAAAAAAAAAAAAAAAAAAAAAAAACTTAAAGACTAAAACCATGCAATAAGTGTAGAATAATAAATAATAATAATAATAATAATGAGTAATACTAGTCACAGCAGTTTTAAATAAATTAGCAAGTACCAGATGATGTTCAGTTGATAATGCAACAGAAAAACAGTGATGAATGACATGAGTCTGGTTGAGCTGCTGTACATAGTGCACGAGAGTCAATAAGTCATTTAATGTTCAGCAGTCTGATAGCAGAGGGGAAGAAGCTGTTCATGTGACGGGAGGTTTTAGTCTGAATGGACCGAAGTCTTCTACCTGAGGGGAGGGGGGCAAACAGTACGTGACCAGGGTGTGAAGGATCGGCCATGATCCGGCCTGCACGCCTCCGGGTCCTGGAGATGTACAGATCCTGGAGAGATGGGAGCTTGCAGCCGATCACCTTCTCAGCAGTGCGCACGACACGCTGCAGCCTTAGTCTGTCCCTGGCAGTGGCTCCTGCGTACCACACGATTATGGAGGAGGTGAGGATGGACTCGATGATGGCCGTGTAGAACTGCACTAACATCTTAGTGGGTAGCTTGAGCTTCCTCAGCTGCCGCAGGAAGACCATCCTCTGCTGGGCCTTTTTGATGAGGGAGCTGATGGTCGGCTCCCACTTGAGGTCCCGGGTGATGGTGGTGCCCAAGAAGCGGAAGGAATCTGCAATGGTGATGGGAGAGCCTGTGATGGTGAGGGGGGGCAGAGGGGTTGTGACTTTCCTGAAGTCCACAATCATCTCCGCTGTCTTCAGAGCGTTCAGCTGCAGGTTGTTGTGGCTGCACCAGGACACCAGCTGGGCCACCTCTCTCCTGTAGACGGACTCATCGCCGTTGGAGATGAGCCCGATGAGGGTGGTGTCGTCCGCAAACTTGATCAGCTTAACAGACTGGTGGGTGGAGGTGCAGGAGTTGGTATAAAGGGAGAAGAGTAGGGGGGAAAGTACACAGCCCTGGGGTGATCTGATGCTGATGCTAACAGAGTCTGAGACAGACTTCCCCAGCCGTACATGCTGCCTCCGGTCCGTCAGGAAGTCGGTGATCCACCTGCAGAGGGAGTCAGGCACGCCGAGCAGGGACAGCTTGTCCTGGAGCAGAGCGGGGCGGATGGTGTTGAATGCAGAGCTGAAGTCCACAAACAGGATCCTGGCGTAGGTTCCCGGGGAGTCCAGGTGCTGCAGGATGGAGTGGAGGGCCAGGTTGACTGCGTCGTCCACAGACCTGTTGGCACGGTAGGCAAACTGCAGCGGGTCCAGGAGGGGAGTGGTGATGGACTTGAGGTGAGACAGGACCAGGCGCTCAAAGGACTTCATGACTACAGAGGTGAACGCTACAGGTCTGTAGTCGTTAAGTCCAGTAATCCGTGGCTTCTTGGGGACAGGGATGATGGTGGAGGATTTGAGGCAGGTCGGCACGTGGCATAGCTTAAGGGAGGTGTTAAAAATGTCTGTGAAGACAGGAGCCAGCTCTTTCGCACAGTGTCTCAGGGTGGAGGGAGACACGCCGTCCAGACCGGGGGCCTTGCGTGGGTTCAGTCTGGAGAACTGTCTGTGCACGTCCTGCTCACTGATGACAAGGGCAGGGGGGGAGGAGGAGGAGGGGGGGACCGCTTTTGATGAATTAGCGGCCAAGGAGGCAGTGGAGCTGGGTGGAGGGGGGGGAGTTGGACACAGCTGACGAGGTGTCAAAACGGGCGTAATGTTGGGACAGTTTTTGACAAAGGGCTTTGTCATCCTGACCTTTAGAAGCCTGAGGCCGATAGTTGGTGATTTGCCTCAGTCCTCTCCACACAGAAGCCGAGTCATTAGCAGTGAACTGCTGCTGGAGTCTCTCAGAATATACAGATTTAGCTCTCCTCAGCTCTCTGTTAAACCGATATTTAACCTCCCTGTAGCAGTCCCTGTCTCCACTTTTCAACGCTGCTTCCTTCTCCTTCCTGATCTGTCTGAGCTTAGCTGTGAACCAGGGCTTATCATTAGAGTATCTCACCCTGGTGCGCGATGGGAGAATGCTCTCCTCACAAAAGTTGATATATGAGTTCACAGTGTCTGTGTACTCATTAAGATCATGTGTGGCTCCTTTAAACATGTCCCAGTCAGTTATTTCCATGCATGTGTTCAGTTTCTCTCCAGCTTCACTGGTCAATTTCTTCCTGGTGGTCACAACAGGTTTAGTGAGCTTCAGTCTCTGTCTGTATGTGGGAATGAGGTGGACCATCACGTGATCAGATAATCCGAGCGCAGCGCAGGGAACAGCGCGATACGCGTCCTTCACTGTGGTGTAACAGTGATCTAGTGTGTTCTCACCTCTGGTTGGACATTTAATAAACTGTTTGTATCGGGGGAGCTCGTGACTCAGATTGCTCTGGTTAAAGTCGCCAACCACAATAACCAGGGAGTCCGGGAAAGTCCGCTCCGCATGTTGGATGTGATCTGCGAGCGCGCGCTGAGCCTCGCGCGCGTCCGCGTCGGGAGGGGCGTACATAGCGATCAATACGAATGAAGCAAATTCCCGCGGGGAATAAAATGGCTTGCAGTTAATGGAGAGAAATTCTAGGTCGGGAGAACAGTGCCGGGAAATCACGGTTACATCAGAGCACCAGCTGCTGTTAATGTAAAAGCATACTCCTCCTCCTTTAGACTTACCGGAGAGCTCTGTGACACGATCAGCACGAAACAGCTGAAATCCCTCAAGGCTGATCGCGCTGTCCGGAGTAGAATCATTAAGCCAAGTCTCAGTAAAACAGAGGGCGGACGAATTAGCGAGGTCCTTAAATCGCATCAGCAGTCTCAGTTCGTCTACCTTGTTAGAGAGAGAGTTGGTATTGGCCAGAAATATTCCAGGCAAGGCTGTGCGCGTGCCCCTCTTCCGAAGCCGTTCAAGAGCTCCCGCACGTCTTCCTCTCTTCCGCCGTCTCACTTTTTGGGCTAGAAAGTGGACCAGATCGGCGGCAGGAGCCAAAAAAAACCAGGAGAAGGTCCGTGGGAGTGAAAGACCTGATATTTAGAAGCTCTTCTCGGGTATAAGAGCAGGCAGACACACAACTGATGAACAGAAACAAACAAATTAAAGGGCAGCGAAGCACCATGGCGGCCACTGTGGACGCCATCTTGGATCGAAAAAAATGATGATTTAAGTATGCATTTAAAAGTAATGTGAAAGTTACTTTTCCAAGTAACTATGCAGGTGCTGAGTACAGTGCTCAAAAGTAACTCAGTTACTTTTGAAAAGAAGTAACTAGTAACAAACTAGTCACTATTTGTAAGTAACTTGCCCAACACTGGTCACATTATAGGCAGGAAAGATTTGAAACCCAGTTAACTGTTGCTTAGCACCTCAATGAGCATAATATAGAAAAGAAGAGACCTGCTGTCATTTCACACACATGTATTTAAATTAAATATTGTCCAGTGCAGAAGTCAGTGTTTATAAAACCTAATGGCCACCTGTTGAGTAGGTTTGTATCTTCACTCTGGTGGCTAGGTAGCAGTGTTGGGCAAGTTACTAAAAATAGTATCTAATTACAGTTACTAGTTACTTCTTTTCAAAAGTAATTGAGTTACTTTACCAATTACTGCATGATTAACTCATGTTACTTTTAAATGTGTACTTAAGTCGTCTTGCACACATAGCAAAATAATTTAATTAATGCATTACATTTTGGGCTTATTAATGTAAAGCTGAAAACAGCTTTTAGAACATGTTCAGTCTGTTTTATCCTGCCTTGAGAGCTCTTATTGTGGGGAAAAATCTGAAGAAAATCAACATGATATCAACAGTAATTTCCTCATTTTGGAGTGAGAGATGGCAACACTGCATAAAGCTATCCATGTTTATCTTGTGGAGAGTGTAAATAACGGAGGCAGACTCTTTCAGCAGACGACTTTATTCACTCTCACAACAGTCATAACAGAAAAAGCCTTTTTTCAATACACCAGGGTCTCTCCTTTTATATCCTCCACCCTTCTCACATCTGCATGACATCTCGCATCACAGTGCATTCAACCCTTCTCCCCCCACTGTCTCCCAGCTCTCCTTCCTGCTACATCACCATAATCTATCCCATCTCAATAACTATTGTCCTCATCTGTTTACCCTCAGCATCCAGTCTGAGATGATTAACCCAGCCTCTACACCCCCCCCCCCACCCGAATCTCAGACCGAGTTTAAGTCCTCACGTTCTTTTGGCTTCAGCCTCCTCCCGTGTCTGCTGTAACAGGGGTTCTCCGCCTCCGCGGCGCTGCTGTGCCGGTGGGGTAAGCGGTGTATGGCCAGGTGGAGAGCCAGCAACTCCCTGTCGAACGTGCTGTATTTACGCTCACTGTCGCACAAAGCCCTGCTGAAAAAAGCGAGCGGCTGCCAAGAACCGGTGACATGTTGCTCCACGACGGCCCCTATGGCCACATCCGAGGCGTCGGTAGTGAGCGCTATCCGGGCTGCCAGGTCCGGGTGCGCCAACAGTGCGGCGTTTGCCAGGGCTGTTTTAACCTCAGAGAATGCCTGCTCCCACTCCAGAGTCCATTCGACTCTGTCCACCGGTTTCCGTTTCTTGAGCGCAGTATACAATGACTGCATGAGCTGAGCTGCGCGGGGGAGGAACCGGTTATAAAAGTTAACCATCCCCAAAAACTCTTGCAGCGCCCTGACCGTCTGAGGCCAGGGAAAATTCGCCACGGCGCGCACCTTCTCAGGCAAGGGTATCACTCCCTCCTGTGAGATGCAGTGCCCCTAAAAGTCAATCCCCGTCACGCCGAACTGGCATTTCGCCGGGTTGATTATTAACCCGTGCTCTTTCAACCTCCGGAAAACCATCCTGAGGTGGGTTACGTGTTCGTCCTCGGACGCACTGGCCACCAGGATATCATCCAGGTAGACGAACACAAACGGTAGATCGCGCAACACTGCATCCATCATGTGTTGGAATGTCTGTGCCGCGCCTTTTAATCTGAAGGGCATGCGTAAAAACTCAAACAAGCCAAACGGAGTTATTACCGCTGTTTTGGGTATGTCCTCCGCGTGCACCGGGACCTGGTAGTAACCACGGACCAGGTCTATTTTAGAAAAAATGCGTGCCCTGGCGAGGTGAACGGAAAAATCCTAAATATGGGGAATCGTGGTAGTGGTCGTGCGCTGTGGCATTATTCAATCTGCGGAAATCTCCACACGGTCGCCACGATCCCTCGGCCTTAGAGACCATGTGTAGTGGGGATGCCCATGGGCTGTTTGAGCACCTGATGATGCCCAACATTTCCAAGTTGGCAAACTCCTCGCGCGCTGTGGCCAGTTTAGCTGCATCCAGGCGCCGAGGTCGTGCGAAAACGGGCGGCCCGGTGGTGGTGATAAAGTGTTCCACCCCGTGTTTAGTGCTGGCCACCGAAAACGTTGGGACCGTGAGTGCTGGGAACTGAGTGAGCAGTGTGTGGAACTTACCGCCTGGGGCTGTGACGTTGGCTTGTGTTACTGGCCCGGCCCCTCGAGCTGTACAGGGGAGAGAATCAAAAGACATTGCATTAACCAGGTGCCTGTTAGCAACATCGACTAGCAACCCGTGTGCACACAGAAAATCAGCTCCCAGGATTGGGAAACTCAATGCCGCTATGACAAAAGTCCACTCGTACATACGGCCGTGTTGGGATAAAGTCAGTGTTCTCTCACCAAAAGTCTTAATGTCCGAGCCGTTTACGGCTACCAGTTGGGGGCCACTAGCTCCCGCTAGCCGGTTGGCGTAGGATGGCAGGATGAGGCTCTTTTGGGAGCCGGTGTCTACGAGGAACCGTCTCCCCGAGCGTGAGTCCGTCACGCAGAGCAGCTTGTTCTCTTCACCGGCGGTCGCAGCTGCTACTGACTACCGGCCTTGGCGTTTCCCGAATGCTTGAATTGGTACGGTGGCACACATCTCAGAATCAGAATCAGAATCAGAATCAGATTTATTGCCATTGTTCATGTAGTACACAAACTAGGAATTTGTCTCGATGCCATGCTGCAACATTAAAAACATGATGAGAAAAAGAGATAAACTAAAAAACTAAAGGACTGAAAACGTGCAATAAGTGTAGAAAAATAAGTAATAAGTAATAATGATAATAATAATAATAACAATATGCGCGCGTTCTCTCCAAAGTGGCGGTGATAGAAGCAGAGCGTGTCTCTCTGGCGCTTCCTGGCCCCCGCTGCCGCTACCGTCACTGGCTCCTCGCCTCCGCTGGTCGTCTCGCTGGGTTCCGACGCCACCGCGTTCACTGTGAGGGCTCTGGTGGTGAGGATGATCTGATCTGCCTCCTGGGCTAGCGCACGGTAGTCACTCGCAGCCAGCAACGGCGAATTGGCAAGGACCGCTCTTGCCTCTGTTGAGAGGTTCCGGAGGAAAAGGTGGGCAAACAGAAAATGCCCATCGTCCATGCCCATCAACGCCAACATCTTCTCCATCAGTTCGACCGCTGACCCATCTCCTAACTCGGAGCACCTCAGGAGCCTCTCTGCTCTCTCACAGTCCGAGAGCGTGTAGCGCCGGGTCAGCGCGGCCTTGAGAGCCCCGTATTTGTCGTGGGCTGGAGGCTGTTGGAGCAGGCTCGCTACTTGCTGAGACGTGCGAGCGTCCAGCGCTGCGACCACATAGTAATATCTGGTGTCGTCTGCCGTTATTCCCCGGAGGGCGACCTGAGCCTCGGTGTGGTGGAACCAAGACCGCGGGTCGTGCAGCCAAAAGTCCGGTAGTTTGACCGAAACAGCGCACGCATTGCTGGGGGTTCCCGTCTGGGCCGTCTCTGGGATGCTTGCCGCGCTGCTGGGGCTTCCCGTCCGGGCCGACTCCGGGGTTCTTGTCTCGTGTTCCATAATTTGTCAAGGGGTCACCAGTGTGGAGAGTGTAAATAACGGAGGCAGACTCTTGCAGCAGACGACTTTATTCACTCTCACATCAGTCATAACAGAAAAAGCCTTTTTTCAATACACCAGGGTCTCTCCTTTTTGTATCCTCCACCCTTCTCACCTCTGCATGACATCTCGCATCACAATACATTTAACCCTTCTCCCCACACTGTCTCCCAGCTCTCCTTCCTGCTACATCACCATAATCTCTCCCATCTCAATAACTGTTGTCCTCATCTGTTTACCCTCTGCATCCAGTCTGAGATGATTAACCCAGCGTCTACAATTTTACCTTTATGATATGGATGTGCAGTGATCCAAAGAAAATGTCCATTATCCACAGTCCAAATGTCTGCTGTGACAGAGACATGATCGAGTCCCTCAAATTCCTTTTGGAGATCAAAATCCATTTTTGAATAACCTTTATCCAGGTAGCAAGTAAAAGTGTTTTAACTTCAGTGGATCACAGTCTCAGCTGTCTGATGGAAAGTCACTATTTACTATTTATTTATCACATCTTCAGTCTGTAATGATGTATCTGGCAATTAGTCAGTTTTAATTCTTGCTGGGTGGCAAACTGTCCAGATGCATACCTGTGCTTGAAATTCAGCTGTGGCTGTTGAGACTGTTCAGATAGCGTAGATCTAACACAGTGTTGTTAGCATAGCGTGTCCATTACTTAGCACTAGCTTTGTCTGAGCTTTGTTGCTGTTTCAAATGCTTCTGAAGATTGCAGTAAGTCTCAAGTGGCATTTTAGCTTGCAACCCACCAATATGCTTTTGTTCTTAACCGTGACAAAGGAAAAATAATCTGTCTATTTCAACAAAACCAAAGTAGCTTCAACTTTTCCTCCACTCAGTAGTGAAGACTCAGCTCTTTGCAACAGGTCACATCGACTGACGGCTTGTCTTAGCTACGGTAGGGTCAGTTTGTGTATTCATTCATTTGTGTTAAAAATATCTATCCATATTAACTGTTTGACTGCCTATGGCGCTCCATCATGCCGTCAGCCCCTAGTAGTCAAGGTTTTTCTCAAGAAAATATTCAGTTCAGATGTCAGAGATTTCCAAAGCTATAACTTGAAAGTGGTAAGAGATAATGGCTTACTGTCTATTAGAAAGATGTAGAATATGATCCAAAGTTTGAGATAGGAGTAAATTTACGCATCTAATTTGCATAATGCCATGGCAGCCATATTGAATTAAATAACTTTCAGTCAAAAGCTGACTTTGGACATATTTACTCAAAAGATGGTTTTGTTTTTTGTCACCGTTTGTTGTTTGGGGCATTTTGGTATCTTATCTTTAAAGTATATGAACCAGAAAATCAGTTACAATGTAATCAAATAAAGAAATTCGTCACTTTACCGCTGGCCAGGCAGCTCTCGCTTCATCCATTTTCGTACATCGTGGTCGTTATTTTGCCTTCTGTCAGTCATTTGCGCTTTCTCTCCCACATCCAGAAACTCTTATGATTATCCAACCTCAATTTCGCTTTTACTTCGCCGCAGTTTATCTTATCTACGTATCTAAGTTATATGTGTCTGCCACCTTGTGAGGTGGAATTCTTAGTACAACTGGGGAGTTTTTGGCCATGTCACTTGACGTCACATGACAAGTGCAGCACTGCGCTATAGGCAGTGGGGGTGCTATCTGTTCATGCGATCAAGGATGTCAAAGGGTTAAATGTACAGTGAAAGCTGTCAGCAAGATCATTGGTGCTCCTCTGCTTCCCCCTTTCAGACATCTACCACATCTGCCTCACCCACAGAGCTATCAACACTGCAGGCGACACCTCCCACCCCTCACACTCCCTCTTCAGCCCCCTGCCCTCGGGGGAAAAGGTACCGGAGCCTCCGGGCCCACTCCACAAGACTGCTAAACAGCTTTGTTTACCAGCCCATCAGGACCCTGAACTCTGTCCACTTCTCCCCCCGACTGTAATGCACTGGCCCGCACTATAACTACCTCAGCTGTTGGCGCAGAAAGACTGGCACACAACAGTAATACATCTGCTGCTGTATGTCTCTGCACCTTACTGCAGCCATTTGCACAAATGCCATACCTACTGCTCTCTGTTATTGCAATACTGATCATGTGCAGTCCTACTTGTCACTGTCTGCACCTACACTACCGCATCGAACTTGCAATTACCTTTTCTGTATATAGAATTGCTGGATTTTATTGTTTATCTTTATTTGCACTATAAGATGTCTGGGTTTTATCTTTTGTCGTTATTTGCACTACGGGTAGCATTGCTGTACATAGACTGCGGTTGTTATTTTTCCAGGCTTATTCCTTTTTTTATATTGCACACACCACTGAAGAGAGAGAAATGTCATTTCAATTCTCCTGTATGTCCTGTACGTATAGTAGTATTGACAAATAAAATCTTTGAATCTTGAATCTTAAGAAAACGAGTAACGCATCTGATCAAATTTCAGTAACTGTAACGCATTACTGAAATTTTAAACAGTAATTTCATTACACAGCACATTACTGCAAAAGTAGTGGCATTACAGTAACGTGTTACTCTCAGCACTGCTAGTTAGCATGCTAACGGTTTGGCTTCACTGCACTTTTGTACTTCTGTAACTTTGTTATGGCATTTTCAGATGAAACAATGAGTCCTTTACCACAAAGGTACTGTGGTTGGCTAATGGAGACAATAAATCCAACTCTAGCTTGTCTTTTTTTTGTTATCAACAGATGTGAAATATTTACAAGGGCGGGACTTCCAGGTCATTGAGGTCTGATTTTTTTAACCCGTCTGTTTCAAACAGCACCTCACTGTTGAAATCAAGGTGTCCAACACAGTATTACAATTCTCACACATTATTAGAAACCACTAAAATTTAAATATTATTAAAACAAAACTGAAGCAAAGTGATATATAGATGGTGAAATGTCCAGGTGTAATTACCATGGAATACAGTCACTCCTGGAAACCTGTTGTCCAATCAGATTGCACAATCAGAACTAACTGTTGTATAAGAAGAAGAAGAAGCCAACTTTATTGTCAGTCAATCCATACAGCCAATCATGTACAGTAGAACAAAATTATGTTTCTCTTATCTACAATGTTAATCACATCTAGAATCGGAGAAGTTGCTGCCATGCAAGGCACCACCACAAACAACTTCTCCTTCCCCCATTCTATTATGCTGAGCACCAAGCTAGAAGGTGGGGAGTACCATTTTTATATGGTCTTTGGTATGACCCAGCCATAGATAATTATCATTATCTAAATGTTTACATTACAGAAGCCTGTAAGTAACCATTTTTATCAGGCATGTGGTGACTGGGTCATATTTGTCCACCAGAGGGCCACCCGACATCAACAGCCTGGTTCCTGCCGGCCCAAAGTACACAGTGAAGTGGAGCGTCCCGCTGCAGCAGACTCAGGTGGTGGAGGTCGGCCAGGACAGTCTGCGGAGTAAGGAGGGTGTCAGGGCAGTCAGACGCCACAGCTCCATCTCCAGTAACACCGGTACCACATTTGTAGCTCACACTTATGTGAGCGAAATAGACCTGAACAGTACAGACAGCCTGCTTTCTGTTTCTGTTTGTCAAATGAGATAGGTCATCAGGAGCTCAGTTTATGTTTGAAAATGCAGACAGTTGTTCAGAAGGAGGTGGTCAGATGAGGCACCAGCACAGCAGCTGGAAGCTAGAAGTGCATGCTTGCCTCTGTGTGTTTCAGGTCAGGGGTTCCTGGGTCCTCCAAGGTTGTACCAGCAGCTGGAGGAGCTGCAGCACGATCTGGCTGTGGTGGAGGAGGTCTCACTGCTGGTGGGCACACTGCATGGAGTCTACCAGGTATATAGATAGATAGATAGTTTATTTCGAACACAAAATATAACAAATACAAGCAAATGGCAAATGCAATAAAGTAACATTATACACTGTTCGAAAGGGAGAAGGAAGAAGTGAACACTTATTAATTCCATCTCCTCTTTTCCATAGATACACCCATGTGAATTTTATACAAATTACCACCTTTAAGACCCCAAGTAAACAATTTACTGTATTTTTTACAAATCAACATTAACACCCATCCATTCTAACATACAATGAAGTCCATACAACAAAACCAGCCTCAAACAACACAGATATACACAGTGCTGTCCTACCCACCATTCCATAGTGTCCCATAATATCCCAGAGTGAGCATAGTGAATCATACATATAACTACTACCCTTCTAACATATACCCTTTCAGCAAATGATGCTTATACCTCTTTTTGAATTGATTTCTGTTTGTACATAGTTTCAGTTCCGGCTCTAGACTGTTCCACAAATCCACCCCACAGACAGATATGCACAGACTTTTCTTGGTTGTACGTATCTTGGGTTTTGTAAAGTTTAAGTCTCCCCTCAAATTATGATCATTGTCTCTTTTTTTTAAATATTTTTTGTATATTAGTTGGTAGTTGATTATTAATTGCCCTGTACATTACTTGTGCTGTCTTAAATTTAACTAAATCGATGAACTTTATGACATGTGACTTTAAGAACAACGAATTGGTATGGTCTCTATATCCTGCATTGTTTATTATCCTTATAGCTCTTTTTTGTAATGTGCATATTGACTGTAGGTTGGTCTTGTAGGTGTTTCCCCAGACTTCTACACAGTAGTTAAGATAAGGTAGAAACAGTGAATTGTACAATAAGACCAATGATTTATAGTCCAAGAAGTGTCTTGTCTTCCCCAGTATGCCTATACATTTTGCTAATTTGGCCCGGATGTGACTGATGTGAGGTTTCCAGCAGATTTTATTGTCAAGCGTCACCCCCAGGAACTTGTTTTCCTGTACTGTTTCTATTCTGGTATCATCTATCGTTACCATTATTTCATGATTTATTTTATAATTTCCAAACAACATAATCTTTGTTTTTTTTTTTAGATTTAGAGATAATTTATTTTTGTTGAACCACTGCGTTAATTTTTTCATTTCAGTTGTGACCACCTCTAAAACCTGCTGCAAATTCTCACCAGTGCAGAGGATATTTGTGTCATCCGCAAACAAAATAAATTTCAGAATTTTTGATACTTGGCATATGTCATTTATATACAAGATAAAGAGTTTGGGTCCCAAAACTGACCCCTGGGGCACACCACAAGTGATGTCCATGAAGGGTGATTTGTGCTCACCAATTTGTACAAATTGTTGTCTGTTACTTAAATAACTTTCCACCCAACTCAGTCCAACCCCTCTTATCCCATACCTTTCCAGTTTCATATGTCACTGTTTAGACTGGCATTATTGTGAGCAGCATGATAGATCCATGGTTCCATCCTGCCTGTCCTCCTGATGGTCTGACTGAGCATCCTCCATGTGAGTGATTAGAAGATGGAGGACCTGAAGGAGGAGCTGTGGCAGGAGGGAAGGAGATCCCTCTGCTCAGTAGTGTTGTAGTGGAGACCTCGTCAAAACCAGAGGCTCCCAAGAGCCTCTCTTTTTATGAGAAAAAAAGGAGATGTCAGAGTTAGAGAAATGTGAACTGTGTGGTGTGTGGTGGCAGCTCAACATTTCAGAAGAGTTGATCCACCCACCCGAGGCTCTGAGGATCCAGCATCCTCTCTAGCAACGCCTTCGCCTTTAGCCTCATTAGCTCATTCCAAAAAAGCTGAAACATCTGTCCGTCCAACCACATTTTACAGGAATCACTGCTCCTCCTAGGCATTTGCCCCGACGCTCACCAAACTCACTCACAATGACCCTCAGGAGGGTCTGCATTCAGGTTGAGGTCAAAGGTTGGGAGCTGTGGGCACTTGTGATTTCAGAAAAACACATTACTCCCCCTAGGCCACTGACCTTTACTTGAAGCATGTCCAAGATGGGTCTGTGTCTAGGCTATGATTAAAGGGGTCATGGACTGCACTTTTTCCACATTTTAACAGCTCACTCATATCTTAATGAAGTCTTTGTGACATATTTTGTTCACATTTTCTTTAAGTTTTTAATTATTGAAGCAAATTTGTTTTGTATTTTCGCTGGCTTTCTTGAAACGCTCTGATTTAAAGCCTGTCACTTTAAGAAACATCCTTCACCTATTCAACTTCACCCTCCCTATGTCAGTTAGCCATTAGCTGACGAGCCTCTAGCCTTTAGCCTTTTAGCTTTAGCTTGGATGAGCGGCGCTGGTTCACCGATCCACAGTCGATGGCGTATCTCACGTCAGTCCCGACCATTTCCCAATAAATTTCCACAACAAATCATCAGCACCGTGTGCCGGGCAGCCCACTAATCACTGCAACCGACCTGACCCGGAACCAGAGGCTGCTGGCCGAGCTGCTGAGCCACAGGATCTCAAAGATCAAAGTCTCGCTCTGTAGGATGCCACTCCACTCCCACGGCCAGCAAAGCGGCTTCCCTACGCTGCCTGGGAAAGCGGAGTGGAGTCATACGGAGCTCCGGAGGATGGTTGGGGAGCTGGCCAAGAGAGCCAAGAGCCTCGGGCTGGTTGGCACAAATGGTGCTCCGGTGCTGGTGATTTGCTGTGGAATCACAGCAAAGTTATTGGGAGATAGGCTGGAGTGACGCAAGGTATACTGTGGACTGGTGAATCAGGTGGTAGCAGGGATGGTTATTAGGGTGACTAGGATCTGAAGAAAATAACAGTATCAATCAATCAATCAAATCTTTATTTATATAGCACTTTCATACAAAAAGATACAACACAAAGTGCTTCTCACATTAAAATAAAACACACTTTACACCCCCCCCCCCACACACACACACAAACACACACACACAAAGAAACTTTCATCAGTGTAAAACTTAAGGCTTATGGTTGGGCGCTGAGGATCAAAGTGTGGAAGCACCATCACTAGGGAGACATCACTAGCAGGGAAAGTGCCAAGTTCACGGCTACAGGAACGCCACCTCTGAGACCACCCAAGTCCAACCTGGGGAGTCGCAGCACACAACCCCCTCAGACCAGGGCAATCACAGGCCAGCACCCCACAGCCAGAAAACAGGTACAACCCCAACGGCAGGGGCCCCCCATAAGGAAACGCCGGAGCTTGGACAGGGTGATAAAAAGTCACGAATAAATAATAATATACTTAGTTTAGTTTGTTGATAAAAAGACTAGGCTGTTAAGATGACTAGAAGAATAAAACACCACCTAAATACAGTCAAACAGACATATATTCATAAATATTAATAATTTGCAGTAAGATAAGTGATTGTGACATAAAATAGATTTAAAATCAGAAATTAAGAGAATAAAATAGGAAACTAATCAAAAGCAAGGTCAAAATAGTAGGTCTTGAGCCTGCTTTTAAAAACATGGACATTCTTGGCAGCCCCTGATGTTCTCCGGTAGCCTGTTCCACAGACATGGGCTGTAGTAGCTAAAAGCCGCCTCACCGTGGGTGCGTGTTCTGACAGTAGGAATAGTTAACAGGCCAGTGCCGGAGGACCTTAAGGAACTGCAGTGGCTCATATGCCAAAAGCAGTTTTGATAAATAAGAAGGCCCAAGACCATGCAGACATTTATAAACCAATAAAAGAACCTTAAAATCAATCCTAAAGGGCACAGGGAGCCATCCATCCATCCATCTTCTTCCGCTTAATCCTTTTCGGGTTGCGGGGGGGCTGGAGCCTATCCCAGCATCTTTGGGCGAGAGACAGGGTCCACCCTGGACAGATCGCCAGTCCATCGCAGGGACGACACAGAGAGACAGACAACCATTCACTCTCACAGTCACACCTAAGGACAATTTAGAATCCCCAGCTGAGGCCAGTTAACCTAACTTGCATATTTTTGGCATGTGGGAGGAAACCGAAGAAATCCTGGAGTAAACTCACGCAGACACGGGGAGAACATGCAAACTCCACACAGATCACTGTTGGTCAGGGGCTGGGATCGAACCCAGGATCCCCCAGCAAAGGGTGAGTTGCTGTGCTGCCACAGTGCTAACCACTCCGTCACCGTGCTGCCCAGACACAGGGAGCCAATGCAGCAATTCAAAAAACCAGCATGATGTGAGCCTGCTGTCTGGTCCTTGTCAGAACATGTGCAGCTGAATTCTGTAATAACTGCACATTTGAAATTGTCTTTTTCGGAAGACCAGAGAACAGGGCATTACAGTAATCAATACGGCTGGTGATAAAAGCATGCATCAGTATCTCCATGTTTGCTTGAGAGAGAAGTGGGTGGACTCTGGCTATGTTCTTTAAATGATAAAATCCTGTTTGTGTTATATTTTTTAATGTGTGGAGTAAAACCAAGCTCAGAGTCTAAAATGATGCCCAAATTCTTAACATGTTGGGATGGGGTAAAGACAGACTGTGTAATGTTGGTAAAATTTTCTCTCTCTGAGCTTCAGGACCGATAACTAAAACTTCAGTTTTGTCCTGGTTGAGCTGAAGAAAGTTTGCTGCCATCCATGATTTTTTTTTTTCATTCATCTTCTTCCACTTAATCCTTTTCGGGTTGCGGGGGGGCTGGAGCCTATCCCAGCATCTTTGGGCGAGAGGCAGGGTCCACCCTGGACAGATCGCCAGTCCATGGCAGGGCCAACATAGAGAGACAGACAACCATTCACTCTCACAGTCAGACCTAAGGACAATTTAGAATCCCCAGTTTGATGCCAATTAACTAACCTGCATGTTTTTGGCATGTGGGAGGAAACCGGAGAAATCCCGGAGTAAAGCCACACAGACGCGGGGAGAACATGCAAACTCCACACAGATCACTGTTGGTTGGGGGCTGGGATGGAACCCAGGATCCCCTGGCCAAGAGTGAGTTGCTGTGCTGCTGCAGTGCTAACCACTCTGCCACCGCGCTGCCCCATGATTTAATGTCTAAAATACAGTTTAAAAGGGTGTTAATTGGGTCCATGTCATCAGGAGACACAGCGATATAC
This sequence comes from Pholidichthys leucotaenia, assembly GCA_020510985.1. Lineage (NCBI taxonomy): Eukaryota > Metazoa > Chordata > Actinopteri > Cichliformes > Pholidichthyidae > Pholidichthys > Pholidichthys leucotaenia. The sequence goes on from CM035843.1 coordinate 422,317,050, forward strand.
AGTTGTGTGTCGTCAGCATAACTATCGTAATTAACACCATGTCTCCTGATAACATCCCCCAGGGGCAGCATGTACAGATTAAAAAGTATTGCACCTAAAATTCAACCTTGAGGCACACCACAATTTATTTTGTCGGCTCTGGAAGAACATGTATCCATACTTACAAAAAAGTTCCTGTCTGTGAGGTAGGACCTATACCAATTAGATCCTTTAGTCTGGTTAGAAGAATATGGTGGTCTACTGTATCAAAGGCAGCACTTAGATCCAGTAGAACGAGTCCATGTTGTGTCTTAGGTCATTAACAATCTGACCAGGGCTGTCTCGGTACTGTGATTCATCCTAAAACCAGGCTGGTTACAAGTTTTTGTAAAATTTTGCTTAAAAATGGTAAGTTGGATAGTTTTCAGGATCTACACATGTGGACAAAATTGTTGGTACCCCTCTGTTAATGAAAGAAAAACCCACAATAGTCACAGAAATAACTTGAATCTGGCAAAAGTGGTAATAAATAAAAAGTCTATGAAAATTAACCAATGAAAATCAGACAATGCTTTTGAATTGTGGTTCAACAGAATTATTTTAAAAAACAAACTCATGAAACAGGCCTGGACAAAAATGATGGTACCCTTAACTTAGTATTTTGTTGCACAACCTTTTGAGGCAATCACTGCAATCAAACCGTTTCTGTAACTGTCAATGAGACTTCTGCACCTCTCAGCAAGTATTCTGGCCCACTCCTCATGAGCAAACTGCTCCAGTTGTCTCAGGTTTGAAGGGTGCCTTCTCCAGAGTTTCAGCTCCTTCCACAGATGTTCAATAGGATTTAGATCAGGGCTCATAGAAGGCCTCTTTAGAATAGTCCAATGTTTGGCTCTTAGCCATTCTTGGGTGTTTTTAGCTGTGTGTTTTGGGTCATTATCCTGTTGCAAGACCCATGACCTGCGACTGAGACCAAGCTGTCTGACACTGGGCAGCACATTTCTCTCTAGAATACCTTGATAGTCTTGAGATTTCATTGTACCCTGCACAGATTCAAGACACCCTGTGCCAGATGCAGTAAAGCAGCCCCAGAACATAACAGAACCTCCTCCATGATTCACCGTAGGGACAGTGTTCTTTTCTTGGTATGCTTCATTTTTGCATCCGTGAACATAGAGCTGATGTGCCTTGCCAAAAAGTTGCAGTTTTGTCTTGTCTGTCCATAGGACATTCTCCCAGAAGCTTTGTGGCTTGTCAACATGCAGTTTGGCAAATTCCAGTCTGGCTTTTTTATGATTTCTTTTCAACAGTGGTGTCCTCCTTGGTCGTCTCCCATGAAGTCCACTTTGGCTCAAACAACGACAGATGGTGCGATCTGACACTGATGTACCTTGACCTTGGAGTTCACCATGAATGTGTTTAGAGGTTGTTCTGGGCTCTTTTGTTACCATTCGTATTATCCGTCTCCTCCTGCGGCCACGTCCAGGGAGGTTGGCTACAGTCCCGTGGATCTTAAATTTCTGAATAATATGTGCAACTGTAGTCACAGGAACATCAAGCTGCTTGGAGATGGTCTTATAGCCTTTACCTTTAACATGCTTGTCTATCATTTTCTTTCTAATCTCCTAAGACAACTCTCTCCTTTGCTTCCTCTGGTCCATGTTTAGTGTGGTACACACCATGTCACCAAACAGCACAGTGACTACTTGTCACCCTTTAAATTGGTCGACTGACTGATTACAAGTTTGTAGACACCTGTGATGTTAATTAGAGGACACATCTTGGTTGAACATGTCCCTATGGTCACATTATTTTCAGTCTTTTCTAGGGGTACCATCATTTTTGTCCAGGCCTGTTTCATGAGTTTGTTTTTTAAAGTAATTCTGTTGAACCACAATTCAAAAGCATTGTCTGATTTTCATTGGTTAATTTTCATAGAATTTTTATTTATTACCACTTTTGTCAGATTCAAGTTATTTCTGTGACCATTGTGGGTTTTTCTTTCATTAACAGAGGGGTACCAACAATTTTGTCCACAGCTGTAAATGACTCTTCTTCAGAAGGGGTCTCACCACTGCCGTTTTAAAGGCAGCAAGGAAAACACCCATCTGGAGAGAGCAATTCATTATGTTTAAAAGTCCCTCCTGGAAAAAATCCACAAAATGTTTTTAAAAGTGATGTGGGAATGGGATCTAAAAGACAGGTTGTTGGATTGACTTGGGAGAAAACTCAACCAAGAGTTTCAGCATTAGCCAAAGCAAAACTCTCCAGCATTTCCTCAGATAAAAGCAAAGGTTCAATAGTACTAAAAACAGTATCTTGTGATAAAAGATTAGATTTAATAACATCTATTTTCCTTCTGAAGTGGTCTGCAAAGTCCTCACATAGTGAGTCTGTTGACATCATGCTGGATTTCTTAAAATCAGGGTTGATCAGGTGATCTATATATAAGCTGTGGTTGGTGCAAGCCTCCTAGTACCAGTGTTAGCTCATGGACTAATAGCTCAGGGGTTAATAGCTACCTTTAGCACCCCTTCCATCTACATGACAGGCCGCTAGGTGAGCCAATAATAGAGCAATGAGTGGGTCTCAAGGACAGTGGTGGGTTGGTTTTGTCAAATCATGACGTATATGATTTACCCAGAAAAGTCAAAAATGTTTCTGGGAGAGAAAAACAAGATAAAGGCTGTGTTTTTTAAGAGACTTGATTGTTTTCATATTTTTTGATAATTATGTGACCATTAGACACATTTCAGACAGTTGAAACCTACAAACACACTATTTTTCAGTCAGTGACCCCTTTAAAGTCGAGGTCAACGTTCAGGAGATTCGAGCACTCCTGGGGTGATTTTGTCTGGCTGGAATGAGCTACTCCATGATTGACAGTCCGATTTTTAGTTCTGGGGAAAACACCTTCTTATATCCATCTCTGCCTTAATTTGTTAAACATTACCATATGAACACTTCTGGAGTCCCATGCCTTATTGCACACCGTGTTAACTGGCACCTACAGGTGCTGTCGGAGGATGCTGTCAGCAGTATAAATCAGGCAGATTAGGGCTTATTCCAAAAAGGTAGTGATAATGACTCACCTTCTACAGATTATCAGATTAAACTGACAGTCACATAATTTATTAATGAATTGTTTTTGCTTCCAACTAGAACACCAGCCCATTAGTAAAGCAGTCCACTGGGAATTCTCCCACTTCTCCCTATTGGCCACTCTGGGACTGCTTGAGCATCACAAGATCTCAAACTTGTTCCATGGAGGGCCAAGAGCCTGCAGGTTTTCTTCCCAACCAGTCTCTTCAACAGGCAGTTTCAATGAATTGCTTCCCTCTGATCCTGACCTGTCAGAACACAGGATTCAGTGACTGGCTGGATGTCACAAGCACAGACTTCTGGTTTCCTTTGCTGCCATCAGAGTCAGTGACAGGAGTGTTTCTAAAAGTTCACTTGTGTGGATGAGGCCTAGATCGGCTTTTTCTGATCTCGACTCAATCTTGATTTAGTTTCTTTGTGTCCGTGTCAGAATCTGAACACCACCGTGTCTCAGGACTGGTGTCTGGCTCTGCAGAGGCTCATCCGTCTGAAGGAGGAGGAGATCCAGAATGCCAACAAGTGTCGTCTGCGGCTGTTTGTTCCCGGAAAACCTGACAAGTGAGTGTCTGGGGATGGGACAGGGAGGTTCAGAGGAAGAGACCAGAAAACGCAATGTCCTTGGTGGAAGTAACAGCAGCTGTGGGCAGATCTCAGATTTAGTTCAGTTCTTTCTAAGGGCTCCTTTACACAGAACAGAGATCGTTGGGTAACCATTGAGAGATCAACAATTGACCCGATCTCTCAACAATCTCCACCCTGTGTAAAGGGGCCCTAAGAGACCAAAAGAGATTGCTGCTTGAGCACTCCCTGAACATTCAACAATCTCAGTGATCTCCTAATGAACTCTCAATGATCTTTCAGTGAACATAGTTTTTCCACCCTGAAGGAAGAGATTGCTGAGAGATCAGTGAGGAACTGCTGAGTGTTTGATGAGACACCAGTAGAGTTCAGCGAAAGACTGCAGTGGAGATCGGTGCGATCGTTGAGCACTCTTTAAGAGATTGTTTCCCTTTGGTGATCGTTGAGAAAATGTTTTGGACTGAGTCAAAACTTTGATGAGACTGTGGAAACTGTGAAGATCACTGGAAGATCGTTGAGTGATCTGACCATTTTTTCATTGCTCAGTGATCTCCACCCTGTGTAAAGTGTTATAAATAACAGCTCACCTCAACACTAAGACTCTTTTCCATCCATCCACCCATCCATCAATCCATCCATCATCCAATCATCAATCCATCATCCATCATCCACCCACCCATCCATCCATCCATCATCTACCACTTATCAGCAGTCTGGTTTCCACTGGATGCAGATGTGTTGTGTAACAGCTGTGTTGTGATCTCTGGAGCAGATCAGTTCCACTTCACTCATCAAGTAAAAACATTACCGCTTTCTTTAAATATTTTATTTACCAAATGATATTTTTTTTTAAAAAAATCATCGAATTAGTTAGTAACAAAACTAATCATTGACATCATCAGCAGTATTTTCTCGTACCTGTCAGGTCCGGTCGTCCGGTCAGTGTGATGGTGGTCTTCAACACTCCCAGCCCCTTCAGTAAGATCTCCTGGGTCAACCGGCTTCACCTGGCCAAGATGGCTCAGAGTAAGTTCAGTTGATGGTGCGTTGAGGAGGACTTATTCAGTCACTCCAGCATTATTCTGCTAAATATGGCTGCACTTAACATCTGTGCATTTCAGCCTGCATATAATCAATCAATCAATACATCAGATTTATATAGCGCTTTATCATAGACACTCAAAGACGCTTTACAGAAATTAAGGGTCATCCACCACCTGGATGGATGAAGCAGCCACAATACGGCGCCATCCCTTTTTTTAACCATTCACACACACATTCACACAAAGGGCCACTTTAGAGTCTCCAATTAACCTAACCTGCATGCTTTTTGGCATGTGGGAGGAAACCGGAGAAATCCCGGGGTAAACCCACGCATACACGGGGAGAACATGCAAACTCCACACAGATCACTGTTGGCCGGGGTCTGGGATCGAACCCACGATCTCATGATCCCCGCGATCCCCCGGCTGAGGGTAAACTGTGCTGCCGCAGTGCTAACCACTGCGCCACCGTGCAGCCAACATATATAATATAACAGCACACTGTTACTGCCACGGCACACCACCAACCACAAATATTACAAAATGACACATTATAGCCTATTACAGCATGTATAATGACAATTTAGTCTGCTAATTAGTTTATACTCAGTGTGAAAGGCGGTGTGATTACATATAAAATCAATGGAAAGAAGCAAACACATGCAAACCCACGTCCCCGCTCAGCTCATTCTGAAAATCCAACCAACATTGAAGAGACCTCCATCCACCAGAGACAAAGGGACCTGTGTTCCCCAAGTGGCACGGATCAGAACAAGGTTTGTATGACAAGATATGATATGTCCAAGGTGTACCCTGCATCTCGTCCAAAGATGCTGGGATAGGGTCACCCCCACCAAATGACCTGAAAAGGATTAGTTGTTTTTGTCATGTCCGCTGCGTAACCTCACAACGGACATATACAGTTAGGCCCAGAAATATTTGGACAGTGACACAATCTTCATGATTTGGGCTCTGCATGCCACCACATTGGATTTGAAATGAAACAACTACAACGGAATTGAAGTGCAGACTTTAAGGTTTAAATCAAGGGGTTGAACAAAAATATATGATTAAACATGTAGGAATTGTAGCTATTTTTATACAAACGCTCCTCATTTCAGGGGCTCAAAAGTAATTGGACAAATAAACATAACTCTAAGTAAAATGTTACTTTTCAATATTTTATTGAGAATCCTTTGCAGGCAATGACTGCCTGAAGTCTGGAACCCATGGACATCACCAAACGCTGGGTTTCCTCCCTTGTGATGCTTTGCCAGGCCTTTACTGCAGCTGTCTTCAGTTGTTGCTTGTTTGTGGGTCTTTCTGCCTTAAGTTTTGTCTTGAGCAAGTGAAATGCATGCTCCATTGGGTTGAGATCTGGTGATTGACTCGGCCATTGCAGAATATTCCACTTCTTTGCTTTAAAAAACTCCTGGGTTGCTTTTGCAGTATGTTTTGGTTCATTGTCCATCTGTACTGTGAAGCGCCGTCCAATCAACTTTGCTGCATTTGGCTGAATCTGAACAGAAAGTATATCAGAATCAGAATCAGAATGAGAATGAGATTTATTGCCATTGTTCATGTAGTACACAAACTAGGAATTTGTCTCGGTGCAATGCTGCAACATTAAACATGGAGTAGCACTAAAGATAAAAATAAAAAACTATGCATGCAATAAAATATAGAATATGAGTGAGTAATACTAATCTATGCAATTTTTAAATATATTAACAAGCAGCAGATATTGTGGAGTTCCACATAGTGCAGTCGGTAGTGCAAAAAGAAAACAGTGATAATTGTCATGAGTCCGGTTGAGCTGCTGTACGTAGTGCACTACTAGTCACTTAGTGTTCTGCACCAGGACGCCAGCTGGGCCACCTCTCTCCTGTAGACGGACTCGTCGCTGTTGGAGATGAGCCCGATGAGGGTGGTGTCGTCCGCAAACTTGATCAGCTTGACAGACTGGTGGCTGGAGGTGCAGGAGTTGGTGTACAGGGAGAAGAACAGGGGGGAAAGTACACAGCCCTGGGGTGATCCGGTGCTGATGCTAACAGAGTCTGAGACAGTCTTTCCCAGCCGCACTTGCTGCCTCTGGTCCGTCAGGAAGTCGGTGATCGACCTGCAGAGGGAGTCAGGCACGTTGAGCAGGGACAGCTTGTCCTGGAGCAGAGCGGGGCGGATGGTATTGAATGCAGAGCTGAAGTCCACAAACAGGATCCTGATGTAGGTTCCCGGAGAGTCCAGGTGCTGCAGAATGGAGTGGAGGGCCAGGTTGACTGCGTCGTCCACAGACCTATTGGCTCTGTAGGCAAACTGCAGCGGGTCCAGGAGGGGAGTGGTGATGGTCTTGAGGGGGGCAGGACCAGGCGCTCAAAGGACTTCATGACTACAGAGGTGAGCGCTACAGGTCTGTAGTTGTTAAGTCCAGTGATCCGTGGCTTCTTGGGGACAGGGATGATGGTAGAGGTTTTGAGGTAGGCCGGCACGTGGCATGACTTCAGGGAGGTGTTAAAAATGTCTGTGAAGACAGGAGTCAGCTCCTCCGCACAGTGTCTCAGGGTGGAGGGAGACACGCCGTCCGGACCGGGGGCCTTGCGCGGGTTCAGTCTGGAGAACTGTCTGTGCACATCCTGCTCACTGATGGCAAGGGCAGGGAGGGAGGAGGGGGTGCGCCTTTGATGAGGTGGAGACCATGGAGGCAGTGGCGCTGGGGGGAGGGGGGGAGTTGGACACAGCTGACGAGGTGTTAGTCTTTGACAAAGGGCTTTGTCATCCTGACCCTTAGAAGCCTGAGGCCGATAGTTGGTGATTTGCCTCAGTCCTCTCCACACAGAAGCAGAGTCGTTAGCAGTGAACTGCTGCTGGAGTCTCTCAGAATACACAGATTTAGCTCTCCTCAGCTCTCTGCTAAACCGGTATTTGACCTCCCTGTAGCAGTCCCTGTCTCCGCTTTTCAATGCTGCTTCCTTCTCATTCCTGATCTGTCTGAGCTTAGCTGTGAACCAGGGCTTGTCGTTGGAGTAACTCACCCTGGTGTGCGATGGAAGAATGCTCTCCTCACAAAAGTGGATATATGAGGTCACAGTGTCCGTGTACTCATCCAGATCATGAGTGGCTCCTTTAAACATGCCCCAGTCAGTTATTTCCAAGCACGTGCGCAGCTCCTCCCTGGCTTCACTGGTCCATTTCCTCGTAGTGGTCACAACAGGTTTTGTGAGCTTCAGTCTCTGTCTGTATGTGGGAATCAGGTGGACCATCACGTGATCAGATAGTCCGAGCACAGCGCGGGGAACAGCGCGATACGCGTCCTTAACTGTAGTGTAACAGTGATCCAGCGTGTTCCCTATCCCTATACACTTCAGAATTCATCCGGCTGCTTCTGTCTTTTATCACATCATCAATAAACACAAGTGACCCAGTGCCATTGGAAGCCATGCATACCCATGCCATCACACTGCCTCCACCATGTTTTACAGAAGATGTGGTGTGCTTTGGATCATGAGCTGTTCCAATTCTTCTCCAAACTTTCTTCTTCCCATCATTCTGGTACAGGTTGATCTTAGTCTCATCTGTCCAAAGAATGCTGTTCCAGAACTGGGCTGGCTTCTTCAGGTGTTTTTTGGCAAAGTTAATTCTGGCCTTTCTATTTTTGAGGCTGATTAATGGTTTGCACCTTGTGGTGAATCCTTTAAGTCTTCTCTTTATGGTAGACTTAGATACTGATACACCTACTTCCTGGAGAATGTTCTTCACTTGAGTGGATGTTGTGAAGGGATTCTGCGATCATCCACCACTGTTATCTTCCATAGACGTCCAGGCCTTTTTGAGTTCCCAAGCTCACCAGTGCACTCTTTTTTTCTCAGAATGTACCAAACTGTTGATTTGGCCACTCCTAACATTTCTGCTATCTCTCTGATGGATTTCTTCTTTTTTTTCAGCCTCAGGATGGTCCGTTTCACCTCCATTGAGAGCTCCTTTGACCGCATGTTGTGTGTTCACAGCAACAGCTTCCAAATGCAAACGCCACACCTGGAATCAACTCCAGACCTTTTAACTACTTAATTGATGACAGGTTAACGAAGGAAGAGCCCATGCAGCCTTGTTTTTTTTTTTTTTTTTTTTGCAGCCTTCAGAGTCAATTGTCCAATTACTTTTGGTCCCTTGAAAAAGAGGCAGCTACATATTAAAAAGCTGTAATTCCTAAACCCTTGCTCCAATTTGCATGTGAATACTCTCAAATTACAGCTGAGAGTCTGCACTTTAAGCCCATATTGATTATCTAATTGTATCCTGAATATGTTTTCATAAACAGCTAAAATAACAAAACTTGTGTCACTGTCCAAATATTTCTGGCCCTAACTGTAAATTGGCAGCAAGCCCAAAATGCAGTGTAAGTAACGTGTTTATTTACAAAGGAGGAATGTACACAAAATGTCCAAATAACAGTTACAGACGGGAATGGGAAAGACAACCCGCTGCAAGCCTAGCTGGCTAGAGGAAATGCCTAACACGCTCCAAACAATCAGGAGCGGAGGGAGAAGGCAAAAAATGACTTTCAGAAATATTGGAGCGGAAAGGCTCTAAACAACAATATGATTAGTCTGAAGGAGAACAGCTAATAATCCAGTGAGTCAGGATGTCCAATGTTGACTTAAGCTGCCACACTGACTGGTCACACTGCCTCCCTATAAGTACACAATACGCTAACGAAAGCAAGTGGACACAGCCGTGTGGCAAGCAAGTGCGTGAATGATTGGATGTGTGCATGTGTGAGTGTATGTGCATGCGTGCGTCCATGTGTGTGCATGTGGTGATGGAATACAGCCGGTGAATGTCTAGCAAGAGGAGGAGGCGTGGCCATAGGGCTGGCAGAGAGCAAGGCTCAATCTGCCACCTGGAATTAATAAGCAGTGATCAAAACCTGCAGCCACGGGTCATGGACGGGGTTGAAAACAACCCGAACATGACAGTTTTGGGTTTGTTTGGGGTTTTTTTTCATTTTTTAAAATACATTTACAAAATAAATTTTAAATAAAAATATTGTTTTAAATTTAAAATCATAATAATAAAAATGTAAATAAATAAACATTTTTAAAAAGGATGAAGTGGTTAAGAAGATGAATGAATCAAAAGTTTATTGGGTGAAGAAACTTTTCTTTTCCTGTTTAATGCTGTGGGCCCTAGTTGAACAGGTCTGATATAAAACATGATTAAGAAACCAGAAAACAAAGCACAGAGGATGACAAACAACAACAATGTATATTCATATACGAAAAAAAGGATAACGAAAAAAGGTAATAGAACAGCAAATTGAATCAACAGCACCAAAGCTCAAATTTAAAGTAAAGGCCCTGTCACACCTTGACAATTTTTGCAACGTTTGCCAAACGTATAAAAATTGGTCTAAAATGCTGGGATACACCGAAATTTTCACATTTGGCTGTATGCATCACATAGCCATAATGACTTGGACATATACATAATGTATTAGTAACTTGTATAGAATATTTCCATAACTTATAAGTAACTTAAACCAACTAATGCTTAGCATGTTGCCAGCGTTCACAGCTTATGCGCAACAACAGTCTAACTTCTGCATAGCATGGTCATGCCAAACTGCCGTCGCCTCCCGAGCCATGAATACTAGGTGTGGGAGAGATCACCTCTGTTCAACCAAGATGATTCTCCCTTCCAAAGACCACGGTGGGGCGTGACCAACCTGGCAGAGCTGTCAAATCTGTCAGGTCAGTCACGTCTAAAACAGCTGATGTGACACATCAGGAACATCAGATAACAGTTGTCACAACCAGGCTCAAAGGCACGTGAACTGATAGTGATAAAAAAAAAAAAGTTTATTTTCAATAAAGTGAAAAAACAAGATAATGCCTGGATTGTGCTTTTGCTGGGAGGTGCAGCCAGCAGCAAAGTGTGATTTATCATGGAAAACAGTTGAGCTCTGTGCTTCAGGCGATCAGCTGATTGGATCCTCCTCCTCTGGTGTTCTGACATTTTGGCATATCTATCAGAACAACACTGGACAGCTGATGGTACAGACTTCAGTCAAAGATAAAAAACATGGGGGGGTAAACAGTGATTTGATCTTTAGCCTGTAGCTTGAAATTGCTCAGACACATCCCTGACAAGTCCCGTTATACGAACAAGTACATGTGTTTAGCTCTGTGTGTGTGTGTGTGTGTGTGTGTGTGTGTGCGTGCGTGCGTGCGTGCGTGCGTGCGTGCGTGCGTGCGTGCGTGCGTGCGTGCGTGCGTGCATGCGCGCTGCAGGCAGAACTCTGTATAGGTTTCTCCTGTGAACCAATTTTTTTTTTTTTTTATTACTTATTTTGTACCCGTAGGTAGATTTGTTTTGCAGTCTGGTGACAAGCCACCAGCTGCCAGTCGCTGCGTGCGCAAGCGCCCCGTATCCCTAACCTGCATGTTTTTGGCATGTGGGAGGAAACCGGAGAAATCCCGGGGTAAACCCACGCAACACGGGGAGAACATGCAAACTCCACACAGATCACTGTTGGCCGGGGGCAGGGATCGAACCCATGATCTCACAATCCCCGCGATCCCCCGGCCGAGGGTAAGCTGTGCAATGCTGCAAATACGTCATTATATGGGAACTGTAAGTTAGAAACCCGTTCAATAATTTACACATAGCTTCAAAGAGCATTACTCATTTTTTTAAAAATATTTTTTTGTTATGCTAGACATTAATCTCAATGTATTTCAACTTTTGAGTAACTATGAGTCGCTAACAAGTAATGTGTGTAAACGAACGCATAACTTCCCTACAACCTTTGCTCCATGAATGCGGGACATATCAACCATACGCTGGATACATCGGAAAATTTTTAGCATGCTGAAAATTTTCAGAGGAGCTCGGCAAACTATGTTGTATACCAGCGTGGTTAGGGTGCTTCAGCATTCTTCAACGTGCTCTTAACTTAGAGAAAACTTAGCCATAACTGAGTCACCGTACGCCAGCGTATTCTCCAAATTTTTCATATGTTTTGCAAACACTGCCTAAATCGTCTAGGTGTGACAGGGCCATGAACTCAGAATGGCATGACATGTTGAGCTTGGTTTATAAAGATTTGTTCACCACGGTCACGGTATTCCTGTGATTAGCTTAGCATAGCTATTGTGATGCTTATTCCTATTATTAAACATTTACCCACTCCAAATAACAATGCATAGATTTTAATGAACCCCTGAAACACATGAAGCATGTTTTACTCCCAGTTGTTGTGTGGTTTCTTTTATTATTGACTTATATGCACAGACTAAGTATTGAACACGTCAACATTTTTCTCATTAAACATATTTCTGATGGAGTCATTGACCTGAGATTTTCACCAGATATCAGTCACAACGCAAGTAATCCATACAAACAAACAAATCAAGGCAAATGTGTTCACAAAACAAGTTATATTTGATAAAGTGGAATGACACAGGGAATAAGTATTGCACACACTTGGTGAAATTCATTTAATATTTAGTAGAAAAGTCACAGGGGGAGCAGAAGCCAGGGTACTCCTAGTGCCGGTCCCAAGCCCGTGTAAATGGGGAGGGTTGTGTCAGGAAGGGCATCCAATGTAAAACCTTGGCCAAATCAAACATGCAGATCATGACGAATGAGACTTTCATACCGGATTGGTCGAGGCCCGGGTTAACAACGACCGCCACTGGCGCTGTTAGCCGACAGGGTGCCGGTGAAAATTGGGCTACTGTTGGTTGAAGATCGAGGAGGAGAAGAGGGGGAAGGCGTGTTAGGAGGGAGAGAGGGAAAAGAAAAGGTAGAAGTGGGAAGGTGAGAGTAGGGATGTTAAATGTAGGGACTATGACTGATAAAGGCAGAGAGTTGGCTGATATGATTGAGAGAAGAAAGGTAGATATACTGTGTTTTCAAGGAACCACATGGAAGGGAAGCAAGGCTAGGAGCAATGGAGGGGGATTTAAACTGTTCTACCATGGTGTAGATAGGAAGAGAAATGGAATAGGAGTAATCTTGAAGGAAGAGTATGTGAAGAGTGTTCACGAGGTAAAGCGGGAGTCAGACAGAATCATGAGTTTGAAGCTAGAAGTCAAAGGTGTGATGTTGAATGTTGTCAGTGCGTATGCCCCACAAGTTGGATGTCAGGTAGAAGAGAGAGAGGAATTCTGGAGTAAGTTGGATGAAGTGGTAGAGAGTGTTCCCAGGGGAAGAGAGTGGTGATTGGAGCAGACTTTAATGGACATGTAGGTGAAGGGAACAGAGGTGATGAGGAGGTCCAGGGTAGGTATGGTCTTAAGCAGAGAAATGTGGAAGGACAGATGGTTGTGGATTTTGCTAAAAGGATGGAAATGGCTGTGGTGAACACATACTTCAAGAAGAGAGAGGAACATCGAGTGACTTACAAGAGTGGAGGAAGGTGCACACAGGTGGACTACATCTTATGCAGAAGGAGAAATTTGAAAGAGATGGGAGACTGTAAGTTGGTGGCGGGGAGAATGTAGCTAGACGGCATCGGATGGTTGTCTTAGGATGGACAGGCTGACAGATGAGGTCAGGCAGGAGTCTCCATGGACCATGATGTTTGCAGACAATATTGTAATCTGTAGTAAGAGTAGGGAGCAGGTGGAAGAGAAGCACGACAGAATACATGAGTGTGAATGCGAGGGACGCAGGTGCAATGATGAAGATGGAAGGAGTAGAGGTAGTCAAAATAGATGAGTTTAAATACTTGGGGTTAACCATCCAAAGCAATGGAAAATGCACAAGAGAGGTGAAGAAGAGAGTGCAGGCAGGGTGGAGTGGGTGGAGACGAATGTCAAGGGTGATTTGTGACGTAAGGGGTAGCAGCAAGCGTGAAAGGGAAGATTTACAAGACCATAGTGAGACCTGCTATGATGTATGGTTTGGAGACGGTGGCGCTGACAAAAAGACAGGCGATGGCGCTGGAGGTGGAAGAGTTAGGATGCTAAGATTTTCCTTGGGAGTGACTGGGAGGGACAGGATTGGAAATGAGTATATCAGAGAGACAGCGCAGGTTGAGCAGTTTGGAGACAAAGTCAGAGAGGCAAGGCTGAGATGGTTTGGACATGTGCAGAGGAGGGATAGTGGAGATATTGGACAAAGGATGTTGAAGATGGAGCTGCCAGGCAGGAAGAAAAGAGGAAGACCACAGAGAAGATTCATGGATATAGTGAAGGAGGACTTGGAGAGGGTTGGTGTTACAGAGGGATAGGGTGAGATGGAGGCAGATGATCCACTGTGATGACCCCTAAAGGGAGCAGCTGAAAAAAGAAGAAGAATTTAGTAGAAAAGCCTTTGTTGGTAATAACAGCTTCCAGACGCCTCCTGTATGGAGAAACTACACACAGGCGTTGCTCAGGAGTGATTTTAGCCCATTTTTCCACACAAACTCTTCAAATCTTGAAGGTTCCGTGGGTGTCTTCTCTGAACTCGGATCTTCAGTTCATTCCATAGACCTTCTATTGAATTCAGGTCAGGTGACTGACTGAGCCATTCTAGCAGCTTTATTTTCCTTCTCTGGAGCCAGTTGAGAGTTTCCTTGGCTGTGTGTTTGGAATCATTGTCTTGCTGAAATGTTCACCCTCATTTCATCTTCAGCATCTTGGCAGATGGCAACAGATTCTAATCAAGGATGTCTCTGTTCATTTGTCCATTCATCTTTCCTTCAATTATATGAAGTCTGCCTGCACCATGTGCTTCAACTTTATTCAATTCAATTCAACTTTATTTATATAGCGCCATTTCACAACAACAGTCATCTCATAGCACTATCAACTGTAGGGGGAACCCCCACAGTTGCAGAAAGACCCCAGCAATCAGGCGATCCTCTGTGAGCAGCACTTGGCGACGGTGGAGAGGAAAAACTCCCTTTTAACAGGAAGAAACCTCCAGCAGAACCAGGCTCAGGGAGGGGCAGTCATCTGCTGCGACTGGCTGGGGGGTGAGGGGATAGAGAAGAAGAAAAGAACAGACATGTAGAGAGCAAACAGCACGATGGGGACTCAATCTATGGGAGAGAACAAACAGATGTTAATGACCAGCAGAAAAAAAATATTTCATTGAGAGTGAAGAAAGGAGTGAGGCCCAGTGCATTACTGGAGGTCCCCCGGCTGACTAAACTTATTAGCAGCATAACTAAGGGAGGGTTCAGAAACACATGATCCCTCCCTAATTGTAGGCTATATCAAAAAGGTAGGTTTTTTCCCTATTCTTAAAAACAGAGAGTGTGCTGAAAAACACCCCCACACCATGATGCTCCTGCCTCCAAACTTCACTGTTGGTATGGTGGTTTGGGGCTGATGTGCAGTGCTATTTCTCCTCCAAACATGCTGTGTGTTGTGGCATCCAAAAAGTTCAATTTTGATCTCATCTGACCAGACTATATTCTCCCAGTATTTTACTGGCTTGCGCAAATGTTGTGCAGCAAACTTTAAACGAGCTTCAACATTCTTTTTCTTCAGCAATGGAGTCTTGTGAGGTGAGTGGACATAGAGCCCATGTTAGTTAAGTGCATTACTTATTGTTTTCTTTGAAACAGCAGTACCTGCTCACTCCAGGTCTTTCTGGAGCTCTCCATGAGTGGTCTTTGGCTCTTGGATAACTCTTCTAATAATTCTTTTACTACTTTGTCAGAAATATTGTGAGGAGCTCCTAGTCATGGCCAGTTTATGGCAAAGTGATGTTCTTTCTACTTCTGAATGATGGCTCCGATAGTGCTCACTGGAACATACAGCAGTTTAGAAATGCGCTTGTAAACAATGCTATCATTATGTTTTACAACAATAAGGTTGTGAAGGTCTAGAGAGAGCTCTTTGCTTCAGTGACAATCTAATACTCACAGATCTTTATAAAGGCTATCAGTCAGAACTTAACAAGCTGAAATTAATTTGCACTGATGGAGGGATGGGATGGCTTGCTAAATTCTGATGGATTTCAGCTGGTTTCTTGGCTTTCTATGCCTTTTTGCACCTCTTTTTCTGCATGTGTTCAATACTTATTCCCTGTGTCATTCCATTTTATTAAGTAAAACTTGTTTTGTGAACACAGTTGCCTTGATTTCTTTGTATGTATGGGTTAATTTGGCTGTTACTGATATCTGGTGAAAATGTTGAGAAAAATGTTGACGCGTTCAATACTTATTTTCCCCACTGTAAATAATATTAACTCCTGACTAGTTTTTTATTTAACCTTTATTTATACAGGGTAGTTCCACTGAGAAGTGGCAGCCTCTCTTTTTCAAGGACGCCCTGTTCACACTGGGAAGCTGCCCAGTGCAACCACAGACTGACCTGTGACCACTGAGCAGCTCCACTGGAGCAGTTGGACTCAAGGGCCTTGCTCAAGGGCACCACAGTGGGGTTCAGGAGGCTGGGGCAAACCCTCTTATGTCATCTGTCCCATCCAGATCTGATCCTGCCAGTCCTGGGATTGAACTAGTGACCCTCCGCTCACCTGTCTACATCCCTAACCATTAGGCCACTACTGCACCTTGATAGTCCATAGGTCTTCAGAAAAGGATCTCAAAAACTTCTTGAAAAATAATCCAAGAGGGAGTAGAATTCCTTGCAAACATGCATTTATTAAGTACTACGCAATACAGTACAGAACAAACACCCAGAGTAAGAGAGAACTCAACACAGCCTCCTGAGCAGCTCCTTAAACAGGCGAATCTATGGCAGAGAAATGCAGCTTCCTGTCACTCATTAGTACATGAGGTTTCTGAAGTTCTGTCTTATCCTCTTGGCCACTTTACATCCCTGGGAGCGTAAAGTTACATGTTGGCCTACTCCCTCCACAGTTGGCACCAACCTATGACCTCCCCCCCCCCCCCAAATAAATAAATAAATAAATGAAGGCTCCTGTGAGTGCATAGAACCTAAGCACAGATCTTTTCTGGCTTACAAAAACATGTTCTTGGCATTTGGAGAGGCATCCCGGACTGCAGCTCTGTGTGGGGGGTTTTTGCAGGTCAAGGTGTGACTCTCACTTAAGCAGTTTTTGAATGTAGACTACCATAATCTGGAATCATAATTCAGTTGTTTACCATAACCATATACATCATATTTACACCATTTTTCACATGATCTTCTATAATCATTTTTTACTGTTTGAATTTCACCCGAGCTTCTTAATTTCATTCTTAATGAGATGTCACTTGGCATGTAAAGTGCCATATAAAACTAATCCATTATTATTATTATTATTATTATTATTATTATTATTATTATTATTATTATTATTATTATTAATGTCTTTATACTACACAAGCAGTAGTATTGATACAACACATTTTACACTTAGTTAATGATCATGATGGAAGTCCTCTTAACCAAATCTGTGTGCGCTTGTGTCTGAAGGAAAGGAGAACACTTTGGGATGGGAATGTACTGAGGACGACAGGAAGACCAAACCTCTGTTTAGCTTCCCTCTGCTGACCAGCAAACTTCCCATTTTCTCCTCTAGGACACACACACTGAAGGTAAGAGCTGAGCATTAGCCTGTTAGGATGCCATGTTTTACTCCGTTTAGAGAACCACATGTTGCTTTGCATGTACATGGCGTAATTCATTCCTATGTTTTAATTATTTCATTCACATTTTGACAGTCTTCATGAGGATAAGTTCATAAAGTTAAAGCTATAGTCACAAAAATTATTACAAACAATGGGTTTGTAAGAATCTCCCAGTTATGATGAATTCTGGAGTTCGCAGACATTTGTGGAGGGGTGCATAGTTTCTTACGGCTGCCGTTCAGTTCTCAAGAGCAACTTGAGGCATTCTTGAGAAATGAGGTGCTTTTCTGTCAAATGCTGGCCCTAGAGTTCTTACGTTCTTCATAAGGGTACCTTGGGATCTTCCTACGACATACTTACTGCCATCTTACAAAAACTTTTGTGCAACTCACGGAACTCTTGTGTCATTGGTAGGAAGATCTTACAGCTTTCGGCACATTTACATGGAATACTATCGGGGGTTTCGCTGGCAGCTACCCGGGAGAGGAGGAAGCGTAAGCGGCGTGAACGCAGACAAAGGAGAGGAAAGAGAGCTGGAATTCATGCTAGGCTAAAGGTTAACCCTTCCAGACCAGCAGTACCGTCGCTCCTACTTTCCAATGTCCGCTCCCTCGACAACAAGCTGGACGAGCTGCGTCTGCTGAGAGAAACCCATAGAGAGTGGAGGGACTGCTGTGTGTTTGCGTTCACGGAGACATGGCTCCACGACAACATCCCTGACGCAGCCATTCAGCTGGAAGGGATGACATTGTTCCGGGCGGACAGGGAGTATGCTAGCTCCGGTAAGAGCCGGGGGGGGGGGGGGGTATGTATCTATATTAACAAGAACTGGTGTGTTAACACCACGTTAGCAACTAAACACTGCTGTCCCTTGGCGGAGTTCCTTATCATGAATTGCCGACCATTCTATCTGCCGAGGGAATTCACCAACGTGTTTGTAGCTGCTGTTTACATAGCTCCTAGCGCTAATGCTAAAGCTAATGCTAACGAGGCACTCGGAGGGCTGCACAATGCTATCAGTGAATTTCAAACGTCACACCCAGACAGTTTTGTGGTGGTTGCAGGGGATTTTAATCACACCAGTTTAAAGACTGTGCTCCCCAAGTTCAAACAATTTGTGGACTTTAAGACCAGAGGAGTGAATATGTTGGACTTGGTGTACACAAACTTCCCAGATGCATACAAGGCAACACCTCGCCCCCACCTCGGCCATTCTGACCACCTAGCCATGATGCTAGGTGCATCATGCATTTTGGTGCATGATGCCACCCAAAAAAGAGGAAATGGAAGAAATTAAAAAAACTCTGAACTTTGTGTTAGATGAACTGGCCAAAGTGACTAGCCAGCAGGACAAAATATTAGACCTAATACAGGAGGTACAAGCCCTACATTCAATAATAAAAGAAAAAGACAAAAAAATTATGGACCTGGAGCAACACGGGCGTCTTTTGGAGCAACGCGTTGAGGATCTTGAACAAGGTTCTCGCATTGATGACATAGTTATAAGTGGACTAGATATCAGATATCAGTCGTACGCCCATGCCGCTACAGGACTGAGTGGTGAACATGCTTCCATAAGTGAATCAATGTCCTTAGAAAACCAAGTGCTTCAGTTCCTTAATGATAAAGACATTAAGGTAGAAGCCAATGTGATCTCAGCCTGTTATGCTTTACCGAAGAAAGATAACAAAACAAAGAAATCAATTGTGATGCGCTTTGTGAACAGGAGGGTGAAAAATGACATACTGAGGCAGGCCAAAAAACTAAAGGAAACTCAAGTTTACCTAAATGAACACCTGACAAAAAAAAAACGCTGAATTAGCACGGCAGGCACGGATGCTAAAGAAACATAATAAGATACAGTCAACCTGGACAAGAAATTGTAGAATTTGGATTAAACTAAATGGAACACCTGAGCAAGCAAAAAGTATAATGATCAGAGATGCTACTGACTTAGATAAATACAGATGAACACTGACTATGAAACACAGAGTGAGGAAACTCAAACTCTAAAAATATGCCACTATGCTGAACATAAACCACAAGAGATGGAGAATGATATTGATCCTGATAACCACTTTTTCAATAATATTCATAACCACTGTGAATATTACACTGAAAAGCAATTCAAAAGTCAAGTGCAATTAGATGGTAAACTGTCAATAATACACTTCAATAGCAGAAGTCTTAACAAAAACTTCTCACAGATTCAGGACTATTTAAAACAGCTAAACAGAAAATTCACAGCTATAGCAGTCTCTGAAACCTGGCTTAATGCAGACCAGGCTCCCCTGATGGCAATAGAGGGATATCAGATGTTTAACATTAACAGATCTCAAAAAAAGGGTGGTGGTGTTGCACTGTATATTGATGACCTATATAGATGTAAGCTTGTAAATGAAATGTCCTCAGCACTACCAGGGATTTTGGAATGTGTTACTGTTGAGATTGACCTAGACAAAACAAAAAATCTAATCATAAGCTGCATATACAGAACGCCGGGAACTTGCATTGAGACATTCAGAGATAAATTAGTCGAGCTGTACAATAATATTACTAGTAAGAAAATGGTAGCAATTTGTGGAGATTTCAATATTGACCTACTTAATCCACATCAACAAAATGTAGTTACAGAGTTCATGAACTCTATGTACAGCATGAGTCTATATCCCACAATAACACATCCCAGTAGAATCACAGCTCACTCTGCTACACTTATTGACAACCTGTTTGTCAATGTTCTCGACAAGAAAATAGAAAGTGGATTATTGATAAATGATATAAGCGACCACTTGCCAATCTTTGCACTTATCCATGGCCACACGGGGCCCAACCCAGAAAAAATCTCAAAATCGTTCAGACACAAATCACCAAACGCAATCAGTTCTTTTAAAGAGGACTTGCTGAAGCAAGACTGGACAGAAGTCTATGTATCAGATGTAAATGAAGCCTATGACACATTTACAAACATTGTAACCACTCTTTATGAAAAAAACTGCCCATTAGTTAAAAAAAAGCTTAAACACAAATTTACTGACAAACCATGGCTAACCAAAGGACTACAAAAGGCGTGTAAAAAGAAAAATTTATTATATAAAGCTTTCATAAAGAAAAGGACAAAAGAAGCAGAGCAGCGGTATAAAACATACAAAAATAAGTTAACATATATAATAAGATGTAGTAAAAGAGACTATTACAGTAAAGAACTGGAAAAAAACAAAGACAATATTAAAAATACATGGACAATAATCAACAGTATCCTTGGAAATAAAAGCAGAAATACCAGCTACCCAACTAACACTCCAAAAAATAATAAATCGACTCCGAATGTGAATATAGCTTCACCTGCAGATGAATTTAATAATTTTTTTGTTAACATTGGACCTAAACTGGCCCGAGAAATACCCACTACGGTGCCAACAGGTGATTCAATATGCAATAACACTGCTGTAAAAGACACCATCTTCATAAAGAACACAGACGAAAGAGAGGTCATTGAAATTGTTAAATCGTTCAAAAGTAAAACATCTACTGACTGCGATGGTATTGATATGCTACTAGTCAAAACTGTTATCGAATGCATAGTGAAACCACTGACGTATATCTGTAACCTGTCTCTCCAATCAGGTATATTTCCCAATGCAATGAAAATAGCTAAAGTAATTCCGATTTACAAGACAGGCGACAGAGGGGAACTCTCCAACTACAGACCAATTTCACTATTACCGCAATTTTCCAAGATACTTGAAAAAATATTCTATGAGAGAATTGACAACTTCATACTGAAGAATGATTTATTGTGTGAGCAGCAATATGGGTTCAGACACAAAAGGACAACAGCATATGCTTTAATGGAATTTACAGAAAAAATATCAACAGCCATTGAAAATAAAGAGTATTCAGTTGGAGTATTCCTGGATCTTAAAAAAGCATTTGATACAGTAGATCACAATCTATTATTAAAGAAACTACAAAATTGTGGTATCAGAGGGGTAGCACTGTCCTGGTTAAGAAGTTACTTAAAGAATAGATATCAGTTTGTATGTGTTAACAACAAAAACTCAGAGCTACTGAAGGTCACCTGTGGAGTCCCACAGGGTTCAGTTTTGGGACCATTATTATTCAATATGTATATAAATGATATATGTAAAGTTTCAGAAAAAATGGACTTAATATTGTTTGCTGATGACACTAACCTGCTATGCAGTGGAAACAACTTGGAACAACTTCTGGATACACTCGGAAAGGAATTAGGAAAGCTGAAACTGTGGTTTGATTCAAACAAATTAACGCTCAATTTAAGCAAGACAAAATTTATAGTCTTTAACAACCATCACAACTACCCAGTACCCAAACTCAGTGTAAATGGTGTAGAGATTGAAAGGGTATCCGAAACTAAATTCCTTGGAGTAATAATTGATAACAAACTGTGTTGGAAGCCACATATTAATTATATAAAAGGTAAAGTATCCAAATCAATTGCAATATTACACAGAGTGAAAAATTTGCTGAATCAACCCACACTATACACCTTGTATCATTCATTAATACTCCCATACATGACATATTGTAATGAAGTATGGGGAAATACATATAAAACAAACATATATCCACTCTTTATGCTTCAAAAGAGAGCTATTAGAATAATCAACAAAGCAGCTTACAGGGAACCAACAAACCCACTTTTTCTTAAACAAAAAACTCTCAAGTTGAAAGATCTGATCGACTTTAAAACCGCAATAATAATGTTCAAAGTGAAGAATCTATCACTGCCCGCAAATATCCAAAAGTTGTTCCAAACAAGGGAGAAACGATATCACTTCAGAGGAACATGTATATTTCAAAAGCCTACAGTGAGAACAACTATCAAGCAACACTGTATTTCAGTGCAAGGTGTCAGATTATGGAACGATTTTGGACCTGAATTAAAATCATGTACAAAGCTTGGACAATTTAAACAAAAACTAAAGGAAGAAATACTCCAAACATATTTACAAGACGACATGTAAACTCACATAAGGATTGACATTTCCAGCCTGTGTTGTGTTATAGCTTAGTTTTTCTTTTTTCTCTGTGACACTATGTCTTAGATTTGTTTTTGAATAGTAACCGCTTAACTTAGACTAGCTCAGTTTTCTTTTTCTCTCAGTCATATTTTGTCTTAGCCTTGTTTTAAATTGTAATCGCTCTTGTCTTGTTTTCTCTTTTTTCTCCTTTGAATTCTTGGATGGAATATGGGTGGGCAATATAAGCTGCGGCTTCAGCCATCACCCATTTCGGATAACTCACGTGGAATTGTATAGTAGAAGGAGTCTTTGTCTAATTTGACCTTGTTGTTATATTATACAGTTTCTTTTAACCTGTGATGTACTATCCGAAATAAATGCTGGTGCCTGCCTACAAACCCTTACTGAAGCGCAGCAGGCCAGTAGAGAAACAAATCAGGACTTGGCCAGAGGGTGCAGCCTCGGCACTTCAGGACTGTTTTCTGCATACAGACTGGAAGGTTTTTAAAATAGCAGCCTCCCAGGGAGACAGGACAGATGTGGAGGAGTACGCTGAAACGGTCACCAGCTACATCGCGAAGTGCACAGAGGATGTCACTATAGTGAAGACCTTCACTGCACGGGGCAACTATAAACCCTGGATGACTGCAGAGGTGCGCTCGCTGCTCAAAGCCAGAGATGCAGCCTTCAGAGCGAAGGACAGGATCACCCTCCGCTCAGCCAGGTCTGTGTTCTCGAAGGGAATTAAGATGGCGAAACATGCCTATGAGTAGAAAATCCAGGGACACCTCCGTGACACAGGGTACACCAAATGGATGTGGCAGGGAGTTCGGGCGCTGACGGATTATAAGTCCAGGCAGGGGGTCAATGATGATGACGCTTCGCTTCCAGACAGGCTCAACAACTTCTTTGCTCGTTTTGAAGCATCAAACCCGACAATCAGAGGGAGGGCTGGCCCATCTCCACCATCAGTTGGGCCAGCTATCACCATCAATGCAGTGGACACACGGAGGACCCTAATCAGGGTCAACCCACGTAAAGCTGAAGGTCCGGACAACATCCCGGGACGTGTGCTCCGAGTCTGTGCGAGTGAGTTGGCGGATGTCCTGACTGACATTTATAACATCTCCCTAAGCCAGGCCATCGTTCCCAGATGCTTTAAGACCTCTACCATAGTACCAGTGGCAAAGAAACCAGTTGTGTCCTGTCTGAATGACTATCGTCCTGTTGCGCTGACACCATTTGTGATGAAGTGTTTTGAACGGCTTGTCAAACCACACACCACAGACTGCCTCCCTGCATCACATGACCCACTCCAGTTTGCGTACCGTTCAAATCGCTCCACAGAGGATGCCATAGTCACCACCCTGCACTCTATCATCACCCACCTGGAGCAGAAAGAAACCTACGCCAGACTCCTGTGCATTGATTTCAGTTCAGCATTCAACACTATTATTCCCCAGAGACTGATGGAGAAATTACTCCTTCTTGGTCTGAACACCGCCACATGTCTCTGGATCCTGGACTTCCTGACCGAGAGACCTCAGTCTGTCCATGTTGGAAACAACATCTCCAACTCCATCACGCTGAGCACTGGATCCCCTCAAGGCTGTGTACTCAGTCCACTGTTGTTTACACTTCTAACACATGACTGTGTGTCCAGACACGAGGGGAACCAGATTATTAGGTTTGCGGATGACACCACAGTGGTGGGACTTATTCAGAGGGATGAGGAATCTATGTACAGGGAAGAAGTTAGAGACCTGGAGGGCTGGTGCAGGGAGAACAATCTGGTGCTCAACGTGGACAAAACGAAGGAGATGATTATCGACTTCCGGCGGTCACAGTCTGAACACATCCCTCTCAGCATCGGCGGCCGTTTGGTGGAGAGAGTAGAGAACATCAAGTTCCTCGGAGTGCAGATCTTGCAGGACCTGGCTTGGAGCAAGAATTCTTCGGGGATCAGGAAGTGGGCCCAGCAGAGACTGCACTTCTTGTGGAAACTCAAACAGGCCTCTCTCCCCATCTGCACCCTCAGGACCTTCTACAGAGGTGTGGTGGAGCGTGTTCTGACGTACTGCATTGCAACATGGTACTCCAGCTGCAGTATGTCAGACAAAAAAGCCCTGCAGAGGATAGTTAAGGGAGCTGAGAGGGTAATTGGAGTTTCCCTCCTCTCTGTCCAAGAACTTTTTCAGAGCCGTTGTAGGAGCAGGGCACTGAACATTGTCAAGGACCACTCTCACCCTCTGCATAAACGCTTTGAACTTCTGCCATCTGGCAAACAATTCCAGAGCATCAGAGGCAGAACCACCAGACTGATTAACAGCTTCCTTCCACAAGCTGTTAGGATGCTGATCAGCTGAGCCAGAATCTTTCATACATGCTACTGCACCTTATGGACATTATGTACTGTATATTTATGTATATTATAGTTCTAGTTAGTTTCAAGTAGCCACTTTGACTCACTCGTCCACTTTAATTGGTATTTTATACATAGGTAGTTATCACTTTAAACTGCAACTGTAACTAGAAAAGCACTTGGAGAGCGCAGACCTCCGCCAAGCGCCACAGTTCTCCCCCATACAGTGTTTGTGTGTACGTTTTCAGATTCCTTGACCATGAAAAGATATGACTAGCAATTGGATTCACAATGATAGGATTAGTGGTTCAGTAGTTATTGACGAAAATGGGATTTTCCATAATGGCGGTTTAGCGCCACAGTTCCCCCCATACAGTGTTTATGTGTACGTTTTCAGATTCCTTGACCATGAAAACATATGACCAGCAATTGGATTCACAATGATAGGATTAGTGGTTCAGTAGTAAAAGCATTACCTCCTTGGCGGAGGTAATAAACTCAAGTGTTGCTGTTGTGTCCATCTCCTCCATCTCCAAACTCCCAGGCTGCGGGCGTTGCAATTCATCGCACAACTGCATACAACCCACAGGCCAATGGGTTATGCAAGCTTTTTCATAGATCACTGAAAGCAGCACTCAGGGGTTCATTGACGGATGCAAATTGGGTAGACAGGTTGCCGTGGGTTTTATTGGGGTTGCGCTCCGCGGCAAAAGAAGATTTGGAAGCTTCCCCGGCAGAGAGCTTGTTTTTGCGCAGCCCCTATGGCTGCCCGGGGAATTTCTGCCAAATAATCCCGCGCCGGACAGCTGCCCGTCTCAGCTTTTGCAGCGTAGCGCAAACACAGGCACACTGCCAGGCCCTGCCCACCACTGTTTTCCGCGTGCTTTTGTGCCTAAAACTTTGAAGAACGCGGAGTTCGTGTTCGTCAGACACGACGACCAGCGCCCTCCATTGCACCTGCACACATGTTGAAAATGGCCCTATCTCACAATGTTAAAGAATCCTTTAAAAAAATTCCTGGATCCAGACGATGATCCAGATCACCCCCAAAATTTAATCAGTTCTTCCTTGTACCATTTCCAACAACGCCTGAAAGTTTCATCGAAATCCGTCCAAAACTTTTTGAGTTATCTTGCTAACCAACAGACAGACAGACAGACAGACAGACAGACAAACCCCGGCAAAAACATAACCTCCTGGCCTGCGGCCTGGCGGAGGTAATAAGTTAATATTACTGTAATAACTAAATGTGTCTTAGGGATGTGTGAATGGCTGTGTTGGGTTGGGGTGGGGGGGCGAGTGAGTGTGTTTTAAATTATGTTCTTTTTACATATATGGATGCCTAGAGAAACGTAATTTCATTTTACCTGCACTACAGTTGTATGTACAGCAACATGACAGTTGATTTGATTTAGTCAGCACAAATGTCACACAAATGACATACTTCCACCTTATGAGCACCTCACTACCACCTTACGCATGTTGTACGAATCTCCGTATGAATAGGAATTCGTACAGCATTTCCTACGACCACTGTAAGGGGCCCTCAAGAACAACTTAAGGTGTTCTTAAGGCATACTTATGGCCAACATCTTGCGTAGTTCTTACATTGTTCCTATGGCATTCGTACAGCCGCCCTACAATGAGGGGCTTTTGTGGGGCGTTTGTAGAAATCTTGGACAAGACCATCGGCCTGGCCACGAACTTACAACCTGTCTCCGGATGCTGAATTTTCCTACAGCCGCCTTAAGACCGTTAAGAAATGGTCCAAAAATTGTTTGTACTTGGGCTGCAGCTAGTAATCAAGTAATTTGTCACTGTAATCAAACGATTATTCGAGTAATTGGATCCTTTTTTTGTACTGAAGAAACTTGCATTGACCAACATGTGTGGAATTTTCTTTTCTAAAGAGCAGTAGTAATTGTACCAAACAGTCAATAAGATTCAAAGATTTTATTTGTCAGTACTACAAAGGTACACATTTATTGCAATGCTTATTGTAATGTTTATTGCATAGAACATAACTTTAAATGTTACTATGTTACACTATAAATTTCCGTTTTGTAGCATTAGCGTCAACTTGCAACATAGCCATGTTCTTTGACCATATAAGCATAATTAGCGTAGATAACTGTACATTCTGTTCATCTTACAGTAAATTAAAATATCAATCACGGGCCTTGTCTCAGTCCACTGCTTGTGCATGATGTGACTGGATGCCGTCTGTCAAGACACTGTAGCAATGACGTTGTGGTATGCTAGCTTGCCGCTCGATTTTACAATGTACACACTGTGTTGTTCTTGTTATTTGTAACTGAGTGAGGGAACACACATACACACATACTGAGAAGAGGAATGGCGTAAGAGGAAATGGGCGAGCCAAATTGCCACTTACCTGAGTTCCAAGGGAGAACCAGCAGGGCCCCAGCGGGAAATAGACGAACCAGTAGCGTGTGGGGGATGAGCTGGTGGTGCCTGACTGGGTGGAGGTAGGGAGCTGAGGAATGGTGGAGATGTGGCAGGAGAGCACTCGCAGTCCTTGAGACACACCTGCACAGTGGCAGCAACCTGAGAAGGAAAGAGAAACAACATTAGATGATGTGTCTAAGATTGTCAACTATACTTGCTTGTCTTTGACGGGACAGTATACCCAGACGAGCCAGCGTTGAATGTGCGGAGAGATCCTCCTTAAGTACGTTGGCTGATGAACGGGAGCAGGTGCGTCTTCTGCCTCAGGTGCAGTGAGAAATTAATGAAGGTGAGACGGGACGGGAGGGGCGCGCTCTTGCTGTCCATGACACAGTATCCATAATGCAGTATGCCATATACATATATACAGCACTTTACAACCACCCTCTGGTGTAATCCAGTACTGCTGTATCTTTCTCCTAAGTATTTCTTATATCAATACAGTACCCTTTTTTTTCCAAATAATTTTTCTCTTCTTCACATAAACAGAAACCATTCTCTTAATTTCTTTGCAACTTAAGCTTCTCAATGCAAACTACATTTGTTTCACTTTTTCTTTTCTTTAACACATTAGTTTTACCCTTTTAACAATATAAGGCGTTTTACAAACATGAACATTTATTTTTTTTTCACATTTGCTCAATTAGTCTTTTTGTTCTGTTTATGTGTCTGTGAGGTCTTTCTCTGAGTGTTACCATCATTGGTGACTGTGAGCTCATGTCCTCGGTCTTGTTTGCCTCTGTCACCTTTGTGTCTATCTTTTCTTTTTCCTTGTTGTGACTGTTGGTTGGCACATCATTTGTTTGGTTCTCCATGTCCTGAATTTCCTTTTGAGGTACTTTCAGCAGATACCTTCTGTTTTGCCTCAGTGTGCTTCCATATTCTGTCATAACCTCATATGATCTAGGATCTGTCTCCTTGACCACTTTAGCTAATGGTTCCCACTGACCATCCCACCTTACTCTTACAATGTCACCCTGTGCAAGTGTGCTCAATGGTTTTGCTGTTCTGTTATACAGTTCAGTCTGTCTCTCTTTTACATGTCTTTTTTCCATCAGATCCTTTTGGACTTGTACTGATGACAATCTTGTCCTGAGTTTCCTCCTCATCAGCAGTTCTCCTGGAGAGAGTCCATTCTCCAGTGGTGAGGCTCGGTAGTTAAGAATAGCTAAGGATCTTCTCTGCTCTCTGCAGCTTTTTTCAGGATGTGCTTGGCTATCTGCACACCTTTCTCTGTCAGTCCATCGGATTGTGGGTAATGAGGACTTGATGTTACATGTTCAAACCCATACTTTAGTGCAAAGTCTTTAAAACTCCGTTATCAATCACTGCAATCATCGGAATACCTTGCCTTGCAAAAATTGCTTTTATGCATGCAATCACCTCTTCTGCTGAGGAGTTAGACAGTAGTGTGTACTCTGGATAGTTAGAGTAATAGTCCATTACTAGTAGGTAGTCTTTGCCTCTGAGTTGAAATAAGTCCATTCCCACTTTGGCCCATGGTTCCTGTGGCTTGTCATGCAGTTTCATTGGCTCTTTCAGTTTCTCATACCTGTGATATTGGCAAATTTCACAGTATTGCACCTCAGTCTCGATGTCTTTGTGGATGTTTAGCCAGTACAGTGCCTCTCTTGCCTGTCTTTTGCACTTCTCTATACCAAAGTGTCTTTCATAAATCAGCTTGAGCATCTCTAGCCTCAGATTTGGGAACAACCAATCTTGTGCCTTTTGGCAACACCCCACCTAACACTGACAGTTCCTCTTTAAAGTGTTGGTATGGTAAATGGTAAATGGCGTTCACTTATATAGAGCATTTTCTCATCTCTAAATAGCCAAAGCGCTTTACAGTGTTGTATCTGTGGTGGTGTGTCACCTAACGGTTTTTGTGATCTCGCTCTGAGCGGTTTTATGATCCATTTCGAGAGTTATAGTTCTTCCATACCAATATTCATGGATTTTTTCACATACAAACACTGCTCCCAGTGTTTCTTTTTCTATCTGAGCGTAATTTATTTTCGCTACTGTCATAATATGTGAAGCGTACACTACTGGTAGCCATTTTGAATAATTTTCTTGCAGAAGTACTGCTCCTAGGCCTGCCTTTGATGCATCACTGGATATTTTTAGTGGTTTGTCTTGATCAGAAAAAGTCAAAACAGGTTCTTTAGTCAAGCTACTTTTTAGCCAGCTCCACTCTCTTTCATGTTGTGATTGCCACTGCCACATTGTTTCAGTTTCTAAAAGGCTTCTTATATCTCTAGTGTTTGCCTACAGATTTGGTATGAATTTACCCAAGTAATTCACCAATCTCAAGGCTCTCTGTAAGTCTTCTTTGTTTTCTGGCACAGACATTTCTTCAATTGCCTGAATTTTTTCAGGGTCTGACTGTACCCCAGCTGTCATGGGTTTGGACACCAGCTTCTGATCGTCTGTTGCCACGTGACAGCACTTACTCAACATTTAAAAAACAAATTTAATCTATTTTGTAATAAGGGTGTAACATAACAAAATGTGGAAAAAGTGAAGCGCTGTGGATACTTTCCAGATGGACTGTATTGAACATGCATGGTGAAATTCATTTAATATTTAGTAGTAAAAGCTTTTGTTGGTAACAACAGCTTCCAGATAAGATAAGATAAGATAAGCCTTTGTAAGTCCCACAACGGGAAAATTCCAGGATTGCAACAGCACAGGGATAGCAACACTCAGAGCAACAATCAGAAGGCAAGAAAAAAAAGCAAGCAAGCAAGAGCAGCTAATATACATATGTACATATTACTATAAAATATATATATACACACACACAGACACACAGTGCAGAGCATTGTAGCTGGATGGAATAAATATATGAATATATAAACACACAGTGCGGAGCATTGTAGCTAGATGGAATAAATATGTAGATATATAAACACCCACAGTACGGAGCATTGCAGCTAGGTGGAATAAATATGTAAATATATAAACACACACAGTGCGGCGCAATGTAGCTAGATGGAATAAATATATAGATATATAAATATAAACACACCCAGTGCGGAGCATTGTAGCTAGATGGAATAAATCTGTAAATATATAAACACACACAGTGCAGAGCATTGTTGCTAGATGGGATGAAACAGCATAACCGTCTACTTAGTTATCCTACATGGTATGATTATGTGCCCATACATATTCTCACCCTCCATAGCGACTGGTATTTTCCTAGTTGTATGCCGGAGGGGACCATTGTGTAAGTCTATTGCATCTTTGCATTCAAAAAACTATTAGGTTGTTACGTCTTTTTGCTATCTCTGCGAGCAGCCCTGCTTAGGTTGTACAGTCTGACAGCCGTTGGCAGGAAGGACCTGCGAAACCTCTCGGTTGTGCACCTGGGATGATGTAGTCTGCTGCTAAATGAGCTCCTCAGTGCATTCAGTATGTCCTGCATAGGGTGGAACTCGGACTCCAGCAGAGATGACAGTTTAGCCACCGTCCTTCTCTCTCCTATCTCCTCCACCGGATCAAGGCGCTGCCCCAGGACAGAGCTAGCTTTCTTGATCAGTTTGTTCAGTCTCTTCCTATCGGCTGCAGTAATGCCACTGCCCCAGCAGACCACTCCAAAAGTGATGGCTGATGCCACCACCGTGTCATAGAATGTCTTCAGCAGCGCCCCTTGTACACCAAAAGACCTGAGTCTCCTCAGCAGGAACAGCCTGCGCTGTCCCTTCTTGTAGAGTGCGTCGGTATTGTGTGACCAGTCTAGTTTATTGTTCAGATGAACACCCAGGTACTTATAGGATGTCACCATCTCGATGTCTGTTACCTGTATATTTACTGGTGCTGTGCTGTGAGGGGTTGCCCATGCCTGCGGCAGTCCACCACCAGCTCCTTAGTTTTCCTCGCGTTGATCTGGAGGCAGTTCCGATGGCACTAGTCCACGAAGAAACTAGGTGCAGGCATCACTCAGGAGTGATTTTAGCCCATTCTCCCACACAAACGGTCTTCAAATCTTGAGGGTACCGTGGATGTCTTCTATGAACTCTGATCTTCGATTTGTTCCATAGATTTTCAATTGGATTCAGGTCAGGTGACTGACTGGGCCATTCTAACAACTTTATTCTCCTTCTCTGGAGACAGTTGAGAGTTTCCTTGGCTGTGTGTTTGG
This sequence comes from Pholidichthys leucotaenia, assembly GCA_020510985.1. NCBI lineage: Eukaryota > Metazoa > Chordata > Actinopteri > Cichliformes > Pholidichthyidae > Pholidichthys > Pholidichthys leucotaenia. The sequence goes on from CM035843.1 coordinate 422,348,269, forward strand.
GATCATTGTCTTGCTAAAATGTCCACCCTGGTTTCATCTTCAGCATCTTGGCACGTGACAACAGGTTCTTATCAAGGATGTCTCCGTACATTTATCCATTCATCTTTCCTTCAATTATATGAAGTCTGCCTATACCATGTGCTGAAAAAGATCCCCACACCATGATGCTCCCACTTCCAAACTTCACTTCACTGACTATATTCTTCCACTATTTTACTGGCTTGCCCAAATGTTGTGCAGCAAACTTTAAACAAACTTCAACGTGCTTCTTCTTCAGCAATGGAGTCTTGCAAGGTGAGCAGGTATACAGCCCATGTCGGCTGAGAGCATTACTTATTGTTTTCTTTGAAACAGCAGTACCTGCTAACTCCAGGTCTTTCTGGAGCTCTCCACGAGTGGTCTTTGGCTCTTGGATAACTCCTAGTCGTGGCCGGTTTATGGTAAATGATGTTCTTTCCACTTCCAAATGATGGCTCTAACAGTGCTCACTGAAACATTCACCAGTTTAGAAATGTGCCTGTAAAAAGTGCCATCATTATGCTTTGCAGCAAGATTTACGAAGATCTAGCGAGAGCTCTTTGCTTCTACCCATCATGAGTTCTTTATGGTGTGACAATCTGATATTCACAGACCTTATTAAAGGTTTTCAGTCAGGACTTAACTAGCTGAAATTAATTTGCACTGATGGAGGATGGGATGGCTTGCTAAATTCTGATGGATTTCAGCTGGTTTCTTGGCTTTCTATGCCTTTTTGCACCTCTTTTTCTTCATGTGATCAATACTTATTTCCTGTGTCATTCCATTTTATTAAATAAAACTTGTTTTGTGAACACAGTTGCCTTGATTTCTTTGTATGTATGGGTTAAGATAAGATAAGATAAGCCTTTATTCGTCCCACAATGGGGAAATTCCAGGATTGCAACAGCACAGGGATAGCAACACTCAGAACAATAATTAAGAAGCTATGAAAAAATATAAATAAGAGCAGTGGATATACATACGTACACATAAATATATAAATATATATACAAAGTGCGGAGCATTGTAGCAAGATGGAATAAACAGCATAACCGTCTACTTAGTTATCCTACATAGTATGAATATGTACCCATACATATTGTCACCCTCCATAGCGACTGATATTGTCCTAGTTGTATACTGGAGGGGACCATTTGTGTAAGTCTGTTGCGTCTTTTGCATTCAATACTACTAGGTCGTCACGTTTTTTTGCTATCTCTGCGAGCAGCCCTGCTTAAGTTATACAGTCTGACAGCCGTAGGTAGGAAGGACCTGCGAAACCTCTCTGTTGCGCACCTAGGATGATGTAGTCTTCTGCTAAATGAGCTCCTCAGTGCGTTCAGTATGTCCTGCATAGGGTGGGACTCGGACTCCAGCAGAGATGACAGCTTAGCCACCATCCTTCTCTCTCCTATCTCCTCCACTGGGTCAAGGCGTTGCCCCAGGACAGATCTAGCTTTCTTGATTAGTTTGTTCAATCTCTTCCTATCGGCTGCTGTAATGCTGTTGCCCCAGCAGACCACTCCAAAAGTGATGGCTGATGCCACCACCGTGTCGTAGAATGTCTTCAGCAGCACCCCTTGTACATCAAAAGACCTGAGCCTCCTCAGTAGGAACAGCCTGCGCTGTCCCTTCTTGTAGAGTGCGTCAGTATTGTGTGACCAGTCCAGTTTATTGTTCAGATGAACACCAAGGTACTTGTAGGATGTCACCATCTCAATGTCAGTTTCCTGTATGTTTACTGGTGCTGTGAGGGGTTGTCCTTGCCTTCGGCAGTCCACCACCAGCTCCTTAGTTTTCCTCGTGTTGATCTGGAGGCAGTTCCGATGGCACCAGTCCACAAAGTCCTGGATAAGTCCTCTGTACTCAGCGTCATCTCCGTTGGAGATGAGGCCAACGATCGCAGAGTCGTCAGAGAACTTCTGTAGATGGCAGTGTGTTGTGTTGTGTGAGAAGTCCGCAGTATAAAGGGTGAATAAGAAGGGAGCCAAAACCGTTCCCTGGGGGGCCCCCGTGCTACCAATGATCATGCCAGACAAACAATCTCGGGTTCTCACAAACTGTAGCCGGTTAGTGAGGTAGTCCAGGATCCATGATGACAGGTGCTGGTCCACCCCTGTGCACAGCAGCTTGTCCTTCAGGATCATCGGTTGGATGGTGTTGAAAGCACTGGAGAAGTCAAAGAACATGATCCTCACCGCATTCCCGGGCTTCTCCAGGTGGGACAGAGAACAGTGAAGGAGGAAGACCACTGCATCCTCCACCCCAATGCCATGCTGGTAGGCGAACTGGAGTGGATCCATCGCTGGTCCCACCAGGGGGCGGAGGTGAGCAAGGAGCAGTCTCTCCAGGGTCTTCATCATGTGAGACGTCAGGGCCACTGGTCTGTAGCTGTTCAGATCTTTGGGGTGGGAAGTCTTTGGTACAGGTACCACACAAGATGTTTTCCACAACTGTGGTACCCTCCCCAGCTTCAGGCTCAGGTTGAAGATGAGCTCCACAATCCCACACAGCTGGTCTGCACAGGACTTGAGGAGCTTCGCGCTGATGCTGTCCGGTCCTGAGGCCTTCCTCACCTTGATCTTCCTCAGCTCCGTCCTCACCTGGGTCTTAGTGAGGGTCAGGTTGGGGGGGTGTTGGTGGAGTGGGGTGTGGACAGCAGGCCTCAATGACCAGGAGGGTGACTGGTCAAACCTATTAAAAAACAGGTTCAGATTGTTGGCCCACTCCCTGCCCCCCGTGGCCTGGGGGGAGGTATTCTGGAGCCCAGAGATGGTTTTAAGGTTTCTCCAGACCCCGCCGATGTTGCTCTGTTGCAGCTTGTCCTCCATCTTCTTCCTGAAGCTGTCCTTGCCTTCTCTGATCTTCCTCCTCAGCTCCCTCTGTACGGACTTCAGCATCTCCCTGTTCCCCGACCTGAAGATCCTCTTCTTCTCTCTCAGAAGTGTTTTTATCTCAGGGTTGATCCAGGGTTTGTTGTTCGAGCAACACCATATGGTCTTGGTGGGTACGGTGTTGTCCACACAGAAGTTGATGTAGTCTGTGATGATGTGAGTTAGGCCATCGATGTCCTCACCATGTGGATCGCAGAGCTGCTCCCAGGCAATGATTTCAAAACAGTCCCTTAGCGCGTCCATTGCCTCCTCAGACCATAACTTCACCGTGGGCATGACCGGAGGTTGTCTGTGTACTAGGGGTTTGTACACCGGCAGAAGATGAACCAAGTTGTGATCCGATCTCCTGAGTGGGAGGAGTGGTGATGAGGTGTACGCCTCCTTAGTGTTTGCGTAGAATAAGTCCAGTGTTTTATTGTCTCTAGTGTGGCATGTGACATACTGGGTGAACGTGGGCAGAATGGGGGACAGTGAAATATGGTTGAAATCGCCTGAGATGAGGAGAAGAGCATCTGGGTGTTCTGTCTGCAGCCTGACAGTTACTGAGTGGATGACGTCACGCGCTGTCCCAGCGTTCGCCGTCGGATTTGCATAAATAATAATGCAGATCACGTGTGAGTATTCCCTCGGGAGATAGGTAGGCCGCATGCTAACAGCTAGCAACTCAATGTCTTTGCTACAGTGCTGTTCCTTAAACGTGTTTTGTCCCGGTCTGCACCAGTTGTTAATGACATACATTATCACTCCTCCGCCCCTTGTCTTCCCACTGTCTGGTGTTCGGTCTGCCCGTATTGCGTGGAAACCCTCCAGTTCGATGTTAGCATCTGTTGCTAGTTCTGTTAGCCACATCTCAGTATACAGCATCAAACTACTCTCCCTGAAGACACTCTCGTAGCGGGAGATAGCCGCTAGCTCATCAGTCTTACTGAGTAGCGATCGAACATTCCCCATAATAACGGATGGGAGGACGGGTCTGTACCTTATATTCCTCACCCGCCGTCTTACTCCAGCTCGACACCCATGCCGTTTCCGTCTTATTTCTCCCGGTATGTCGAGTTTTTGCGTTAGCATCGTGGGCCGGTTAAGTGCTAACAGTACTTGGGTTGTTACTGATATCTGGTGAAAATCTCAGGTCAATGGCTCCATCAGAAATATGTTTAATGAGAAAAATGTTGATGTGTTCAATACTTACTTTCCCCACTGTATGTGTAATGGGCTTATTGTCATAAGTTCTCAGGTCTAATTTCCTTTCATGTACATTTGGTCTGATTTTCAGTCTTTTATAGTCTTTCATGGGCAGAATATTGACTTGGGCACCTGCATCCAGCTTCAGTGGTATGTTTGTGTCATTCAATCCAAGTGTGCAATCCACTCATCAGAAGTGTTTTTTTCTGCCTCCAGCAAATCCACGAAGAGTGTTGTCCTTTCGTCCTCGCTGTCGCTCTTTTTCTGTATCAGCTGCATTTTTTTCTTTGAAAAGTAGCATTTTTCAAAGGGATTCTTTTTCCCTCACTTTTGGCAGTCTTTCCCAAAAGCAGGGTGTTGTGTCTGGAAAACAGGACAGTGCAGGCAGGCATTGTACTGAACCTGAACTTTATTACCGAGTACAGTAATGAGTACACATGTCACAGTTTGTGAGCTAACAAACTAATCCTATGTTATACGCAGGCTATGGCTTATGGAGATGGAGCGCCAAAGAGGACAGCTCCCACCAGCAGCCCTCCTGAACAGGCACGGCGTGCTGACGTCACTCGTGCGTTTGACGTCACGTCCGTGCTGCCCATTGCCACCATGTTAGTATGAGGAATACCGTAGATTTACACACCCCCCCCGAAAAGCTTTAAACATTAGGAACACAAATCATATCAGCTCACATAGCAAATCACAAATCATAGCAGCTTTTTCTAAACCTGAGCCACCGGGTGGACCACTGGTTGATCCTGCACAACTGGGTGGATTATTCTGCCACCGTGAAACAGTCGTGCTCTGCCACACATTAAAACAGAGTCACTGTTGTGGTTTAAGTTCGGGGACTCAGTTGAGCCCGTGGTGGGTGCGCCCCCTGGAGCCACTGGCTGCAGCGAGCCTGGGTCCCATCTTGCCAGAGTCATGGCTCACTAGTCAGTAACGTCACAGCCTGGGTCCCATATCAGCTGAGTCGGCTCCAGCACTGCGTCTTGATCCGAGGCAGCTGCTCTTACTTCTGCAGACAGCGGGTGTGCCATCTCGAACTATCAGCCATCTGGACAGCAGCTGGCTTCTTTCGTGCGGCGATTCTCATTTGCGATGATGGGGCGGTCTGTGGGTCCATGTGGTCGGATCCTTGGACCCGAACCCAATCAAGAAGTGTTCGCAGCAATCGGTTCAGCTGCACTCAGTGCTGCTGTTCTCCCGTCTCTGATGCTGGTTTCTGCTGTTGCAGTGTGCCATCCACGCCAGCAGCAGGACATGCCCTCGGTTGGCGTTGCTCTGCTGGGTCCTGCTGGGCCATGAACTCCCCATCCTGCTGTGCTGCAGCGGCTCCCTGAGGCTGATACTCGGTGAGGATGTGGGATGAGTTCAGCTTCTTCTCTCTGTCACCTGGTACTGGTTGTGGTCATGTTAACGTGTCGCTGTCATCTGCGATGGGACACGCACCAGCTTGTCTTCATTCACCAGGGTTCCCTTTCTCCACAAACTCCCTCTCCTGCAGCTCCACAGCGGCTGCTTGAAGCTCATGCTGGGAGAGTTTCAGAGGCGAGTCCGATCTGTGCTCCCTCTCCATGCTGCATTTTTCAGCTGTACCCACGTTCACAAAATCACACCCTCCCTCCTGTGATGAGGCTGCGGCTTGCAAACACTCGTGCTGTGCGGGGACCGGCTCCGGGTCCGGCATCGCTGTGGACTGGGGCTCTTGTGGCTGCTCCGGTTCTGCTGGGTTCTGTTCGGCGTGCGGTACGAGGCAGGGAGTGGTTGCGTCCACATTTGAGTGCAATGGACCCAGACCGTTGTCGGTCCACACAGGGTCTGTGATGGAGAGCCCAGTTCACAGAACAAATCCCACCCCATAACGTTAACACCCTGGTGTGTCACCTGGAACCAGAATGCTGGGATTGTTCTGTGAACATTACACTGTGAAGGTGATGTTTCTGCTGGTCACAGAGCATCTGTCGTCCGGCAGTTCCACCGCCTCAGGTCGCCAGGGAGTAAGTCTTCTAACTATGGCCTCATTTACCAGTGACTTTGAGGTATCGGTGGCCATCATCATTGATACGCTGACGCCGTCCAGCTTCACTACATACTGTCCATGTCAGATGTGGGGTTAACGGGCTCAGTAACTGGGACAACCGTCTGCACCAGCGGAGATGCTTGTGGGGAGCGCAGGCTGGGGCCCGCTAACTGAGCACTCTCTCTGGTGCCGTGAACAACTTCTCTCACAGTTTCCAACTCGTAGCGTTGTCCACCAGCTTGTTATGCACAATCTCCTCCTCTAAGTGTCCAAATTCACATACACTGGCCAAACTGTGGTGGTCGGCGACAAACTGCTGGACCAACTCACCCGCTTGCTGTCGGCACTGGCTAAATCTGGCTTACTTAGATGCCAAACTCTCCAGCCAGTGTGCCCGACACACACCTCTATTCAGGAAAAGCATTGAGTTTTCCTTCAGGAGGCCAATTTTTCTCCTTGTCGCCATTTGTTATGTCTGGAAAACAGAACAACGGAGGCAGGATTTGTACTAAACCCAAACTTTATTACAGAGTATAATCATGAGAACACATGTCACAATGTGTGAGCTAACAAGCTACTCCTGTTATATGCAGGCTGTGGCTGTACGGAGGTGGAGTGCCAAAGAGGACGGCTCCTGTCAACAGTCCTCCTAAATAGGGTTCTGACCTCACAGGTGCTGACGTCACGTCCGTGCTGCCCATTGCCGCCATGTTAGTATGGGGAATACCTAACACAGGGCACCTTTTTGGTTCATGTCGGTTCCCCCACCTTTCATAGCCTTTTTTTCTCCGTCTCCATCTTTGGTGTCTTTTTATTTGCTTTCACCCTTTTGCCTTCATGCTGCACTGCATCAACTTTTGTACTTTCATCTTCATTAGAAAGAAAGTCTTTATCTGCGCTCTCATGCTTTCAGCTGCTTAACAGATTTCTACTGCTTTTTTCAATGTTAGGTAAGTCTCTTTTATTAAATACATCCTCATTCGTTTGTTTTGGATCCCAATCACAATCTGGCCTTTTTATCATTGAATCACACAAAGTCCCAAAGTTGCAAGTCTGTGATTTTAGCTTTAAGTCAGTCACATACTGTTCTACTGACTCTGACTCTTTCTGCATTCTGTTTTTGAAGATGTACCTTTCATACATTTGATTCTTTCTCTGTGAGCAGTATTGTTCAAACTTGTGTGTAACTGCGTCATATTTGTCTTTTTCTTCACCCGTGAAGACTAATGTATTATAAACGTCCAGCGCACTGCGGCCTGCTACTGTTAGCAACAGTGCTATCCTTCACTTCTCGCCCCCATCAAGCCCAATAGCAAGCATATATAGTTCAAAGCTTTGCTTGAAAATTTTCCAATTCTCATTAACGTTCCTGTCAGCTTCATTTCTTCTTGTGGACGGACGGAATTCATTTCTCACTTTGTTCCTCCTGGTACCATGTATTGTTCTTGTTATTTGTAATTGAGTGAGGGAACACACACACACACACACACACACACCAAGAGCTCTTCAACAGGCGGCCATCTTTATTATACACTGCCACTGCAGTACCCATAATGCATTCTGCCATATACTGTACATATATACAGCACTTTACTACCACCCTCTGGTGTAATCCGGTACTGCTGTGTCTTTCTCTTCAGTATATACAGCATTTTTTATCATCAGTACAAACACTGCACAATGTTTTCCTTCAGTCTGAGCTTGAAGAGAGACCCTCCCCCCTGGGTCTCTCTGATCACATCACCATCCTGTTAAGGCCTACATATAGACCCAGAGTGAAAGCCATCAGATCAACAAAAAAGCAGGTACATGTGTGGCCAGAGGGGGCCTCTGATGCTCTTAATGACTGCTTCAGCACTACAGATGGACACTTTCAAGCATACAGCCACTCACAATGGACACACAAACTTAGAGGAGTACACTGAGGTTGTTGTAGCATACATAGCTAAATGCATTGATGATGTCACTCACTACAAGACCATCACTGTTCGTGCTAACCAGAAGCCATGGATGACAGCAGAGGTCCACAGACTCCTTTGGGCTCAGGGCACAGTCTTCAGGGCCGGCGGCACTGCAGGACTAACAACAGCTAGGGCCAACCTGTCCTGTGGCATCAAGGAGGCAAAACGACAGTACAGCAAGAAAATATCCGGACACTTCAGCAACACCAGAGATGCACATTCTCTCTGGTGTGGCATGTAGACCCTCACCAACTACAAACCTCCACTTCAGACCTATGTGAGTGACATCACACTGCTCAACAACCTAAATGACTTCTTTGGCCAATTTGAAGCACAAAACAGCACATCAGCACATAAAACCACTCCTCCCGAGACGAGCAGGCCATGAGTCTGGATCCGGCTAGCGTGAAGAGGACCCTCTACTGGATCAACCCACGCAAGGCAGCTGGACCAGACAACATACCTGGTCGCGTCCTGAAGGACTGTGCTGAGGAGCTCAAGAATGTCCTGGCCGACATCTTCAACATCTCCCTGAGTCAAGCTGTTGTCCCCACATGTTTCAAAAGTGCCACCATAATACCAGTCCCAAAGAAGCTTGTCTCATCCAGCTCCAATGATTACCGTCCCGTAGCACTGACCCCCATTATAATGAAGTGCTTCGAGTGGCTGGTCATGCAGAACATCCTCCCTCCCTCACACAACCCATCCCAGTTTGCATACAGGTCAAACAGATCCACAGAAGATGCCATCCCTGCTGCTCTCCATCCAGCCCTCACCCATCTGGACTCAAAGAACTCCTACGTGCGAATGCTGTTCTTGGACTTAAGTTCAGCATTCAACACAGCCATCTCCCAGCACAAGATACAAAAACTCAGACACTTGGGACTCAAAACCTCTCTCTGTAACTGGATGCTGGACTTTCTCACAAGGAGGCCACAGAACGTGTGGGTTGGCAGCAACATCTCCAAGACCATCACACTTCACCCTGCTGACCCATGCCTGCTTACCAGCCTACAACACCAACCACATCATCAAGTTTGCGGATGACACAACAGTGGTGGGCCTTATCACCAACAACAAGGAGGCCAACTATAGAAATGAGGTGAGTCAACTGGTCCAGTGGTGCAAAGACAATAACCTCTTCCTGAATGTGGGAAAAACCAAGGAGATTGTGGTTGACTGTTCAGGACGGGTCACACATAGCACCACCCTTGATCATTGATGGAGCAGCTGAGGAGAGGGTGAGCAGCACCACGTTCCTGGGGGTGCACATCTCTGAGGACCTGTCCTGGTCCAACAACACCACATCACTGGCCAAGAAGGCTCAAACTTGCCTCCATTTCCTCTGCAAACTGAGGATAGCACAAGTCCCACCCCCCATCATGTGTTCTTTCTACCGGGGCACCACTGAGAGCATCTTCACCAGCTGCATCACGGTGTGGTATGGAAGCTGCACCACTTCCTGCCAGAAGACACTACAACACACAGTGAAAGCAGCCAGCAAGATTATCTGTGCCCCCGCCCCCGCCCAGATATCTACCTCATCCGCTTCACCCGCAGAGCCATCAACATTGCAGGCAACACCTCCCACCCCTCACACTCCCTCTTCAGCCCCCTGCCCTTGGGGAAAAGGTACCGGAGCCTCTGGGCCCACTCCACAAGGCTGCTAAACAGCTTTGTTCATCAGGCCATCAGGACCCTGAACTCTGTGCACCCCCCCACCCGGATGGCAACACAATCACCCACACAATAACTACCTCAACTGCTGGCACAGAAAGACTGGCACACCAACAGTAATACATTTGCTGTTGTATGTTTCTGCACTTTAACCGCAACCATATGCACAAATGCCATACCTGCTGCTGTCTGTCTGTCATTGCTATACTGATCATGTGCAGTCCTATCAGTTACTGTCTGCACCTACACTACCGCATTGAACTGCAACTATGGCTATTACATTTCTAGTTGTCTGTATATAGAATTGCTGGGTTTTATCATCGTTAATCGTTTATCTCTGTTTGCACTATGGGAGGTCTGGGTCTGTCTTGTCACCATTTGCACCACAGGTTGCATTACTGTACATAGACTGCTGCTGTTGCTTTCTTTTTTTCCAGCCTTATTCCTTTTTCTTTTTATATTATGCACTAGGGCTGGGAATGATCCCTAATGTCCAGAATCGATTCAATTCCGATTTGATCCGATCTGATCCCGATTCGATCAGGGAAATTACCATTTTAATAGCCATTTTACTTGCCAGGAAAAAAAATCTTCCAGGATCTAATACTGCAATACTCTGACTTTGTTAATACATAAATTATCACATAAAGAACTGACCCAAAATCGGTTACAATAATGCACTTTTTATGATTTAACTTATGATTTCACAAAGTGCTCACAAGTGCTTTCTTTAGTGCAAAGGGTGTGTAGAGTCGAGTTAACAACCCAGAGTCAGGAAACAAGTTCAATGCATGAAGCATGTAGACATGATCTCACTGGATTTCAGTCCCTCCAGGATTTCACCAGCTGTTTTTGTGATTATTGTGGCCCAAAAAGCCTGAATTTGTGGAGCGTTTCCCAAAAGTTGTCACATTTTTAGAGGTTTTTTGTACTGAAAGTTGTGTGAGAAAGTCCAGATTTTGAAGTAGCTGCTTTCTCCATAGTTTACAGTGATGCTATTCTATGTAACACCACAAGAAAAGCACAGGATTGCTAAAAAATCTCCTGTTAAACAAAGATTTATGTAGAATTAAACATTTAGTAAAGTTGTCAAAAAAATGGCCAACACTGTATTCTTGCTAAGAACTTAAACTAAAAAAAGAAATAAAAGAATTAGCCATCACAGCAATTAAATTGCATTGAATGCATGTTTGAGTCTGGAGAAAATTCTGGCAGCACCTTCTTGAATCTTGAATTTGAAAACTAAGACCCCTGAAAAAATTGCTATTCCAAAAATTGCATCCCTGGTCCTCCACTGACAACCTCTGGATCTTGGAGTGGAAACCCAGTCTTCACACATCTGAAGGGAGATGAAAAGGAGAATAGATTTCAAAGTAAAATGAATCATATTTTTAAATTCCCACACCCCAGTAGGGTTTAATAATTTAGTTTATTTCATTCTCCTCATGGATCGTCACCTTATCATGGTGGAGGGTTTGCGTGCCCTAGTGATCCCAGGAGCTATGTTATCCGGGGCAATTTGCCTCTGGTAGGGTCACCCAAGAAAAACTGGTCCTGGGTGAAGGGCCAGACTAAGAATGATCCAACAGACTCTCATGATAAATACTAGAACAAGGATTCAGGGTACCCCGCCCGGTATGGGGTTACCGGGGCCCCACCCTGGAGCCAGGCCTGGGGAGGGGCTCGATGGCTAGTGTCTGATGGCCAGGTTTCCACCCATGGGACCCAGCCAGGCTCAGCCCGAAGGAGTTACATGGGTCTGCCCTCCAGTGGTCTCACCACCTGCAGGAGGGATCGTGGGGGTCCGGTGCTATGTGGATCAGGTGGCAGTCAAAGGCAGAGACCTTGGCGGTCTGATCCCAAGCTTCCTAAACTGGCTTTTGGGACATGGAATGTCACCTCTCTGGTGGGGGAGGAGCCTGAGCTGGTGCATGAGGTCGAGAGATACCGGCTAGATATAGTCGGCCTCACCTCAACACACAGCTCTGGTTCCAGAACCAGTCTCCTGTTTCTATTTCAATTCCTATTCTTGTATCCCCCCACCTTGCTGCCTCTATATTGGAGTTTTCCCCGGTGGACGAAAGGGTTGTTTCCCTGCGCCTTTGCGTTGGGAAACTGGTCCTGACCATCATCTGTGCCTATGCACCAAATGATGGTTCAGAGTACCCACCCTTTTTGCAGTCTTTGACTAGGGTGCTGGAGATTGCTCCTCTTGGAGAGACCATTGTCCTACTGGGGGACTTAAGTGCGCACGTGGGCAACGACAGTGAAACCTGGAAGGGGGTGATTGGGAGGAATGGCCTCCCCAATCTAAACCCGAGTGGTGTTCAGTTATTGGACTTCTGGGCTAACCACAGTTTGTCCATAATGAACACCATGTTCAAGCATAAGGGTGTCCAGATGTGCACTTGGCACCAGGACACCCTAGGTCACAGGTCGATGATCGATTTTGTTATCATGTCATCAGACCTGCGACCTTATGTCTTGGACACTCGGGTAAAGAGAGGTGCAGAGCTGTCAACTGATCACCACCTGGTGGTGAGTTGGATCGGATGGCAGGGGAGGATGCCATTCAGACCTGGTAGACCCAAACATATAGTGAGGGTGTGCTGGGAACGTCTGGCTGAGGCCGCTGTCCAGGAGGTCTTCAACTCCCACCTCCGGAAGAACTTCAACCACATTCCAAGGGAGTCTGGAGACATAGAGTCTGAATAGGCCATGTTCTCCACCTCCATTGTTGAAGCGGTGGCCCAAAGCTGCGGCCACAAGGTCATCGGGGCATCTCATGGTGGCAACCCCCGAACCAAGTGGTGGACACCAGTGGTGAGGGGGGCCATTAAGCTGAAGAAGGAGTCTTATCAAGCTTGGTTGGCTTGTGGGACTCCCGAAGCAGCGGAGGTGTACTGGCAGGCCAAGCGGAGTGCAGCTCGGGTGGTTGCTGAAGCAAAAAATTTGGATATGGAGGAGTTCGGTGAGGCCATGGAACAAGACTTTCAGTCGGCCTCGAAGAGATTCTGGCAAACTGTCCGGCAGCTCAGGAGGCGGAAGCAGCTCCCTGTCCACTGCTGTGTATGGTGCGGATGGGGCACTGCTGACTTCGACTGGGGATATCATCGGACAGTGTAAGGAATACTTCGAGGATCTCCTCAATCCCACTGATACGCCTTCCACAGAGGAAGCAGGGCTTGTAGACGAGGGAGACGACTCACCTATCACAGGGGCTGAGGTCGCCAAGGTGGTTAAAAATCTCTTTGGTGGCTGGGCCCCGGGGGTGGACGAGATTCGCCCTGAGTACCTCAAAGCCCAGTATGTTGTAGGGCTGTCATAGTTGACACGCCTCTGCAACATTGCGTGGAGGTTGGAGGCAGTTCCTTTGGCATGGCAAACAGGGGTGGTGGTTCCTCTCTTCAAAAAAGGGGACCGGAGGGTGTGCTCCAACTTTAGAGGGATCACACTCCTCAGCCTCCCTGGGAAGGTCTATGCCAAGGTACTGGAGAGGAGAATCCAGCCGCTGGTTTAACCTCGGGTTCAGGAGGAGCAATGTGGTTTTCGTCCTGGCCGTGGCACATCGGACCAGCTCTTTACCCTCTCAAGAATCCTCGAGGGTTCGTGGGAGTTTGCCCATCCAGTTTACATGTGTTTTGTGGACTTGGAGAAGGCGTTCGACCGTGTCCCTCGTGGTTTTTTGTGGGGGGTGCTTTGGGAGTGTGGTGTATCAGGCTTGTTGTTACAAGCTATTCAGTCTCTGTACAACCATTGTCAGAGTTTGGTTCATATTGCCAACACTCGGTCGGACTCATTCCCAGTGAGAGTTGGACTCCACCAGGGCTGCCCTTTGTCACCGATCCTGTTCATAATTTTTATGGACAGGATTTCTAGGTGCAGCCAGGGAACAGAAGGTGTCATGCTTGGTGACCACAGGATCTCATCTCTGTTGTTTGCAGATGATGTTGTCCTGCTGGCTTCATCCAGCAATGACCTACGGGTCTTACTGGGACGGTTTGCCACTGAGTATGAAGCGGCTGGGATGAGAATCAGTACCTCCAAGTCCGAGTTCATGGTCCTCAACCAGAGAAAGGTGGATTGTCCTCTCTGGGTTGGGGACAGGCTCCTGCCCAAAGTGGAGGAGTTTAAGTATCTTGGGGTCTTATTCACAAGTAAGGGGAGAATGGAGCGAGAGATTGACAGACGGATCGGAGCAGCATCTGCAGTGATGCAGACGTTGTACCGGTCTGTTGTGGTGAAGAGGGAGCTGAGCTCTAAGGCAAAGCTGTTGATTTACCAGTCAATCTATGTTCCTACCCTCACCTATGGTCACGAGCTTTGGGTAATGACCGAAAGAACGAGATTGCGGATACACGCGGCTGAAATGAGCTTTCTTCGTAGGATTTCTGGACTCACCCTCAGAGATAGGGTGAGGAGCTCAGTCATCCGGGAGAGGCTCAGAGTAGAACCGCTGCTCCTCCACATTGAAAGGAGCCAGTTGAGGTGGTATGGGCATCTGATTAGGATGTCTCCTGGACGCCTCCCACTTGAGGTGTTTCAGGCATGTCCCACTGGGAGGAGACCCTGGGGCAGACCCAGGACTGGGTGGAGAGACTATGTCTCCCATCTGGTCAGGGAACACATTGGTATCCTCTCTGAAGAGCTGGAGCAGGTGGCTAGGGAGAGGGAAGTCTGGGCTTCTCTGGTTGAACTGCTGCCTCCGCAACCCGGACCTCTGGAAAAGCGGTAGAAGATGGATGGCATTCAGAGGTGGGCTTGCTGGTGTTTTTTGGATCATTGTCCTGCTGCAGAACCCAAGTGCGCTTCAGCTTGAGGTCACAAACAGATGGCCGGACATTCTCCTTCAGGATTTTTTGGTAGACAGCAGAATTCATGGTTCCATTTACCACAGCAAGTCTTCCAGGTCCTGAAGCAGCAAAACAGCCCCAGACCATCCCACGACCACCATCATATTTTACTGTTGGTATGATGTTCCTTTTCTGAATTGCTGTGTTACTTTTACGCCAGATGTAATGGGACACACACCTTCCAAAAAGTTCAACTTTTGTCTCGTCAGTCCACAGAGTATTTTCTCAAAAGTCTCAGCTCAGCAGTGGTTTTCGTCTTGGAACTCGCCCTTTTTGCCCATTCTCTTTCTTGTGGGAAAGTCATGAACACTGACCTTAACTGAGGCAAGTGAGATCAGTTGAGTCAGTTCTTTGGATGTTGTTGTGGGGTCTTTTGTGACCTCTTGGATGAGTCGTTGGTGTGCTTTTGGAGTAATTTTGGTTGGCAGCCACTCCTGGGAAGGTTCACCATTGTTCCATGTTTTCGCCATTTGTAGATAATGGCTCTCACTGTGGTCTGCTGGAGTCCCAAAGCTTTAGAAATGCCTTTATAACCTTTTCCAGACTGATAGATCTCAGTCTGATCTCACTCTGAATCTCTTTGGATTGCAACATTATGTCTAGCTTTTGAGGATCTTTTGATCTACTTCACTTTTTCAGGCAGGTCCTATTGAACTGATTTCTTGATTGAGAACAGGTGTGGCAGTAATTGAGCCTGGGTGTGGCTAGAGAAATTGAACTGAGCTTTCCAAAGATGTGATAAACCACAGTTAATTTATGTTTTAACGGGAGGCAATCACTTTTTCAAACAGGGCCATGTAGGGTTGGGGTTTTTTTTACCCTTAATGATAAACACCTTCATTTAAAAACTGCATTTTGTGTTTACTTGTGTTTTCTTTGTTTAATATTTAAATTTGTTTGATGATCTGAAACATTTAAGTGTCACAAACATACAAAAAAAGGTCAGGTGACTGATTGGGCCATTCTCGCAGCTTTATTTTCCTTCTCTGGAGCCAGTTGAGAGTTTCCTTGGCTGTGTGTTTGGGATCATTGTCTTGCTGAAATGTCCACCCTCATTTCATCTTCAGTATCTTGGCAGATGGCAAGAAGGTTCTTATCAAGGATGTCTCAGTATATCCATTTATCTTTCCTTCAGTGACATGAAGTCTGCCTGTACCATGTGCTGAAAAACACCCCCACACCATGATGGGATGTGCAAGTGTCATTTCTCCTCCAAACATGTTGTGGCATCTAAAAAGTTCAATTTTGGTCTCATCTGACCAGACTGTATTCTCCCAGTATTTTACTGGTTTGTCCAAAGGTTTAAAACTTGTTTTAAACTTGTTTAAAACTTTAAACGAGCTTCAACATACTTTTTCTTCAGCAATGGAGTCTTGCGAGGTGAGTGGGCATAGAGCCCATGTCGGTTGAGGGCATTACTTATTGTTTTCTTTGAAACAGCAGTACCTGCTAACTCCAGGTCTTTCTGGAGCTCTCCATGAGCGAGCTTTGGCTCTTGGATAACTCCTCTGATTATTCTTTTGACTTTTCTGTCAGAAATGTTGTGAGGAGCTCCTGGTCGTGGCTGGTTTATGGTAAAATGATGTTCTTTCCACTTCCAAATGATGGCTTCAACAGTGCTCACTGGAACATTCAGCAGTTTAGAAATGCACCTGTAACTAGTGCCATCATTGTGTTTTGCAACAATAAGGTTGCAAAGGGCTAAAGAGAGTTCTTTGCTCCTACCCATCATGAGTTCTTTATGGTGTGACAATCTGATATTCACAGACCTTTTTAAAGGCTATCAGTCAGGACTTAACCAGCTGAAATTAATTTGCACTGATTGGGGATGGGATGGCTTCCTTAACTCTGATGGATTTCAGCTGGTTTCTTGGCTTTCTGTGCCTTTTTGCACCTCTTTCTCTTCATGCGTTCAGTATTTATTCCCTGTGTCATTCCACTTTATTAAATATAACTTGTTTTGTGAACACAGTTGTCTTGATTTCTTTGTATGTATGGATTACTTGGGTTGTTACTGATATCTGGTGAAAATGTTTGGTCAGTGTCTCCATCAGAAATATGTTTAATGAGAAATATGTTGACGTCTTCAATACTTATTTTCCCCGCTGTATATAGCGGTAATTCAAAACACAGTTGTCTCATATTACTGGTCCCAAAGCAGGGAAATGGAGAGGCTTGTGTCAGGAAGGGCATCCGGCACAAAATCTTTGAAATGTCATCATTACAAGTGAGGTTTCCATATCGAAACGGTCTCGAGGTCCAGGTTATTCATGACCGCAGCTGGTGCTGTTGACTGACAGAGTGCTGGTGCAAATTGGACTACTGTTGGATCATGGAGGAGGAGAGGAGAAGGTGTGTAAGGAGGCAGAGAGAGAAAAGGAAAGTTAGAAGTGTGGAGGTGAGAGTAGGGACTTTAAAAATAGGGACTATGACTGTTAAAGGCAGAGAGTTGGCGGATATGATGGAGAGAAGGAAGGTAGATATACTGTGTGTTGAAGAAACCAGACAGAAATCTGAGCAGACAAATCTCTACTGTAAGAATGGCAGCAGCTTCCTGCTTGTGTCTGCATCGTTCCCGTGAGTCTGTCAACAGTAAATGAGGCATGCCTCTGTCTGTCCATCTAGATGGAAGCAGCTGTTCACAGCCCATCTCAGTGCAGCCTGCTCAGTTTCTGCAGTGCCTGGACGTCCTTACCTCAGGGCTACCTCTGGGTGAGTACATGCTTAAAGGCATTAAAGTTTCAGCAGCACCAAAGCAGAGACTGGTGTGCATGCATGGGTAGGGATGGAGGTCACCAGGGTCTGAGGTTTGTGTTCCAACATCTCAGCAAACACCCTTGCATCTAGGACTTCTGGCTCTACAGTACATTACAGTCAGTGGATCAAAACTCACTGGTACATTTCAAAAATGCAATGTGACCTTGAATCATTTTATTATTTACAAGGATGGGCTTGTCAAAATAGTTTTGTGGTGATAAACCAAGACAATACGATCCTAAACAGAATATTAGGGTCACATTAAGAATGAAAAAAGGTTTTGCGTTTTGAGAATAAAGTCAAAAGAAACTACTTTTTACTTTACTTTTTTTTTACTTTTTTCTGAAAATTTTGACATTTTTCTCATAATTTTGACTTTTTTCTCCAAATTTGGACATTTATCTCAGAATACTATTTTTGTCTTTTTTCCTCAGAATTTTGACTTTTTTCTTAAAATTTTGACTTTTTTTTAAATTTTGATTTTAAATTTTCTCAAAATTTTAACTTTTTTCTCAAAATACTATTTCAATTTTTTTTTCATTTTTACTTTTTTATGAAAATTTTGATTTTTTTCTTATAATTTCAACTTTTTTCTCCAAATTTTGACATTTATCTCAGAATACTATTTTTGACTTTTTTCTCAAAATTTTAATTTTTTTCTCAAACTTTCAAGTTTTTTTCCTTGAAATTTCAACATTTTCTCCAAATACTACTTTAAGAGGTTTTTTCACTCAAAATTTTACCTTTTTTTTTTAAATTTCCACTTTGTCAAAATGCTAAACTTTTTTTAATGTGACCCTAATACCCCTTCATACAATCCAGCGTTGAAGAAGGCAGTCCACACAAAGCTTGAAGACAACGCTGACTAGCCCAACTTTACTGCTTTATTTTGGACATATCAACAAAACTTGCCATAGTTTCATCCTGGTGGGCTGATGAAGACTGAAATATGACTGTATTTTGTTGGAAAGTTAAAATTCCAAAGTAGTCAGCTTTGTCTCAGACCTCTGTGCGTGTTACCTTCTTTCCTGATGTAGCTGAGACGTGTTTTTTATTCTCATTGTGTCCAGGTTGCCGGTGGAGGAAGTCAGTCCGGCTATGGCCAAGTGCAGATCTTCTCGCTGAACAGAGTTACCCCTCGCTTGGTCAAGACGGTGCCGCTGACGGCCCCGGTCCTGTGTATGGAGCACGTTAAGGAACCGTGTGTCAGTGCTGAGGATGAGGAGTCTGAGAAGGCCCAGGGTGCAGCCAAAGCAGGAAACATCATCTGTGTGGGTCTGCATGACGGCAGGTCAGTCTGATTTACTAGCAGTTATCTAGAGACTTTTTTAAATTTTATTTTTATTTAACCAGGAGAGACTTGTTGAGATTAAAAATCTCTTTTTCAAGCGTGTCCTGGCCAAGACAGGCAGCAGCACAGTTTCAAACACAAACAATAAAAACCAAGCTTTCCTTCATACACAGACATTAAAACATAATACATACATAATACACAATCATCTAACAACTAATAATAAATTACAGTAGAATCACTAAAATTGGAATACAGTAATTTTATGCAAAGTATCTACAGCCAGATGCTTGTGAATCCAAATTATCCACCCACCCATCTTCCACAGCTTAATCCTTTTTGAGTCACGGGGGCTGGAGCCTATCCCAGCATCTTTGGGCCAGAAGCAGGGTCCACCCTGGACAGATCGCCAGTCCATCACAGCTCCCCAAATTATTTAAAAATACTTTTTATTAGCAGTCATAGTGAATGTGTTATTTATTTAACTCTTGAATGATGGGAAGAAGAAAGTATGGCTCATGATCCAAACCACACCACATCTTCTGTAAAACATGGTGTAGGCAGTGTAATGAATGGGCATGCATGGCTTCCAACAACACTGGGTCACTGGTGGTTATTGATGGTGTGACAGAAGACACACCCAAGTGTGAAGTGCCCAACACAGAAGTTCTGTCCCGCGCCGGCCTTCCCTCCATGTTCACTCTACTCAGGCAGCGCAGGCTCCGCTGGCTAGGCCACGTTCACCGTATGGAGGATGGCAGAATCCCCAAAGACGTCCTCTACGGAGAACTGGCAACTGGCAGGAGAGACGTTGGCCGCCCACAGCTGCGCTTTAGAGACGTCTGCAAGAGAGACATGAAGGCCCTGGATATCAACACAGAGCGCTGGGAGGACCTTGCAACGGACCGCGATCAATTTCTTCCTATTTCTATTTACTATCTGGCTCTCTTGCTAATCTTTCTGTTTCGGTGACACCTTGATCCATCACAGACACGTAGATCGCCCAAATGTCTCCTGAGCCAGCGAACAGATCCACTGTTTCTTGTAGGAGGCAGTACAATAGGGACCAACTGTTAGCACTTAACCGGCCCACGATGCTAACGCAAAAACTCAACATACCGGGAGAAATAAGACGGAAACGGCATGGATGTCGTGCTGGAATAAGACGGCGGGCGAGGAATATAAGGTACAGACCCGCCCTCCCATCCGTTATTTTGGGGAATGTACGATCGCTACTCAGAAAAACAGATGAGCTAGCGGCTATCTCCCGCTACAAGAGCATATACAGAGAGTGTAGCCTGATGCTATTCACGGAGACGTGGCTAACAGAACTAGCAGCAGATGCTAACATTGAACCGGAGGGTTTCCACGCAATACGGGCAGACCGAACACCAGACAGTGGGAAGGCAAGGGGCGGAGGAGTGATGATGTATGTCAATAACAACTGGTGCAGACC
This sequence comes from Pholidichthys leucotaenia, assembly GCA_020510985.1. Taxonomy (NCBI): domain Eukaryota; kingdom Metazoa; phylum Chordata; class Actinopteri; order Cichliformes; family Pholidichthyidae; genus Pholidichthys; species Pholidichthys leucotaenia. The sequence goes on from CM035843.1 coordinate 422,368,384, forward strand.
GGGGCATATCACGGTTAAACAACAACACTGCAACAAAGACATGGAGTTGCTAGCTGTTAGCATGCGGCCTACATATCTCCCGAGGGAATACTCACACGTGATCTGCATTGTTATTTATGCAAATCTGACGGCGACCGCTGGGACAGCGCGTGACGTCATCCACTCAGTAACTGGCAGGCTGCAGACAGAACACCCAGATGCTCTTCTCCTCATCTCAGGCGATTTCAACCATATTTCACTGTCCCCCATTCTGCCCACATTCACCCAGTATGTCACATGCCACACTAGAGACAATAAAACACTGGACTTATTCTACGCAAACACTAAGGAGGCGTACACCTCATCACCACTCCCCCCACTCGGGAGATCGGATCACAACTTGGTTCATCTCCTGCCGGTGTACAAACCCCTAGTACACAGACAACCTCCGGTCATGTCCACAGTGAAGTTATGGTCTGAGGAGGCAATGGACGCTCTAAAGGACTGTTTTGAAACCACTGCCTGGGAGCAGCTCTGCGATCCACATGGTGAGGACATCGATGGCCTCACTCACGCCATCACGGACTACATCAGCTTCTGTGTGGACAACACCGTACCCATCAAGACCATACGGTGCTGCTCGAACAACAAACCCTGAATCAACCCTGAGATAAAAACACTTCTGAGAGAGAAGAAGAGGATCTTCAGGTCGGGGAACAGGGAGATGCTGAAGTCCATACAGAGGGAGCTGAGGAGGAAGATCAGAGAAGGCAAGGACAGCTTCAGGAAGAAGATGGAGGACAAGCTGCAGCAGAGCGACATCAGTGGGGTCTGGAGAAACCTTAAAACCATCTCTGGGCTCCAGAATACCTCCCCCCCAGGCCATGGGGGGCAGGGAGTGGGCCAACAATCTGAACCCATTTTTTAATAGGTTTGACCAACCGCTCTCCCCCCGACTGCACAACAACCACTGCTGCCTCTAAAGACATCGAGTCCTGCTGCCCACTCCCCACTCCACCAACACCCCCCCACTCCCAACACACAGCCCCCCAACCTGACCCTCACTAAGACCCAGGTGAGGACGGAGCTGAGGAAGATCAAGGCGAGGAAGGCATCGGGACCGGACGGCATCAGCGCAAAGCTCCTCAAGTCCTGTGCAGACCAGCTGTGTGGGATTGTGGAGCTCATCTTCAACCTGAGCCTGAAGCTGGGGAGGGTACCACAGTTGTGGAAAACATCTTGTGTGGTACCTGTACCAAAGACTTCCCACCCCAAAGACCTGAACAGCTACAGAACAGTGGCCCTGATGTCCCACATGATGAAGACCCTGGAGAGACTGTTCCTTGCTCACCTCCGCGCCCTGGTTGGACCAGCAATGGATCCACTCCAGTTCGCCTACCAGCATGGCATTGGGGTGGAGGATGCAGTGATCTTCCTCCTTCACCGTTCTCTGTCCCACCTGGAGAAGCGCAGGAACGCAGTGAGGATCATGTTTTTTGACTTCTCCATTGCTTTCAACACCATCCAACCGATGATCCTGAAGGACAAGCTGCTGTGCGCAGGGGTGGACCAGCACCTGTCATCATGGATCCTGGACTACCTCACTAACCGACCACAGTTTGTGAGAACCCGGGACTGTGTGTCCAACACGATCATCGGTAGCACGGGGGCCCCCCAGGGAACGGTTTTGGCTCCCTTCCTGTTCACCCTTTATACTGCGGACTTCTCACACAACACAACACAACACACTGCCATCTACAGAAGTTCTCTGATGACTCTGCGATCGTCGGCCTCATCTCCAATGGAGATGAAGCTGAGTACAGAGGACTTATCCAGGACTTCGTGGACTGGTGCCATCGGAACTGCCTCCAGATCAACGGGAGGAAAACTAAGGAGCTGGTGGTGGACTGCCGCAGTCAAGGACAACCCCTCACAGCACCAGTAAACATACAGGGAACAGACATTGAGATGGTGACATCTTACAAGTACCTGGGTGTTCATCTGAACAATAAACTAGACTGGTCACACAATACCGACGCACTCTACAAGAAGGGACAGCGCAGGCTGTTCCTACTGAGGAGACTCATGTCTTTTGGTGTACAAGGGGCACTGCTGAAGACATTCTACGACACGGTGTGGCATCAGCCATCACTTTTGGAATGGTCTGCTGGGGCAGTGGCATTACAGCAGCCGATAGGAAGAGACTGAACAAACTGATCAAGAAAGCTAGCTCTGTCCTGGGGCAGCGCCTTGACCCAGTGGAGGAGATAGGAGAGAGAAGGATGGTGGCTAAACTGTCATCTCTGCTGGAGTCTGAGTCCCACCCTATGCAGGACATACTGAATGGACTGAGGAGCTCATTTAGCAGCAGACTACATAATCCTAGGTGCGCAACCAAGAGGTTTCGCAGGTCCTTCCTACCTACGGCTGTCAGACTGTATAACCTAAGCAGGGCTGCTCGCAGAGATAGCAAAAAAACGTGACGACCTAATAGTATTGAATGCAAAAGACGCAACAGACTTACACAATGGTCCCCTCCAGTATACAACTAGGACAATATCAGTCGCTACGGAGGGTGACAATATGTATGGGTACGTATTCATACTATGTAGGATAACTAAGTAGACGGTTATGCTGTTTATTCCATCTAGCTACAATGCTCCGCACTGTGTTTATATATTTATATATGTACATATGTATATTCGCTGCTCTTGTTTTTCTTGTCTTCTTGATTGTTGCTCTGAATGTTGCTATCCCTGTGCTGGTGCAATCCTGGAATTCCCCCATTGTGGGACTAATAAAGGCTTATCTTATCTTATCTTAGATTTCTCTCAAACCTTTGAAGAATGTTTTCATGTCCTTCCTGTCTGCTGCAGTTTGAAGTTTCTCTGCTTTTTCATCCCACCAGTTGGACTTCATCTCTCTGGTGTACTTCTGTAGCTCACTCTGAGCCTTTGAGTATTTCTTCTTCTTCGACCTTGTGTTACACTGTAGGTTTTCCTGCTTAGCTGTATTCCTCGCTTCTAGTTGTTTCTTCAGGTGTTCATCATGCTCATCAAACCAATCTTGATGTTTCCTCTCAGGGTAGCCTAATACATCACTCGCAGTCTGATACACCATATCCTTCAGTGTTGCCCATTTCTCTTCTATGTCATTCTCTGAGTTGTTGCTGTCCCAGTCTTTCAAGTTTTCATCCATTTCCTGTGTAAGTTCTTCCTGCTTCTTTTGGCCTTCCAGTGCACTAGTGTTTAGCTTACGTGGTCGCTTCGCACCCGTCCTGCAGTGCTGTTTTCGTCTCCAAATCCTTAATCTAGATCTCAGCATAACATGATCAGTACCACAGTCCGCGCCTCTCATTGCTCTGGTGTCCTATACATCCCTTCTGTCTCTCTGCCTGACTATGATGTAGTCTAATAAGTGCCAGTGCTTGGATCTTGGGTGCATCCATGTCTTCTTGTGTGTGTCCTTGTGCTTAAATAGAGTGTTGGTTATCACAAGGTTGTACTCTGAACATAGTGCAAGTAGAAGTTCTCCATTAGCATTGCACTTGCCTACTCCATGACTGCCTAGCACTCCTTTCCATTTCTCGGTGTCCGAACCAACTCTGGCATTAAAATCTCCAACGAGTATCAGCCTGTCATCAATTGGTACACGCCTGATAGTCTCACGTAAATCACTGTAGAACTCTTCCTTCACCTCCTCTGTGTTGGTCATTGTTGGGGCATATACGCTGATGAGTGTGGCATACATCTTCTGCTGTAGTGGGAGTCTCATAGTCATTATCCTGTCGTTGATTGGCACCGGTTCCTCATCAAGCATTGCTGCTATCTCCTTTCTAACTGCAAAGCCCACTCCTGCTTCTCTCCTTTCTTGAGTTGATCTCCCACTCCAAAAGAAGATGTACCCATGGTCTTCCAAGCTGTCATATCCAGGCAATCTTGTTTCACTAACTGCAGCTATGTCTACATTGTACCTGTTCATTTCCAGGGCCACAAGCGCGGTCTGTCTTTCTGGGCGCTGTGATGTTGTTCTGTCCAAAAGAGTACGTACATTCCATTCTGCTATACACAAGGTTGCTTTTTTCCTCTTCTTTTGTCTTCCTGCTCCTAGCTTACTTTCACTGCCTGTTGGAGTGTGAACAGATTAGCGCGGACCTTGTAAGCCCGGGCGACGTCCAAGCCGGTATGAGTTGCTTTCTGATTGACCATTTCATGAAACTGCTTGCAAAGTATTTGAGTACTGCTAGCTTTTGCTGGACTAGCAGCACATTCTTGGCAGATAAAGGTATTATCAGTGGCAAGGACAAGCCAAGACAAACTGACTCCAGTATCTGTTGCAGTGACTGACCAGATGATAGGTTTGTTTATCTCTGCTCTTTGTGTAGTGCATGTCGCAATGCACTGACTGGCACAGTCCACCACAGACCTTGCGACAGATGTGTTTATCTGCCAGGATGTGCAGTCTCACCCTGTGTAACTGGGAGTGGTCCACCACAGACCTGTGACAGATATTGTTTTTAGTTCTGCCAGGATGCCCTGTTTCACCCTCCACGCCCTCGGAAGGGCGGGGATGCCGGTTGAGTCGCCGACGGCCCGACCCATGAGACAGGTGGTACCGGTTTTCATGGTTATCCGGTAGCAAGCAAGCCAATGCCTGACCTGACACAAAAAAAAAAAGGGGGGGATGAATGTCTCAGTTAAAAGCTGCCAATTTCTGACCAAAAAAGTGGAATTTTATGGGTAAAAAGCTGCGACTTTAGCAAAAAGACAAAAAAAGGTGCAAATTTCCAACTGTTTACAACCTAAAAACACTGCAGATCTAAGATTTGAAAAGTTCTAAATTCATGAGGAAAAAGCTGCAGAACTATGAATAATAAAAAGCTGTAAATTTTCAAGTAAAAAGCTGCACATTTCTGAGTAAAATGGCTCTAACTCTGCAGGAAAATCCTGCAAATTTATGAGAAAAATCCTCACATTTACAAAAGAATGTTTCTAATTTACATGAAAAAGGATGTGATAAATTGGCGTGTGTTGGCTATTTTTTTAAAAGACAGCCGTGAGGAGGAACTAAGCGGTGATGTTCGGAGGTGTTAAATCCTGCAGATCTGCATTAATCAGCAGGGAAAAGGAGAAGAGGAGGAATAGGTGATCCCCAGCAGCAGAAATAATCCAGTTAACCCAGGGAGAATAAGCACATGACACCCCATGACACCCAACAGATCACCCCCCCGTGACATCAGTGGGAACAGCTGGGCCAAACTTCACACCTCTGTCTATTTACATGTTCCCTTCTGAGGACAATTCAAACAGAGCTGCTGCTGAGATGGAAACCAAAGAGTTAAAGGGTGGCGTGGCTTTATCAGCAGCACTGATCCCCCCCCCCCCCCACCACCACCACCTGACCTGCTGGCCAGGAACTAACAACTCCTCAGGCCTGTTAACACAGTTTTAACAACAAAAGAACATGCAGAAGAATGAAGATTCCCTTTGATTTAACAGGATAACAGCGTGAATTTTCTGGTCTGTGAATGAACAGAGCAGCCATGAGTGTTTCACAGAGTCACTTATTGAATTATATTGGTTAATCTAAATCACAATTTCAGGAAACATAAACTTCAGGGGAAACTTAAACCCATGACACATTGTTTTAAATTTTGCCGATTCTTCTTTTTTTTCCACTTTTCTTCCAGTCCTTATGACCACTTTCTGATTGCTTTGAGTATTTAAAGCATCATTTTAAGAATAATGTTCACTGACTTAAAGTACATTTCTAACGACACTGTATCATACAATATGCCATTTAACATACAATTTCATTTGATCACATTTAGTTCTTAATTCAAACAAGCAGAGTATTTGCAACCAACTTAATTAAGACTTGAACAAAAACAATCAATCTGAATACAACTGGGAGCGTTTAAGAATAAAAAATGTTTGGATTCCTGGAAGGTGAAATGCATAGGCAAAAATGAACCCATTAAATTTTGGTGATGATCTGAGAGTGTATACCTCCACCAAGGACGTTGTTTGTGTTTGTGCAGCAGGATTACACAAAAACTACTGGATGGATTTAGATGAAATTTTTACCAGAGGTGGGTCTTGACCTAGAGAGGAACTCATAGCATTTTGGTGATGATCCAAGAATGCATACCTCCACCAATGCTCTTATCTTCTCACAGTGTGTTAGCAAGAATCCTCCAAAATTACTGGATAGACTTTGATGCAATTTTCACGACAGCTGGCTCATGGCCTACACATGAACCCATTACATTTTGGAGGTGATCCATGAGGGATGGAAGGTGCCTTGGCAGAGGTATGCACTTTCTGAGTGCTTTTCTAGTTATGTTTTGCAACAATAAGGTTGCAACGGTTTAGAGAGAGCTCTTTGCTTTGACCCACCATGAGTTCTTTGTGGTGTGACAATCTGATACTCACAGACGTTTTTAAAGGCTATCTGTCAGGACTTGATCAGCTGAAATTAATTTCCACTGATGGGGGATGGGATGGCTTCCTAAATTCTGATGGATTTCAGCTGGTTTCTTGGCTGTGCCTTTTTTCACCTCTTTTTCTTCATGTGTTCAATACTTATTTCCCGTGCCATTCCACTTTTTTAAATATAACTTGTTTTGTGAACACAGTTGCCTTGATTTCTTTGTATGTATGGATTACTTGGGTTGTTACTGATACCTGGTGAAAATCTCAGGTCAACGGCTCCATCAGAAATATGTTTAATGAGAAAACTGTTAATATGTTCAATACTTATTTTCCCCGCTGTAAATGTCTGTGGTATTGGTGTATAAAAACAGTCTTACATTGGAGGTCATGTAGCACCAGGAACAGCAAACATTAATTAATGAAGCCCGGTGTTTCAGCCACAGCGTTACTTGCTTTTACATAATGTTGCTGTTACATTCTCCCTCTAAATTGTACCTCAAAGTTAATTTCATCTTTGATGCCATTCGATTTCCTCACACATGTCTAGAACCTGCACTCATGTTGGCAGTAACCAGCTTTGCCTGTGGTGCTAGATGCTCTGTTAGCAGCTTGTGTCTGCCAGTATGTCACATTGTAATTAGCTTGCCCACAGAACGTTCCACTTCCATGTGAGTCAAACAGTGCTTTGTCCTGCTCTGAAATTCTGGCCCTGTATGCTGAATCTGACTTTTGTGTACAACCTTTCCTTTGTCTTTCCAGCGTTCACGTGTACAGCAGCGTGGACACAGCTGTCCAGTACATGCTGACCTTGGTGAACCCTGACAACTGTCCAGTCCTTTGCCTCAAACACTCCCACTCTTTCTTATTTGCTGGACTGGCCAATGGCAAAGTGGCTGTATACCACAGAAGGACTGGAGGTGAGGGCACACTGAAGACCACCTTCCACTGTCACATAAGCTAATAAAATGTCAAGACTATACTTTCTATTTCCTGAAAAAGAAGATGTACAATGTATATAGTACAAGGTATCATAACTTTGTGTCACCTTGCCAAAGGTACTCTGTCACTCTGTGATGACACCCTTAATCTTAACCCACCTGTGTAGCATTAATGCTATAATTATGTGAATATAATTTTTAATATTATTCAATTGCCACATTTGTGGTGCATGGATGTGTGCACGCTCACGCAGGTGACATCAGCATGTTGTCATTGGGGTTTGCTGCAGTGCAACGACACTGCTTCAGTGATGTTAGGTGTTTAAGCTAAATAAAGCTAGACTCAGCTCATGGTCATTGTCCGCCCATTTTTCAGATATAACATTGGCGATGGGGTAATGGAAACGCTACTGATACCTCTGCCACCGTTCTTTGCTCTGTCTGGTGAGCCACTGATTCCATGGCCCCACTGGTATGAATCTTTGAAGATTTTTATGGCAACTATCGACCTAGCCAAGGCTAGCGAGGCGAGGCTAAAGGGCATGCTAGTTCATAGTCTTGGCAGCAAAGGACAGCGTATCTTTCAAACTCTCGGACCCGCAGACAGGTACAATGACTGTGTGGCTTTGTTGGCCGGACACTTCGCTGATACACGGAGCGTAACGGCCCGGAAAGCTACTTTTCACCAGCGACGAAAGTGAACGGACAGATTGGCCCAGCAGTACATCACTGACCTTTGCTGTTTGCCCTATTCTTTTTAGTTTATATATGCTTCCGCAACATTATTAGAAAGCACTGTATACATTTTCACTGTTATGCAGATGACACACACAATTATACCTGCCAATGAAGCCAGATGATAGTAATCAATTAGCCAAGTTAGAAGCCTGTCTTAAGGAAATTAAACCTTGGATGACTTGTAATTTCCTGCTGTTAAATTCAGATAAGACTGAAGTCATTCTAGTTGGCCCAAAAAACCTTAGAAATATCTTTCCAAATCAAACTTTTAGTTTGGATGCGGTTACTCTTTCTCTTAATAGCTCTCTGAGGAACCTTGGAGTTATTTTTTATCAAGATCTGTCCTTCAATTCACATATTAAATTTGTTTCTAAGACTGCCTTCTATCATTTGCGTAACATTGCCAAGATTAGGAGCATCTTGTCTCAGAGTGATGCTGAGAAACTGATCCACGCTTTTGTTAACTCTAGATTAGATTATTCTAACTCTTTATTATCAGGTTGTCCTAAAACATCTTTAAAAAGTCTTCAGCTGATCCAAAATGCTGCAGCAAGAGTTTTAACAGGTACTAGAAAGAGAGATCATATCTCTCCGGTTCTGGCCTCCCTTCATTGGCTTCCCGTAGAGTTTAGAATTAAGTCTAAAATCCTTCTTCTCTGGGCAGCGCGGTGGCAAAGTTGTTAGCACTGCGGCAGCACAGCAACTCACCCTTGGCCGGGGGATCCTGGGTTCGATCCCAGCCCCCGACCAACAGTGATCTGTGTGGAGTTTGCATGTTCTCCCCATGTCTGCATGGCTTTACTCCGGGATTTCTCTGGTTTCCTCCCACATGCCAAAAACATGCAAGTTAGGTTAATTGGCATCAAAACTAGGGATTCTAAATTGTCCTTAGGTATGACTGTGAGAGTGAATGGTTGTCTGTCTCTCTGTGTTGGCCCTGTGATGGACTGGTGATCTGTCCAGGGTGTACCATCCCTCTCGCTCAAAGATGCTGGGATAGGCTCCAGCCCCACCGCGACCCGAAAAGGATTAAGCGGAAGAAGATGGATGAATCCTTCTTCTCACTTACAAAGCTCCAAATAATCAGGCCCCTTTTTATTTAAAAGATCTGATACTACCGTATTATCCTAACAGAGCACTACGCTCCCAAAATGCTGGATTACTTGTAATACCTAGAATCTCCAAAAGTACAATGGGAGGCAGAGCCTTTAGTTATCAAGCTCCTCTCCTGTGGAACCAGCTGCCAATCTGGATTCGGGAGTCAGACTCGATCTCTGTTTTTAAGAATAGGGTCAAAACCTTCCTTTTTGATATAGCCTATAATTAGGGAGGGATCATGTGTCTCTGAACCCTCCCTTAGTTATGCTGCTAATAGGTTTAGACAGCCGGGGGACCTCCAACAATGCACTGAGCTTCACTCCTTTCTTCACTCTCAATGAAATATTTTTGCTGGTCATAAACATCTGTTTGTTCTCTCCCATAGATTGAGTCCCCATCATGCTGTTTGCTCTCTACATGTTAGTTTTCTTCGTCTTCTCTATCTCCTGACCCCCCAGCCAGTTGCAGCAGATGACTGCCCCTCCCTGAGCCTGGTTCTGCTGGAGGTTTCTTCCTGTTAAAAGGGAGTTTTTCCTCTCCACCATCACCAAGTGCTGCTCACAGGGGATTGCCTGATTGCTGGGGTCTTTCTGCAATTGTGGGGGTTTCCCCTACAGTTGATAGTGCTATGAGATGACTTGTTGTGAAATGGCGCTATATAAATAAAGTTGAATTGAATTGAATTGTTTGGCTAGTATGTGTGAATTCGGCCTCTTGGAAGATGAGATGGTGCAAGACCAGTTAGTGGTGTACACCACAAATCCGAGGCTGAGGGAGAAGCTACTGATGGCGCCGGATGGTGTGCCGTTAACCAAGGCAGTGGAAATGGCATCCCAACTAGAAGCGGCTGCCCAGTTAGCATCACAGCTAAAGGATCCCGACCTGTGTTCCCCACATTCAGCTCCGCCGCTGGCACAAGCCTTCATCCCAATTGCTCAGCCCTTCGACTCCACGTCTCCTCGTGATGGTCTCAAGTTAAATGTCATGGGGGGACCAGGCACCACAGCACATCGACCCTGTGGTAACTGCGGCTCTTCCTCGCACCACAAATGCACGCCTGCCTGCCCAGCCACAGGATGGAGGTGCCACCGCTGCGGTAAGCTCAACCACCTCTCCAACGTGTTCCGCTCAGTTCCTGCGGGCTCACTGCCTCACCTGCCCAATTGCTCCGACCCGACCACCATCCACTCAGTGGGCACTAGCAACAGGCCATTCAAGTGGTGCGCAGTGGGGCTGGACGGCATCAGTCTGCCACTACTGCTGGACACAGCTGCCTCAAGGTCTCTGCTCAATGAGTCCATGGTTAGGAAGCCATTTCCCTGGAAGATGATTAGGGCAGATGCAGAGGAGCTGTTTGGCTGTGGGTATGTTAAAATTGGCATGGTGGGAATGGTCACCTTCTCAGTGCATTATGGCTCCATAGTTCTCCCTGCGTTCACATTCCAAGTGACCTGCCAGGGTGTCAATCTCCTGGGTATTGAACTGATCGGCCAACTGTGCTTCTCCATTACAGACCAGATGGGTCCCACCGTATTGACTGTCGCCTCAACTTGGCAACACCGCTGGCGAGCACTTTTTGCAGGCCTGGGCTACCTCACCACCTTCGACCACCAGCCGCTTATCGACCCAGCAGTGTCCCCTGTTATCCACAGCCCCTTCGCCGGCTGGCCTTCGCTGTATGGGATGGTGTTATAGTGGAGCTGCAAAAACTCCTGGACGCAGGTATCATCAAGCAGGTCAACGTATCTCCCTGGATCTCCAACCTGGTGGTGGTGGGGAGAAAAAACGGGTAGGCTGCGACCCTGCATAGACCTCAGAATGGTAAATAAAGCAGTAATCCCCAACAGTAATCCCTGTTTCATGGCTCAAAGATCTTCTCCAAACTCGACCTTTGCCAGGGTTATCTCCAGGTTCCTCTACACCCTGACAGCCATGACCTCACGGCCTTTGTGACCCACATAGGGGTCTTTTGCTACACCCTCATGCCCTCAGCTCTGCTCCTAGCTGATTCCAGAAGATCATGGCCATCATCTTTGCTGGTTTCCTGGGCGTAGTGGTATACCTGGATGACATTGTGGTGCGTGGCACATCAACAGCTTTACACGATGCTCGTCTCTCCAAAGTGAGTGAGTTGCTCACCAGCCACGGTCTCACGCTGAATGGGGAAAAGTGCATCTTTGTGGCATCCGCTATCGAGTTTGTGGGGTTCCATTTGACCACCAGTGGCCTGAGCCCACTACACTTAAATGTTGAGGCAGTATTACGCCTGCCTGGACCATCATGCCCCACCCAGCTCTCTTCTTACCTGGGAATGATGGCCTTTTACCTACGCTTCCTTCCCCACTACTCTGAGGCAACAGCACCACTACGCAACCTCCTGGGACAGGATGTGCCCTGGTCATAGACCCCTGCATGCTCTGCTGCCATCCGCCAGTTCAAAACACAGCTCACTTCCTTGCCTGTGCTTGCCCACTTTGACCTACAGAGCCCCATATTTCTGTGACACCTCCAATACTGCCGTAGGGGCTGTTCTGTCCCAACTCCATGAAGGAGTCGAGTGTCCGATGGCGTTTGCTTCGAGGTCGCTTACATCAGCTGAACAGAAGTACTCAGTGAGAGAGAGGGAAGCACTGGCTTGTGTTTGAGCATGCCAACGGTGGCACATGTACCTCTATGGGCAGCGTTTCACGCTCTGAACAGACCACCGGGCTGTCACGGGCCTGCTAGCAACAATGGGGTCAGGATACTAACCACTACGTATCTACAGGTGGACAGAGAAGCAGCAGGCATACAAATTCACCACCCAGTTCACACCTGGCAGAGAGGATTTGTTTTCCTGAGCCACCCCCAGCCCCGCACCAGATGCCGATCAGGACCCCTTAGAACCGGAGCTGATCCTCATGCTGCACGAGCCTCTCCAAGCTGCCGTCTCACTACAAGAGCTCCAAACTGCATCTGAACAGGATCCCACACTGGCTCAACTCCGTACCTTCATTTGGGAGGGCTGGCCATCAAGGGTGCCTGAGGAGCTAACGCCTTTTCATTAAGTCAAGGATGACCTCTTACGCTGGAATAACATCTGTGTGGCCAGGAGGCTCTGCACAGTGGTCCCTGAAGCTTTGAGGGCCCACATTCTGACCATGGTACACGAAGGTCACCTGGGCGTTGTAAGGGTAAAACAACACTGCAGAGGCTCGGTCTGGTGGCCAGGTATTGACAGGGATGTGGACACTATCGTGAAGGTCTGTATGGCCTGCCTTGTCAGCGACAAGACCAGCCCGCCACCACCCCAACCTCTACAGCCTCTGCCGTGACCACCCACTCCGGGGACACGTATTCAGCTGGACATCTGTGGTGAGCTCCATGGTGCCCCCTAGCACAAACGCTTTCTCCTAGTAGCTGACAACCTCCATTCTAAATGGCCCAAGGTGCTACCCACCGGCTCCGTTACTAGTGAAGGGGTCACTGACTTCCTCTCCTTCCTGTTCACCCGCTGGGGCGTACCTGACACTATCACAATGGATGACGGGCCACAGTTCATCTCAGTGGACTTCAAAGCTTTTGTGGAAGGGAGGAGGATTAAACATACCAGAGCTGCGTTTTACCACCCTCAGGCTAATAATGCAGAGCAGTTCAACCAAACCCTCAAAAATGGGCTCAGAGCACACCCGGTGGATGGGCTCCCTTTCTCTGCCGCACTTCAGAGTACCCTGCTGCACTACAGAGCGACGCTGCACACCTCAATGGGCAGCTCTCCTTATGCTGGGACGTGAGATACGCCTTCCCTAGACCACCTGCGCCTCCCACCAGATGACACTCTTATGGTGGTTCCCTCCCCTAGTGGAAGGGTGGCTGAGCATCAATGCTGCATGAAGCAGAGGTTCAATAAGATGCGTCGGGGAAGCTCCCCTCACTCATGGTGCTCGACTGGGTCCAGATTCGCTGACCCATTCGCTCACACAAACTGCAGTTGTTCTGGACAGATGGATGCTCAGCTAGAACCAACCAGCTTCCATCTGACTGATGGGTCATGATGACACGCCAGCCATCTCAGAAAAGTAACGCCACCTCCCACTTCGGAACTCAACCAGTTCGGACTGGGGCTTCACTGACACATGGCCCGTGACTCCTGCAGGCCGCCCACCAGAGCCAGTTGAGCCAGTGCAATTCGAGCACCACACGGCCCGGGCCCAACAGAGGTCCCTTTATCTTGAGAACTTTGTGATGGACTTTTAAATACACATCAGTAGCTAGAGCATGGCTTGTTAAGTGGCAGAATAACCCACAAGACTATGTGGGCGCACCAGCAGTCTACCCGGTTGCCCAGTTAGGAATGTTATGGTTGAAATGTGCTTTGAGTGGTTCTCTGGCCTGTTTGGCCAGTTAGGTATACAGTATGTTCAATTTTACATTAGCCAATATGCTAATGAGTCTGTTCTGATGCCAGTATGTTTCTACGACACTGACACAGCGGGTTATTGTTCTGAGCTTCTCAGGGAGGGAATAAATGTGGTGTATGGATGTGTGCATGCTCACACAGGTCAGCACGTTGTTGTTGGGGTTTGGTGCAGTGCAGCAACACTGCTTCAGTGATGTTAGGTGTTTAAGCCCCCACCCCCACCCCCCGCCCTGTCAGGCAGCTCGGTGAGCAGAACAGACATCTGCTTCCCTGAGGCTGCATGTCCACCAAATGCGTTTTTTGTTGTCTGACTGCCCTGAGCTTTTTTTTTTCAGCGTTTGTGCGCTGCGCTCTGGGAAAAAAGTCTGTACCCTGTATCCCAGCAACAGCTTGTCACTCTCAGCTCAGCACTTCCGCTTTTCCTATGGTCAGACTTTCTACAGATTTTTTTTTTTAATAGCAGTCTCTAAATAACAATGGACAGGAAACGTTTTCTAGCAGCTCTGGATGTAAAATATGACACGGAAAGCAGGAGTCTGAGTAGACTAGTACCAGCGTCCTATGTCCCGCCCACGCAGCAGTTCTGATTGGCTGCTTAAGGTCTGACACTGACGAGCTCAGCTGCTGTCTGAAAAGTTGAACTTTTTTCAGCTCTGAGCGCCCTGAGCACCGCAGCAAAAAACAGCCACCGCCGAGAGCGCTTCAGCGCCGTAAACACTGGACTACTTAGAGAATGAATGGAAAATAGCTGCCCAGAGCGGAAAAAAATGTGTTTGGTGGAGACGCAGCCTTATTGTGTCAAATAGATTTAAACAGGCAGATTTGCATACGTGTGCGTATGTATGAGAGCACGCACAAAATAAGTGTGTGCGTGTGAGTGGTTTGTTAGGGAACATACGAAGAGGGTGGCTAGTCACAACAACCCCGCCCCCCCCCCCCCCCGGAAACCCTGGGCAAGCAGGACAATGCCACCAACCCCCACAGTGTTCAAGCTTAATGAAGCTAAACTCAGCACATTTTTCAGACATAACATTATAACACTAGGGGGGCACCACTCATAGTTTATAGAGACAAGAGAACTCTGTAAATCAATAACTGAGCTATGAGCAATGATATGATCAGTTTCTTCACTAACACTAAGTGATTCTGAAACCTGGACACACACAAACCACACCTTTAACTCGGTTTAGTAATTTAATGAAAGAACCAAAGTGACACAGACATCTGTGATGAGGTCAGTCAATCAAAGCTTTATTTATATAGCACTTTTCATACAAAATGTTGTAACACAAAGTGCTTCACACATTAAAATAAAACACAGTTAACCCCTCCCCCTCTCCCCATACGCACATACACAGGATATAAAAGTCTACACACCACTGTTTCAATGCCAGGTTTTTGTGATGTGAAGAAATGAGACCAAGATAAATCATTTCAAAACTTTTCCACCATTAATGTGACCTATAACCTGTACAACCCAATTGAAAAACAAACTGAAATATTTTAAGGGGAAAAATAAAAAACTTGTTTACTTCACAAAAACCTGGCATTTGAACAGGGGTATGTAGACTTTCTATATGCACTGTATATGTACACACATGCACACACACACACACACACACACACACACACACACACACAAAGAACTTTTGTGGTGTACGACTTATGGCTTATAGCTTATGGCTTGGCACCGAGGATCCAAGTGTGGAAGCACTATCACTAGGGAGCCATCACCAGTGGGGAACGTGCCAAGTCCACGGCCACAGGAACACCCCCTCTGAGACTGGCCAAGTCCAACCCGTGGGCAGCACATGATCCTTCAGCCACCCAGACCAGCCCTGCAGCCAGAAAACAGGCATAATTCACCTACGCAAGAATGCTGTTTGTTGACTTCAGCTCAGCATTCAACACAGTTATCCCCTCCAAGTTGATCACTAAACTTGGGGACCTGGGAATCAGTACCTCCACCTGTAACTGGATCATGGATTTTCTGACCAACAGACCCCAGCATGTTAGGTCAGGCCCCAACCGTTCTTCCGTCATCACACTCAACACTGGTGTACCACAGGGCTGTGTGCTCAGTCCATTCCTCTACTCCCTCTTCACCCATGACTGCAGGCCTATGTATGGATCCAATTCCATCATAAAGTTCGCAGATGACACCACGGTGATCGGACTCATCAGGGACAATGATGAGTCAGATTACAGGGCAGAGGTTGAGCACTTGGCTACTTGGTGCACTGACAATAACCTGCTCCTTAACACCAGCAAAACCAAGGAGCTCATAGTGGACTACAGGAAAGAGAGGGGAGAGACACATGACCCCATCCATATCAATGGCATAGCTGTTGAACGTGTCCCCAGCTTCAAATTCCTGGGGACCCACATCTCGGAGGACCTGTCCTAGTCAGTTAACACCACCAGCCTTGATGAAGAAGGCCCATCAGTGCCTCTTCTTCTTGAGGACACTGAAGAAGAACCATCTGTCAACTGACATCCTGAGCAACTTCTACTGCTGCATGATAGAGAGCACCCTGACCAACTGTGTCACAGTCTGGTATAGGAGCTGCTCTGTCGCTGACCGTAAGGCGCTGCAGCGGGTGGTGAAAACCGCCCAACGCATCACAGGGACTCCACTTCCAGTTATAGAGGACGTCTACAGGAAAAGATGTCTGCACCGGGCACGCAGCATTCTTAGGAACTCCAACCATCTTGCTCATGGACTGTTCCAGCTTCTCCCCTGCGGAAGGCGTTTCAGAAGCCTTCGGACTAGAACCAGCAGGTTTAGGAACAGTTTCTTTCCAACAGCTGTCACGTTATTGAACTTAGTTCCCCGCTGACTCTCTTACCATCATCTCTTACCATCCTCACCTGTACATAACTGCCCATCTAACTTATTGTACATTATTTGCACATAACAGTACTCTTAACTTTCTGCACTGCTGCATATATTTGCTTAAATTGCACATACTGTCAATTACTGTATATACTGCACTGCTGTCCTTTGCACTTCTGATTGGATGCTAAACTGTGTTTCGTTACCTTGTATTCATACATGTGTAATGACAATAAAGTTGAATCTAATCTAAAATTGAATCTAATCTAATCTAATCTAATAATTCCCCACTGGAGGGCCCCCCATGAGGAAACGCCAGAGCTTGGACAAGGTCATTTAAAAAAAATAAAAACAAACAGTGATAAATAATAATAAGATAATTTGCTGGTAAAAAGACTAGACAGTTAAGATAATTAAAAAAATAAAACAACACTTAAATACAGTCAGATATAAATTCAGAAGTATTAATTATTAGTAATAAAATAAAATCATAAATTAAGACAATTAAAATAGAAAACTAATGAAAAGCCAAGTTAAAATAGTAGGTCTTGAGCCTGCTTTTAGAAACATGAACATTGTCAGCAGCCCTGATGTTCTCCGGCAGGCAGTTCAACAGACGGGGGCCGGGGCAACCAAAAGCAGCCTCACCGTGGGTGTGTGTTCTGACAGTAGGAATCATTAAAAGACCAGTGCCAGAGGAACTCAGGGGCCCTGGAGACTCATATAGTAAAAGTAGTTCTGATAAATAAGAAGGCCCAAGACCATGCAGACATTTATAAACCAGTAAAAGAACCTTAAAATCGACAAAAATAGATAACGAGGTTGTTATAGTGACAATAGTAATTTTGCATATATGAGGAAAAAATAATATCTACATATTTACAGGTTTTGAGTGTGAATTAAGGCTGAATTGATGGAGGACAATGGAGAATAACACGGGGTTAATGGAAAGGGAATTTTGGGAGAAAATTGTTTGGGGAAAAAGGCACATTAACTTTATAAGATAAGATAAGATAAGATAAGATAAGCCTTTATTAGTCCCACAGTGGGGAAATTCCAGGATTGCAACAGCACAGGGATAGCAACACTCAGAGCAATAATTAAGAAGATACGAAAAATAAAAATAAGAGCAGTGAATATACATACGTACACATAAATATATAAATATATATACACACTGTGGAGCGTTGTAGCAAGATGGAATGAAACAGCATAACCGTCTACTTAGTTATCCTACATAGTATGAATATGTACCCATACATATTGTCACCCTCCGTAGCGACTGATATTGTCCTAGTTGTATACTGGAGGGGACCATTGTGTAAGTCTGTTGCGTCCTTTGCATTCAATACTATTAGGTTGTCACGTTTTTTGCTATCTCTGTGAGCAGCCCTGCTTAGGTTATACAGTCTTGACAGCCGTAGGTAGGAAGGACCTGCGAAACCTCTCGGTTGCGCACCTAGGATGATGTAGTCTACTGCTAAATGAGCTCCTCAGTGCGTTCAGTATGTCCTGCATAGGGTGGGACTCGGACTCCAGCAGAGATGACAGTTTAGCCACCATCCTTCTCTCTCCTATCTCCTCCACTGGGTCAAGGCGTTGCCCCAGGACAGAGCTAGCTTTCTTGATCAGTTTGTTCAGTGTCTTCCTATCGGCTGCTGTAATGCCGTTGCCCCAGCAGACCACTCCAAAAGTGATGGCTGATGCCACCACCGTGTCGTAGAATGTCTTCAGCAGCACCCCTTGTACACCAAAAGACCTGAGCCTCCTCAGTAGGAACAGCCTGTGCTGTCCCTTCTTGTAGAGTGCGTCGGTATTGTGTGACCAGTCTAGTTTATTGTTCAGATGAACACCCAGGTACTTGTAGGATGAGGGGTTGTCCTTGACTGTGGCAGTCCACCACCAGCTCCTTAGTTTTCCTCCCGTTGATCTGGAGGCAGTTCCGATGGCACCAGTCCACGAAGTCCTGGATAAGTCCTCTGTACTCAGCTTAATCTCCGTTGGAGATGAGGCCGATGATCGCAGAGTTGTCAGAGAACTTCTGTAGATGGCAGTGTGTTGTGTTGTGTGAGAAGTCCGCAGTATAAAGGGTGAACAGGAAGGGAGCCAAAACCGTTCCCTGGGAGGCCCCCGTGCTACCGATGATCGTGTCGGACACACAATCTTGGGTTCTCACAAACTGTGGCCGGTTAGTGAGGTAGTCCAGGATCCATGATAACAGGTGCTGGTCCACCCCTGCGCACAGCAGCTTGTCCCTCAGGATCATCAGTTGGATGGTGTTGAAAGCACTGGAGAAGTCAAAGAACATGATCCTCACCGCATTCCCGGGCTTCTCCAGGTGGGACAGAGAACGGTGAAGAAGGAAGATCACTGCATCCTCCACCCCGATGCCATGCTGGTAGGTGAACTGGAGTGGATCCATCGCTGGTCCCTCCAGGGGGCGGAGGTGAGCAAGGAGCAGTCTCTCCAGGGTCTTCATCATGTGAGATGTCAGGGCCACTGGTCTGTAGCTGTTCAGATCTTTGGGGTGGGAAGTCTTTGGTACAGGTACCACACAAGATGTTTTCCACAACTGTGGTACCCTCCCAGCTTCAGGCTCAGGTTGAAGATATGCTCCACAATCCCACACAGCTGATCTGCACAGGACTTGAGGAGCTTTGCACTGATGCCGTCTGGTCCCGAGGCCTTCCTCACCTTGATCTTCCTCAGCTCCGTCCTCACCTGGGTCTTAGTGAGGGTCAGGTTGGGGGGCTGTGTGCTAGGAGTGGGGGGGTGTTGGTGGAGTGGGGTGTGGACAGCAAGTCTCAATAACTTTAGAGGCAGCAGTGGTTGGTGTGCAGTCGGGGGGAGGGCGGTTGGTCAAACCTATTAAAAAACAGGTTCAGATTGTTCACCCACTCCCTGCCCCCCGTGGCCTGGGGGGAGGTATTCTGGAGCCCAGAGATGGTTTTAAGGTTTCTCCAGACCCCATCGATGTCGCTCTGTTGCAGCTTGTCCTTCATCTTCTTCCTGAAGCTGTCCTTGCCTTCTCTGATCTTCCTCCTCAGCTCCCTCTGTATGGACTTCAGCATCTCCCTGTTCCCCGACCTGAAGATCCTCTTCTTCTCTCTCAGAAGTGTTTTAATCTCAGGGTTGATCCAGGGTTTGTTGTTCGAGCAACACCGTATGGTCTTGGTGGGTACGGTGTTGTCCACACAGAAGCTGATGTAGTCCGTGATGGTGTGAGTGAGGCCATCGATGTCCTCACCATGTGGATCGCAGAGCTGCTCCCAGGTAGTGGTTTCAAAACAGTCCTTTAGAGCGTCCATTGCCTCCTCAGACTATAACTTCACCGTGCGCATGACCGGAGGTTGTCTGTGCACTAGGGGTTTGTACACCGGCAGGAGATGAACCAAGTTGTGATCCGATCTCCTGAGTGGGGGGAGTGGTGATGAGGTGTACACCTCCTTTGTATTTGCATAGGATCAGTCCAGTGTTTTATTGTCTCTAGTGTGGCATGTGACATACTGGGTGAATGTGGGCAGAATGGAGGACAGTGAAATATGGTTGAAATCACCGGAGATGAGGAGAAGAGCATCTGGGTGTTCTGTCAGCAGCCTGCCAGTTACTGAATGGATGGCGTCACGCGCTGTCCCAGCATTCGCCGTCAGATTTGCATAAATAACAATGCAGATCACATGTGAGTATTCCCTCGGGAGATAGGTAGGCCTCATGCTAACAGCTATGTTAGGCTCATTTCAATTTTGTGGATAATCATTAGTTTTCCTTTGCTTATCTGAGGTCATGCTGTGGTGGCAACAGGTTTAGGGGAGACCCAGACGTCCCTCTCTTTAGTAACTGTTGTGGATTTTATCTTTACCTATAAATATCCCTTTGATCTGGTTGATTAGCAAAACAGCTGTAGTCCAAAGATGCCTTTTAGGGTATTTATTATTACATCTTGTACTAGAAAGGAAAAGTCACCCAGCGCTACATGCAGGCAGCGCCACGGGAAAATTCAGAGTCTCAGAGCAGAGTGCAGAGTTTAAAGGGTCCGTGACAAGATCTTGGAACTATGCATAAGTATTGAGAATGAATTTATCTTATATGGTCCACATAGTTGGTTCTGTTGACTTAGAATGCTAAATAAGTGGAAAAATATTTCTAAGCTGAATTCAAATTTAGTGCCGTGTTGCACTAACATGATCTCCTGAGACGCGCCTCGTTTCCGGATATGACGTCATGAGGAGAGTTTCCTCTCAGCTGATCCATGTGCTGTCAATGTAAACAAGCTGTTTAGCTTCTATATCAGCGATAGAAATGCCGAAACGTTGCGTGGTGGCTGGGTGTTCTAATTGCTCCAGTGAACGTATAAGCCTGTTCTCATTCCCAAAAGATCCCGATCTTCTTAAAAAATGGGCGAAGCAAGAACAGAGAACAAGGGACAAATGGCAACCAACACCATCTTCTGTCCTCTGTAGCGATCATTTCACTGCAGACAGTTTTGAGGAGGCGCCTGCTTTACAGGAGTCTTTAGACTAAAAGTTCATTACAAATGGGTTCTAAAACTGACTGCCATACCTACGGTTTTTAAACGAAAACCCACAGCTCAAGACGATATCAACATATCAAAACAGCAGAGCAGCAACAGTGTCAAAATTCGCCTGGAAAAGAGTTTGTGTAATTGATTTTTTTTTCCACATAAGGCGATGGTGATTTTATTATATTTTTTCCGCCAAAAGTAAAATCCTCCCCTTTGAATTTTGAAGCCGAGTGTTGACTTTACTCCCAATGGAACGACTTTGTGTTAAAAAACGTTATATTACTTTTTTCAGTTTTCATTTTTATAAATCTCATTGCCTCCCGAAACTGAATATCTGAGCTTTTTTTTTTTATTTCCCCAATCGGTTGGTTGGTGAAATAAAAAAAAAAAATTGAAGCCAAAATTCCTGTAAACCAAACGATTAAATAATGATCGCCTTATGTGGAAAAAAAAATCAATTACACAAACTCTTTTCCAGGTGAGTTTTGACACTGTTGCTTCTCTGCGCTGCTTTGATATGTTGATATCGTCTTGAGCTGTGGGTTTTTGTTTAAAAACCGTAGGTATGGCAGTCAGTTTTAGAACCCGTTTGTAATGAACTTTCAAGCCTAAAGATTCCTGTATAGCAGCGCCTCCTCAAAACTGTCTGCAGTGAAATGATCACTACAGAGGACAGAAGATGGTGTTGGTCGCCATTTATCCCTTGTTCTCTGTATTTGCTTCGCCCGTTTTTTAAGAAGATCAGGATCTTTTGGGAATGAGAATAGGCTTATACGTTAACTGGAGCAATTAGAACACCCAGCCGCCACGCAACGTTTCAGCATTTCTTCGCTGATATAGAAGCTAAACAGCTTGTTTAGCTTCAGGGGTTGCTGCCTTTTTTTTTAGAATACCACAACACAGACCTAACAGCTAGGATCTGCGGGTAGACCGCCACGGGACCCACTGTGGCTGGGTGAGTTATTTTGCCACCGTGTCAGCCGTGCTCCTACTTGAACAGTCACCTTTTTTTTTCCCTCACAGTCTTCCATGGGAAGAACAGTTCTGCCTGAGGGGCTTTGTGGTAGGCCTGTGGCGGCCTCAACCCTAGAACTGTCAGACCTCCGGGGCCGGGGCCAGTCTTCATGACGTGATTCATGACATGATCACCAAGCATGACACCCTCCATTCCTTGGCTGCGCCTAGGTATCCTGTCCATAAAAATTGTGAATAGGATTGGTAACAAAGGGCAGCCCTGGCGGAGTCCAACTCTCACTGGAAACAAGTTCAACTGGGTGTTGGCAATACAAACCAAACTCTTGCAACGTCGTATAGGGACCAGATAGCTCATAGCAACAAGCCTGATACCCCATACTCCTGCCAGCACCCCCCACAAGAGACCACAAGGGATGTGGTCGAATGCTTTCTCCAGTTCCACAAAACACATGTGGACTGGTTGGGCAAACTCCCACGAACCTCAAGGATTCTCAAGAGGGTAAAGAGTTGGTCCGATGTGCCATGGCCAGGACGAAAACCACATTGCTCCTCCTGAATCCGAGATTTGACCAACGGTTGGACTCTCCTCTCTGGTACCCTGGCATATACCTTCCCAGGGAGGCTGAGGCGTGTGCTCCCCTAAAGCTGGAGCACACCCTCCAGTCCCCCTTCTTGAAGAGAGGAACCATCACCCCTTTTTGCCATGCCAAAGGCACTGTCCCCAGCCTCCATGCAATGTTGCAGAGGCGTGTCAACCATGACAGCCCTACAACATTCGGGGCCTTCAGGTACACTACCGTTCAAAAGTTTGGGGTCACTTAGAAATTTCCTTATTTTTGAAAGAAAAGCACTGTTTTTTTCAATGAAGATAACTTTAAACTAATCAGAAATACACTCTATACATTGCTAATGTGGTAAATGACTATTCTAGCTGCAAATGTCTGGTTTTTGGTGCAATATCTACATAGGTGTATAGAGGCCCATTTCCAGCAACTATCACTCCAGTGTTCTAATGGTACAATGTGTTTGCTCATTGCGTCAGAAGGCTAATGGATGATGAGGAAACCCTTGTGCAATCATGTTAGCACAGCTGAAAACAGTTTAGCTGGTTAGAGAAGCTATAAAACTGACCTTCCTTTGAGCAGGTTGAGTATCTGGAAAAAATTATTATTTTAAATACAAATCATTATTTCTAACCTTGTCAATGTCTTGACTATATTTTCTATTCATTTTACAACTCATGGTGGTAAATAAGTGTGACTTTTCATAGAAAACACAAAATAATTGTCTGGGTGACCCCAAACTTTTGAACAGTAGTGTACTCAGGGCGAATCTCGTCCACCCCAGCCTGGCCACCAAAGATTTTTTTAACCACTTTGGCAACCTCAGCCCCTGTGATGGGAGAATCGTCTCCCTCGTCCACAAGCCCTGCAACCTCTGTGGAGGAAGCCATGTCAAGGCAAGTAAAATTAAACACATGATAAACCTTCGACAGTAATATTTACCTTGAATTACAGATGTTAAATGCTCGTCACGTACGTTCTTCAGTTCACTTCGGTGTTAGCTGACGGAGTCAGAAGGGCTCAGCAGAAGTCCCACCCCCGGCTCCCTCTCCAGAGCCACCTCTTTTTCTATATCAGGGGATCCTGTCTTAAGATTTTTTGCAGGGAAACAATATGGCACTGATCAAAATGTCAGTCTGATGGCTTCTTTTACTCCCCCATTCAATGTAACAGTGTGAGGTCACTCCGACTGTCCAGTGTTTTATACCGTCTATGCATAATGGGGATGTTGCACACTGCATTCATTTGGTCACAAATTAAGAACAGATATGTCTAGATTAATGTGAGGCATAGATGGAGCATCTGAAAATAATTGCTTCAATATCTGAAGTCATTTTTATCCCGTGCCGGCTGGACGGGGCATCATGTTATGTCTGTATCTAATAAACATCTTGGATGACTTACACCCTGACCTAACTATGGGTTTGGGTCCAAAGGTCAAAGTTCTCATTCCATTTGCACTATGGTAAAAGGTAAATACTAAATTTACTATCAATCAATCAGACTTTATTCATAAAGCACTTTCCATACAGTGAAGCAGCTCAAAGTGCTCTACAAAATAACAACATACACCAAAAGCCAAAACAAATTCTCACCCACCCACACACACACACACTCACAACACACCGACTTTAAAAATCAATGTATAAAACATTAAAACTGAACTGAGGAAGTGCTGCTGTCAGTGAGGAAAAACCAGAGGTAACACGACATGAAACCAGGCAATAACAAGTTAAAAAAAAGTTAAAACTGGATGAATACAAATAAAAAACAGGATAAAATGGTTTAAAACAGGATAAAAAGGTGTAAGAAAAAGTGGAAAAGGGGGAAAAGCAAAACTAATTTAAATAAAAGCAGGTCAGAAAGGTGGGTCTTTGGTTTTAAAAGTATCAACCTTCTCTGCAACCCTCAGGTGTTCAGGAAGGCTGTTCCACAGACGTAGACCATAAAGACAGAACAAAGTCTCACCGTGAGTTTTAGTTCTGACTTTAGGAATGATTAAAAAACCTTGACCTGAAGGCCCTTTTATTTCTATAAAACGAGTAAAGCTAGGGTCACCAAACCTGATGCGCAGGTTCACCGTGTAACCCTAAAGTGTGACTATGGTTTTGGGATCGCAAGGTCAAAGCTGCCACTCTCTATGCTGTCTTACTATAGAACGTGTAAAGCTCTCTAGGGTCACCAGGCTTGCTACACAGGTTCACCTCAGGATCCTGCCCTATAACTATGGGTTGTATACTTTGTTTTATATTTGTGGATGATGAGTTTATCATAATTTATTTCTGCCACAGTAATTATACATTGAAAAGCTGAAAACTGATCTCTGTCAGTGAGTATTGGGATCTTCAGAGAAAACGGAGGCGGGGGATACTGCACTCACCCCACAGTGCTCTTGTTATGAAGTGTAAAGGTGCAAACCACATGTCCTTTCCCTTACTTCTACATGAGTGTCTGCGGCCTTCAATATTTTCCTGTCACCACTATGCACCAGGTGTAACTCTGGGACTTATAATAATAATAATAATAATAATACTTTAGAATAGAACAGAATTGCCTTTATTGTCATTGTACAGATGTACAGCACAATGAAACTGTGGGTGCTCCACCAGGCTACTGTGCAATAAAGTAAGAGAGAAGGATTAGATAAAACACGATTACACAACACACGATTAAACATACAACTGAAATAAAAATAACTAGAAAAGCACTCGGCGCGTGCAGACCTCCGCCAAGCACCACAGTTCCCCCCATACAGTGTTTTACATCATAAATATTAATCCTACATTTATTGTGTGTACATTTTCAGATTCCTTGACCATGAAAACATATGAGTAGGAATTGGATTCACATGGATAGGATTAGTGGTTCAGTAGTTATTGAGGAAAATCGCATTTCACATAATGGCGGTTTTCTTCCAGACGGTGATCCAGATCACCACCAAAACGTAACCATCTGTAGGATACCCCATTTCTGACAATCTCTGAAAATTTCATAAAAATCCGTGCATAACTTTTTGAGTTATCTTGCTAACAAACAAACAAACAGACAGACAGACAAACCAACGCCAATGAAAACATAACCTCCTTGGCAGAGGTAACAAATAGAGAGGAAGAATTAGGACACCCTCCCCATCTTTTTTTAGGACACCCCCACAATCATTCCCACTTAAAATGGCTAAAATAATTTTAAAAAAATGCAAATAACAAAAACAAGGTTAGACATAGATACACACCTGGACAAAATTGTTGGAACCCCTCTGTTAATGAAAGAAAAACCCACAATGGTCACAGAAATAACTTGAATCTGACAAAAGTGGGAATAAATAAAAATTCTATGAAAATTAACCAATGAAAATCAGACAATGCTTTTGAATTGTGGTTCAACAGAATTACTTTAAAAAACAAACTCATGAAACAGGCCTGGACAAAAATGATGGTACCCCTAGAAAAGATTGAAAACTAGAAAAGCACTCGGAGAGCGCAGACCTCCGCCAAGCGCCACAGTTCCCCCCATACAGTGTTTGTGTGTACGTTTTCAGATTCCTTGACCATGAAAACATATGACTAGCAATTGGATTCACAGTGATAGGATTAGTGGTCCAGTAGTTATTGACGAAAATGGCATTTTCCGTAATGGCGGTTTTCTTGTGGACGGTGATCCAGATCACCACCAAAATCTAATCATCTGTAGGATGCCCCATTTCTGACAATCTGTGAAAAGTTCATGAAACTTTTTGAGTTATCTTGCTAACAAACAAATAAACAAACAGACAAACAGACAGACAAACCAATGCTGATGATCACATAACCTCCTTGGCGGAGGTAATAAATAGCCCACAGGTATGTACACAGGTACGGTAGTGGCTTCACGGGTGGAACTATGTACATAAGAGGGTGGAGTGCTGAACACATGATAGAGTAAAATGGTCCAAGGATTTTAGAAAATATACACAGTAGTGATTTCACGGATGGGTCAGTATACATGAACGTGAGGAGTGCAAAGACAGGTGAGTTCTAGTGATAACTAAAAGGTCTTCAGTTCTGAGCATGTGAGCGTTCAGAGGGAGGGGGTGGGGCCTCTGACTGTTGGCAGTTTGGATGGTCCAGGAGAAGAAACTGTCAGTCTGGAGGTGTGAGACCTGAACGATCTGAACCGTCGTCCAGAGGGAAGCAGGTCAAACAGGTGATGGGCCAGATGTGAGGGGTCTCCTATGATGGCCTTGATCCTTCTGAGACAGGAGGATCTGGAGATGTCTTCCAGGGAGGGCAGAGGGCTGCTGATCATTTCTGGGTGGTGTTGATGACCCTCTGCACAGCCTTCCTGTTCTGTCTGAGTAGGTGAGCATGCTCTCCACTGAGCAGTGATAGAAGGCCAGCAGCACCTTCTGGTCCAGGTTGTTCTTCCTCAGGACACGGAGGAAGTGCAGCAGCTGCTGGGCTTTCTTCACCAGGACCTTGGTGTTGACAGTCCAGGAGAGGTCAGTGGAGATGTGGGTGCTCAGGAACCTGAAGGCGGGGACGGTTTCCATGCTGTCACCATTTATGAAGATGCGGGGCGGCGGGGGGGGGGGGGGGGGGGGGGTCCTGTCTGTTCTTCCTGAAGTCCAGAATGAGTTCTTTGGGTTTTTTTGACATTCAGTTTCAAGTTGTTTGCTTGGCACCACAGCAGCAGATTCTCTCCCTCCGTCCTGTATGCCTCCTCATCGTCGTTGGTGATGAGCCCAGCCAAGGTGGTGTCGTCCACATATTTCTCAATGACGGTGCTTCAGTGGGTTGGAATACAGTTTAGACTTGTATCGCACTTTTCAAGACTCTCAAAGATGCTTTACAAAGAGGACAAAGAAAGAATGGGGAAGCAGGCGAAGACAAGTGTCAATAATTGAATTCAGTGTTTAATAGATCAGTCTCTTGATTTTTTTTAAAACACTGTGGGTGAGGGGAGCTTCTGATGGTTATTAGGAGCAAGTTCCAGAGGGTGGATTATGCCCTCTACAAGCTGGACCCTACTGCCTTACAGCTGGCACTTATCCAGCAGCTCAGTGAAAGCATTCTCCACCTGACCTGCTATCGCACATCTGTATGTGGGCACTTGCCCCTTACACTGGAGCATATAGAATCACCGCCAAGTTCAGCCGCTGCCCCACATTCTGCTGCTGCGCAGCCTGTGTCTGGTTGCACCAGGAAGGAGCTGTGAGCGTGTGAACAACAAGGCCAGCATGTGTGAACAGCTCCTGCCTAGAATGACTCACTGTGTGGCTCAGGTCAAGGTCTGACTTCAACTAAGCATTTGTAGGCCAGTATAATTCCTGTTATTTACCATTATTATTTGCATCATATTTTACACCATTTTCCCACATAATCCAACTATAAGTCTTGGTACATTCAGCACATTTCACACTGTAAATATACTCCTGACAAAGCTTCGTGGCCTTGGCTGTTGTCTGAGCCCCATTTCTCTCAGGTGTTTGATAAAGAGTACATTTCTGTTTTTTTGTGGCTTTGTCAGTCATTTGGATGAATGGTGAAATGTTTCAGAATTTTAAAAAAAAAACTTGAATCCAGTTGACCTGACTGAGCTTTCATACAGATTATAATAAAAACAAATTCTAATTTCACTTTTAGTTTTTCTTGGGTTTCATGGTCTGCTTAAAATCTGCTTCTTCCATTGCAAAAAGGACTTAATTGCTTTTATAATTTTGAATGTAGCATTTCTGGTCATTTCACCACATGAGAGCATTTAAACATAAGGCTGAGGCTACCCCAGCAGCACACATGCACCCTGTCAACATCGGCAGAAAAAGGTTTTAAATGTATGGGAGAAAAGTTGCAGAATTAAAGGTTAAAAAAAAGGTGTCAATTTATAAGAAAAAGTTGCAGATTTACAAGGGAAAAAAATGCCAATTGATGAGAAAAGAGTTTTAAATTGATGAGAAAAAAGTTGCAAATTGACAATAAAAAATAATGTAAATTTATGAAAAAACTTTTATATTTATGAAGAAAAAAGTTGCAAATTTACCAGAAAAAAAGCTGCAGAATTAAAGGAAAAAAGTTGCAAATTTATGAGGAAAAAATTGCAGATTTACAAGAAAAAAAGCAAATTTCCAAGAAAATTGTTCCATCCATCCAGCCATCTTCTTCCGCTTAATCCTTTTCGGGTCGCAGGGAAGAAAAATTTGGAAAATTTCTAAGAAAAAAGTTGCAAATTTATAACAAAAAGTTTTGAATCTGTGGGGGTCACTGGTCGCTGTCTTGCTTGCTCGGGGTTTCTGGGGTGTTTGGTGGGTGTTGCTGTGACCTGCCACCCTCTTCGTGTGTTCCCTGGCAAACCACTCACATGCACACACTCATTTTGCACGCACTCTCATACACACGTATGCACACACACATATGGCTCTCCTTTAACAGGTGCAGATACCGGACTCGTGATGAGACCTTTTCAGTAGAAGAAGCAGTCTGTCTTCTGTTTGTTTCAGTTGTGTTAGTCTGTTTGTTTCTTCCCCACCCCCCACCCCCAGTCAGGTCCTTCATGGGTAAAACAATTTAAATAAAGTATTAAAAGTTATTACAGGAGGAGTTTATAAATAAGCTGGTGAGCTGCTTGACAGGACAAGGGAATTTTTTTTTTTTAATTTATGAGAAAGTTGCAACTTTACAATAAAAACACTCAGTTTATTTAAAAAAGTTTACATTTATGTGGAAACAGAAATTTACAAGAAAAATCCTGCATGTTTCTGAGAAAAAAGTTGTAAATGTATGAGAAAAAAGTTGCAAACTTACAAGAAAAAAAGTTGCAAATTTACAAGAAAAAGTTGCAGAATTAAAGGGGAAAAGTTGCAAATTTATGAGGAAAGAATTGCGGATTTTAAAATAAAAAAGCAAATTTACAAGAAAAAAGTTGTAAATTTATGACAAAAAAGTAGTCAATTTATGAAGAAAAATAGCTAATTTTTGAAGAAAAAGGTTGCAAATTTAAAAGAAAAAGTGGATTTAAACAGTTTATTAAAAAAAAAAATGTTTAAATTCATGAGAAATTAGGCCGACATCTAGCCAATGTCTTGCCAATGTGCAAATCACCTCCATAAGACACACTCCCAATGTAAACTTAGTGATGTTGGCCCGACGTCGGGGTAGGTGCTAAGCCACAGGCTTTCTGTTCCCCTCAGAGAGACTGTGGGACGTGGACTCGTGCAAGCTGGTGTCTCTGGGCTCTGAGCCGGTCTCCACTCTGCTGGTGCTCGAGGACACCACATGGGCCAGCTGTGGGAACCAAGCGACAGTGATCCAAGAAGCCACTCTCCACTCACAGGTATGGGTACTTTGTTTTGTCTTTGTTTTGTTTAACCTGACTCTCTTATACAGTGGTGAGAAAAAGTTTTTGCCCCTATCCTGAGTTCTCATTTTTTTTGTATGTTTGTCACACTTAAATGTTTCAGATCATCAAATTTAAATATTAGTCAAATATAACACAAGTAAACACAAAATGCAGTTTTTAATTGAAGGAGTTTATTATTAAGGGTAAAAAAATCCAAACCTACATGGCCCTGTGTGAAAAAGTAATTGCCCCCCTGTTAAAACATAAATTAACTGTGGTTTATCACATCTTTGAAAGCTGAGATCAATTTTCTAGCCATTTCTAAAGCTTTGGAACTCCAGCGAACCACAGTGAGAGCCATTATCCACAAATAGCGAAAACATGGAAGAGTGGTGAACCTTCCCAGTAGTGGCCGGCCGACCAAAATTACCCCAAGAGCGCGGTGACGACTTACCCAAGAAATCACAAAAGACCCCACAACAACATCCAAAGAACTGCAGGCCCCATTTGCTTCAGTTAAGGTCAGTGTTCATGACTCCACTATAAGAAAGAGACTGGGCAAAAATGGCCTGCATGGCAGAGTTCCAAGACGAAAACCACTGCTGAGCAAAAACAACATAAGGGCTCATCTCAGTTTTGCCAGAAAACATCTTGATGATCCCCAAGATGTTTGGGAAAATACTCTGGACTGATGAGTCAAAAGTTGAACTTTTTGGAAGGTGTGTGTCCCATTACATCTGGCATAAAGTAACACGGCATTTCAGAAAAGGAACATCATGCCAACAGTAAAATATGGTGGTGGTAGTGTGATGGTCTGGGGCTGTTTTGCTGCTTCAGGACCTGGAAGACTTGCTGTGGTAAATGGAACCATGAATTCTGCTGTCTACCAAAAATCCTGAAGGACAATGTCGGGCCTTCTGTTCATGACCTCAAGCTGAAGTGCACTTGGGTTTTGCAGCAGGACAATGATTGAAAACAAATCAGCAAGTCCACCTGTGAATGGCTTATATATAGAGTGAAGTACATGCCGGTAATGCACCTGTAAGCTGGTTGCCAACTGCCAATCAAATCTAAAAGAAGAAGAAGAAGAAGGCTTAAGAAAAACAAAATGAAGTCTTTGGAGTGGCCTAGTCAAAGTCCTGACCTGAATCTGATTGAGATGCTGTGGCATGACCTTAAAAAGGCAGTTCATACTGGAAAACCCTCCAGTGTGGCTGAATTACAACAATTCTGCAAAGGTGACTGGGCCAAAATTCCTCCACAGTGCTGTAAAAGACTCACTGCCAGTTATCGCAAACGCTTAATTGCAGTTGTTGCTGCTAAGGGTGGCCCAACCAGTTATTAGGTTTAGGGAGCAATCACTTTTTCACACAGGGCCATGTAGGTTTGGAATTTTTTTACCCTTAATCATAAACACCTTCATTTAAAAACTGCATTTTTTGTTTACTTGTGTAATCTTTGTCTAATATTTAAATTTGTTTTGATGATCTGAAACATTTAAGTGTGAAAAACATACAAAAAAATGAGACATCAGGAAGGGGGCAAACACTTTTTCACACCACTGTATATAGACACTACACGCAAAAAGTTAGGGATATTTGGCTTTTGGGTGAAATTTATGAAAAATGTAAAAAGTTCACGCTATAGTGATATTATATCATGAAAGTAGGCCATTTAAATAGAAGCATGCAATGGTGAGTTCCTCATCTCAAACAGTTTATTGAAACAAAAGCCAACAACTGTGGTGGGTATACCACAACAAAAAAATGTCAATGTCTCAATAACTTGTCATGTGCCCTTGAGCATCAATTACAGCTTGACAACGATGTCTCATGCTGGTCACAAGTCAACTTATTGTCTGCTGAGGCATGGCATTCCACTCTTCTTGAAGGGCGGCCCTCAGGTCATTGATGTTGTGGGGTGCAGGGTTACGAGCCTCTACACAGCAACTCAGTTGATCCCATAGGTTTTCTATGGGATTCAGGTCTAGAGAAAGTGCAGGCCACTCCATTTGAGGTACCCCAGCCTCCAGCAGCCATTCCCTAATGATGCGACTTCGATGAACTGGAGCATTGTCGTCCATGAAGATGAAATTAGGCCTGTGTTGTTAATGCAGGGGCACAATGACTGGATTAATTATGTTATTCAGGTAGTATCTACTTGTCACTCTACCATTCACAAGGTGTAGGGCAGTTCTGTATTGACTAGACAACACCTGCCCACACTGTAACACCACCACCACTACCACCAAAGCCTCATCTGGTGACAACAGTGGCTGATGCATAGTGCTCTCCTTGACGTCTCCAACATTGTTGGCGGCCATCATCTCTGCTCAGCATCAATCGACTTTCATCAGAGAACAGCACTGAGCCCAAAATGCACCCAAATACCAAATATCAAATGCTCCCTAGCCCATGCAAGATGATGATGCCTGTGCCTGGTGGTGTGGTCAGGTACCCTTGCAGGTCATCTACCATGCAGACCACGTTGATGTAAACAGTTTTGAATGGTCTGGCGTGTGACACTTGGGTGCCTCTCACCTCCCTTAAATGTGCCTGGAGTTGAGTGGAATTCATCATCCGGTTCCCCAGGGCACTGTTCACAATGAAGTCGTCATCAGCGTGGGATGTGGCAAAAGGACGTCCACTTTCTATGCCTTACATTACCAGAGTGGTAGCCTAGTTGGTATAGCATCCGCCCCACACTCAGGAGGCCTGGGTTCAAATCCCGGCCGGGTCATGCCGAAGACCATATAAAAGTAGAACTTCCTGCCGTCCAGCTTGGTGCTCAGCAATAATGGAACGGAGGAGGGAAATTTGTGGTGGCGCCTTGCATGACAGCAATCCCTCTGATTCTAGAAGTGATTAACATCGAAGATAAGAGAAACGTAATTTCGTTCTACTGTGCATGATTGGCTGTATGGATTGAATGGCAATAAAGTTGGCTTTACCTTTATCTTTCTGTGACTCTTCCAGTCTCTCTGTATCTCTGTTGCAACCTGCTGATGACACTGTAAGCTCACTGGCCATTTCCCTCTGAGAACTTCCTGTTTGAAGCCTTGCAATGGCGAGGTATTGTTGATCAATTGTTAGGTGTCGTCTTGGTCTCTTGATGTGAACAGCATGATGAAGAGGACTGTTTAAATACCAATTCTAACTGAACCAGAAAATTTATTGGTCAATTCATGGATCAAACACCTGTTGTGAATTTTGCCGTTAAGCACCTCTTTGGAGAACAACAAGTTATGCAAAAAGTACTGAAACATTGAACAGTTGGACATGTGCATTCAAAGGGGTAGAGAAGGTCAAATTAAGTTCACCTGTAAAGGTTATAGTGCATTTTAGATGCATCCTGAAATTTCACCCGAAAGCCGGATATCCCTAACTTTTTGTAAGTAGTGCATTTCCTGCTGTTAATGTACTGATTGTTATTCTGTTAATATTAAATCCGTTAAAGTTTAATATTTCTTAAATATACAAGATATTCTTATGAGAGGTGAAGAAGAAAAATGTGTGTGCAATAAAGCTACAGTCACAAAGATTTTTATGAACGATAGGTTTGTAAGGATCTTCCAGTTCCTACGAATTCTAGAGCTTGCAGACGTTCATGGAGGGGGGCATAGCTTCTTACAGCTGCTGTTCAGTTTGCAAGAGCAACTTGAGGCATTCTCGAGAAATGAGGTTCTTTTCTGTCATAAGATGTGGCCCTAGAGTTGTTATGTTCTTTGTAAGGGTGGCTTGGGATCTTCCTACAGCATTATTTACTGCCATCTTACAAAAATTTTTGTGCAAATTAAATCACGGCGCTGTCCAATCTTTGTTAGGAAGATCTTATGGCTTTCAGCACATTTTGTCGACACAAATGTTGCATGAATAATGTACTTCCACGTTATGAGTGCCTCACTACCGCCCAATGCAGGCTGTACGAATCTCTGCACAAACGGGGATTCGTGCAGCGTTTCCTACGACCACTGTAAGAGGCCCTCAAGAGCAACTTAAGGTGTTGTTGAAGCATACTTATGGCCAACATCTTGCGTAGTTCCTAAAGTTGCTCCTGCGGAATTTGTAGGGCCACCCTACGATGAGGGGTTTTTGTAGAAATCATGGACAAAACCATCGACTTGGCCACGAACTTACGATCTATGAACACTGAGTTCTCCTATGACCACCTTAAGAAGGCCATTCGAAATGGTCCAAAAATCATCTGTGCCGTGTTCACAGCCGTTCGTAAGGGTATTTGTGACCATAGCTTTAATTGTACAATAAAAAGCAAAGCAGATTAGTTCAGTGTAATAGTAGCACTTCTAAAGGCTGACTTTTGTGCTCAGAATGTACCCAGAAAGGGCAAACAGGAGAGTAGACAGAGCAGACATGATGACAGAGGACTGAGTAGCTGTTGGCCAAGTGATGTACAATGAAATATGTAACCCCTGAAACATTATTGTGCTCAGTTATTTCCTCGTGACCCAGATGTGAGCTCATAGACAGCCTTTGGCTTTTTTCAGTGGCAGCTGCTACCCTTTCTGTGTGTCTGTCTGTTTCTACTTCAGGGCTTCGAAGCCCACTCTGATCCAAGCTGCAGTGTCAGCCACATGGTCCGCTCAAGTGGAGGGGTTTGGATGGCCTTCACCCAGAGCTCCTCCATTCACCTGTTTCACATAGAGACCTTGGAGCTGCTGCAAGAGGTCAACATCTCCACCCGCACCAGCCACCTGTCACCAGGCAAGATAGTAAATATTCATACTAGTTATTCATGAGAATTTAAGTAAATGTTTCTGGTGGGAAGAAGTTTTACTTTTTGATGGCAGCAATTTCTCACTGGGACTTAAGGAATCTCTAAGAAAATGTCCTTCCATCTGCTGAATCTGTGTTTTGTAACTGTCTACTGACAGAGTTTTCTCCATATAGAGGTCACTCTGATTTTTAAAGGGACACTTAACAACTTATTATTATTAATAGCTTATTAATTAATTAATTAATTAATTAATTAATAAGCTATTAATTATTATTAATAGCTTATTAACAGCTTATTCTGTGTCAGCTGATCAAGTCAAATCCAACTGACTCTCTCATGCTTCCCTCAAAGAATTCCAAGGAGTAAACATACTTCTCAATGTAAAAATTGCCAATTTTTAGCACTCAGTGTTGTAGTCAAAAACTACACCAAGATCACACCAAGACCAGACCAAGACTAGACCAAGATCAGACCAAGACCACACCAAGATTACACTAAGATCAGACCATGACCAGACCAAGATCAGACCAAGACCAAGACCATATCAAGACCACACCAAGATCAGACCAAGACCACATTAAGACCACACCAACATCCGACCAAGACCAGACCCCACAGCAAGATCAGACCAAGACCAGACCAAGACCACACCAAGATCACACCAAGACCACACCAAGACCACACCAAGATCACACTAAGATCAGACCAAGACCAGAGCAAGATTAGACCAAGACCACATCAAGACCATACCAAGATCCATCCAAGACCAGGCCCCACAGCAAGATCAGACCAAGACCTAACCAAGATCACACCAAGACCACAGTAAGACCACACCAAGATCTGACCAAGACCAGACCCCACAGAGAGATCAGATGAAGACCACATCAAGACCACGGCAAGACCACACCAAGATCACACCAAGACCATACCAAGATCTAACTAAGACCACAGCAAGACCACACCAAGACCACACCAAGATCACAAGACCATACCAAGATCTAACTAATACAACACCAAGACCACACCAGGACCACAGCAAGACCGCATTAACACCACACCAAGATCTGACCATGACCACACCAATATGGGCAGCTCGGTGGTGCAGTGGTTAGCACTGTGGCAGCACAGTAAGAAGGTCACAGGATTGATTCCACCCCTGACCATCGTAGGTTCAATCCCACCCCTTGACTATCAGTGACCCTTCTGTGTGGAGTTTGCATGTTCTCCCCGTGTCTGCGTAGGTTTACCCCAGGTACTCTGGTTTCCTCCCACAGGCCAAAAACATGCAGGTTAGGTTAACTGGAGGCTCTAAAGTGGCCCTAGGTGTGAATGTGTGTGTGAATGGTGAAGAGATTGGTGCCACACCTTGGCTGCTTCATCCAACCAGGTGGATGCCCTGAATTTCCCCCTGGGGATTAATAAAGTATATAAAACCATACAGTCTGCATGTCGAAGTGTTCTTGAGCAAGACACTGAACTCTCTGTTGCTCCTGGTGGGTCAGGCCAGTGTCTGTGCATGGCAGCTCCACTGCCATCAGTGTGTGAATGTGTGTGTGAATAGATGGATAGCAGGATCTGTAAAGTGCTTTGGTCATCCTGAGATGAGGACAAAGCACTAGATAAGTGAACGCCATTTACCAAAAATAAATAAAAAAAAAATATCTGACCAAGAACAGACCAAAATCACAGCAACACCAGACCAAGACCAAACCAAGACCACAGCAAGAGGCACAATTTGTCATTTATTGAGCATATAAATTCACCTTTATCTCTATTTTAATCTTAAACAATAGTAGAGCATGTTAAGATGTAACATACATTACAAGGGGTGGCTGAAAAGTTCATAGTGGTCACATTTGACTAAATGTGGTTTATTTTTCAACTGCAGGGATCCAAGCACTGCAACACCAATTGAAGATGTGTGTGGACCGAAAAGGAGACTATGTTGAAAAATAAACTACATTTCGACAAATTTGAGCACTATGATAATAATAATAATGTAATAAGGAATTAGATTTACGTATATGGTGCTTTACATGTCAAGTGACATCTCAAAGTACTTAATGGTATGCTAAAATCGTGGTTCAGTAGGTACCTTGGTTTTAAGGTCATGGTTCGGTTCATTTTTGGTACAGTAAGGAAACAAAATGCAAAACACAAAACTGTTGTCTTTTGTATAAGCGGGAACAGCTTTGACAAAAGAAAAAAGCAAAAAGCAAACTGCCAGCAGTAAATTCTCCAATAAATAAAATGTCCATCTTCTTCTTCTTCCGCTTAATCCTTTTCGGGTTGCAGGGGGGCTGGAGCCTATCCCAGCATCTTTGGGCGAGAGGCAGGGTCCACCCTGGACAGATCGCCAGTCCATCACAGGGCCAACACAGAGAGACAGACAACCATTCACTCTCACAGTCACACCTAAGGACCATTTAGAATCCCCAGTTGATGCCAATTAACCTAACCTGCATGTTTTTGGCATGTGGGAGGAAACCAGAGAAATCCCAGAGTAAACCCATGCAGACACGGGGAGAACATGCAAACTCCACACACATCACTGTTGGTCGGGGGCTGGGATCAAACCCAGGATCCCCAGGCCAAGGCTGAGTTGCTGTGCTGCCGCAGTGCTAACCACTCTGCCACCGCGCTGCCCATATAAATAAATGTATACAATAAAATAAATAAATTTGCTTTGTAGCAAATGAACCATGCAGACAAATGCAACAATAGAAGATTGAATAGTCTGAATTATTCTTGTATTTTTAGGAAATTAAAGTTCCTTATTGCCTGAAGCAGTGTTTATAACCAGGGTGCTCTGGTATGTTCAGGTTTCTGTGGGAAATTAATTATCTAATTCCACTTGTTAATTGGTCAAAAAAATTGCAAATAATTTGTTATTGTTGTAGATAGGTTCTGAAGGCACCCATGCACAACAACAGCACATTATTTGGAAGTTTTTGGACAATTAAAAAGTTAAATTAAATAATGTCCCACAGAAATCTGAACATACCAGGGCACCCTTGAAAAACCCAGGCCTAAAGTGCAGCATTAACAGATTCATCTTTTTCTTAAAAGGATGGAATTATTTTCTGGCTGAAGTGGACCCAACAAGGAGCTTCATACCGGGGCTCAGTTACCTTCAGCAGGTGTTTAAACCCAGTGGTCTCAACAACTGAATATGGCCGTAGAGCCGCTGCTAGAAAAACACCAGTGGCATTTGTTATTGCTTTGGCTCCATCTGAAAAGCCCTGGAGAGGCTGCCTAAATGCTGCTGGAAGCTGCGCTTGCACTGTGCTAGGTTTTTTTTTCGTGCTGCACTGATATTCATGTTCGCATAGTGCCGTTTCAAATGAGTTAGCAAGTTCAACATACTGCCAAAAGCATAGCCAGTGCTGTTTTCGTCTTATTCACCTGCCTTTGTCCGTTCACATATTTCACCAAAAAGCCAAAGTGTTCCCAGACAGACTTATGAAGGGGGTCTTCAAGCTCTGGCTTCTCCGTACAGCCAGCCATGACGTTCCCTAGTCAGAGGCTGGAAGTTCCATTTTTATATGGTCTTTGGCATGACCCGGCCGGGATTTGAACCCCAGCCTCCCGGTTGTGGGGTGGACACTCTACCTCTAAGCCACCACTCCAGTAAAAAGCATTACTCATATATTAGAAATAATTTTTGGGGAGACATTAATCTCAACGTATTTCGACTTTTGAGTAACGAGTGTAAACAAACGCATAGCTTCCCTACAACCTTTGCTCCACAGATGTGGGACGTATCAACCATATGCTGGATAGATTTGAAAATTTTCAGCATGGGTCACATATTTTTTTCCAGTTTATAAAATTTTTCACCGGGTCTCAGGTGTGTGTGAAAAAAATTGTGTTTTGGTTAACGTTTAGAGCGTCAAAAATGCAATCGTTTAGGTGGAATAATAATAATAATAATAATAAATAATCTTCTGGCATCAATAAAAAACAAACCACTTACAATAGAGCCGTGGTGCTCACATCGTTAGTCTTTGCCAGTCATGCCCTTAAGGTTCAGATCATTATTTGGCCTCAGTATCGCCCCAGCGTGACAATATAAGCACCGCCTCAGTCTTAGCATTAAAGTTTTAAAAAACCTTTTAATAACAAAATATTGCTAAAATATAAAGTGATGCACTACAATGGGTCTCAAATATGTGTGAACACGTCCTGTTATAGTACTGCTTGGGTTTATTGATGATACACAGAAGAAATTCAATATTCCACTGAACTCCATGACTGAACAGTGATAGAAACTAAAATAATTATAATGATCACTGAACAACTCCCATTGCCTGTCATGATGCCGAGCGCGGCTCAGTGCCGTGCTCAAGTCTTTTTGGTTACTACTCATTTTCTGTATATGTAATTATTCTTGATTTTCTTCCCTTATGGTTTGTGCTTTTATTTTGACAGCTCAGTTTTGGGACTTCCTCCTGTCAAATCTTTTCACGGGTTGTCACAGCTGTGTAGTGTCCTTTAATTACTTTTCACTCATGCATCCACACCTGATTCATGTTTGGGCTGTTTCCTTGCTGTGACCTCACATTGTGCAGACAGGAATTAAAAGGGTTATGAAAAGTTAGAGTGCCATAACAATTATTCTGTAGGTAATCTCCCATTATTCTGCTGCACATTCACCAACCACAATGCTCCGCACTGTCTATATATATATATATTTATATTTATAGTAATATGTACATATGTATACTAGCTGTTCTTGTTTTTTTCTTGCCTTCTGATTGTTGCTCTGAGTGCTGCTATCCCTGTGCTGTTGCAATCCTGGAATTTCCCCATTGTGGGACTAATAAAGGCTTATCCTATCTTATCTTATCTTATTATGCTCTACACAGATTCTATACATGTTCTGTTTGCATGCTTATGAACAAATATGTGGAGCTAAACTCTGGTAAACGGGAATTAGGCAGCGCTATAGAGCCCTCTTTCTACTCTCTCTCCTATCATTAGTCAGGTCTAATACTAAGTTACACGCCCCCAAAACCCAACACCCACGCACACACTGTTGATCGCACATTCTAGAAATAATACCATGAGCAGCGGATGGCCTGTTCATGTCAGAGTTAGATTGGCCAATCAGACATTCACGTACAAGCCCATCCTATTGTACAGGGTTGGCACAACTAACCAACCCGAGAAGATTAATGTACGTTGCACCCGGAAGTCGTGGTCAGTGTGGCGACGCTCCAGAGGGAGCTGCGTCACGCTGCACCCAGCACTGCTTGCTTTACATGTGACCTCCAAATAAATGTTACATCTTTAAATTGAAGAAATCTCCGGCTTGTTATTGGATCTTTCAATCAAAGAATGGGGTATTTTTCTAACAGAATCCCCCAGTTTGATTCCTGTTTTATTCTCAGCTCAGTACTCAGCCTCACCTGTATAATTGTAACTTACCCTTCGTGGTTTACATTGATTGCATTTTTCTGTAAGTCTCCCTTCGTGGTTATTTTGTGTCTTTTGTAGTTATCCTTCATTGCTTCTATTTGTGTTCTTTATCATTAAATGTGCAAACTCACAGCAGGCGATTGGTGCCTTATTTCTGCCCTGAAAGGGCCGTTTATGACAGTAAGTCGCAGCCAGTAGGTGCCAGCGGCTGTGGGTTTGCTTTTTCCTTTCTTTTTGTCCACTCACCTTTTTCGTTGCTGGAGGAAGAGCTGTCAGTATGTCCCCAGCACGCTGGGACTCAGCTTCCCGAAGGAGGTTGGCAGCCGGAGGCCCCAGCATGGATGAACAGTGGGCAGCTCAATTCATCCAGAGCTATGTTGCTGAACCCCTCACCTCCCGCAGCCCGAAGAAGGTCCTGGAGATCGTGGTGGCAGCGGTCGGGATTGTGGAGGCACATCCCAGTTTAAGGAAGTAACCTGAGTTTGCAGAACTATTGTCAGCCTTCTCCACTCTCCAGCTGTCATTCCCTGGGTTGGCGATAGGCTCATCACCAGCCCATAGACACCGCCTCCCAGTGCAGACCTCCACTCCTCCCCGAGACATGGCTGTACCGAATCGGATGAAGGAGAGTCACCCAGGTCCAGACGCCACAAATCTCCCACCATTTCCCAGCCACAGGCCGCTAGAGGAACTTCTCCGCCTCTCAGTCCACAGCTTCCTCTCCGTCGTGTCAGAAGGGTACCACTGCAGCTTCCGCCTCTAGGTTTTCCTCGCCAGCTGTCTCATCAGCCTTCTTTTCCAGGGCCGTCGCTGTTCCCTTCTCCACTACGGCATCTCCTCCAGCTGCTGAGATTCCGATCGTCTCCTCCCCGGCTCCGCCCGCCACCGTGTCTGCAGGGGCAGCTCCTCAACATTTCTCTGAGGGGCCCACAACAACTGTAGTCACAGAGAGGGCTGATTCCAGACCGGCTGCAGCAGAGGACATCAGGCCCCAGGAACACAGGCAAGTGTTTTTTCTTTCTCCATCATTACCACATGAATTATCTTGCCTGATTCCCGGGGGTGAGGCTCAGTCATTGCAGTCCACTGAGTCCTCACCACCTGCTGCAGCCATAAAGACTTCACCTGCTCTCTCCGTGTCTCCTCCTATGCCCCCCGAGTGTCTGCCGGTTCCAGGATTAAGCCGCCAGATGGAGGAGGAGCCTGTGGCCCTGGAGAACCGGGTTCCAGCCCTGCAGCCATGGTCTGGACTGAGGGAGAGCACTGCCAGCAATCTGGAGCCTGTGCCGACGAGTGAGCATCCCTGGGCTTCAGCTTTGCAGGATTCAGCGCCAACAGGGAGCAGACCTCCTGTCACCATGCTGGACGAGCCACCTGCATGGGTCACATCGCTGGGTGGTCCCAGGACTGCATTGACCATCATGCCAGCTGCTGGGGCCACCACAGCAGAGTCCAAGCTGGACCTCCAGAGGGCGGGGCCCGAGACATCGTCGTCTGGATCAACGGAATCCTGGATGGAAGTTGAGCTTTAGCTCAGGCAAGTGCTCGCCTTTGTTTTCATTGTTTCTATGTTGGAGAGATCTTGCCTGGCTCTTGGTGGGGAGAGCCAGGTGCAGCCATCAGCTGCACCTGAGCTCACCTTGCCGTGCTCCACTGCTGCCAGTTACCCTGAC
Source organism: Pholidichthys leucotaenia (assembly GCA_020510985.1). NCBI lineage: Eukaryota > Metazoa > Chordata > Actinopteri > Cichliformes > Pholidichthyidae > Pholidichthys > Pholidichthys leucotaenia. Next base: position 422,410,005 of record CM035843.1, read on the forward strand.
CCCGTTTCTCTTTCTCTCTTGTCTGAGCTTTCCCCCAGGGTCACCAAGGATCGTCCAGCTTTGCCTGAGGTCTCTGTGGGTTCGGGCTCACCGCCTGAGGTCTTGGTGGGTCCAGCTTCACCTACCGAAGTTGTTGCGGGCGCTCTGTTCCAGCCCAGGACCTCCAACGGTGCAGCTCCGTCCCAGTCTGGGTCCACCAAGGGTACAGCTCTGTCCCAGTCCGGGGCCGCCGCGGGTGCCGCTTTGCCCCAGTTCGGGGCCACCAGAGGTGCCACTTCGCCCCAGTCCTGGGCCACTGGGGGTGCCGCTTTGCCCCAATCCGGGGCCACTGGGGGTGCCACTTCACCCCAGTCCGGGGCCACCGGGGGTTCTGCACCTATGCTCAAGGTCGCTATGGGTCCCCACTCAACATCTGGTTCCAGCGTGGTCCTTTCTCTGCTATTTCCTTCATCGGGTGCCCACCTCCTGGTTTCAGGGGTCCGCGGTAAGCATAGATCCCAGCTGCCACCTGCGGGGGGAGGTGTGTGGTGCTCCGCGACCTGTTGGCTCAGAGATGCAGGGAGACCGCTCGACGAACTCTCTCATTTGCTTGGGTGGTTTCTGAATTCTGGAAGAGCACCTGATGGACTCTCTCCTCCATTTTGGTGGCTCTGGAGACCTAGTAGGCTGTCCGACCTCTTCCACCTGATGGTTGGGTGGAGCCAGGACTCTGGAAGGCCACCTGAACTGGTCCGTTGTTTTCCCAGTTTCGCTTGATTTTCTTGGCACCTTATTTGTCAATATTGTGGGTCATGTGTGTTTTGTTTTGTTGGGTTTGTGTCTCTCCCTCCAGGTCTGGATCCCCCCACTGTCCTCCCAGGGTCTGTTTTTGTAGTTATTCCTGTTGGGGGGGGGTTTACTTTCATCCCTTTTGATGTTATGGTGGGCTGTCTGGGTTCCACCCCTCGAGGGAGGGGCACTGTCATGATGCCGAGCACGGGTCAGTGCCACGCTCAGGTCTTTTTGGTTACTACTCATTTTCTTTATATGTATTTATTCTTCATTTTCTTCCATTATGGTTTACGCTTTTATTTTGACAGCGCAGTTTTGTGACTTCTTCCTGTCAAATCTTTTTGCGGGTTGTCACAGCTGTTGAGTGTTCTTTAATTACTTTTCACTCATGCATCCACACCTAATTCATGTTTGGGCTTTTCCCTTATTATTTAAGTTCGCTTGCGGGGTTCAATCCTCACTGTGACCTCGCATTGTGCAGACAGGAATCCCCCAGTTTGATTCCTGTTTTATTCTCAGCTCAGCACTCAGCCTCACCTGTATAACTGTAAGTTACCCTTTGTGGTTTACATTGAGTACATTTTTCTGTAAGTTTCCTCTTTGTGGTTATTTTGTGTCTTTTATAGTTATCCTTTGTGACTTCCGTTTGTGTTCTTTGTCATTAAATGTGAAAACTCACAGCAGGCCATTGCTGCCTTATTTCTGCCCTGAAAGGGCCATTTATGACATTCCCCAAAGTGAAGATACACTATTATCTTGAATATAAGTGATAAAAGATCAGACAAATCAGTGATCTGACAAACAAATAAACAAGGGATCTGAAACAGTCGCTAATACTGGATGTCCCATTCATTTTCAATATTTAGGTATTCTGTAATTAATATTCACACAATCAAATAAATCTTAGTGCCATTTACTCCCTTTTATATTTGTCACAGTCTAACATGTGATTGTCTACATATAGGCTACACCTCTATATTCCACTTTTAAACACAGCCTACATTTGGGCCTGGAAAGCCTGATTGGGATCCCTGTTTCAGACAGGAAGACTTGGTTCTACGGGCAATGCACTAGTTCTGTGTTAAACCTGAGTGGCACTTTCTAACATCCATATTCATTAAGCCATGGCTGCAGATATTTGCCCTAGAAGTTGAAGGTCTTGGCTTAACCGGCTTTCCTCGCCACTGCCTCCATGTCTGAAGTGGAAGAGTAATGGAGGGCTACGGTGCAGAAACCTGAACGCTGCCTGAGGGATTTTGCTCATGGTTATCAGGGCCTCTGTCTCAAATGGAACCCTAACATCTCTGAAAATGAAATGTCTGAAGAAGAGCTTTTTGTTTCATAATTTTTTTTTTCACTTGTACAAATGAAAAAAAATAATTTGTAAGGTTTTTCCTCTTAAATGTAAGACTGTCAACTGTTTCCACTTAATTCTGTAACAGTGTATTTTTACCCAAGTTTGGAACTTTTTCCTATATTGTTTATTTTTATTATTTTTTTTCCTCATAAACTTGACATTTTAAATTAAAATTACCACTGTTACTACAACACCTGGTAATTTAATTTGTATATATGAGGAAATAACAATATTTGCATATTTACATGTGAAATATGGCTGGAATGTGACTGTTTATCTGACTGGGGAATTATTGGAACCACCGGAGGAAAACTGAACTCGTGATAACGCCTGAGATAAGATAATCCTTTATTAGTCCAACCATGGAGACATTTACAGCATTGCGGCAGCAAAGGGATAGCACTCAGAGCAATAATAAATAATAAAATAAAATAGGGCGAAAACGGTATATACACCATGCAAGAAGTTAGAATAAGTAAAATAGTATTTACAGCATTATATATACAGCGGGGAAAGTAAATATTGAACACATCAACATTTTTCTCATTAACATTTCTAATGGAGTCATTGACCTGAGATTTTCACCAGATATCAGCAACAACCCAAGTAATCCATACATGTAAAGAAATCAAGGCAACTGTGTTCACAAAACAAGTTATATTTAATAAAGTGAAATGACAGAGGGAATAAGTATTGAATATATGAAGAAAAAGAGGTGCCAAAAGGCATAGAAAGCTAAGAAACCAGCTGAAATCCATCAGAATTTAAGAAGCCACCCCATCCCCCATCAGTGCAAATGAATTTCAGCTGGTAAAGTTATGTTCTGCTGGAGGTTTCTTCCTGCTAAAAGGGAGCTTTTCCTCTCCACCATCGCCAAGTGTTGCTGACAGGGGATCGCCTGATTGCTTGGGGTGTTTCTGCAATTGTGGGGATTTCTCCTACAGTTGAAAGTGCTATGGGATGACTGTTGTTGTGAAATGGCACTAAAAAGTACTGTTTACACTTTCTGCTGTTAACTGCCGTTAACCGTGATAGCAAAATTTGTCACCGCTAAGGGATGCAAAGCATTAACGGGCGATTAACGCAATAACACCAACACCATCCATCCATCCATCTTCTTCCACTTAATCCTTTTCAGGTCGCGGGGGGGCTGGAGCCTATCCCAGCATCTTTTGGTCGAGAGGCAGGGTCCACCCTGGACAGATCACCAGTCCATAGCAGGGCCAACACAGAGAGACAGACAACCATTCACTCTCACAGTCACACCTAAGGACAGTTTAGAATCCCCAACACCATTAATATACAGTATATATACAGTATATATATACGTATATATATATATATATATATATATATATATATATATATATATATATATATATAGACACACACACACACACACAGTATATTTCACAGTTGAATGAGTACAGTGTTGTTTCCATGTTCAATAATAATTATATTAATAGTGTATTGAAGAGGAACATTCCGTAATGTGCAAACTAGTAGTGTTGCCCCCCCCCCCCCCCCCCGGAGCTGGTTCCACAGAAGAGCTGCCCGATTACTGAGTTTCAACCTGACTGTTCACTATTCTTTTTGTGTTTTAGGTCAAGTGTGTGTGTCCAGTTTGTTGATCTGCCAGGGTCTTCTCTGGGTGGGGACCAGCCAGGGCATTATCCTCATGTTCCCTGTCCCCACCCTGGAGGGCATCCCCAAGATCACAGGTCAGTGTTGAGTCAGCAGATTTCCCACTTGCTACTTTTTTTAACTGTGTGTTCTCCATGGCAGGTGTTTGAGTCAGCACACACGTCACAGTTTGTGTGTGCTCTTTGATTATTATTATTATTAGTATTATTATTATTATTGTCATTATACCAAGCCGCCCCGGCCTGGGTTATGGCAAGACGCTGGCAGCAGGGCTTTGGATTGTGAAAGTGGCAGAGGAACTCACCTTGAGTCAATGGCACAAGCACCAGATGGCATGAGGAAGAACCAACCTGATGGTCAATGGATCGCATCACCAAACATGTAACTGTTACTGCACAGCAACCTCCATATCTACCTTGTTAGCTGTGCTGTTGTGCACCATCTGGTGCCTGATATGGAGGTCCAGAGAGGCAGCATGGTGGGGGCATGACACCATCTGTCTTACATACTGTGCAAGACATACGTATAGTCAGGTAAGGCTTTGGCAGAAAAGTCCTGTGGCAATGGAGTGAATGCAATGACAGCAGGGAGAAGTAGCCAGAAACTGCTAGTAGGATCTTTACACACAGGTGGCTTACACATGAGAGTTCCAGGAAGCCTCTAGAAAAGGTGGGGTAAAGAAAGTGTGCTCACTTCTTCCTGGCTGGCTCACCGCAATCAGCAGGATTTCACTATATTGGTAAGAGTGCAAGAAGCTAAAGCTGACTGTGGCAACAAGGAACTAATGACAGTAAAAATGAGACTCGAATGATGATGCTTAAATTGTCAAAAACTGTGCACAAATATCTTGAATCTGCAATAACCTGCCATCATCTGAGATTTAAACTGGGGAGCTTCTGATAACTGTAGGTCTGAAGTCTTCAGTCGTCTTCTGCACTCCAGTGACAGTGATGGAGTCTAAGATGAAACAGTGGTAATAAAAAAAACAGAGTGAAGTTTATCTACTGTTTTAGTCCTTTGATGATATATTTACAACGGGGAAAATAAGTATTGAACACATCAGCATTTTCTTCATTAAACATATTTCTGATGGAGCCGTTGACCTGAGATTTTCACCAGATATCAGTAACATCCCAAGTAATCCATACATACAAAGAAATCAAGGCAACTGTGTTCACAAAAAACGTCATATTTAATAAAGTGGAATGACACAGGGAATAAGTATTGAACACGCTTGGTGAAATTAATTTAATATATAGTAGAAAAGCCTTTGTTGGTATTAACAGCTTCCAGACGCCTCCTGTATGGAGAAACTAGGTGCCAACATTGCTCAGGAGTGATTTTAGCCCATTCTTCCACACAAACTGTCTTCAAATCTTGAAGGTTCCGTGGGTGTCTTCTCTGAACTCGGATCTTCAGTTCGTTCCATAGACCTTCTATTGAATTCAGGTCAGGTGACTGACTGGGCCATTCTAGAAGCTTTATTTTCCTTCTCTGGAGCCAGTTGAGAGTTTCCTTGGCTGTGTGTTTGGGATCATTGTCTTGCTGAAATGTCCACCCTCATTTCATCTTCAGCATCTTGGCAGATGGCAGCTGGTTCTTGTCAAGGATGTCTCTTTACATTTGTCCATTTATCTTTATTTAATTATATGAAGTCTGCCTGTACCATGTGCTGAAAACACACCCCCGTGCCATGATGGGATGTGCAGTGCCATTTCTCCTCCAAACATGCTGTGTGTTGTGGCATCCAAAAAGTTAAATTTTGGCTTCATCTGGCCAGACTATATTTTCCAGGTATTTTACTGACTTGCCCAAATGTTGTGCAGCAAACTTTAAATGAGCTTCAACATGCTTTTTCTTCAGCATGGAGTCTTGTGAAGTGAGCAGACATAGAGCCCATGTCAGCTGAGTGCATTACTTATTGTTTTCTTTGAAACAGCAGTACCTGCTAACTCCAGGTCTTCCTGGAGCTCTCCACGAGTGGTCTTTGGCTCTTGGATAACGCTTCTGATAATTCTTTTGACTCTTCTGTCAGAAATCTTGAGAAGAGCTCCTGGTCATGGCCGGTTTATGGTAAAATGATGTTTGTTTCGCTTCCAAATGATGGCTCCAACAGTGCTCCCTGGAACATTCAGCAGCAGTTTAGAACTGTGCCTGTAACCAATGTCATGGTTGCAAAGGTCTAGAGAGAGCTTTTTGCTTCTACCCATCATGAGTTCTTTGTGGTGTGACAATCTGATATTCACAGACCTTTTTAAAGGCTATCAGTCAGGACTTAACCAGCAGAAATTAATTTGCACTGATGGGGGATGAGATGGCTTCCTTAAGTCTGATGGATTTCAACTGGTTTCTTGGCTTTCTGTGCCTTTTTGCACCTGTTCACATGTTCAATACTTATTCCCTGTGTCATTCCACTTTATTAAATATAACTTGTTTTGTGAACACAGTTGCCTTGATTTCTTTGTATTACTTGGGTTGTTACTGATATCTGGTGAAAATCTCAGGTCAATGGCTTCATATGTTTAATGAGAAAAATGTTGACATTTTATTTTCCCCACTGTACATGCATTCCTGACCACCGCTGGTATGATTTGGCAGGTCAGATCATAATGGAGGCCAGTGATATTGCCAAAAGTTTTCGTTTTTGTCTGGAGTACAGTGATCTGTTAACTATGAAAATACAGTACTGTGCTCTTTCCTCCATGAGTTGATGTCCCACTGTTGTACTCCTCAGGTAAGGGGATGGTCTCTCTGAATGCACACTGTGGTCCAGTGGACTTCCTGGTGTCAACCTCCAGCATTGTCGCATCGGACTTGCTCAGACGAGACTCCATCCTCGGCAGCAGTGAAGAGACTACCAAAGGAGAAGGAGGAAGAGGAGGGGGCAGTAATAGGGCAGCAGATGATGAAAGTCCGAGGTTGGAGAGGAGCGGCTGTCTCCGGGATGAAGAAGCGGCTGCATTTAGTGAGGAGAAGCCCAAGCGCCTCATGCTGAAGTACCGACTCCACTCCACCTACCAGCTGCCGGGAAAGCCTCTGACAGCCCAGCCTGAACAAGATAGTGACAGACCAATTGCAGACTTCCTGGAGCACAGCCCGGAGGACGGATCTATCTATGAAGTAAATGAGGACCCTGACGTTTGGGTGAGGGGACGGTCCATGGATTGGGGGAAGAAGGGGGCGGCTAGGTGTAGCAAAGTCACTTCAACAGCCATCTTTTCTGGAGGAAAAGGGTACCGCAGAATAGATCAGGTGGAGTCCACACAAACCTCAGACTCTACTGAAAACTTTCTGTTAGTGTGGCAGCTCCCTCTCACGCTCACCCAGTGAGAATCCGACAGGCCTTACCAGCCTGTAACCCCAGCTGCTCAGGCTCCAGATAAAATACCAGCTCCAGCAACTGTAATACATTTCAACTAGATTCTAAAGTGTAATAAGCCAGGGATCCATCACCTGTTTTTCAACAACAGAATACAGAAATCTGAAGCTACAGTCACAAAGATTCTTAAGAACAATGGGTTTGTAAGAATCTCCCAGTTCCTATGAATTCTGGAGTTCGCAGACATTTTTTTTTTTTTTTTTTGTTACTTATTTGTACCCGTAGGTAGATTTGGTTTTGCAGTCTGGTGACAAGCCACCGGCTGCCGGTCGCTGCGTGCGCGAACGCCCTAAACCTACATGTTTTTGGTATGCGGGAGGAAACCGGAGAAATCCCGGAGTAAACCCGCGCAACACGGGGAGAACATGCAAACTCCACACAGCTCACTGTTGGTCGGGGGCTGGGATCGAACCCACGATCTCATGATCCCCGCGATCCCCCGGCCGAGGGTAAACTGTGCTGCCACAGTGCTAAACCACTGCGCCACCGTGCAGCACGGTGTCTCCCTATGTCCCCTCCACATTTGTGGAGGGGACATAGTTTCTTACAGCTGCCGTTCAATTCACAAGAGCAACCTGAGGCATTCTGGAGAAATGAGGTGCTTTTCTGTCGTACGATGGCCATAGAGTTCTTATGTTCTTCGTAAGGGTGCCTTGGGATCTTCCTATGGCATACTTACTGGCATTTTAACGAAAATTTTTGTGCAACTCACGGCACTCTAAAGTTGTTGGTAAGAAGATCTTACAGCTTTTGGCACATTTTGTCGGCACAAATGTCACACAAATGACATGCTTCCGCCTTATGAGTGGCCTCACTACCTCCTTAGGCATGTTGTACGAACCTCCCTACAAACAGGGTTCGTACAGCGTTTCCTACGACAGCTGTAAGGAGCCCTCAAGAACAGCTTAAGATGTTCTTGAGGCATACTCACAGCCAACATCTTGTTTAGTTCTTACTTTGTTCCTATGGCATTCGTATTGCTGCCCTATGATGAAGGGTTTTCATGGGGTGTTCATAGAAATCTTGGACAAGACCATCGACCTGGCTATGAACTTATGAACAGTCTATGAACACAGAATTCTCCTACAGCCACCTTAAGAAGGCCGTACAAAATGGTCCAAAAATCGTTCGTATGGTGTTCACAGCTGTTCGTAAGGGTATTTGTGACCGTAGTTTAACATAAAGGAAACATTAGAGGACCAGAGCAGACCAATGCTAGAGTGAACAGCTGACACCAGTAATGTTCAGCGTTGGGGGGGATAAACACACTTCAGCACCAGGGGTTTAACAATACATGTGCTCGTCCCGAACCATCACCATACTGGCGTCATGGTTCGGTGCATTCAAGCAGACAACGAATACATCCAAGTGTTCAGCTTTAATTGAATTTAATGAATAGTCACCGGCAAATAACTCTCCAGTCCAGTGGGGGTGTACAAGGTCATTCATTGCTGTTTGCTAACCATAACAACAAAAAACAGTGGAAGAAGACACCAACCTTTAAAGCACATGCACTGTGCAAATTGGAACATTTTTGTTTTTCCAGGGTGTGGCTTCCAGATCAGTAATGGTCACAGATATGAACTCATGACGGGAGGATTGCTGGTTCAATTCCTGGACCTGCAAGGTCAGATCTGTGTGGGAGAGATGACAAAGCAGTGTTTGCCCCATCCTCATTAACACCATGGTGGTGCCCTTAACCCCAACTGCTCCAGTGGAGCTGCTCAGTGGTCACAGGTCAGTCCGTAGTTCTGCTGGCAAGCTTCCAGGTGTGAATGTCAACTCGGTGTTCTTGAGAAAGTGAGCTCACCTCTCAGTGGACCTCCCCTGTATAAATAAAGGTTAAAAAATCATGCATGTACACTAAGTGAAGTAGTTTTGTGTGACCACACAGGGTATGTTGAACAGCCAAAACAAGAATGGCTAGTTCAGATGATGTGCAAGAGCTTGAAGATCCTCCTGTTTTCTTCAAATCAGCGATGTGGGAAAGTTTTGGGTTCCCTATGTGAACGAGTGGGGATACGACAAAGACAGTGTGTCCCTGTTGTAAGGCTATACAGTATGCGAGTGGAAATACATCCAACATGCTAAGTCATTTCAGACAACATTACCCAGATGCGCCACTTACTGGAGCCCGGAAAAAGACTACACTGTAGGGAACCCACACTGGGATAATCATCTCAGACTGGATGCAGAGGGGAGGTATATAGTCCCTCTGCCGGTAGAGCGTGGGGGGTAAACAGATGAGGACAATAGGTATTGAGATGGGAGAGATTATGGTGATGTAGCAGGAAGGAGTAGCTGGGGGACAGTGGGGGGAGAATGGTTGAATGTATTGTGATGCAAGATTTCATGCAGCAGGGAGATGGAGGGATGATATAAAAGGAGAGACCCTGGTGTATTGAATGAATGCTTTTCTGTGTATGACTGAAGTGAGAGTGAATAAAGTCGTCTGCTGTGCAAGTCTGGTTCCTTTATTTGCACTCTCCACAGCACAAGTGCAAAAACTTAACTCTGTTGCTTTTAACTAGCTGCTATATGTGAAAGCAGACTAGACCCAAGTCATTTTCAAGGCAATTGACATTTACTGTACATTTCAACTTTTATGTGCCCATATAATAATAATAGTAATAATAATAACAGCTTATATAACACTTTTCATAATACCCAAAGCACTTTCATTCGCACCACAGACAGACACTGGTCGTGGTAAGCTACCTCCGTAGCCACAAAGCTGCCTTGAAACATGATTGCTAATCCACACCAATGGCCTCTTCGACCACCACCAAACATTTCTCCACATTCATACACCAGTGTCAGGGCGGTCCTGGCTTGTGTGACACCCTGGACAGACCATCCCCCCCCCCCCCAACTTCAATCTAAAGACTGACCTTTCTTGTTTTCCTTGATACAAAGTTGTCAATGACATCATCACAGGAAAGTTGCTCAGCAGTGGTGTGGTTAATACTGGCAACTGCAAGACCAGTAAAGAGGTTCTTCATCAATCAGTCAGTATCATGGTTTATAATTTAAATTTGAAAACTATAATCATCAGTATTAAATCAGAACAGTTTGAAATGTTTCAGTCTGCTTGTAATGAATATTGAGAATACGTATTGAATTATCTGGCAAAAAGACACTGAGCATGTTTACATGTACACCAATAAACCAGTTATGACTGGATTTCTGCAGTTGTCTGATTATTCAAGTGGTCATGTAAACAGAATAATCAGATAACGGCCATGTAACCGGGGTGATTAACTCAAGTGGTTTACCCTCTAATAATCTGTTTATCCAATAATCTGTTCATCCACTGCATGTAAACACAACAAAACTGATTGTTGTCATTATCAGTTTATTCCCACTAATCGGTTTATTGTGACCATGTAACCAGAGTCACTAACTTAAAAAAATACTTTATTGAAATAGTTTTTCTATGCAATATTTCTATTTCACTTGTTACAGCTTACAAAGTAAAAACTGTTAAAAAAAAAAACCACAATCAATAAAAAAATGCATCCACATGAGGTTCTAGAAGTGTGAATCTTCAGTGGTCTCATGATTAGATTACGATTCAGGCATTAACCATTTGAATGTAAAATGATTCACCATGCATCTTGATGTATCTATGCAGCATCTTCATTTTTAAAAAATTACATCCATCCATCCATCCATCTTCTACCGCTTTTCCGGAGGTCCGGGTCGCGGAGGCAGCAGTTCAAGCAGAGAAGCCCAGACTTCCCTCTCCCCAGCCACCTGCTCCAGCTCTTCAGAGGGGATACCAAGGCGTTCCCAGACTAGCTGGGAGACATAGTCTCTCCACCGAGTCCTGGGTCTGCCCCGGGGTCTCCTCCCAGTGGGACGTGCCTGAAACACCTCAAGTGGGAGACGTCCAGGAGGCATCCTAATCAGATGCCCATACCACCTCAACTGACTCCTTTCAATGTGGAGGAGCAGCGGTTCTACTCTGAGCCTCTCCCGGATGACTGAGCTCCTCACCCTATCTCTGAGGGTGAGTCCAGCAATCCTACGGAGAAAGCTCATTTCAGCCGCTTGTATCCGCGATCTCGTTCTTTCGGTCATTACCCAAAGCTCGTGACCATAGGTGAGAGTAGGAACGTAGATTGACTGGTAAATCGACAGCTTTGCCTTAGAACTAAGCTCCCTCTTCACCACAACAGACCGGTACAACGTCCGCATCACTGCAGATGCTGCTCCAATCCGTCTGTCGATCTCTCGCTCCATTTTCCCCTCACTCGTGAACAAGACCCCAAGATACTTAAACTCCTCCACTTGGGGCAGGAGCCTGTCCCCAACCCGGAGAGGACAATCCACCTTTTTCTGGCTGAGGACCATGGACTCGGACTTGGAGGTGCTGATTCTCATCCCAGCCGCTTCACACTCAGCGGCAAACCGTCCCAGCAAGAGCTGTAGGTCATTGCTGGATGAAGCCAACAGGACAACATCATCTGCAAACAACAGAGATGAGATCCTGTGGTCACCAAGCATGACACCCTCCATTCCCTGGCTGCGCCTAGAAATCCTGTCCATAAAAATTATGAACAGGACCGGTGACAAAGGGCAGCCCTGGCGGAGTCCAACTCTCACTGGGAATGACTCTGACCGAGTGTTGGCAATACGAACTAAACTCTCACAACGGTCGTACAGAGACCGAATAGCTCGTAACAACAAGCCCGATACCCCATACTCCCGAAGCACCCCCCACAAAAATCCACGAGGGACGCGGTCAAATGCCTTCTCCAAGTCCACAAAACACATGTAAACTGGTTGGGCAAACTCCCACGAACCCTCAAGAATTCTCGAGAGGGTAAAGAGCTGGTCCGATGTGCCACGGCCAGGACGAAAACCACATTGCTCCTCCTGAATCCGAGGTTCGACCAACGGCCGGACTCTCCTCTCCAGTACCTTGGCATAGACCTTCCCAGGGAGGCTGAGGAGTGTGATCCCTCTAAAGTTGGAGCACACCCTCCGGTCCCCTTTTTTGAAGAGAGGAACCACCACCCCGGTTTGCCATGCCAAAGGCACTGCCCCTGACCTCCACGCAATGTTGCAGAGGCGTGTCAACCATGACAACCCAACAACATCCAGGAGATTTTTAACCACCTTGGCGACCTCAGCCCCTGTGATAGGCGAGTCATCCCCCTTGTCCCCAAACCCTGCTTCCTCTGTGGAAGGCGTATCAGTGGGATTGAGGAGATCCTCGAAGTATTCCTTCCACCGCCCGACGATATCCCCAGTTGAAGTCAACAGTGTCCCATCCGCACCATACACAGTGTGGACGGGGAGCTGCTTTCCCCTCCTGAGCCGCCGAACAGTTTGCCAGAATCTCTTTGAAGCCGACCGAAAGTCTTGTTCCATGGCCTCACCGAACTCCTCCCATACCCGGGTTTTTGCTTCAGCAACCACCCGAGCTGCACTCCGCTTGGCCTGCCGGTACACCTCAGCTGCTTCAAGAGTCCCACAAGCCAACCAAGCTTGATAGGACTCCTTCTTCAGCTTAATGGCCCCCCTCACCACTGGTGTCCACCACTTGGTTCGGGGGTTGCCACCACGAGATGCACCGACCACCTTGCGGCCGCAGCTCTGGGCCGCCGCTTCAACAACAGAGGTGGAGAACATGGCCCATTCAGACTCCATGTCTCCAGACTCCCTCGGAATGTGGTTGAAGTTCTTCCGGAGGTGGGAGTTGAAGACCTCCCGGACAGGGGCCTCAGCCAGACGCTCCCAGCACACCCTCACTATACGTTTGGGTCTACCAGGTCTGAATGGCTTCCTCCCCTGCCATCGGATCCAACTCACCACCAGGTGGTGATCAGTTGACAGCTCTGCACCTCTCTTTACTCGGGTGTCCAAGACATACGGTCGCAGGTCTGATGATACGATAACAAAATCGATCATCGACCTGCGGCCTAGGGTGTCCTGGTGCCAGGTGCACATATGGACACCCTTATGCTTGAACATGGTGTTCATTATGGACAGACTGTGGTTAGCACAGAAGTCCAATAACTGAACACCACCCGGGTTCAGATCGGGCAGGCCGTTCCTCCCAATCACCCCCCTCCAGGTTTCACTGTCATTGCCCACGTGCGCATTGAAGTCCCCCAGTAGGACAATGGAGTCTCCAGGAGGAGCACCCTCCAGCACCCCAGTCACAGACTCCAAAAAGGGTGGGTACTCTGAAACATCATTTGGTGCATAGGCACAAATGATGGTCAGGACCCGTTTCCCAACCCGAAGGCGCAGGGAAGCAACCCTTTCGTCCACCGGGGAAAACTCCAATATAGAGGCAGCAAGGTGGGGCGATACAAGAATACCTACCCCTGCTCGTCACCTCTCGCCCGGGGCAACTCCAGAAAAGGCCAAGCTCCAGCCCCTCTCCAGGAGACTGGTTCCGGAACCGGAGCTGTGTGTTGAGGTGAGGCCGACTATATCTAGCCGGTATCGCTCAATCTCGTACACCAGCTCAGGCTCCTTCCCCACCAGAGAGGTGACATTCCACGTACCAAAAGCCAGTTTAGAAAGCTTGGGATCAGTCCGCCAAGGTCTCCGCCTTTGACTGCCACCTAATAGCACCGGACTTCCATGATCCATGAATGATAAAAAATTACATGTATTTTTCAAAATTTATTATTGTAATTTATGAAAGGAAAAAGAGATGCAATAAAATGGAAATAAAAACAAAGTTTACAAAAATACAAAAAGCCAAGTTAAAACAAAAGCTTGAAATACAAATATGACCATTAAAAAGCAGTTGATTTAAAACAACAGGAAGCCTGATTAAAGACAAATGTTTTTTGCTGCTTTTGAACATATATATTATTTTAGGGGTGTAACGGTACACCTAAAATCACGGTGAAACCAGTACCTTGGTTTTAAGGTCACGGCTTGGTTCATTTTCGGTACAGTAAGGAAACAAAATGCAAAATAAGCTGGAACAGGTTTGACAAAAAAAATAAATAAATGCAAACTGCCAGCAGTAAATTCTCCAATAAATAAAATATATACAATAAAATAAATAAATTTGCTTTGTAGCAAATGAACCATGCAGACAAATGCAACAATAGAAGTTTGAATAGTCTGAATTATTCTTGTATTTTTAGGAAATTAAAGTTCCTTATTGCCTGAAGCAGTGTTTATAACCAGGGTACTCTGGTATGTTCAGGTTTCTGTGGGAAATTAATTATCTAATTTCACTTGTTAATTGGTCAAAAAAAATTGCAAAAAATTTGTCATTGTTGTAGATACAGTAGGTTCTGAAGGCACTCATGCACAACAACAGCACGTTATTTGCAAGTTTTTGGACAATTAAGAAGTTAAATTAAATAATGTCCCACAGAAATCTGAACATACCAGGGCACCCTTAAAAGGATGGAATTATTTTCTGGCTGAAGTGGACCCAACAAGGAGCTTCATACCGGGGCTCAGTTACCTTCAGCAGGTGTTTAAACCCGGTGGTCTCAACAGCTGAATATGGCCGTAGAGCCGCTGCTAGAAAAACACCAGTGGCATTTGTTATTGCTTTGGCTCCGTCTGAAAAGCCCTGGAGAGGCTGCCTAAATGCTGCTGGAAGCTGCGCTTGCACTGTGCTAGGTTTTTTTTTCGTGCTGCACTGATATTCATGTTCGCGTAGTGCCGTTTCAAATGAGTTAGCAAGTTCAACATACTGCCAAAAGCATAGCCAGTGCTGTTTTCGTCTTATTCACCTGCCTTTGTCCGTTCACATATTTCACCGAAAAGCCAAAGTGTTCCCAGACAGACTTATGAAGGGGGTCTTCAAGCTCTGGCTTCTCCGTACAGCCAGCCATGACGTTCCCTAGTCAGAGGCTGGGATGCACTGTTTGTTTATATGTTCCTGCCCGTCACTCAACATGGTCCGTGTGGAACCTTGGTATGCCTCTGTACCAAAACGAAGGTGCTGTACCGAAAAGTCCGAATATGACTACATGTACCATTACACCCCTAATAATACTGTATTTATATATATACAGTCATGTGAAAAAATTAGGATACCCTGTGTAAGCCTGTGTGTTTTTTTAACATATTTGCACATATGGATATTGAATATCAATGTTAAAAATACTGGGAAATTCTCATAATATAACTAAACAATTAAAAATGATTTACTGTAAAGACTTTTTTCAAATTTTCTGTGAAATGTAATTGTAAACAAATAGTGAGGAATAAATTGGGACACCCCCCATGTTTATTAGGACATACCCACATTCATTCTCACTTTAAATGGCTAAAACAAATTTTTTTAAAAATGCAAATAAAAACAAAAACAAGATTAGACATAGATATGTGAACATTTCTTAAAGAACTGAATATTTAAAGGGGTGTCCAAACTTTTTCATGACTGTGTATATACAGTATATACTGTATATACACTACCGTTCAAAAGTTTGGGGTCACCCAGACAATTTTGTGCTTTCCATGAAAAGTCACACTTTTATTTACCACCATGAGTTGTAAAATGAATAGAAAATATAGTCAAGACATTGACAAGGTTAGACAACAACAAGGTTGTTCTATTTGAAATAATTTTTTCCTTCAAACTTTGCTTTCGTCAAAGAATCCTCCATTTGCAGCAATTACAGCATTGCAGACCTTTGGCATTCTAGCTGATAATTTGTTGAGGTAATCTGGAGAATTCTGACGCAATGAGCAAACACATTGTACCATTAGAACACTGGAGTGATAGTTGCTGGAAATGGCCCTCTATACACCTATGTAGTTATTGCACCAAAAACCAGACATTTGCAGCTAGAATAGTCATTTACCACATTAGCAATGTATATTAGATATTAGAGTGTATTTCTGATTAGTTTAAAGTTATCTTCATTGAAAAAAACAGTGCTTTTCTTTCAAAAATAAGGAAATTTCTAAGTGACCCCAAACTTTTGAACGGTAGTGTATAGATAGCTAGATAGATAGATAGATGTGTGTGTGTGTGTGTGTGTGTGTGTGTGTGTGTGTGTGTATGTGTGTGTGATCATCATCATAGCAGTCTGTCAGGGGCGACAATGACCGTTTCATTTAGGTCTGATCAGATTCCTTCACGCAGCTCTGTCCTTCGCCTTCTGCTGCCAGGAACTCCTGACCTTGTTAACCCGGGCAACGTCCAAGCCGGTATGAGTTGCTTTCTGACTGACCAGTTCAAAGTCAAAGTCAAAGTGCCTTTATTGTCATTCCATTGCTAAAAAACAATACAACAAAACTGAGATACTGCTCCCTAAAACAAACTATCACACTCACAGTTCACTCATGCATTTAACATTCTCGTAATTACAACAATAAATAATGCTTGAAACAATATTACCTAAAAGTTGAACACAATATGTACATAGCAATAATAGAAACATTCATTCATTCATCTTCTTCCGCTTAATCCTTTTTCGGGTCGCGGGGGGGGGGCTGGAGCCTATCCCAGCGTCTTTGGGTGAGAGGCAGGGTCCACCCTGGACAGATCGCCAGTCCATCGCAGGGCAACACAGAGAGACAGACAACCATTCACTCTCACAGTCACACCTAAGGACAATTTAGAATCCCCAGTTTTGATTGCCAATCAAAACTGGGGATAATAAAAACATACTGAGCAATAAATAAATAAGACCAGCTTATACACACAAGGTTATTGCCACAAAATAACATAAAATAATATCAGCAGTCTGTGCGTGTTACATAAATCCGTTCAAAATACGTACTGCTGCTGGGAAAAAACTATGATTAAACCTGGTAGTCCGGATTTTATGGGATCTGTACCGTTTTCCCGAGGGGAGCAAGTGAAAGAAATCATGGCCTGGATGAGTGCAGTTTTTAATGATGGCAGTAGCTCTGTTGAGGTACCGAGACCTGGAAATCTCTTCCAGAGAAGGGAGAGAACAGCCAGTGATTTTTTGCGCAGTCTCAATCACTCTCTGGAAGGCTTTGCGGTCTGCGGCTGAACAGCCCTCATACCAAACCGTGATGCCATATGACAGAATGCTCTCAATAGCAGAGCACAGTCGGCGTCGATGATTGTCCCCGTTCAGGCTGTTTCTGTGTGTTGCTCGTGTCACTGATCCTCGTGCGTCTCGGTTCCAGCGCTGCACTCTCCGTCCGGCCCTGGAGGTCGCCATCGTGGAGAGAGGACAAGGCGCGCACGCTCCCGTGTGGGTGCGAAGGATGTAGGCGATCTCTGGTCTTCTGAGATCCACAGCGCGGTGAGAGGGAGCAGATGGTCATTCTCCCTCGTCAGGTCACCAGTGTGGAGGTAAAAGATCAGGCGAGGGACGCACTGTGACACGTTCTGAGGCTTCCCGTCTGGGTCATCTCCGGGGTGTTCACCTCGTGTTCCATTCTTCGTCAAGAGTCACCAGTGTGGAGGAACAAAATAAGTTCAGGCATAACATGGTAAGCTGAAGGTTTAAGAGTTTTATTCCTCCATCATCACTGAGACACACAGTAGCGCTGTGTGTGTGTGTGTGTGTGTGTGTGTGTGCTCTGTGAGTGTGCTGTTGTGAGGCATGTAAAGTCAGCTCTTTTATACAGACAAGAGAGCATGCATGGCACATTTACATATTGATATACATATCAGTCAATACATATCAATCGCGTGATTAACTGGCGCCGGAATTCCTCTCATTAATCCGGGGATGTATAACAATAGTCATTGTTCTGGTTGTCTCCCAAGGGGCTGTCTGTCCGTATGCAAATTGTTCTGCTTCATGCCCTAGCTGAGTGTTATGAATGTCCATGTAGATTGTGGTGGATCACCACAATACATATATATATATATATATATATGTGTGTGTGTGTGTGTGTGTGTGTGTGTGTGTGTGTGTGTGTATATATACTACCGTTCAAAAGTTTGGGGTCACCCAGACAATTATTTTGTGTTTTCCATGAAAAGTCACACTTATTTACCACGAGTTGCAAAATGAATAGAAAATATAGTCAAGACATTGACAAGGTTAGAAATAATGATTTGTATTTGAAATAATAATTTTTTCCTTCAAACTTTGCTTTTGTCAAAGAATCCTCCATTTGCAGCAATTACAGCATTGCAGACCTAACATGATTGCACAAGGGTTTTCTAATCATCCATTAGCCTTCTGACGCAATGAGCAAACACATTGTACCATTAGAACACTGGAGTGATAGTTGCTGGAAATGGGCCTCTATACACCTATGTAGATATTGCACCAAAAACCAGACATTTGCAGCTAGAATAGTCATTTACCACATTAGCAATGTATAGAGTGTATTTCTGATTAGTTTAAAGTTATCTTCATTGAAAAAAAGTGCTTTTCTTTCAAAAATAAGGAAATTTCTAAGTGACCCCAAACTTTTGAACGGTAGTGTATATATATATACAGTATATATATATACATACGGTGAGGCAAAAAAGTATTTAGTCAGCCACCAATTGTGCAAGTTCTCCCACTTAAAAGATGAGAGAGGTCTCCAATTTTCATCATAGGTATACCTCAACTATGAGAGACAAAATGAGAAAAAAAAAATCCTGAAAATCACATTGAAGGATTTTTAATGAATTAATTGGTAAATTCCTTGGTAAAGTAAGTATTTGGTCACCTACAAACAAGCAAGATTTCTGGCTCTCACAGACCTGTAACTTCTTCTTTAAGAGGCTCCTCTGTCCTCCACTCGTTACCTGTATTAATGGCACCTGTTTGAACTCGTTATCAGTATAAAAGACACCTGTCCACAACCTCAAACAGTCAGACTCCAAACTCCACTATGGCCAAGACCAAAGAGCTGTCAGAGGACACCAGAAACAAAATTGTAGACCTGCACCAGGCTGGGAAGACTGAATCTGCAATAGGTAAGCAGCTTGGTGTGAAGAAATCAACTGTGGGAGCAATTATTAGAAAATGGAAGACATACAAGACCACTGATAATCTCCCTCGATCTGGGGCTCCACGCAAGATCTCACCCCGTGAGGTCAAAATGATCACGAGAACGGTGAGCAAAAATCCCAGAACCACATGGGGGGACCTAGTGAATGACCTGCAGAGAGCTGGGACCAAAGTAACAAAGGCTGCATCAGTAACACACTATGCCGCCGGGGACTCAAATCCTGCAGTGCCAGACGTGTGCCCCTGCTTAGGTCAGTACATGTCCAGGCCCGTCTGAAGTTTGCTAGAGAGCATTTGGATGATCCAGAAGAGGATTGGGAGAATGTCATATGGTCAGATGAAACCAAAATGGAACTTTATTGTAAAAACTCAACTTGTCGTGTTTGGAGGAGAAAGAACACCATACCTACTGTGAAGCATGGGGGTGAAAACATCATGCTTTGGGGCTGTTTTTCTGCAAAGGGACCAGGACGACTGATCCGTGTAAAGGAAAGAATGAATGGGGCCATATATCATGAGATTTTGAGTGAAAACCTCCTTCCACCAGCAAGGGCATTGAAGATGAAACGTGGCTGGGTCTTTCAGCATGACAATGATCCCAAACACACCGCCCGGGCAACGAAGGAGTGGCTTCGTAAGAAGCATTTCAAGGTCCTGGAGTGGCCTAGCCAGTCTCCAGATCTCAACCCCATAGAAAATCTTTGGAAGGAGTTGAAAGTCCGTGTTGCCCAGCGACAGCCCCAAAACATCACTGCTCTAGAGATCTGCATGGAGGAATGGGCCAAAATACCAGCAACAGTGTGTGAAAACCTTGTGAAGACTTACAGAAAACGTTTGACCTCTGTCATTGCCAACAAAGGGTATATAACAAAGTATTGAGATGAACTTTTGTTATTGACCAAATACTTATTTTACCGAGGAATCTACCAATTAATTCATTAAAAATCCTTCAATGTGATTTTCTGGATTTTTTTTTCTCATTTTGTCTCTCATAGTTGAGGTATACCTATGATGAAAATTGGAGACCTCTCTCATCTTTTAAGTGGGAGAACTTGCACAATTGGTGGCTGACTAAATACTTTTTTCCCCACTGTATATATATATATATATACTGTAACTGAAACCGTTGTATACATACACTATGTAATTCAAATTTCTACAGTATGAGCGCTCATCATCACATCATATCTCTCACACACACAATAGATCTGATAGTTTATGGAACTGACTTAGTTTCAGCAGTGGTCGCATTTCTATTTATTTCATATGCAGCACGATTACATACAAATCAGTTTTGATATTCCACAGTTACCTGGAGAATAAGTTCTAAATGTGATCGGAGGGTAGAAGGGAAGATGTGGAGAAGACTGAGACTGTTGCATATAGGGAACGGAGCATCCCACATCTAGAGGGCGCTCATTTGCCACAAATAACATACTACGAATCTTTTTCTGCTCACTCTCATGACACCCCCTAGTGGATGCAGCCCCGGGCAACCGCACATGTGGCCCATATCTGAAACTACCACTGCAGACACTGGAGGCAAGGTGGGTTACGTGTACCCAAGGACACAATGGCAAGATGGCTGGGGGGAGCCAACCTCATAACCACCAACCCTCCAGTTATTAGACCACCTGCTCTATCTCCTGAACCACTATCACCCCAAAGAGGAGTAGAGAGAAGCAAGGCTTCAGATATTTATTAAAGTAACTGAGTCCCGTTATAATGTCCCGTTCTGTGTGGAGATAAGCCAGTCCATGGTTGCTTTCCTGTTCAAAATAAAGGAAAAGAAACCCAGCATTTCATTTTTTTCTTCTTTCTGTTATACAGATCCCTATGACCCTAAAACCAAACTACACATGAACCCTAACCTCTGTGTACTGTTACACCCCTTTTTGTCACATTTGGCAAATGTGATCACACTCAAAATTTATATAACTTCTTTGTTGATGTAATCTAAAATGTGTTTGCGAACCTAAACAAGAAGCAGTAACTTATTTCCTTTTGTTGCCTTTATTACCTTTTTATGATTTTATTTATTGGGCTTCAGGTCAGGTTTTATGCAAAAATGAAGTAACACTTGTGCTCCTAAAACAGCAGTCTGGCCTGATGAGCTCCCCACTCTCCAGTACAGGACTGACACAGAAGTTACCGTTTTACTTTAAGATGGAGCCTAACACAGGCAAACTTTAATCCAAATTCAAATTCAAACGTTTATTTCAAACTCAGGGTTCATATTGTATGCAGAACATGTGTAAAAGAAAAAGAGAAAGTATATAAAACGTATAGAAAATAATAAATGTATATACAGTTCAGCAGTCACTCGGCACTCTTGTAACAACAATAACATACAATATTGAACTCAGTATAAAATAGAACACCACCACTTACAAATGCTGGAGCGACGTGTGAGTGACGAGTTGACAATTGCTGATATAAGGTGATTGTTACATGCCAGCAACCTTCTCATAAAGCTGTAAACATTCTTTCGTATCAACTCGCCAAAAGACGGAATGTTCAAGGGCACAAACATCTTGCTTGCACTCGACCTACGAGGTATAGCTAACAACCTTCTTAGGGAGTTATTATATGCAATGCGGATTTTGTTCCTAACAGTGTGGTGGGTTGGTGTAACCCCCACAACAGACTGGACAGACACAGCGCTCGGCTAGAGCAATTAACAGAACAGTGAAATGTGTGTATTAATGTCTACAGGCAGCCCCGCTTCTTCTGGCTCACTACTGTGATGTTAATGTGCCTTTCATGCATTGTGTTCATGCGTCCTGTCCTTACTGTGACCTAGAGACTGAGATCAATATGTAGATGTGCCTTGTAACCTCTTTGTCTTGCAGCTGGAGCAGAGGCCAGCAATCTGCCTATTGTGATGTATGTCTCTCAAATGCAAATGTCTCATGCCTGTTCTGTAATCTCTTTGATCATACCAACTGCTGGGAATGCTCTTTTATGTATTGTTGTAGTTAGGTATATATACTGCACTGTAACCCACTCTCATTCTCTCACTCTGATTCTGATTCCTTCAACTGCTGCTGCTGGACACACACTCTGTGTCCCCTCATCTGAGAGCCTGAGGATCCCGCTCCGGTCTGCTCACGCTTGCACTGGAGCGGGGATCCTGTGAAGGCGGTATGATTTAATAAACCTGCTTAAAACCTTCACCAACGCTGCTTTATTTCATGCCGCCTCAACAGCAACATTACTATTAAACCATAAAGGCAAGCAATACATTGAGGTACAGAAAGTCTTGTATAGCATACATTTAACATCAGGAGAGCATCTATGGAAATTTCGCAACAGTAAATTTGTTTGAGCATAGAGTTTCCTGAGTTTCCTGTTACAGTCAACATTGGTCTTATCAGATTCAATCCACACACCTAGGTATTTGACTTTTTCAACAAAGTTCAAGCTGTTACCACAAAGTGGCATAACAGGATTCGAAGTATTGACACCCTTCGGTTTGAAAGCCATACACATAGATTTAGTACAGTTGAACAAGATGTCATTTTTTTCACCATATTTCTCACATTCCGAGAGGAGATGTTGCATCGCTGCAGTAGACAAACTTAACAGAGTTTGTCTATCATCATCAGCATTATCTATAATCATAATATTATAATGATGAATATAATGAATATATAACATAATATCTATAATCATCAGCATAGAAAATGTGATTTAACAGTGCACCATTAATAGAGCCACCCACATTAGTATTGTTCAACAGTACACTGAGATCATCAACATAGACATTAAACAACAAGGGTGACAGTATACCACCTTGTTTAACACCGTTGGTCACATGAAATTTGGATGAGGTAACATTGCCCCATCTAACAACCATAGACTGCCTTCTGTACCAGTATAACAGGATGCTAACAATGTAAATAGGAATACCTCGATCGATCAGTTTTCTAAACAGACACCAGTGGTTAATCCTATCAAAAGCTTTGCTAGCATCTAAAAACGTAGCGTAAACACTAGTGGATTGGCTTCTGAAGTAGTCAACAAATTCATGGAGTAGGTAAACAGCCTTATCAGTTGAATGGGATGACTTGAAACCAAACTGACTGTCGTTTGTCCACAGATAATCCTCAGTTCTGTTCAGAATTAAACCCTCTAACAATTTAGATATAACATTTGCAATAGCTATAGGTCTGTAGCTGTTCATATCAGACAGACTAGCACACTTGTTTTTCACCAAGGGAATAATAGCAGAATCCATCAACATATCTGGCATGTAACCATGAAAAAAACATACAGTTAAAACACAATGACAACAGAATACACAAATTGAAATCAGCATTGATGAGGCATTCACTGGTGAGACAATCAGGGCCAGCAGATTTGCCTTTCTTGAGAACTTTGATCAGTGAATCAACTTCAACAGGAGTAACAGCAGAAATATCGGAGGTATCAAACATGTCATTATACAGGCGAACATCATGCATAACAGAATCCTTCATTGAAACATTCTTGACTGAGTTGAAAATAGCTTCATATTGACATTTCCACTTTTCAGCAATATTAGCATCACCAGTCACACCATCAATAGTGTTTGATCTAACAGACCGGTGGGAGCTCATAGTCTTCATTTGTTTCCAGAATTCTACCATGTTCAGTTCACTCATATGACTAGCTAACTGGTCGCATTTGATACTTTCTTCATTGCGCCTACATGCTCGTAGAGCATATTTGAACCTAGCCCTACAAGTTTTCATGTTATCAAATATTGGACCATAACGTGGTTTGCTGTTACTCCTCCACCACAAAAAAGCATCCCGAGCAGCTGTGTGAGCCTCGCTAACAACATCATTCCAGCCTGGGACGTTATATTGGGTGGCCACACTGTGACTAGGAATGCATTCACTCACGCAAAAATTTAAAGCATCAACAATATCGCTGTAAAACCTATCGATATCATCCCTGTGTGCCGCACAATTACGGTCATGACACCTGATGGCGTCCATAGGAGCACGGATATTACAGAGTTTCCTACGAGTAAGTTTCTTATATCTGGACAGGTCCGACGCTGTGGTATCACGCCATTTGTATGTCCTACTACCCGTTGTGGCCGAGGGAGCTCCCCGGGGGCCACTTACAGCACTTGATACCTCAATATCCATAGATAAAGGTAAATGATCGGAACTCACATAACCATACAGAACTCTGATATTGGACACATTATCATGGCCTGAGGATGTAGTCACACAGTGATCAAGCCATGATGTAGAGCCATGGGCCATGCTAACATGAGTAAAGGTATCACCTGGTAAGGTAATCCTGTCCGAGATGTGTAAAGAGTATCTCTCACAAAAATCCAAACAAAAGAAAATTCTGCTGTTTCACACTGTTGTGATCTGAAATGGTGGCACGATATCGAGCATAATCTGGATCATGGAAAAATTGTGCATTTTTTGCATGAGAGAGATGAAGTAAGAAATTCCATCTAGGTTGTTTAATAATTTTAATCTGAAATGGTGATCAACGTGGTCACAGACCGTGGCTGTAGTGTCTCCATCTGATACCAGAAGTGGGAGAATGTCTGGTTTAAAGAGACATAGCCCTGAGTTGTGTCAGGATCAACAAAGGGAAAACATAACAAAAGGTCCATAAATTTTTGAATTTGAATTTTGTATACTTTATTGATCCCCAGAGGGGAAATTGAGGGCATCCACCTGGATGGATGAAGCAGCCACGGTACGGTGCTATCCCTTAACCATTCACACACACATTCACACCTAGGGCCACTTTAGCGTCTCCAGTTAACCTAACCTGTGTGTTTTTGGCCTGTGGGAGGAAACCGGAGAACTCCCGGAGTAAACCCACGCAGATACGGGGAGAACATGCAAACTCCACACAGATCACCGTTGGTCAGGGGCTGGGATCGAACCAGGGATCCCATGGCCAAGGGTGAGTTACTGTGCTGGCGCACCGCACCGCCCCAATGTTAAATGTTTAACATCTTGGTATCTACAGGGACACTCTCAAGATAACAAAGATACAACACAACAAATGTGCATAGTTTTACATGTGGGGAAACACAACAAAAAGGTGTAGCTTTACACATGGAAGACCCAAAAAGACAACACAAAAAGAGTATAGCTTTATACAGTGGGGAAAATAAACATTGAACACATCAACATTTTTCTCATTAAACATATTTCTGATGGAGCCACTGACCTGAGATTTTCACCAGATATCAGTAACAACCCAAGTAATCCATACATACAAAGAAATCAAGGCAACTGTGTTCACAAGTTATATTTGATAAAGTGGAATGACAGGGTATAAGTACTGAACACGCTTGGTGAAATTCATTTAATATTTTGTAGAAAAGCCTTTGTTGGTAATAACAGCTTCTAGATACCTCCTGTATAGAGAAACTAGGTGCAGGCATTGCTCAGGAGTGATTTTAGCCCACTCTTCCACACAAACTGTCTTCAGATTTTGAAGGTTCCATGGGTGTCGTCTATGAACTCTGATCTTCTGTTTGTTCCATAGATTTCCAATTGAATTCAGGTCAGGTGACTGACTGGGCCATTCTAGCAGCTTTATTTTCCTTCTCTGGAGTCAGTTGAGAGTTTTCTTGGCTGTGTGTTTGGGATCATTGTCTTGCTGAAATGTCCACCCTCATTTCATCTTCAGCATCTTGGCAGATGGCAACAGGTTCTCATCAAGGATGTTTCTGTACATTTGTCCGTTCATCTTTCTTTCAATTATATGAAGTCTGCCTGTACCATGTGCTGAAAACCACCCCAACACCATGGTGCTCCCACCTCCAAACTTCACTGTTGGTATGGTGTTTTGGGGCTGATATGCAGTGCCATTTCTCCTCCAAACATGCTGCGGCATCCAAAAAGTAAAATTTTGGTCTCATCTGACCAGACTATATTCTCCCAGTATTTTACTGGCTTGCCCAAATTTTGTGCATCAAACTTTAAATGAGTTTCAACATGCTTTTTTCTTCAATAATGGAGTGTTGCAAGGTGAGCGGGCACAGAGCCCATGTTGCTTGAGTGCATTACTTATTGTTTTCTTTGAAACAGCAGTACCTGAGTGATCTTTGGCTCTTGGATAACTTAAGATAAGATAAGATAAGCCTTTATTAGTCCCACAACGGGGAAATTCCAGGATTGCAACAGCACAGGGATAGCAACACTCAGAGCAACAATCAGAAGGCAAGAAAAAAAACAAGCAAGCAAGAGCAGCTAATATACATATGTACATATTACTATAAAATATATATATACACACACACACACAGACACGCAGTGCAGAGCATTGTAGCTGGATGGAATAAATATATGAATATATGAACACACAGTGCAGAGCATTGTAGCTAGATGGAATAAATATGTAAATATATAAACACCCACAGTACGGAGCATTGCAGCTAGGTGGAATAAATATGCAAGTATATAAACACACACAGTGCGGAGCAATGTAGCTAGATGGAATAATATGTAGATATATAAAAACACAGTGCGGAGCATTGTAGCTAGATGGAATAAATATATAGATATATAAATATAAACACACCCAGTGCTGAGCATTGTAGCTAGATGGAATAAATATGTAAATATATAAACACACACAGTGCAGAGCATTGTTGCTAGGTGGGATGAAACAGCATAACCGTCTATTTAGTTATCCTACATGGTATGATTATGTGCCCATACATATTCTCACCCTCCATAGCGACCGGTATGTTCCTAGTTGTATGCCGGAGAGGACCATTGTGTAAGTCTATTGCATCTTTTGCATTCAAAAAAACTATTAGTTTGTTACGTCTTTTTGCTATCTCTGCGAGCAGCCCTGCTTAGGTTGTACAGTCTGACAGCCGTTGGTAGGAAGGACCTACGAAACCTCTCGGTTGTGCACCTGGGATGATGTAGTCTGCTGCTAAATGAGCTCCTCAGTGCATCCAGTATGTCCTGCATAGGGTGGAACTCGGACTCCAGCAGAGATGACAGTTTAGCCACCGTCCTTCTCTCTCCTATCTCCTCCATCGGATCAAGGCGTTGCCCCAGGACAGAGCTAGCTTTCTTAATCAGTTTGTTCAGTCTCTTCCTATCGGCTGCAGTGATGCCACTGCCCCAGCAGACCACTCCAAAAGTGATGGCTGATGCCACCACCGTGTCATAGAATGACTTCAGCAGCGCCCCTTGTACACCAAAAGACCTGAGTCTCCTCAGCAGGAACAGCCTGCGCTGTCCCTTCTTGTAGAGTGCGTCAGTATTGTGTGACCAGTCTAGTTTATTGTTCAGATGAATACCCAGGTACTTATAGGATGTCACCATCTCGATGTCTGTTCCCTGTATATTTACTGGTGCTGTGAGGGGCTGCCCATGCCTGCGGCAGTCCACCACCAGCTCCTTAGTTTTCCTCGCGTTGATCTGGAGGCAGTTCCGATGGCACCAGTCCACAAAGTCCTGGATAAGCCCTCTGTACTCAGCTTCATCTCCGTTGGAGATGAGACCAACGATCGCAGAGTCATCAGAGAACTTCTGTAGATGGCAATGTGTTGTGTTGTGTGAGAAGTCCGCAGTATAAAGAGTGAACAGGAAGGGAGCCAGCACCGTTCCCTGGGGGGCCCCCGTGCTACTGATGATCGTGTCGGAAACACAGTCCCGGGTTCTCACAAACTGAGGCCGGTTCGTGAGGTAGACCAGGATCCATGATGACAGGTGCTGGTCCACCCCTGCGCGCAGCAGCTTGTCCTTCAGGATCATCGGTTGGATGGTGTTGAAAGCACTGGAGAAGTCAAAGAACATGATCCTCACCATATTCCCGGGCTTCTCCAGGTGGGACAGAGAACGGTGAAGGAGGAAGATCACCGCATCCTCCACCCCAATGCCATGCTGGTAGGCGAACTGGAGTGGATCCATCGCTGGTTCCACCAGGGGGCGGAGATGAGCAAGGAGCAGTCTCTCCAGGGTCTTCATCAAGTGGGACGTCAAGGCCACCGGTCTGTAGCTGTTCAGGTCTTTGGGGTGGGAAGTTTTTGGTACAGGTACCACACAAGATGTTTTCCACAGCTGTGGTACCCTCCCCAGTTTCAGGCTCATGTTGAAGATATACGTCACAATCCCACACAGCTGGTCTGCACAGGACTTGAGGAGCTTTGCGCTGATGCCGTCCGGTCCCGACGCCTTCCTCGCCTTGATCTTCCTCAGCTCCGTCCTCACCTGGGTCTTGGTCAGGGTCAGGATGGGGGGCTGTGTGTTGGGAGTGGGGGGGGTGTCGGTGGAGTGGGGAGGTGGGCAGCAGGACTTGATTTCTTAGAGGCAGCAGTGGTTGTTGTGCAGACAGGGGGGAGGGCGGTTGGTCAAATCTATTGAAAAACAGATTCAGGTTGTTCGCCCACTCCCTGCCCCCCGTGGCCTGGGGGGAGGTATTCTGGAGCCCCGAGATGGTTTTGAGGTTTCTCCAGACCCCGCTGATGTCGCTCTGTTGCAGCTTGTCCTCCATCTTCTTCCTGAAGCTGTCCTTGCCTTCTCTGATCTTTCTCCTCAGCTCCCTCTGTACGGACTTCAGCATCTCCCTGTCCCCTGACCTGAAGATCCTCTTCTTCTCTCTCAGAAGTGTTTTTATCTCAGGGTTGATCCAGGGTTTGTTGTTTGAGTGACGCCGTATGGTCTTGGTGGGAACGGATTTGTCCACACAGAAGCTGAGGTAGCCCGTGAAGGTGTGAATGAGGCCATCGATGTCCTCACCATGTGGATCGCAGAGCTGCTTCCAGGCAGTGGCTTCAAAACAGTCCTTTAGAGTGTCCATTGTCTCCTCAGACCATAACTCCACAGTGTGCATGGCCGGAGGTTGTCTGTGCACTAGGGGTTTGTACACCGGCCGGAGATGAACCAAGTTGTGATCCGATCTCCCAAGTGGGGGGAGTTGTGATGAGGTGTACGCCTCCTTAGTGTTTGCGTAGAACAAATCCAGTATTTTATTGTCTCTAGTGTGGCATGTGACATACTGGGTGAAAGTGGGCAGAATGGGAGACAGTGAAACGTGGTTGAAATCGCCTGAGATGAGGAGAAGAGCATCTGGGTGTTCTGTCTGCAGCCTGCTGGTTACTGAATGGATGACGTCACGCGCTGTCCCAGCGTTCGCCGTCGGATTTGCATAAACAACAATGCAGATCACGTGTGAGTGTTCTCTCGGGAGATATGTAGGCCTCATGCTAACTTCTGATAATTCTTTTGACTCCTCTGTCAGAGATCTTGGCGCAGATTACATGTGAAAGACAAAAGGGAACACAACTAAAGGGGGTAGATTACATGTGAAAGACAAAGGGGAACACAACAAAAGGGCGTAGATTGCATGTGGAAGACACAAAGGGGAACACAACAAAAGGGGGTAGATTACATGTGAAAAACACAAAGGGGGAACACAACAAAAGGACATAGCTTTGTACATGGAAGACAGAGACAACAGGGAAAAAAAGCATAGCTTTACATGTGGAAGACACAAAGGGGGATACAACAAAAGGGTGTAGCTTTTTTGAATTGAAATCATTCGACATATTATTTGGTAATTACAGGGGTGAGCACTTAAGGCATAGGAACCATGTGGAAAAATTCCACCTCATCTGAGTGAGATTTTTTTTTTTTCTCCCCTCATTACGGTTATGCTGTTTCATCCCATCTAGCAACAATGCTCTGCACTGTGTGTGTTTATATATTTACATATTTATTCCATCTAGCTACAATGCTCAGCACTGGGTGTGTTTATGTTTATATTTATATATCTATATATTTATTCCATCTAGCTACAATGCTCCGCACTGTGTGTGTTTATATACTTGCATATTTATTCCACCTAGCTGCAATGCTCCGTACTGTGGGTGTTTATATATTTACATATTTATTCCATCTAGCTACAATGCTCTGCACTGTGTGTCTGTGTGTGTGTGTGTATATATATATTTTATAGTAATATGTACATATGTATATTAGCTGCTCTTGTTTTTTTCTTGCCTTCTGATTGTTGCTCTGAGTGTTGCTATCCCTGTGCTGTTGCAATCCTGGAATTTCCCCGTTGTGGGACTAATAAAGGCTTATCTTTTCTTATCTTATCTTATCATGTCAGTTTCAGTACAAAATTTTCATTCTGCTTCAGCCTTGTTGGGCAATGTTTTCAGTTGACCGTAGGGCAGTTAGGGCATGCTAGTCCCTTATTTAGCCGATAGGAAGAGACTGAACAAACTGATCAAGAAAGCTAGCTCTGTCCTGGGGCAGCGCCTTGACCGAGTGGAGGAGATAGGAGAGAGAAGGACGGTGGCTAAACTGTCATCTCTGCTGGAGTCTGAGTTCCACCCTATGCAGGACATACTGAACGCACTGAGGAGCTCATTTAGCAGCAGACTACATCATCCTAGGTGCGCGACCGAGAGGTTTCGCAGGTCCTTCCTACCTACGGCTGTCAGACTGTACAACCTAAGCAGGGCTGCTCGCAGAGATAGCAAAAAGACGTGACGACCTAATAGTATTGAATGCAAAAGACGTAATAGACTTACACAATGGTCCCCTCCAGTATACAACTAGGAAAATACCGGTCGCTATGGAGGGTGAGAATATGTATGGGTACATAATCATACCATGTAGGGTAACTAAGTAGACGGTTGTGCTGTTTCATTCCATCTAGCTGCAATGCTCTGCACTGTGTGTGTTTATATATTTATATATTTATTCCATCCAGCTACAATGCTCCACACTGTGTGTCTATATATATATATATATATTTATATTTATATGTACATATGTATACTTGCTGCTCTTGTTTTTTCTTGCCTTCTGATTGTTGATTGAGTGTTGCTATCCCTGTGCTGTTGCAATCCTGGAATTTCCCCATTGTGGGACTAATAAAGGCTTATCTTATCTTATCTTAGCTTATTTACATTCCGAACCCTAACAATATTAGAAAGAGTTTTAGGTTTCCTACAAACATCAGATGCAAGCAACATGATAGGTAACATGAAAAATGTGCTGTTGTGAAACATTAGTTTCTTTTTGTAACAACGTAAAGTGTTTACAAATGAACATCAGTGGCGTACCGTCATCCTTGCGCAACTTCTTGCTGTCTGTGAATAGTGGCATTTATTGTATAATTTTTATTTTTTTATTTATTCATTTTTTTAGGTATGCTTCCAACAAAATGTGCAGACTTTTTTTTTTACTTGTGTGAATGTTTCCACCAGGGTGTATATACTTATGAGAACCCATTTAATTTCTTCAAATTAATATTTGGCTTCGTTTTTCTTGACAAAAATTTGCCCTTGGTGTGAAAAGGCCTGAACTTATTGTCTGACGAGCTATTCCATCAGAAACACAATGAGACATAAATGATAAAGGAGTGTTTTTATACTGCTCCTCCCTTTGGACCAACAGAGGAGCACAAGAATGCACGTCACCACAATCAAGTAGCAGCAGTTTTAGAACTTGACAGAGATCTCATTTAATGACATTTCACTTCATCAGCTTTTCACATTTCATTGCTGCTCTTCACTACCTCTATTACATCTTCCTTGTTAAGCTGCAGTTATAAAGGTTCTTACAAATGATGGGTTTGTAAGAATCTCTCAGTTCCTATGAATTCTGGAGTTCACAGATATTTGTGGAGGGGGGCATAGTTTCTTACAACTGCCGTTCAAAGAGCAAGTGAGGCATTCTTGAGAAATGAGGTGCTTTTCTGTTGTATAATGGTCCTCGAGTTCTTACGTTCTTTGTCAGGGTGCCTTGGGATCCTCCTACAGCATACTTACTGCCATCTTGTGAAAATTTTTATGCAGTTCACAGCACTCTCAAGTCAGTAAGACGATCTTACATCTTTTGGCACATTTTGTCGGCACAAATGTCGTATGAATGACATACTTCCACCTTATGTGCCTTACGCACACTATGTGAATCTTTGTACAAATGGGGATTCATACAGTGTTTCCTACAACCGCTGTAAGGGGCTCTCAAGAACAACTCAAGGTGTTCTTGAGGCATACTTACAACCAACATCTTGCATAGTTCTTACATTGTTCCTATGGCATTTGTACAGCTGCCCTACAATGAGGGGTTTTGGTGGGGCGTTCTTAGAAATCTTGGACAAGACCATCGACCTGGCCACAAAGTTACAGTCTATGAACGCTGGATTCTCTATGGCCACCTTAAGAAGGCTGTACAAAATGGTCCAAAAATCATTCGTATGGTGTTCACAGCAGGGTATTTGTGACTGTAGCTTTACACATGCCTCCCTGTATTCTGTCTTGCTTCCACTGACTTTCATGCTGCTTTTCTCCTGAGCATACCTCCAAATCTCCAGGTTCTTTTCCACCTGCTCCCTACTCTCGCTACAGGTTACAGTGTCATCTGCAAACATTATAATTCACAGAGGCTTTACTTAACAAACAAGAAAGTGCATGGAGCTAATCCCTGATGTAATCCCCCCTTCACCATGAATCCATTGGTCAGTAGTACAGCACACCTCACTGTCCTAAAACATGTCCTGCACCACCTTTACATACTTCTCTGTTACCTCTGACTTCCTCATGTACCACACTTCCTCTTTTGGCACCATATCATCTGTTTTCTCTAAATCCACAAAGACACAGTGCAACTCCTTCTGACCTTCTCTGATCTTCTCCAAACCAACACTGCATCTGTAGTACTCTCTCTTGGGTAAACTGTGTTTACTTACAATTATTCCTCACCCCATTTAGCCATTCCCAGTATATAATCGTGTATGTTAATGCTGTGTTGCCAAAGGGTCTTGTCTGGTTTCTCTGAAACCCGTAATGATACTTTGTATGGTGGATGACAGCGAAACTGTTGTAAAGTGACTCTTAATTTAGAATCCTCTAATTTTTGTGAGGGGTCACCAGATCAAAAAGGTTTGGACTTACTTGTGTAATATTATCCAG
This sequence comes from Pholidichthys leucotaenia, assembly GCA_020510985.1. Classification (NCBI taxonomy): domain Eukaryota; kingdom Metazoa; phylum Chordata; class Actinopteri; order Cichliformes; family Pholidichthyidae; genus Pholidichthys; species Pholidichthys leucotaenia. The sequence goes on from CM035843.1 coordinate 422,442,962, forward strand.
CATATTAAAATCATAGGCTTTACATCCACTGGTATTTTGTCTGAATCCTCTTGATTTTCAGTTAAAACTGCGGTAAAATATAAAGTATGGTAAATGGCATTCACTTATATAGCGCTTTTAGTCTCATCTCTTGATGACCAAAGCGCTTTATAGATCCTACTATCCACCCATTTACACACTGATGGCGGCATGCTACCTAACATGGCGCTTCCAGACCCACCAGGAGCAATTTGGGTGAAGTATCTTGCCCAGGGACACAATGGCAGGATATCCAGGGAGAGTGGGATTCGAACCGCCAACCATGTGGTTATTGGACGACCTGCTCTACCTCCTGAGCCACTGCCGCCCCCTATGTATGCACAGTAACAGAATTAAAGTAGCACTTCTCACTGTTGACAGATTTCTTGCAGTTTGTTTCTGAAATGTGAAAAGGTGGACACACCAAGGCTTCATTCAGATTTGACGTGATGCGTGCAGCATTGTGTGTGCACCAGCACAAATGTGCTTGCAGAATGAAATGTATTTATTGTTTTGGATTATTATTGTCATACGGTGCAGTTATCAGTATCAGTCTATTAGGATTTTTGACAGGTTTGGTTTTTCTACAATGAATCATTCAGCATCAAAGCTAATTTGGAAAATGTGTTACTAGAAATGAATGTACAGTTGACATGCAATCTTATCATTTAAAGCGTTTAGATACCACTGATGCTAAGTGTGAACTGGCACTAAATAAATCTGAAATAAAATTGAATTCAACATGAACAACACTGTGCAATATGTCAAATTTATTTTAAATGAGCATTGACCCCAGGAGGCACATCTGAGCCAGGCTGTTATTTGGTAGTGAATTTCTGCAGGTTGTGTGCAGGTATCCTGCAGCTGTAGTGTTCAGTGAAAATACTTTGGCCCTTCATAGTGAAATCGTTCTGACTGTAGGTTTCTCTTGAATGCTTTACATATGTTTCTATTTATTTTTTTTATTTCTCATTTTTATTTTCAGGCAGATATGTTGGAGCCCTGCTAACTGCAGCTCCTGTCACTATGAAGTGTTACATTTCACCTCAGCATTTTCAAATAAAATAAAGATAATGAACAAGTTGTTACTTGGGTGTGTCTCTTTCCCATTTCATGTTTTATTTCTAGTAAGACAGTGAACATTTATGGTTCTACTGCAGTGGTGTTAAACTGGCATTTTTGCCACGTGTTGCACGTTGTGCTGGAGCCTTCCTCAGCTTCTGTCAGAACTTTGCCCGTCTTCCCGCTGTGCACCCTCACCACCTAACTGGCAAATCACTGTGCGTGCAACTTGGCTGGTAGGAGAGGACTGGTTTTTGTTTTTGTTTTTTTAAATAGACTTTTTTATCATAAGTTTGCAACTTTCTTCTTTTAAATCTGCAAGTTTTTCTTAAAAATTTACAGCTTTTTTTTCCAGAAATTTTCCATTTTTTTTCTTGTAAATTTGCAACTTTTTCTCTTGCACTTAAAACTTTTTTTCTCATAAATTGGCAGCTTTTTTCCTTTAATCCTGCAACACATTTTCTTGTAAATTTGCAACTATTACAACTATTGCAACTGAATTACTGACTGCTCAAGAAGTACAGGTTTAAGTTTAAGTTATTTACATTTTTATCCCATTCTGCAGAGCGACAGGATGTGAAGAGACATAGGGAGAGGTCCAGAGCCCAGTACAAAATGAGGAAATGATTCATTGACTAAAATTATTCAAAAATGGATATTTAGCCTCTCACCTAAAGGTTGCAGCCACATTTAAAACTAGTTTGACATCTGATATGGTGGTCTACAAATATAGCAGCGATGGTTTCTGGCTCATGAGTCAAAGTCCCGACCTGAATTTCTATCCCAGTCTACCCTGAGTGTGACACAAAAACAGAGAGAAACAGCAAGAGGAAACATTATGCATCATGGGAAAAAAAACAGGAGCAGAGATGGTAGAATGAAGAGTGAGAGGTGGAGAAAGCAGCTCAGGGAGAGAGAGAGAGAGAGAGAGAGAGCCAGAGCCCTGCTGTAATCCTCTGACTAGAAAGCGGAGCAGCAGAGCGCAGCAGCCTCACTGTCAAGGATGGGAGATGAGAGGCTGCTGGTCCTCGGCTCTGAGAGCACATGGAGCATCTTTGGGGGTGGTGAGCAGCAGGATGACTGGTCCTCTCTCTCTCTGCTGCCTCCTCCTCTCTGCTCATGCACTCACTCTGACCAAAGGTAAGTCCTCCACCTGGGACGGCAGCTGTCACAGTTCCAGGGGAGCAGGCCTCTTCACAGGCCTGCTACATACTGTCTGGGCTTAGGTTCTTTGAAAGTCAGAAAGAATGCTTGAGTTTTCATTTTTCTTTGTCATCAGTTAACTGTAGCACACATCTGTGCAGTATGGTTTAAAAACACAGGCACTACTGAATGCATTGCAAAAAGCAGCGGAATTTATTCTTCTTATTATTCTTAATAAGAAGGGCTGCACGGTGGCGCAGTGGTTAGCACTGCGGCAGCACAGTTTACCCTTGGCCGGGGGATTGTGGGGATTGTGGGATCGTGGGTTCGATCCCAGCCCCTGACCAACAGTGATCTGTGTGGAGTTTGCATGTTCTCCCCGTGTTGCGTGGGTTTACTCCGGGATTTCTCCGGTTTCCTCCCACATGCCAAAAACATGCATGTTAGGTTAATTGGCTGTTCTAAATTGTCCCTAGATATTTGTTTCCTATAGGCCCTTAGAATAGAGGGTTAGTATTAATGAAAGCGCTTTGAGTGGTCTTTGTGACTAGAAAAGCGCTATATAAGTGCAGGTTAGTTAGTAGTTAGTTAGTTATCATAATCATTAGAGGGCATAATCTGGCTGGTTTTAGGCAGCATATGTTAACTGAAGTGATCCAAAGGAAAACTCTAGACAGCATTACAATGCTGCAGAAAACTGGGATTGTGATGTCATACCCAGTGCAACAAAATGTGTCTAAGTGGAACTTTGACATGGTGTGATTTCAGCGTGATGGAAATAGTGACTGAAATGGAAGAGAGTGTGATTTAAAAAAAACCACACACCTTCACCAGCCAGCATGTCCATGTGGGCCCCACCAAAGGTTAAACTGGGCTGTCAGATGGCTCCCATGTGGGTTTGTCCACATGGGCTTTATGTGGAGTATGGGTGAGCAGGTGATCTGCTGACCCGCTCTAAACCCAGCTGGGTTTGACATGGGGGAGGAGGTGTCAGCAGTGCTGGTCGCCACAGACAACATTAAGAAAAAAGAGTCGCCCATTTATGAAAAAAAATGTGAAAATTTATGAGAAAAAAGCCTCAAATTTACAAGAAAATAATAGTAAAATTACTTGAAAAAATTACAAACTTATAAGAAAAATTTAGCAAATGTACAAGAAAAAAGTCACAAATTTATGAGGAAAAAATTAGAAAAAGTTGTGCATTAACAAAAAAGCAGCAAATATATGAGTAAATAAATTGAAAATTTACAAGAAAAAAGTTACAAAATAATGAGGAAAAAAAAGATCACAAATTTATGAGGAAAAACCACAAGTGTGAGGAGCCGCGCCGGCTTGGCTTCCCCCGGCTCGGCCCTGATCTCTCTGTGGGTCTTGGTTCTACTGTTTATGTGCATTTTGTGTATTCAGTACTTTTCCCTTATCCATAGCCACTGCCTGACCGGCAGCTGTCAGACAGCCTCTGTGACCTGTTTTCTCCCACGCTGCTGACAGTCTGCCGGTCCAACCACGCCCCCTCGCTCTCCTTATTCCATCAGCTGTTCCCAGCCCCGGGAATTATCTTTCCCACGCCTCACCCAGGTGTGTCCAATTTGTGTGTCCAGCGATGTTTGTATTTAAGCAGCTCTTCGCTAGACAAACGCCGCTGGACCATTATACAAGTCACACTCTCGTTCTCCGTCATGTGACCATCAGTCCCGAAGGATTTGTGATTCGTGCTCAATGGGAGGTTTGGACTACTTGGACGGTTCCTACTCGTGAGTAAACTGTTTAGTATTTCCCTGTGCAGTATTTCTGCTACGCTGAGCAGGTAGCGTTTCTCTCCGCAGATCTACTGCTATGCTTAGGCTGTTGCCCAGTTTGCTTTGCCCTGAGTCAGTTGAACCTCCTTGAGTCTCCCTCGCTCTCCTGAGCGCAGGTGTATAGTATTATTTTCCTGTGGCCACGGTGCACAGTGGTCTGCCCGCTGTTCGCTTCGGCGTCAGCCATTTTGTGTACATAACTACCTTCCTGTAAGTCTTTATTTTTGAACTGTTTGTCAATAAATGTGTGTTTGGTGAAACCCTGCGCGTAAATCCATCCATTCTTCTCTTCCTCCGTGCGCTTTTCCCCAGCGCACGGAGGAAGTTTATGACAACAAGTTTCCATTTAAAAAGTTGAAAATTTAAAGGTCCAAATTCACAAGAAAAATGTCACAAATTTAAGGGGAAAAGCCACAAATTTACAAGAAAAAAGCAATAAGTTTATGTGAAAAAGTTGCAGGATTACAGTTAAAAAGTGGTAAATTTATAAGAAAATTCCAAAATTAAAAGTTAGCAAATTTGCTAGAAAAAAAGTCACAATTTTACAAGAAAACCAAACAAAATGAGGAAAAAAATTGCAAATTTACAAGAAAAAAGTTGCAAATTTATGAGACACTTTCATTTTTTTCATAAAATGTGTCAAAATTATATGAAAAAAGTCATAGATTTACATGAAAATAGCAAATTTACGGAAAATGGCGTTCACTTAGCGCATTTTACTCATCTCTGGTGACCAGTGTGCTTTACAGATCCTGCTATCCACCCATTCATGCACCGGTGCTGGCCTGACCCACCAGGAGCAACTGGGGTTCAGTGTCTTGCTCAAGGACACTTCCTCATGCAGACTGCAGACAGAGCGGGAATCGAACTCTCAATCCTCCGATCAGTAGTCGGCCACACTATGAGAAACACTATATTACAGTTTTTCACAATTGCTAAAACACTAAACCCCATTCTCCAACTCAAATACTCAGTAGCACAAACACATTTATCAAATGATTCACTCTTTTGGCACAACCTTAAGCTTGTTCACATAGTTAGACACAATTTGCAAATCTGTAGCACACTTTTTCCAGAACTCTAGACACATTCTCACTCTCTGAAACACATTTCTCACTGTGATGCACATGAGCTGCAAAATGATGAACACAGGAGGCAAATGTTAAACAGAAATACAGCACTGGTGTCATCAGTTAGACCCAACGACTCAAAATTGCGCAACACTTGTTTCAAATGATGTGATCAAAGCAACTGCACATGATATAAGCCAGTTCAGAGTCCACAGGACACCAACAATGGATGGAAACAATCACATGAGAGACAGAGGAAGAGGAGTACATGTCAGAGCTGTGTGGAAGAGGAGGAGTAGGTGGAAGAGGAAGATCAGGAAATGTAATTTCTGATGAAATTTGAGCAACTAGAATTGATCATGTTCTTGTTCATGGAATGACCATGAAAGAAGCAGGGCAAAGCGTACAACCCAATTTCAGCCGATTCTCTGTGGCCACCATCATCAAGACATTCAGAGAGGACAACAGCTAGCATCAATGTCTGTTGGTTTACTGCAAGTTTACATTTGTCCTTTGTCTATAGAAAGGGGACTGGAGAAAAAAAAACTTACTGGGGAGCAAAAAACCCTGGAACAGCTCATTGAAGTAATGTGCATCCTGTTTGTATACATTTGTAAGTGCATGTTCTATATTTCCAGAATTGCATGACAACCACAGGGAGGGGGGAGGACTGCTATGTTCTCCCGACCACAGGAGACTCTCATTGTTGATATAGTCCTTCAAAACAATGCTATTCGACTTTGAGAAATACAGCAGAGAGTTGTTCAAGACAATATAAACTTTGAAGGAATCAACAGTGTCAGCCTTTCTACCATTGACCGTGTCCTCCGGTGCAACAGGAGTTGCATGAAGCAAGCAGACAGTATACCCTTTGAGCATAACTCAGAAAGGGTGAAGGAGTTACGATTTCAGTATGTGTAAGTAAGTATATACTCAGACACTTTCTGTGCTGATGCTTAGAGTACAAATCTATACTAGCTTACCGTTACTGTACACTGTACTATATTGTAAAGTATGTAAATCAGAAGTGCTTGCAAATACACTAATGCTGAAGTTACTTTTTCTGCCTCAGTTAATAGTAAACTACCTTTTCTTCTGTTTCCTTTTTTATAGAGAGTGTTTGAACTGGATTCCATGGAAAGACCCCATGAATACATTTTTGTAGATGAGGCAGGGTTCAATATGGCAAAGAGAAGGAGAGGCAGGAACACAGTTGGCCAACATGCCATAGTGGAAGTCCCTGGCCAGTGTGGTGGCAACGTCACCGTTTGTGCAGCCATAAGTAAGCATGGGGTTGTCCACCGGCAAGCAATGCTTGGACCATATAACACTGAACACCTTCTGACATTTCTGGGTGGTCTTCAGGATGCCATGTTTGAGCGTGAGAGGCAGGATCATCAGCAGGCAGAGGGCTCTGTCTATGTTGTGGTTTGGAACAATGTCAGCTTTCACCATGGTGTCCGGATACGGGAGTGGTTCAACATCAACCAGAGTTTCATAAATGTATGCCTTCCACCATACAGCCCTTTTCTCAACCCAGTAGAAGAATTTTTCTCTGTGTGGCAGTGGAAGGTCCATGACCACAACCCATGTACCAGGGAAAATCTTTTAGAAACAATGGAGATGGCCTGTAGTGGCGTACATGTGGAGTGTTGTCAAGGCTGGATCCAACACACCAGAGGGGTTTTCCCCTGTTGCCTAGCAAGAGAAAATATTGCCTGTGATGTGGATGAAGTCCTCTGGCCAGACGCTGCACAAAGACATGATGCCGAAACAGATTGAATCAGTCATCAGTTTGATTTGAAGATGTACAAGATTTTTGAGTGATTTACAGTAATGTGCTTTTCATTTACAGTTTTCTTTCTCTTTTATGAAATGCTAAATATATTTACCATATGTAATAAACATTATGTTCTTCATGCCCTGAATGCAGTGTTCTCCATTTTTCTGCGTCGTGTTTAATGACTGCTCTGTAGTGTCTGCATGGTGATTGGCTGTGTGTGTGATCTGACAGTGATGTTTAATTTTGAGTGCAGGTAAAATGGTTTTGAGGCAATTGTTTGGTTCTGCTAGAAGATTGAGAGGTTTTGTGAATGTAGCTTGAATTTTTGGTTTTGTGTTTACAATTTTGAGAAAAGGGGTGCAGCTTTCAAAAAATGTGTGTACTGTATGAGGAAACAAGCTGAAAATATGTAAACAGGTAAAGTCCCTATGGGCAAACACAGATGGGGCCAATATGGAACCTGTGAACAAGCCTACATGGGGCCCACATGGACACGCTGGCTGGGCAGTGGGTGACACAGTCCACTGTGGAGCTGTGCCTGGGGTGTCCTTTCCGCTCCAGTGCCAGAGCTTTCATGGTGGCCTTGTGATGCTCTCTGCCCTGGCTTTAGTCTCTGGCGTTGGTTATGAGCACTGCACCGAGTGAGCATAATTAGCGGTCCCATGGCATCTGGTCTTCCTGCGCGTGCAGGGTTGACTGGCATGGTGCGTTAAAACTCTCATCTGAAATACTTATTGCCAATGGCATACATACCTCGCACCAACGTTGGCCCAATGTAAAATGTTTTACTCTGGGAATACATCTCAAAGAGGTTGCTTGCTCATTGGCAAGACATTAGCTAGATGTCTGCATAATGCCAATGTCTAGCTAATGTCTTGCCAATGAGCAAACGACCTCTGTAAAATGTATTCCCTATGTAAACTTGCCGATGTTGGCCAGAGGAAGAGAATGAATTATTTTCTTTCTCTGCAGCCAACTACCAAGTGATCCGTGACTCACAAGTTGGCCAGTAGTGCAAACAGGGAAACAGGTTCTTGTAGTGGTGAAATTGTAAGTGGTTAAGCTTTCAAAATGCTTGAAAATGAGTCATAGCCACATCGTTACCTTAACCCTCACCATGGACACAGACAAGACAGGGCTGCATGTCCACAGGGGACAGAAAAATGCTCTAAACCTGTTTACCTGGGTACTTCACATGTGCTCTTAAAAAAAGGTCTCTGCCCTGTATCCTAGCAACTGCTCAACCTGTCAATCAAATCTTGCTAGAGTTTCACACATTTAGCTCTGAAATGCTCCACTCACTGCACTAAACCGCATCATACAGATAAAAAAATTGAACGTTCCACTAAGCTTTTGCTGTTAAATATTAATCATGGTGAACTTTAAGTCTTAATTCTGATCGCTGGTGAGGGAGTGAAAATGCTTTTGAAGGACCTGCAGCCTAACCACCCCCACCATCGTCCTCTGAAGAGATCTGAAGCAGCAAAGCAGTCTCCATAAGTGTGACCAAAGTGAGGGCTGGAAACACTGTGTTGAATGGCTACACCATGTAGGAAAAACCATGAAAGCTACACGGTGTCCTGGAGCAGACCCACACACCACCTACATGCTATAACGGCGGGACACATCAGCAGGTGCTGATTATGCATATAAATTGTGTTGGTTTTTATTAGAAGTTTATTAAGGAACAGTAGAGATTCCTGAGGGACTTTCCCTGTAAACAGAGCTTGGCCCTATTGTGCTGTCTGTAGCTGTGTTGTTTGGATTATACAGTAGGTGGATTTATCCAAGTGGTGGACAATGGTATAGCATGGTGTGTGTTCATTTTTTCTTGCGGCTGCTCCCTCTTGGGGTCACCACAGCAGATCATCACCTGCTATCGGGATGAGCAGCATGCCAGCTTGGCAAGGATTTTTACATTATGTACAGTGGTATGAAAAAGCGTTTGCCCCCTTCCTGTTTTCTCTTTTTTTTTTTTGCATCATCAAACTAATTTAAATATTGGACAAAACACAAGTAAACACAAAATGCAGTTTTTAAATGAAGGTGTTTATTATTAAGGGGGAAAAAATCAAAGCCTACATGGCCCTGTGTGAAAAAGTGATTATATTATGATGACTATAGTGACTATATTCCTATCCTACATTCTTCCCCCCCTTGAAAAAACTGCAAGCACACTAATTACCCAACCAATAAATTTATCCCCGAATCACATGCTAATACAGGGAAGAACAGGCCTATCCATTCACACCACACAAGCTCAGCGGAACCCTCCGCTATGTAAACGCAAGAGTCTCTGAAAGAAAAATGAGCCACTCACCAAATTAAAACAATCCCTCCTAAGCTAAACACATACGAAAATAGGCACCGGGTCCCATAAACCCACAGGATACATACACACATGTAAACAGGGAACTCCTAAAATAAAGATAAGGAAAAAAACACATTTTCACACAATGGACAATAATTACACCATTCACACACAGGTGCTGCTACACCACACACTCACAGCAGTCAAAACAAACACTCACAGCAGTCAAAACAAACACAACAGTCAAAACAAACACAACAGTGGTCTTGTGCTTATATAAGTGACTCACCCTAACACAGTGGTAATTATGCCCCTAAGAGACCACCAACAGCCATAAAGGCCCAACTAATGAAAGGGGAATCTATGCAGCAACTTGTGTACACCCATACCCTGACCAAAAGGTAGCACGCACCCGCAGGTCACCCCACCGTAAACACATCATAACAGTTGCATTTCCTTTTTTTTAACAGAACAATTAACTACAACTCAGAACAGAATAATAAATTGCAAAATAGACACATTGCTAGCCTCACGCATTCAACCCGGGTCTTTCGAAGGCCCCCCTCTGGAGTGTCCGTCACGTGGCCCACTTCCAGAGTGTCTTCATTTTGTTCAACTTTAATTCAATTCAATTCAATTTCAATTCAATTCAACTTTATTTATATAGCGCCATATCACAATAAAAGTCATCTCATAGCACTTTCAAATGTAGGGGAAACCCCACAATTACAGAAAGACCCCAGCAATCAGGCGATCCCCTGTGAGCAGCACTAGGCAATGATGGAGAGGAAAAACTCCCTTTTAACAGGAAGAAACCTCTAGCAGAACCAGGCTCAGGGAGGGGCAATCATCTGCTATGACTGGCTGGGGGGTGAGGGGATAGAGAAGATGAAAAGAACAGACATACAGTAAGAGAGCAAACATTAACAGAGAGAAGCCAAGTACATTATTGGAGGTCACCCGGCAGTCTAAATCTAATAATAGCAAAACAAAGTGAGGTTTAAGAAACACAAGATCATTCCCTATCGTAGGCTATATTGAAGAGGAAGGTTTTTATCCTATTCTTAAAAACAGAGATTGAGTCTGACTCCTGAATCCAGATTGGCAGCTGGTTCCACAGGAGAGGAGCTTGATAACTGAAGGCTCTGCCTCCCATTGTACTTTTGGAGATTCTAGGTATTACAAGTAATCCAGTATTTTGGGAGCATAGTGCTCTGTTAGGATGATAGGGTAGTATCGGATCTTTTATATAAGAGGGGGCCTGATTATTGAGAGCTTTGTAAGTGAGAAGAAGGATTTTAGACTTAATTCTAAACTCTATGGGAAGCCAGTGAAGGGAGGCCAGAACTGGAGAGATATGATCTCTCTTTCTAGTACCTGTTAAAACTCTTGCTGCAGCATTTTGGATCAACTGAAGACTTTTTAGAGATGTTTTAGGACAACCTGACAATAAAGAGTTACAATAATCTAATCTAGAGCTAACAAAAGCGTGGATCAATTTCTCGGCATCACTCTGAGACAAGATGCTCCTAATCTTGGCAATATTACACAAATGATAGAAGGCAGTCTTAGAAACAAGTTTAATATGTGAATTGAAAAACAGATCTTGATCAAAAATAACTCCAAGGCTCTTCACAGAGCTATTAAGAGAAAGAGTAAACACATCCAAATTAAGAGTTTGATTTGGAAAGGTATTTCTAAAGTTTTCTGGACCAACTAGAAGGACTTCAGTCTTATCTGGGTTTAATAGCAGGAAATTACAAGTCATCCAAGCTTTGATTTCCTTAAGACAGGCATCTAACTTGGCTAATTGATTACAGTCATCAGGCTTCATTGACAGGTATAATTGCGTGTCATCTGCGTAACAATGAAAATGTATACAGTGCTTTCTAATGATGTTACCTAAAGGAAGCATATATAAACTAAAAAGAGTAGGACCTAACACAGATCCTTGTGGAACTCCATGACTGAGCTTTGAGTTGGAAGAAAACTCATTATTGATATGAACAAACTGAAGTCTATCGGACAAATAAGATCTAAACCACTGCAGTGAAGTACCATTTAGTCCAACAAAATGCTCTAATCTATCAAGTAGAATATCATGATTGATAGTATCAAAGGCTGCACTAAGATCTAAAAGGACAAGTACAGAAACGAGTCCATTATCAGATGCAATAAGAAGGTCATTAGTGACCTTCACTAAGGCTGTTTCAGTACCATGATGAATTCTGAACCCAGACTGAAACTCTTCAAATAGACCATTTCCCTGTAAGTGGTCAAATAATTGTGTAGCAACAACTCTTTCTAAGATTTTTGAAATGAAAGGCAGATTAGAGATTGGTCGATAGCTAAAACTCCTGGATTGAGCGTTGGCTTTTTGAGTAAGGGTTTAATTACAGCAGTTTTAAAAGCCTGCGGTATGTGATCTAAGGTTAAAGAAGAATTGATTATTTGAAGAATAAAGCTACCAACTAGCAAAGCACTCAGAGAGCGCAGACCTCCGCCAAGTGCCACAGTTCCCTCCATACAGTGTTTGTGTGTACGTTTTCAGATTCCTTGACCATGAAAACATATGACTAGCAATTGGATTGACAATGATAGGATTAGTGGTTCAGTAGTTATTCAGGAAAATCACATTTTCCGTAATGGCGGTTTTCTACTGGACGGTGATCTGGATCACCACCAAAATGTAATCATCTGTAGGATACACCATTTCTGACAATCTGTGAAAGTTTCCTGAAAATCCGTCCATAACTTTTTGAGTTATCTTGCTAACAAACAGACAGACAGACAGACAGACAGACAAACCAACGCGGATGAAAACATAACCTCCTTGGCGGAGGTAATAAATGGGTAGACTTTTTTAAATAAGCTGGTAGGAATAGGGTCTAAAAGACAAGTTGAAGGCTTGGATGAGGAGATAATTTTATCTAACTCCAAAAGGTCAATTGGAGTAAACTTATCCAAACAGATATCAATTGAAGGAGTTGTAGTAGTTGCTGTACTTAAGTTTACAGTGGGAATAATCTGATTGATTTTATCTCTAATAGATGAAATGTTATGATTGAAAAAGTTCAAAAAGTCTTGACTAGTAAGCTCTAAGGGGATGCGAGGATTGATAAGAGTCCTGACTCTTTGTCAGCCTGGCTACAGTGTTGAAAAGAAACCTGGGATTATTCTTATTCTCTTCTATTAATGCAGAGTAGTAACTTGTTCTAGCTTTTCTAAGAGATTTTTTATAAATTAGGAGATGATTTCTCCACGCTAAATAGAATTAATCTAAATTAGTTGAACGCCATTTTCTTTCTAATTGACGAGTCTTCTGTTTTAAACTACGAGTTTCTGTGTTAAACCAAGGGGTTAAAAATCTCTGATTAGACTTTTTCTTTTTTAAAGGGGCCACCATGTCTAGAGTCTGATGCAGAGAGGCTGTAACACTATCTACCATACTATCAATTACGGAAGGAGCAAGCTCTCCATCTATTATTTCCGTTGTGTTGACACATGGTATAGAGGAAAAAATCTGCAAAAATTTGGAAACATCATCTGAAAGACATCTGCTGGAGTAATATTTTTCTTTAGGAGTCAAATAATCAGAAATAGTGAAATCAAAGGTTAACAGACAATGGTCTGACAGTACAGGATTATGAGGAGACACTACCAGATTTTCTATTTCTATACCATAAGTCAGAACAAGGTCCAATGATATGGTGGAGATAATGAGTAGAATTTTCTACTTTCTGGGAAAACCCCATCGAGTGTAATATTGAATTGAATCCCTTATTAAGACAGTCACTATCTACATCAACATGTATATTAAAATCCCCTACTATAATTATTCTATCTGATTTCAGCACTAAATCAGCTAAAAATTCGGCAAAATCGGATAAAAACTCTGAGTAGGCAGAGGGAGGACAGTAGACTAAGGTAAAGAAGATAGGGTTTAAGCTAAGATTGCTAACATGCCTCATAGTGAGGACCAGGCCCTCAAAGGAATTGAAACAGGTTTTTTGCTTTACATTAACTAGTAATTTAGAATGGTTGAGATCGGAGACGGACTACATTGACACCCCACTGTGCTCTGATGTCACAGCTCATTGGGATGCCTGTTTGACCCATCAGTCAATTTCAAGTAGCCATCGAAACCGGACTGGACCACCCACAGATCATCCTGTCCTGCTGTCCCGATTCTGGAACTGCGCGCCCGACCGAGCTGAGGCTCAACCCTATGGCACACCTCATCGCCCTGCCCCAGGGGAGCACTCACTGGCTTCCTCCATCTTCTGCGCTGCAATCTGGCTCCTTTATGACTCAGTCCATGTCCCTCGCCTTGGTTATCGGCACGGTTGGGGTCTGCGCCATCTGGTGTTGCCCGAACACTGGATGATGGTGCGTTGGAGCAGCATCAGTCACTGCTGGCTCAACGGTGGTACCTAGTCGGCCACCGGAACCCTGTAATTCATGCTCTCTGGACCTTTCCGCCTCCACAGAGATCAAACCGTGCCGTGCAGGTCCATCCTCCGCTGGACCACAAACACTGGCACGGGACCCCCGCCTAGTCGGTGTACTATGGTGTTGGCAGTGTCCCTCTTCACCCGGAATGGGCCACCCTAAGTCCCAAACTTCGTCACCACTTCCCACATAAACGAGCCAGTCCCACTAATCACCTCCTGCCCACTACTCCACCTCACCGCAGGTAATGGTGAAAGTGAGCCCGTAAAAAATGTCACACCTCACCAGGTTATTGCCCTCCCACGACACCAAGAACTTGTTGGCATAGATACAGCCTCCTCCGTACCTCAATGACAGCCAAACCAAACCTACGACATCCAGCGGGTGGCTACCATAACCATAACAGGTGATGTCAGTACTGCTAATTCTGTAGTGGGGAAAACACGGTCTTACCATCGCCAAATTCAGGATGGAGACCGCTGACCCCGTGTCCACCAACAGCGACACCATCGTCCCGTCCAGCACAATGTCACAAACAATACGTCAGTCAGTGTCAGGCGAGACTGTGTGAACTACTGTAGGGGCCTTCTTCTTTGGTGTTACCTTCACTGGGTCCCGTTCCTCCTTGACAAAGTTGCGGCAGACTCTGGCAAAGTGATGGAGCAGGCCACACCGTCCACGTTTGCCCCTCGCCGTGCACGCCCTGGCTCGATACCGGTGCTTAGCGTATCCACAGCCGTAGCATCGTGGTGTCCCCGGGGTGGACCATATTTTGATGATGGCCACGTATTCGTCGTCGCGGCCCTCGTCCGAATCCAAAGCCAGGGCTGTCCCATGTACTCCGCTCTTCTGATGGGCTTCCTCGAGGCCAATGTGCTTCGTCAGCCGCTCCGCTGCCGCGTGTTGCTGTGCTAGCTCTATGGCTGCTAGCAAGGTTAGCTCACCAGCATGACTCAGCAGGCGAACCTTCGCCGAGGAGTAGGCCACATGATCAGCCAATTGGTCACAGAAAATCTCCTCTTCCAAGGGCCCAAACCTTCATTCACCCGCCAACTGCCGGAGGTCTGCCACAAATTGTCAGACCGATTCACCAGGCCGTTGGCGCTGTTGCCAGAACTGGATACAGCGCATGATGATATTGTCGGGCGCTCGAAAGTAGCCAGCCATGAGCCTCACCACATCGTCAAATGTGTCACCCCCTCCTAGGGTGCTGAGAATCTTCTGGCCTTCTATGCCCAGGTTATGGACAAGGAGAGCCCTCTCACGTGACTTGGTTAGGTCACCGAGGTCCAACGCGAGCAGATAATTTTGGAAGGCCGCAAACCACCTTGTCCAAGGGACCAGCGGCTCTCCCGGAACCTGGTTGAAAGGTGGCTGCAGCTATTTCCATCTCCAATTTTCCTCATCGCCAAATGTAGTGTCCGAAATAATGAAGAGGCGAGGTGATGTTTATAAGGTTTATTAACAAAGAACTATAACACACTTAGGGAGACCCTACCACGAGTAGGGGAGTGTGGCAAGGAGGCCAGAGGTCTCCTGCCTCAGGCTTTTATACTACAGGTGACGCCACCTCCCAAAGGCGGGGCATCACCCCTCCCAGCCTAGGGCACCACCTTACTAATATCCATCCATCCATCCATCTTCTTCCGCATAATCCTTTTCGGGTCGCGGGGGGGGCTGGAGCCTATCCCAGCATCTTTGGGCGAGAGGCAGGGTACACCCTGGACAGATTGCCAGTCCATCGCAGGGCCAACACAGAGAGACAGACAACCATTCACTCTCACAGTCATACCTAAGGACAATTTAGAATCCCCAGTTTGATGCCAATTAACCTAACTTGCATGTTTTGGCATGTGGGAGGAAACCGGAGAAATCCCGGAGTAAACCCACGCAGACACGGGGAGAACATGCAAACTCCACACAGACCACTGTTGGTCGGGGGCTGGGATCGAACCCAGGATCCCCCGGCCAAGGGTGGGTTGCTGTGCTGCCACAGTGCTAACCACTCCGCCACCGTGCTGCCCCACCTTACTAATATATTATACTATCTGTTAAAAGGTATCAGTAGGATAGGAATATAGTATAGTATATTAACACCTTACTAATATATTATACTATATTTCTATCCTACAGATACATTATTCATTCACTCCACGGACAATGGTAATGATAAGCTACTACTGGCTACAGTAGTGGTGCCCATAACCCCAACGGTTCCAGTGGAGCTGAAGGTCAGTCTGTGGTTGTCCTCAGCAGCTTCCAGGTGTGAATGAAAACAGAGTGTCTTTGAGAAGAGAAGTTGGTTTCTCAGTGGTCCTCTGCTGAATAAATGAAAGCTTTTAAGAAACTTAATGTTGTCTTCTTGTTTCAGTTATTTTTTCACGGTTTGTTTTTATCAGACATGAAGGTAGGAGATGTTTGTTCTTTACCTTGACATGTTTTGATTGATGTCTGCAGTCTTATTCAGAAGAAGAGTGCAGATGTCAAGGTAAAGAACGAACATCTACCTTTTTGTCTGGTGAAAAGAAGCAGTGAAATAATAAATGGCAATATTGCTGCTGTGGTCTTTTCTCCTGGCTCCTGTTAAAATCTGTTTCTATGTAAGGGAAGTCAGATGTTTTTGCTAGTGACTGATGTGTCTCCAGTGCAGGAAAGCCATCATCCAGTGAGTTGTCTAATGCTTTTCAGAGATTTTCCCCTCCAAGGATAAAAGCCTACTGTCTGACTGTGACCCATATTGCACAAGGTAATCTGTACTTTAAAATGATTAAATGTTTGTGGCTGTTCAAAACACAAAGTGCATTAAAGTTAATCCTGAAGCAGAATTCACAGATTTACTGTCTATGATCTTGGGAAGCTCTGTGGAGGCTGGGCCTCTCCTCCCGCTGAGAGAAATCAGTGATGGACCTGTGATACAGTCTAGTCAATTAGAAAAACAACAGTATTCCCTGATTGAAAATGTGAAAAATATCTGAAATTTCTAACTATGGCTACAATGATTAGTCAACGTTGTTGATAATATTGATCATAAGAATTTGTCAACAAAATTTTATTGTCAATGCATTGTTTAATGTTAAAGTTTATGGACATGCCGTGGGCTGCCGTGGGACATGCCATTGAGTTGTAACTGGAATGCACTACCAGAACTGCTGCAGGCAGTAGCGCTTCTGTTGTCATGCATGAACAATTTCCAGCGTGGAGAGATAAACACAGAGAAGAGCAGCTAAAAACAAGCGAGACCCAAACTTGTGAAATATGGGAACATCCATCCATACATCCATCTTCTACCGCTTAATCCTTTTCGGGTTGCGGGGGGCCTGGAGCCTATCCCAGCATCTTAGGGTAAGAGGCAGAGACAGAGTATGGGAACATTTTACTGAAAAACTTTCAAAAGGAATTTTTTATTAAAAACACTGGACTAAAAACTAATTAAAATACAAGACGTTTCAGTGTTCATCCAAACACCATCATCAGTTGTCAGACTGTAGCAGGAAGTGTCGCTGGCCAATAAATAACCTGCAAGGAAGTCACATGACTTGTGAGAAACGTAGTCCATGGTATGGGACCAAAGAGGAGAAAAGGAGAAGGAAAAAAAACAAACCTAGTGCTCTTCCTTTAAACATGAGACTCGGAGCAAGTTCATCTGTCCATAGTGTCGAGGACTGGTTTTTAACATAGTGTTGTAGGCTGAGGACAGATGATGTCCCCCTCCTCTGTTAAGGGAGGGCCGTTCCACTTTAACATAGATGGCTTCCTTAACACCTCTTTCAAACTACCCGTCTTCTCTGTCCAAAATGTGCACATCTGGGTCTCGAAAGGTGTGTTGTTTTTGTTGCAAGCGAGTATAGACGGCTGAATTTTGTCCAGACAAATTTTCTCTCCTATGTTGCGACATACGTTTGCAGAGCTGCTGTTTTGTTTCCCCAATATAAAGATCGTCACACTCCTCACTACATTTGACAGCATATACCAGATTGCTCTTTTTATGTTTTGGTATCTGGTCTTTGGGATGAACCAACCAATGTCGCTGAGTGTTCCTGGGTTTAAAATACACAGGTATGCCGTATTTGGAGAAATCCTGTGAAACTTTTCAGACAGCCCAGCCACATATGGAACTAGAAAAGCACTCGGAGAGCGCAGACCTCTGCCAAGCGCCACAATTCCCCCCATACAGTGTTTGTGTGTACGTTTTCAGATTCCTTGAGCATGTAAACATATGACTAGCAATTGGATTCACAATGATTATTTGTTTATTTGACAGGGACAGTGCAATAAACACACAATTAATCAATGACAATCAATCTGATAGTGATAGGATTAGAAGGTTCAGTAGTAAAAGCATTGCCTCCTTGGCGGAGGTAATAAACTAAAGTGTTGCTGTTGTGTCCATCTCCTCCACTGACAGATGCAAATTGGGTAGACAGGTTGCCGTGGGTTTTATATTATATTGTAACGTGCTGCTCGACATGGCGACGTCCCACCGGGAGGTTCGAACTCACGCCTCCCGCTCCGGAGTCCCGCACTCTACCTGTGTCGCCAATAGGGTCAACCCACTTGGCAAGCCAAGTAGGGTGCTCATAGTTCGCTACAATATTATTTTTTGGGGGGGTTGCGCTCCGCGGCAAACGAGAATTTAGAAGCTTCGCCGGCAGAGAGCTCGTTTTTGCGCAGCGCCTATGGCTGGCCGGTGAATTTCTGCCAAATGCGCAGCTCCTATGGCTGGCCGGGGAATTTCTGCCAAAGAATCCGTCGGCGGACAGCTGCCCGTGTGAGGTTTTGCAGTTGCGCGCAAACACAGGCACGCTGGCGGGCCCAGGGGAGCAATGTTTTCCGCGTCCTTTTGTGCCTAAAACGTTGAAGAACGCAGAGTTTGTGTTGCAGACATGACGACCAGCGCCCTCCATTGCGCCTGCGCACATGTTGAAAATGGCTGTATGTCACAGTGTTGAATGAAAAATGTTTTAAAAAATTCCTGTATCCAGATGGTGAACCGGATCACCCCCAAAATTTAATCAGTTCTTCCTTGTACCATTTCCAACAACGCCTGAAAGTTTCATGGAAATCCGTCCAAGATTTTTTGAGTTATCTTGCTAACCAACAAACAAACAGACAGACAGACAGACAGACAAACAAACACACAGACAAACCCCGGCAAAAACATAACCTCCTCCTGGCCTTATCGGCCTGGCGGAGGTAATAACTATATGTTTTCTCCTGATTTTACATTCCATTTCTCCTAGAGACCTAGAATTCTTTTTATATTTCCTTGTGGGCTATATTAATCATATATTCCATAACCTACATATGTTGAAGCATGTGGGAATGTTTGGTGATTACATATGTAAGGCGACTTCACACCTCAGAAAGGACAAAGACTCTCAACCGCCAGTGAAGAACAAAGACGTTCCCAGACACTGCGGTGGAGACCGGAGGAGCTGCCCTCACCCCCCAGGGCCATGAGGAGGAGTACGGAGACAATGGGGGGATTAAGATAATGAGGGATGTCAGCCTTTGATATGCATGTCTTTTGTTATGTGCAAGTATAAGTTCACAGAGCCGGAGGTATTCGCTCTCTTTTCTTGCTTCTGCTTCTGCACTTAGATGAGACTTGTTAGAGGAGCTGATAATAAACTTTGGTTTATATATCACACCGCCTCGTTCTCCCAAGCTCTTCTACACTAGTGACCCCTGACGCGAGTATGGACCTGAGGCGTTCCCCCGCGATCGACTCATCTGTGGTGACCCAGGCAGACGCCGGCGCCCACGCAGACAGGGGAACAGATAGACAACGTTCCCCCCCGGCAGAAGTGATAGAGAGGGCTCAACCGAGCACCAGCGCCGCTGAGAGAGCCGAGGCAAGGCATTCTCACCCTGCGGACACAGCAGTGATGGTCTACACAAATGCCATCGCTGTCAAGCTGCCGGACTTCTGGCAGGAAGACCCCGCCTCGTGGTTTCAACAAGCTGAAGCCCAGTTTACACTGGCGGGCATCACGGCCGACGATACGAAGTTCTATCACATCGTCGCCAAACTCGACGCCGCCACTTCGAGGTGTGTGCGGAGCATAATCCGGCGGCCGCCGGCCCAAGACAAATATGAAATACTGAAAGCAACCATCGTGGCAAATTACGTCCCCTCAGCCGAAGAGAGAGCCGAGAGGATCCTGGCGGTCTACGGCCACAGAGGACACAGACCTAAAGCCCTCATGGAGGACTTGCTGCAGCTTAAAGAGGAGGACAATGACAACTTCCTCTTCCAATTCGTATTCCTCAGCACGCTGCCGCCACACATGAGAGGGACGCTCGCCAACATGCGATGCAACACCCAGCAAGACTTCCGCATGCTGGCCAACGAAGCTCAACGACTCGTCAACGCCTGCAGGGAACAGACACCCACAGCAGCATCCGCGGACCTCAACGCTGATGCCCAGAGCCACGGCGAGCCTCAACCCACGGAGCAGATCCAGCCCGCGGTGACAGCGACACGGCCAAAACGTAACAGACGGAGCGATGTTTGTTATTACCACCACCGCTTCGCCGAGAAGGCTCACAAATGTGTTCCCCCCTGCAAATTTAAACGCCAAAGCCGAGAGCCGTTAACGGCAGCGGTTCTCGGCGAGAAGAGTAAGCTGTTATATGTGACGGACGGACACACCGGCAAGCAGTTCCTTATTGACACAGGAGCTCAACTGAGTTTCGTCATGCCCTCCCAAGCAGATCGAGCCATGGGCACCCGGGGCAATGGAGCGGTGGCAGCCAACGGCTCCAGCATTGACACTTTCGGCGAAAAGAGCCTGCACCTCCACATCCACGGTCGCAACTACAGATGGACATTTGTTGTAGCGGCGGTGAGTTTTAACTTGTTGGGCGCAGACTTTTTGTGTGCACACGGGTTATTAGTTGATCTAGCGAACAGACGCTTGGTTAATGCACTGTCCTTTGCTTCTATTCCCTGCTCAGCCCGAGTTTCTCCACCACCTGTGCAGGCCAGCGTCACCACAGCAGGAGGTAAGTTTGAGCAACTCCTCACCCAATTTCCAGCACTCACAATTCCCACATTCTCAGCCACTGTGGCTAAACACGGGGTTGAACACTTTATTCCCACAACGGGCACACCCGTATTTGCCAAAGCTCGCCGCTTAGACGCAGCCAAACTCACCATAGCTCGGGACGAGTTTACTACCCTTGAAAAATTAGGCATTGTTAGACGCTCGAAGAGCCCCTGGGCCTCGCCACTTCACATGGTTCCAAAATCCAACGGTTCTTGGAGACCGTGCGGAGATTACCGCAGATTAAACAATGCGACAGCGCATGACCGCTACCCAATTCCTCACATTCAGGATTTTTCACTGCATCTGGCGGGTGTGCGCATTTTTTCAAAAAAAGACCTGGTCCGCAGTTATCATCAAGTCCCAGTTCGAGCAGAGGACATTCCTAAAACGGTGGTAATAACCCCTTTCGGCCTTTTTGAATTTTTGCGGATGCCTTTCGGCCTCAAAGGCGCTGCTCAAACTTTTCAGCGGATGATGGACGCAGTATTACGCGACCTTCCTTTTGTTTTCGTCTACCTCGACGACATGCTAGTAGCCAGCTCGTCTGAGGAAGAACACGAGCAGCACCTCACTACGGTGTTTCAGAGACTAGAAGAGCACGGGTTAATAATCAATCCAGCCAAATGCAAATTCGGCGTGTCGCAAATTGATTTTTTAGGACACAGAGTTTCTCCGAAAGGGGCAGTTCCACTTCCAGACAAAGTTCACGCGATAAAAAGTTTCCCACGGCCACAAACGGTCAAATCGCTGCAAGAATTTTTAGGAATGGTTAATTTTTACAACCGTTTCCTCCCCCACGCAGCTCAGCTCATACAGCCCTTATATGACGCGCTCAGAAAACAGAAAGCTTCCAACGCGGTTGAATGGACCCCGGAGCGCGAACGCGCCTTCGCGTAAGTAAAGAGCGCTCTAGCTAATGCCACATTGTTAGTTCACCCCGATCCCTCGGCCCGCATTGCACTAACCACAGACGCTTCGGACCTAGCTATAGGGGCAGTTGTAGAACAACATGTCAGCGGGATCTGGCAACCTTTGGCATTCTTCAGCAAAACGCTAAACCAAACTGAGCGTAAGTACAGCACTTTTGACAGGGAGCTGCTAGCGCTTCATTTATCCATCCGCCACTTCCAGTTCTGGTTAGAAGGGCGGAGTTTCACGGCTTTTGTAGACCACAAACCGCTCACCTTTGCGATGGCTAAAATCTCAGAACCATGGTCAGGCAGGCAACAAAGACAGCTGGCTGCGATTTCAGAGTTCACCACAGACATTCGACATGTGGCAGGCAAACTTAACGTGGTAGCAGACTGCCTCTCTCGCGCTGTGACATCGCCAGAGCACGAGGAGACAGATTATACTGCCTCAGCCGCAGAACTCTTCACTAACGTGGACACATACGCAGCACCTATCCATGCAGGGATAGATTATGCAGCCATGGCAGAGGAACAAAGCAGTGACGCGGACGTGCGCGCACTCCTGTCTGGACCAACAGGGTTAAGGCTGGAGGAAAGGGGTTTACGCGACGGCATGCCCCCCCTAATATGCGATATTTCAACCGGCCGACCTCGCCCGTTAGTCCCAGCCACATGGCGCCGCCGTATTTTCGACTCAATTCACTCCCTCGCGCACCCAGGTGTGCGTGCCTCGGTTAAAATGGTCGCCAAAAAGTTTGTGTGGCCGGGCCTGCGCAAAAACGTAAAAGAATGGGCAAAAACTTGCATTTCTTGTCAGCGCGCCAAAATTCACAAACACACAAAAGCCCCTCTGGAGCCTTTTCCAATCCCTGCTAGAAGGTTCGACCACGTTCATGTCGACCTCGTGGGGCCACTACCTTCCTCCCAAGGTTTCACACACCTGTTAACAATGATAGACCGCACCACGCGCTGGCCAGAGGCAGTCCCTCTGGCATCAACTACAGCAGAGGAAGTCGCTCGCGTTTTTTTGACAAACTGGGTGGCACGTTTCGGCGTCCCATCGGACATCACGTCCGATAGAGGACCTCAATTTGTCTCAGAGCTTTGGTCAGCCATGTCCAGCAGCTTAGGGGCAACAATTCACCGCACCACTGCTTATCACCCTCAGGCTAATGGGTTATGCGAGCGTTTTCACAGGTCTTTAAAAGCCGCCCTCAGAGCCTCACTAACGGATACAAATTGGGTAAATAAACTTCCCTGGGTTTTATTGGGGTTGCGTGCTGTGCCTAAAGAGGATCTAGACGCCTCTCCAGCAGAATTAGTTTTTGCACAACCTCTCAGGCTCCCGGGTGAATTTTTACCAGAGAACCCAGAGCCAGGGCATCTTCCAGCCTCGAGGTTTTTAGGCAGCAACGGACCGGACTCTCTCCCCGGACCGGCACATCACTCTTTTCCATGGGTTTTTGTCCCCCAAGCTCTAAAAAACGCTGAATTTGTTTTTGTTAGGCATGAAGCTTTAAAACCAACTTTCCGCCCAGCGTACGATGGGCCATTCAGAGTGCTGGAACCTGGTGATAAACACTTTGTGCTTGATTTTGGGGATAGAAAAGAAACAGTCAGCATTGACAGACTCAAACCTGCCTTCTTGTTGAGAGACGAGCCTGCACAGTTGGCGAGAGCACCTCGGCGGGGTAGACCCCCCAAGAGAAAAGACTCAGCCCCCCTGCAGGGAACAAATAATCACTCTCCTCCCCAAGCTGCAGATTCCTTACAGGAAGGTCCCAGCAGGACGCCTAAGCGGACCCACAGCAGATTCGGGAGAAGATTAAAACCCAGACAGCACAGGGACTGATGCAAACTACTCAACAGTTGTTCACTAATTGTGCTGTAACAGTTTAGGACTGACTTGTGATTTTACTATGCTGTTATGATTACCACTGAACTCTCTTAGGAGCATGGCTGCTGGAAAGTTTCTTCTGTGGCAAGAGGTATAGCAGTTAGTATGTCATAGTAATTATCTTAAACTGTGAATTTTTCTATTGTCCTTTTCTTAGTCGTTTGGGGGGGGGCTGTGGGCTATATTAATCATATATTCCATAACCTACATATGTTGAAGCATGTGGGAATGTTTGGTGATTACATATGTAAGGCGACTTCACACCTCAGAAAGGACAAAGACTCTCAACTGCCAGTGAAGAACAAAGACGTTCCCAGACACTGCGGTGGAGACCGGAGGAGCTGCCCTCACCCCCCAGGGCCATGAGGAGGAGTACGGAGACAATGGGGGGATTAAGATAATGAGGGATGTCAGCCTTTGATATGCATGTCTTTTGTTATGTGCAAGTATAAGTTCACAGAGCCGGAGGTATTCGGTCTCTTTTCTTGCTTCTGCTTCTGCACTTAGATGAGACTTGTTAGAGGAGCTGATAATAAACTTTGGTTTATATATCACACCGCCTCGTTCTTCCAAGCTCTTCTACATTCCTGTGAGTTTTAATAAAAGTCCAATCTGGATAACCACACTGTTTTAAAGCTTGTTTTCTATGGACATGTTCCTTTTCTTTAGCTTCTGAATGTGTGGGTATGGTTTTTGCACAATGTTGCAGTGTACAAATCACTTCCAGTTCACAGAGCAGTGGACAATCACATCAAGTTCACCCGGGAAGGTATGAAGGACAACAAACTCCCATTTCTGGATTGTGGGATAAAGGTTGGTGAATGGGTTGAACTTTATGTTGAGGCGTACCAAAAACCTACCGACACCGATCAGTATCTCATGTTTGATTCACACCACCCACTTGAGCACAAACTGGCAGTGATTTGTACACTGCAACATCGTGCAGAAACCATACCCACAGATTCAGAAGCTAAGGAAAAGGAACATGTCCGTAGAAAACAAGCTTTAACCTTTTAACTGGACAGATTTCATGGACAGATCGCACGCCCCTAGTGGCACAGTGCAGCACTGCGCCTGTCAAATGGCAAAACATGCAGAAACACTGTCCAGCTGTACAGAGAATTTGTACTGATTATACCTGTTCACAAGGTGACAGACACATGTTGGAGGAATCATGGCTGACATGGAATGCACCACAGAAGAAGAAATTATTCTTCTTCTTCTTCTTTGAAAAACTGATATGATCCAATATGGATGCTACCGATCACTCTCGATGGACTGAAATGGAGGATTTGCTCCCGAATTTGCCAACTATGATTGAAAAAAGAGATTATTTAGCTTGTGAAGGGAAATATTTACCTTTTGTGACAGGAGAACACAGTCTTGACCGTGTCCAGTTTTGTCTGCCATTGACGGAGCTGCACGTGACGGCAGAGAACAATCGCCGCTGGATTGTTTTGTAACCAAAATTGAGCTGGGATAAATCACAAGATTCATGAGAGACTTTCTGGATGTGGGAGAGAAAGCAAAATTGCCTGGCAGAAGATGAAATAAGGACCGTGGATGACAAAAATGGACGAATAAAAAGACGCGACGAGCGGTAGGTCTGATTGTTTTTTTATCGGCTGTGTACATTCTCCTGATTTTCTGGTTCATATACTTTGAAGAGAAGATAACAGAAAAACCCAAAACAAAACTGGTGACAAGAAAACAAAACCATTCTTTGTGTAAATATGTCCAAAGTCCACTTTTGACTGACAGTTATGTAATTCCATATCACTGCCACAGCATTATGCAAATTAGATGCATAAATTTACTCCTATCTGAAACTTTGGATCATATTCTACATCTTTCTAATTGACAGTAAATCATTATCTCTTCCCACTTTCAAGTTATAGCCTTGGAAATCTCTGATATGGCTGCTGTGGCATTATGCATGGCATTATACAAATGAGATGCGTAAATTTACTCCTATGTCAAACTTTGGATCATATTCTACATCTTTCTAATTGACAGTAAGCCATTATCTCTTCCCACTTGCAAGTTATAGCCTTGAAAATCTCTGACATCTGATCTGAATATTTTCTTGACAAAAATCTTTACTAATCTTGACCACTAGGAGGTTAGGCACCATTTGGCGCCTGTGACAGTTAAAAGGAACAGTGTGGTTATCCAGATTGGACTTGCATTAAAACTCACAGGAAACGTAAAAAGAATTCTAGGCCTCTAGGAGAAATGGAATGTAAAATCAGGAGAAAGCATGTAGTCTTTCCATATGTGGCTGGGCTGTCTGAAAAGTTTCACAGGATTTTCTCCAAATACAGCACACCTGTGTATTTTAAACCCAGGAACACTCAGCGACATTGGTTGGTTCATCCCAAAGACCAGATACCAAAACATAAAAAAAGCAACCTGGTCATCATCATCATCATCATCATCATCATCATAGCAGTCTGTAGTGGGCGACAATGACCATTTCATTTAGGTCTGATCAGATTCCTCCACACAGCTCTGTCCTTAGCCATCCACTGCCAGGAACTCCTGTCTATATCCAACTTCTTCAAGTTTCTTTTTACAGTGTCTTTAAATCTGAGCCTTGGTCTACCCTGATTGTGTTTGCCCTTGCATAACTGTGAGTAGAGTAACTGCCGAGGGAGATGCTGGTGGTCCATCCTCTCAACATGTCCGAGTCATCTCAGGTTCATCTGTATTAGCATGTCCTCCATTGGTGGTAGACCAGCTCGTTTCAACACTTCTATGTTGGTTATCTTGTCTTTCCATGAGATGTTCATTATGGCTTGAAGGTGTCTCATCATGTACGTGTGGAGTTTCTTTACCTGCACCCTGTAGACAGTCCAAGTTTCAGCACCGTACAATAGAGTAGCCAGTACTGTCGCTCTGTACACTTTGCATTTCTCACGGATAGACACATGTCAATTGTTCCACAGTTTCTCCCTCAAGTTTCCAAGCACAGCGCTCGCTCTTCCCATTCTGAGAGATAGTTCATCCACCAGCCCAGCATTCCCTGAAACAGTACTCCCTAGATACTTGAAAGTCTTGCACTTGACTAGTGGCTCTGTACCAATGCTGATCTCTTCTGGTAGTGATGTTGATAATTGATAATTGGAACTTTGGTGGTTGATAAAGGCACTCTGTCTTCTTGATGTTGATTTGGAGGCTGAATTGGCTAGCTGCTCTTGCAAATTTCTCCACTAAAGATTGCATATCTTCCACACTGTGTGCAACTAGAGCACTGTCGTCTGCAAAGAGCATTTCTCTTACTACCTTTATCGATGTCTTACTCTTGGCTTTAAACTGTGCCACACTGAAGAAGTCTGCTTCTTTCCTTGTCTGAATGTATACTCCTTCTGAAGTGTCTGAAGGCCACCTCAGGCATGGCTGCCAGATGTAGCAAGAAGAGTGTAGGCACCAGCACACACCCTTGTTTCACCCCGTTGCTTATTGAGAAGTCTTTAGATGCTGAACCACTCATAGTCACGTTTGCTTGCATAACTGTATGGAGTGCCTCAATCAGGCAAGAGCACTGATCCAACTAAAGGCTATGGATGGTGAAACAGTTTTGCAGGAGAAAGACAAGATCCTGGACAGATTTGCAGACCACTTTGACCAACTACTAAACAACCCTGGAGATCTCATTGAAGAGGCTGAAGAAGCTCTAGTGCAGCGACCAGCTGTATCAAGTCTGGATGAACCATCAAATTTTGATGAACTAATGGCAGCTATCAGGACAACACAGGATGGTAAAGCTCCAGAAAGGGATGGAATTCCAGCAGAAGTGTGGAAATTTGGTGGTGTTCAGCTGACCAACTACCCGCACAAGCTCATCCAAGAGATATGAGATGCCCAGAAAGTACCTCAAGACTGGAAGGATGCAAGTATTATGCCTTTGTTCAAGAAAGGTGACAGGAAAGATTGTGGAAATTACCGAGGTATATCACTGCTAGCCACTGTTGGTAAGATCACATCTTGCAGAATGTACTACCGGAAACTCAGTGCGGCTTTAGAAGTGGAAGAAGCACAATGGACATGATTTTTTGCTTGAAACAGGTTCAAGAAAAGTGTATCGAACAGAACATGCCGCTTTATGTAGTCTTCATAGACTTCAGTAAAGCCTTTGATACTGTTTCGTGACAAGGACTTTGGCAGGTATTCAAGAAATATGGCTGTACAGAGAAGTTTGTCAGCCTGATTTGCTCTTGGTTTAGGGCCATAGATTTCTCTCA
Source organism: Pholidichthys leucotaenia (assembly GCA_020510985.1). Classification (NCBI taxonomy): domain Eukaryota; kingdom Metazoa; phylum Chordata; class Actinopteri; order Cichliformes; family Pholidichthyidae; genus Pholidichthys; species Pholidichthys leucotaenia. Next base: position 422,470,704 of record CM035843.1, read on the forward strand.
AACCTGTGAAGAATGTTTTCATGTCCTTCCTGTCTGCTGCAGTTTGAAGAGTTCCTCTGCTTTTTCATCCCACCAGTTGGACTTCATCTCTCTGGTGTACTTCTGTAGCTCACTATGAGCTTTTGAGTATTTAAGATAAGATAAGATAAGATAAGATAAGCCTTTATTAGTCCCACAACGGGGAAATTCCAGGATTGCAACAGCACAGGGATAGCAACACTCAGAGCAACAATCAGAAGGCAAGAAAAAAAAAAAAGGGCAAGCAAGAGCAGCTAATATACATATGTACATATTACTATAAATATATATATATACACACAGACACACAGTGCAGAGCATTGTAGCTGGATGGGATAAATATATGAGTATATAAACACAGTGCGGAGCATTGTAGCTAGATGGAATAAATATGTAGATATATAAACACCCATAATACGGAGCATTGCAGCTAGGTGGAATAAATATGTAAATATATAAACACACACAGTGCGGAGCAATGTAGCTAGATGGAATAATATGTAGATATATAAACACACAGTGCGGAGCATTGTAGCTAGATGGAATAAATATATAGATATATAAATATAAATATAAACATAAACACACCCAGTGCGGAGCATTGTAGCTAGATGGAATAAATATGTAAATATATAAACACACACAGAGCAGAGCATTGTTGCTAGATGGGATGAAACAGCACAACCGTCTACTTAGTTATCCTACATGGTATGATTATGTGCCCATACATATTCACACCCTCCATAGCGACCGGTATTTTCCTAGTTGTATGCCGGAGGGGACCATTGTGTAAGTCTATTGCATCTTTTGCATTCAAAAAACTATTAGGTTGTTACGTCTTTTTGCTATCTCTGTGAGCAGCCCTGCTTAGGTTGTACAGTCTGACAGCCGTTGGTAGGAAGGACCTGCAAAACCTCTCGGTTGTGCACCTGGGATGATGTAGTCTGCTGCCAAATGAGCTCCTCAGTGCATTCAGTATGTCCTGCATAGAATGGAACTCGGACTCCAGCAGAGATGACAGTTTAGCCACCATCCTTCTCTCTCCTATCTCCTCCACCGGATCAAGGCGCTGCCCCAGGACAGAGCTAGCTTTCTTGATCAGTTTGTTCAGTCTCTTCCTATCGGCTGCAGTAATGCCACTGCCCCAGCAGACCACTCCAAAAGTGATGGCTGATGCCACCACCGTGTCATAGAATGTCTTCAGCAGCGCCCCTTGTACACCAAAAGACCTGAGTCTCCTCAGCAGGAACAGCCTGCGCTGTCCCTTCTTGTAGAGTGCGTCAGTATTGTGTGACCAGTCTAGTTTATTGTTCAGATGAACACCCAGGTACTTGTAGGATGTCACCATCTCAATGTCTGTTCCCTGTATATTTACTGGTGCTGTGAGGGGTTGTCCATGCCTGCGGCAGTCCACCACCAGCTCCTTAGTTTTCCTCGCGTTGATCTGGAGGCAGTTCCAATGGCACTAGTCCACGAAGTCCTGGATAAGCCCTCTGTACTCAGCTTCATCTCCATTGGAGATGAGGCCAACGATCGCAGAGTCATCAGAGAACTTCTGTAGATGGCAGTGTGTTGTGTTGTGAGAAAAGTCCGCAGTATAAAGAGTGAACAGGAAGGGAGCCAACACCGTTCCCTGGGGGGCCCCCGTGCTACCGATGATCGTGTCGGACACACAGTCCCGGGTTCTCGCAAACTGAGGCCGGTTCGTGAGGTAGTCCAGGATCCATGATGACAGGTGCTGGTCCACCCCTGCGCGCAGCAGCTTGTCCTTCAGGATCATCGGTTGGATGGTGTTGAAAGCACTGGAGAAGTCAAAGAACATGATCCTCACCACATTCCCGGGCTTCTCCAGGTGGGACAGAGAACGGTGAAGGAGGAAGATCACCGCATCCTCCACCCCAGTGCCATGCTGGTAGATGAACTGGAGTGGATCCATCGCTGGTTCCACCAGGGGGCGGAGGTGAGCAAGGAGCAGTCTCTCCAGGGTCTTCATCAAGTGGGATGTCAAGGCCACCGGTCTGTAGCTGTCTGTTTCTTCAATCAATCAATCAATTAAGGTTTACTGTCAATACTACCGTACGTGCAAGACATACAGGAGAATTGAAATTTGACTCGACATTGGGCGCGCTCTATAAGCGCATCCCAGCACCACAGCAGCTTTGAGTGCCAGTCATACAGTGGGGGTAAAGAGTGAAGGGGTAGGGAATGACACAGTAGGCGAGAGAAAAAAACATAGTTATCAGAATAGCACTCAGTGAGCGAGATTATGATTACAAGAAAAAAAAACCCTCAATGCACATTTAGCAGTCAAACAATACACACGTTGACAAAGAGCGATGAGAGACCAGTGTGTGTAATCAGCATATATAATCAATGTGAGTGCAGTGTTGAATGTATCATTTGTTGATGTACAACAGAGGGGGGCGCCTCCTGGCAACGGATACTTGTTATAATCATGTTTTCAAAACACAGATAAGCATGTCCAGAGTCTCTCTCTCTTCGTGCATGCCAGATGGCAAAGTTCTGTATTAGACACATGATAGCGCTGTCCTTGAAGAGTCCAGTCTGCTGAACAACAGCAATTGATGTTAATTGTTTGGGTTAAGAAAGAAGCCAAACTCCCTTGAGACTTATCTTCCCAGGAGGAATGAATGAAGTCTTCAGGGCGCCGAATCAAGGTCAATAGGCACAGTTCACTTAGAGCATAAAAATTTCACCTCTCATGCGATTCTGTGCATCACAATTTACAGGCTTTAGAATCATTCTCTGGAGAGCACTCAGCGACTCCAGATGTTATCCACCTACCGAAACATAGGTAACATGTCCAAGAGAGTCCATCTCTCTTCCGTGCATGCCAGATGGTAAATTCCATGTTAATCCCATTTGCCGCTATCAGTGCTCCCCCCAGCTGAACGAATTTGTTGAGGGAGTTACGCCGGGTCCGCATTTGATTAGCTCATCCAACTTTAATTTCCATACACCAGGAAAACTCCAAGGCCAAACAGAAAATCCTGTGATCATGCCGATCTTCAGTCGAAACACGAGTTCCAATTCTTGGGCTCCCCCCTGGCCCGATTCCTGTTAAAAGTGGTGTCAATAGCATTAAGCCACAATTCCAATTTCCATAATTTCCATTTGGGTCGATGCTTCTGATTCTTCTTCTTCAACCTTGTGTTACACTGTAGGTTTTCCTGCCTAGCTGTATTCCTCTCTTCTAGTAGTTTCTTCAGGTGTTCATCATGCTCATCAAACCAATCTTGATGTTTCCTCTCAGGGTGGCCTAATACATCACTCGCAGTCTGATACACCGTATCCTTCAGTGTTGCCCATTTCTCTTCTATGTCATTCTCTGAGTTGTTGCCGTCCCAGTCTTTCAAGTTTTCATCCATTTCCTGTGTAAATTCTTCCTGCTTTTTTTGGCCTTTCAGTTTACTAGTGTTTAGCTTCCGTGGTGGCTTCACACGCGTCCTGCAGCGCTGTTTTTGTCTCCAAATCCTTAATCTAGATCTCAGCATAACATGATCAGTACCACAGTCCACGTCTCTCATTGCTCTGGTGTCCAATACATCCCTTATGTCTCTCTGCCTGACTATGATGTAGTCTAACAAGTGCCAGTGCTTGGATCTTGGGTGCATCCATGTCTTCTTGTGTGTGTCCTTGTGCTTAAATAGAGTGTTGGTTATCACAAGGTTGTACTCTGAACACAGTGCAAGTAGAAGTTCTCCATTAGCATTGCACTTGCCTACTCCATGACTGCCTAGCACTCCTTTCCATTTCTCAGTGTCCGAACCAACTCTGGCATTAAAATCTCCAACGAGTATCAGCCTGTCATCAGTCGGTACACACCTGATAGTCTCACGTAAATCATTGTAGAACTCTTCCTTCACCTCCTCTGTGTTGGTCATTGTTGGGGCATATACACTGATGAGTGTGGCATACATCTTCTGCTGTAGTGGGAGTCTCATAGTCATTATCCTGCCGTTGACTGACACCAGTTCCTCATCAAGCATTGCTGCTATCTCCTTTCTAACTGCAAAGCCCACTCCTGCTTCTCTCCTTTCTTGAGTTGATCTCCCACTCCAAAAGAAGATGCACCCATTTCCAAGTCTTCCAAGCTGTCATATCCAGGCAATCTTGTTTCACTAAGTGTAGCTATGTCTACATTGTACCTGTTCATTTCCAGGGCCACAAGCACGGTCTGTCTTTCTGGGCGCTGTGATGTTGTTCTATCCAACAGAGTGCATACATTCCATTCTGCTACACACAAGGCTGCTGTTTTCCTCTTCTTTTGTCTTCCTGCTTACTTTTCGCTGCCTGTCGGAGTGTGAACAGATCAGCACGGACCTTGTAAGCCCGGGAGACGTCCGAGCCGGTATGAGTTGCTTTCTGATTGACCATTTCATGAAACTGCTTGCAAAGTAATTGAGTACCGCTAGCTTTTGCTGGACTAGCAGCACGTTCTTGGCAGATAAAGGTATTATCAGTGGCAAGGACAAGCCAAGACAAACTGACTCCAGTATCTGTTGCAGTGACTGACCAGATGATAGGTTTGTTTATCTCTGCTCTTTGTGTAGTGCATGTCACGATGCACCGACTGGCACAGTCCACCACAGACCTTGCGACAGATGTGTTTATTTGCCAGGATGTCCAGTCTCACCTCGTGTAACTGGGAGTGGTCCACCACAGACCTGTGGCAGATATTGTTTTTCATTCTGCCAGGATGCCCTGTTTCACCCTCCATGCCCTCGGAAGGGCGGGGATGCCTGTTGAGTCACCGACGGCCCGACCCATGAGACAGGTAGTACCGGTTCTCATGGTTATCCGGTAGCAAGCAAGCCAATGCCTGACCTGACTTTGAGAGCAACCTGGTATATGCTGTCAAATGTAGTGAGGCGTGTGATGATCTTTATATCGGGGAAACAAAACAGCAGCTCTGCAAACATATGTGGCAACATAGGAGAGAAAATTTGTCTGGACAAAATTCAGCCATCTATACTCGCTCGCAACAAAAACAACACACCTTTCGAGACCAAGATGTGCACATTTTGGACAGAGAAGACGGGTGGTTTGAAAGAGGTGTTAAGGAAGCCATCTATGTTTAAGTGGAATGGCCTTTCCTTAACAGAGGAGGGAGACTAAGACATCATCTGTCCTCAGCTTACAACGCTGTGTTAAAAACCAGTCCTCAACACTTTATGGACAGATGAACTTGCTCCAAGTCTCAGGTTTAAAGGAAGAGCATTAGGTTTTTGGGGTTTTTTTTCCTTCTCCTTTTCTCCTCTTTGGTCACATACCATGGACTACATTCATTTTTTTTCCTCTTTGGATGCATACCATGGACTATTCTCACAAGTCATGTGACTTCCTTGCAGGTTATTTATTGGCCAGAGATACTTCCTGCTACAGTCTGACAACTGATGATGGTTTTCAGATGAACACTGAAACGTCTAGTATTTTAGTTTTTAGTCCAGTGTTATTAATAAAAAAATTCCTTTTGAAAGTTTATCTGACACCTAGATGTTTTAAAATGAACTTACTGTTATGTATTAATATGACGTATTTTTATGCGATGTGGGCGGTGGCTCCATCTTTCCGGTTCTGCCGCCACCCTGAATATAAAGGGCTGATGTGGAAGAGGCACGGTCTCTTTTGACCTTTGCCTCTGCCTGTACGGGAGTGCCTTGTCATACTGTGAGTCATTAAATAAAGTCACATTCTATTGCACCTCCGGCCTCGTTATTGGGACACTGGTTATGGACATAACATTTGGTGACAAGGATAAAAACATGGATAAAGGTATTTCGGGCATTTGGCCGTTTCTGGAGCTTCCCGGCGAGCCACCAGTGCCGTAGGAGAGGTGGTTTGCCGCATTCGAGAATTATCTGGTGGCATTGAACCTCGTGAACTAGAGAAATTGCGTGCACGGGCAATATTGGTCAATTATTTTGGCATGGAGGGTCAGCGCATTCTCAGCACATTGGGAGTAAGCGACAGTTTTGAGGACGTGGTTGAGCTAATGGTGCGCTACTTTTGCGCCCCTGAGAATGTCCTAGTCCGGAGGATCCAGTTCCGCCAGCGCCGCCAGCGGACTGGAGAGTCGGTGCAGCGGTACGTTGCTGACCTGTGCCAACTGGCTGGGGGTTGCCAGTTTGGGACCTTGGAAGAAGAAATGGTCCACGATCAGTTGGCAGAGCACACACTGCGTGCAGCGGCACGGTCAAGACTGCTTACACATTCCGGTGAACTGACGTTGGCCAAGGCTGTGGAGACAGCCCAACAGTTTGAAGCAGCAGATAAACTGTCACGGGACTTTGGTGAGAGAACAGCGTTGGGGCAACCCAACTCACAATCTGCAGCGCAGGCTGTAGACCCAGATAGCAATGACAGCGTGGAAGACAGAAAAGAATACACTACAGCTATAAAAATTAGGTCCACTCCGGGATCGCCAAAGTGTTTGGGCTGCAGGTCTACCAAGCACCAGTACAAGGAGAGTGTCCGGCAAAAGGCAAATGTTGTGGGAAGTGCGGACTCCTAAATAATTTTACCAGGGTCTGTAAAAAATTTGAGCGAGGGTAACGGTGACGTGAAGTGGATTTCCCCGCCATGACTCCTACGGTTATTCACACCGTCTCCCCAAACACAGAAGGCCGTACATACTTAACAGTTATGTTGGACGGCGAGGACGTGCCGTTGTTGGTGGACATGGGCGCGGTGAGGTCTGTGTTGAACTGGCCTACTGTGAGGAGTTTTTTCCCCTACCATTGTGTGAGAGGTCTGTCGACGCCATTGTGTGAGTATGGCAGTAATAGGCTGTCCATTGTGGGTTCGCTAGAGTTGATGGCGAGGTACAAGTCAGTGGTGATGTCCAGCCTGCAGTTTTTGGTGACCGCGAGTGGGTCAAATGTGATGGGCTGTGACTTTTGTTATGGAATGGGCTTCTCAGTTACCAGCAGCAGCAGAGAGGAGTGGTCAGGCTGTGGTTTGTGGGACCGGCCGGTTCCGCGAGTGGTGGACGATGCGGTTTGGGATGATACATGGCCTAGTGTTCTGGGAGATGGACAGGACCAATACCACCCAGGGCCATCGCGGGTGGGTTCCAGTGCCAGTGTCCAAGTTACTTTAGGTGAGGGAGCTGGGAGGCAGGGTGGAACACCTGTGATGGCGGGTGGAGCTGTGAGGACAGCTCCCTCTGCTTCTGGAGTTCGGCCTGGAGATACTGAGAAGCAATGGGCTGCGACGGCTTCGCCAGCATTCAAAATGAAAGATAGAGGGGCAGGACCAGCTGGCACAGTGAACAGACGTGCCACACAGAAACACTGAAGGCTGAGTTGGGCTTCGTGGAGGGTCGCGGGTGTGGCGCGACCCAGTGTGGAGGCCCAGTTGAGACATTGTGGACAGTGGATGCCGAGTCAAGCTCCTTTGGGAGTCGGTGATGTGGTTCGACCCAGAAGGGAGGCTCGGCTGAGAGGGGTCCATGAGAAGAGGAAACGACGGGAGGACCAGGGGCGGCTGAAGGTGGTGGCTGTTTGGGAGGACGGGTATCTTTGGCTGTCAGATGACTCATGGAGACATCTCAATGAACTGTGGTGCACCATCGAGGAGAAGGAGGTGTCAGGGCTCTGACGTGGCTCATCTCCAGGGACAAAGAGATTAAGGAGCTCTGGGCGGGAGCCGCCAGACGAGTCCTCTGGGGGGTGGCCTCTCCATCGAGACTGTACGGTAGCAAGGGGCGATGGGTTGGGTTAAATGTGAATTGCTCGGGCTACGTAGTTAATATGTTTCTCATGCTAAACTGCTACAACAAGTGCCCATGTGAAAACAAAGATAGTAATGTGCGTGTCACCATGTTTGGGGTGTGTGTTACGTTAGGGTTTGCCCGGGTTGGGGTGGTATTATTGGGAATGTTTATAGCAGGGCATGAATGTGCATGTTAACGATTGTTTGTTTATTGAATTAAGGGTTTACCTTTATGTATATATGTTTATGGGGTTTTTTTGTGTATAATAGGAACATGGCGATATTTTATTTTATGGACTTTTATTATCAGAGACGGCAGAATAATCCGTCTGGCTGTGGAGGTGGAATGGAAGGTACCTGTCCCCCTCTAGTTTTAGAGGTTTGTGTGCATGGATAGGCCTATTTTATGTGTTTGTCATTAGAGTGTGACTCGGGTACTAAATTTGGGAGGGCCTAATTAGTGTGCATGCGTTTTGGATTTTTTTTAAAGAGGGGGGGATGTTATGTATTAATATGACATATTATTGTGTGATGTGGGTGGTGGCTCCACCTTTCCGGTTCCACCGCCACCCTGAGTGTAAGGGGCTGATGCGGAAGAGACACGATCTCGTTTGACCTTCGCCTCTGCCTGTACGGGAGCGCCTTGTCATACTGTGAGTCACTACATAAAATTACGTTCTATTGCACCTCCGGCCTCCTTATTGGGACACTGGTTATGGACATAACACTCACATAGACTGGTTTTACTGAAAATAGCTAAACGAAACAAGTAAAATGCAGACTCCTGCAAAGCAGACTTATCTTATCATGGCAGCGCTACAGTGACGCATGAGCATCTGAAACGGAGACACCCGGCGCCGCCACATTTACTGCTGCTCCTGCTTGGTCAGTTTTAGCGAGTAAAGAAAGTCGGTGCCGCTTATTTTCAATGGCTAACTGTTTCAAGCTTTGAAAAATGACAATACTGTTAGTACTGCTGTTTCTGTTAGCATAGCTGTTTGACATTCAGCTGTCTGGTTGCTGAGCTGTTTGTCGTGGCTAACACACTGACTGCAGTAAATGATGAATTACAGGAGTAGCTATCTCGTTTTCATCTTTGTTAATATTAGCCTGCATTCTGAATAGTAGTGCACCTGAGTAAGTTACAATATCATACCTTATAGTATACTGTACATGTGATTATGAAATGAAAGAACCTTAGTGATCAAGAGGTTTACAAGAGCTATTCTCACATGGCTGAACTCTGGCGTTCAGATATTCATACAATTCAATCACCAAGTTAGAAATCTAGACCTATGAGGATTTTTTTTATTCAAGAATTATAATGGCAATATTATAATATTGCCATTATAATTCGGACCTGGACACGGATTCTGGACATCACTGATGACACGCAGCTTTAATATCTACCAGAGACATTTAAAAACAGAACTTGTGAATTGTCCCTTTCTCCAACATTACCCTTTACTGTGAAACAGGAACAGTGAATGACTCAATATAATTTAGTTACATACACACATGGCAAATTTCAGCTTTGTGAAAAATCCAAGAAAAGGTGCTTAACTTGAAAACTGATATACAATCAAACAGCTAAATAAGCATTATGAATGCCCTTAATTATATTAATCCCTTCAGCTTCTGTGTCTTAAGAGGGTAGAGATGGTGGGTGCTTATTTCTTGAGAAAGCATTCTAACGTCAGGTACTTGTATTGAAAGGCCTGGAGCAAATTCCGTGAAATGACTCATTATTTCCACGTGTCGTGTTCATTTTGATAGAGACCCACATACAGAGTAACTAGGAACCGTTTTCAAATGTGTGAACAGGAAACATCGTAAAACACATCAGGAATCACATAAGGTTACCTTCATTTGTCATTGTGTTCTCAGAAAATGGTGGTTGTGAGACTGTTCTCCCAAAATGCCTTTAATTGTATCAATGAGCATTTTGAAAGTTTCATATGTAGAGACCGTGTAAATTAAAGTAAAACACATACAGTAAGACCTACTTAATTTATTGAAGTGTAGACCACGTCTGTTCTCTGGAGATTATGTGCTCTGTGCTTCTTCTCAGGACCAACAAATCATGTCTTTAGGTGCAGTGCCGGTGTTCTGCAGAAACCCTTAAAACCTATACATACAAGAACGGAAAAATTTGTTCTCTCTCCCAGAACTGCAAGAAAAAAAATTTGTTCTTGCAGTCCTGGTTTGGGAGTTCTTGCAGCTTGTTCTTGACACATCATCATGGCAGAACCTTTTTCTTGCATGGTGTGCAAGAATTATTGTGTGACTGGTGAGAAATGTGAATTTTCCAGGAGTTCTGAACTTGAGTTTCTTAGGAAGTATGAAATGCCCTGGCCAGGAAGAACTTTGCTCTTGTCCTTGCAGAATAGGTAAAGGGCTTTACTCACCAGCTGGTGTGAGCATGTTAATCACATGACGTTGAGAATTGTGCCATCAGTGTTGAGAAAGGCCTAACTGCCTCAGATAAGTCTGGAGTGTACAGTAGCTGGCTAGGTGCTGGATTATTGTTTGGATTTTTTTTTAATTTAACCTTTATTTAACCAGGAAAGGCTTGTTGAGATTAAAAATCTCTTTTTCAAGTGTCCTGACCAAGACAGGCAGCAGCACAGTTTCAAACACAGACAATAGAAACCAAGCTTTCCTTCATACACATAAACATTAAAAACACAATACATGCATAATACACAGTCACCTAACAACTAATAATAAATTACAATAAAATCGCTAAAATTGGAATACAATAATTTTATGCTTGTGAATCCAAATTATTTAAAAATACTTTAAAATTTTCTAAGGAGACCACCTTTTTGAGTTTCAGGTCATTTTGTAATTGGTTCCAGGCTGAAGGAGCAGAAAAATTAAATGCTTTTTTACCCAGTTCAGTACGGACCTTTGGAACTGACAACAGATTCTGTGATCAAAGACTGTAACTGCCCACAGTTTTCTGACAAATGTACCTTTGACGTTATAAAGGAACCAGAAATAAAACACACTTACATGCCAGTGTTTAAGTCTACAAGTTGACAAAGCAGACCATCCAACAGGAGGGTACAATAAACTATGATGAGTCATACTTTTGGAGTTAGTTGTGAACCTCAGACCTCCATCACACACAGTGTCCACAGCATGTAAGCTCTGAGTGGATGTATACATATTGTATATATGACATCACCATAGTCCAATTCAGACAGGAAAGTGGCAGTAACAAGTTTTTATCTGGCCTCAAAAGCAGGAGGGGCAATGTCTTTGCCACCTCTTCTGCCTGACGGCTGTGCCAGTGCTGTAGTGCCTCTATAATAAACGTGTGTTCAGTTTGACACCTGGCCTCATCCTTGGCTCCAAATACAGACATAATATTTGGCAACGATGATAAAAGTGGATTAAAACAAGGTATGGAAGTGTGTGGGTTTGGAATTCGGCCATTTTTGGAGCTCTCCGGCGAACCACCATTCCCCTGGCCAAGGTGGTGCACAGTTTTCTGGATGTACATGGTGACTCTGGACCTCGGGAAGCTGGAGGAATTGTGGGCACGTGAGTTGTTGGTGCACAATCCTGAGATGGAGGTACAGCGTCTTCTGAGCACACTGAGTGACTGTGATGGCTTGGCTGCAGTGGTTGAGCTAATGACGCGCTATTTTCGTGCCCTGGAAAACGTCATGGTTTGCGAGATTCGGTCATTCGGACCGAATTCAGACAGCGCCGCCAATGGGTGGACGAGTCTATTCAGTGGTTCATGCCAGACTTGGAGCTGGTGGTCAGCGAGTGCCAGTTTAGATTATTGGGAGAGGAGGTGATTCGCAACCAGTCGGCGGAGTATACCAACGGTGCTGTGATGGGGTCGAGGCTGCTTGCGTTTTGCCAACAGTCCCCCTAAATAGGCATGGCACGCTGACGTCACCCGTGCATCCGTGCTGCCTACCCGTTAGTATTGGGGAACACCTAACATTTACCCCCCGCCCCCATCCCTCTGAAAAACTCAAAACATTATCACCACAGCAGCTTAACTCTCACAACAGCTTCTTGGGGTTTTGGGGTTGTTTTTTTTTTACAACAGAGAAACGGATAGATTGATAGAGCCACCGGGTAGACTGCCGGTTAACCCTGCATGACTGCATGCTCTGTCTAGACATATCAAAACACAGTCACTGCTTACAGTTCAGCTTCAGGGGTCTCAGTCGAGCCCGCGGTGGGCGCGTCCCCAGAGGCTCTGGCTGCAACGGACCTGGGTGCCAACACGCTGGAGTCATGGCTCGCTCATCAGTAATGTCCCAGCCTGGGTCCCATACCAGCTGGGTCGGCTCCAGTGCTGTGTCTTGATCCAAGGCAGCTGCTCTTACCTTCCACAGACGGTTGGTGTGCCATCTCGAACCATCGGCCATCTGGACGGCAGCCGGCCTCTTGTGCGGCAATTGTCATCTGTGGTGACTGGACAATCTGTGGGTCAAGGTGGTCGGATCGTTGGACCCAAACCCACTCAAGTAGTGCGCACAGCGATTGGTTCGGCTGCACTTGGTGCTGCTGCTCTCTTGCCTCTGTTGCTGGTTGCTGCTGTGGTGGCATGTCATCCATACCAGCGGCAACACGTGCACTCAGTTGGTGATGGTCTGCTAGGTCCTGCTGGGCCCTGAACTCTCCATCCTGCTGTGCTGCGGCGGCTCCCTGAGGCTGATACTTGGCGAGGATGCAAAATGAGTTTGGCTTCTTCTTTCTCTCACCTGGTGCTGGTTGTGGTTGCAGTAATGTATCACTGTCGCTGGCGATGGGACGTGTGCCGGGTTGGTTCATCCCCCAGGGTCTGCTTTCTCTACAAACTCCCTCTCCTGCGGCTCCAGGGCAGCTGCTTGAAGCCCATGCTGAGCGAGAATCAGAGGCGAGTCCGATCTGTGCTCTCTCTCCATGTTGTGTTCACTCTCTGTGCTGTGTTCTGTCTCCAGGGTCTGGTCTTCAGGGGTACCCACGTCCGCAAAATCATACTCTCCCTCCTGTGATGAGGCTGCGGCTTGCGAACACTCATGCTGCGCAGGGACCAGCTCCGGGTCCCGTGTGGCTGCGGACCGGGGCTCTTGTGGCTGCTCCAGTTCTGCTGGGTTCTGTTCGGCGTGTGGTGTGAAGCAGGGAGTGGCTGGATCCACGTCTGCATGCAGAAGACTCGAGTCATCATCCAGGCTGAGTTTCCCGCTGGGTAGTTGCTCTGTGATGCCCTGTTGTCCCGCGGTGGGGCCCTCCCGAGAAGGTAGGGGTCGGCGGGCTCAGCAACCGGGGCCACCATCTGTGCTAGCGGAGCTGACTGTGAGGAACGCAGGCTGGGGGCCTGCTAACTGTGGTGCTAACTGAGCAGCCTCTTCTCTCTCTAGCTGGGATGCTATCTTCAGTGCTTCAGCTAGCGTCAGGCCATCCGGTGCCATGAACAATTTCAACCGCAGCTTCAAACTTGTAGTGTTCTCTGCCAACTTGTCTCGCACAATCTCCTCCTCTAAGTATCCAAATCCACATACACTGGCCAAACTGTGGAGGTCTGCGACAAACTGCTGGACCCACTCACCCGCTCGCTGTCAGCACTGGCCAAACCTGGCTCATCTAGCTGCCAAACTCTCCGGCCAGGGTGCCCGACACGCGCCTCTCTTCAGGAAAACAGTTGAGTTTTCCTTCGGAAGGCCAATTTTAATCCCCGTCGCCATTTGTTATGTCTAGAAAGTAGGGCAGTGGAGGCAGGAGTTGTATTGAAACTGAACTTTATTACAGGTACAAAAACTGAGTGTGTCACAGTGGCTAATGTGTAAGCTAACACTGTACTGCTACAGGCAGTGGCTGTACAGAGGTGGATCGCCAAAGAGGACGGCTCCCGCCAACAGTCCCCCTAAATAGGCACGGCGCGTTGACGTCACCCGTGCATCCAACGTCATGTCCTATCTGCTATCCTATCTGCTGCCTATGCATTAGTATTGGGGAATACCCAACAGTACCCACGTGGAGCACTTGTAAATTAGGCCAGTCAGCAGCAACACATGAATATCAAGTGATGGACATAGAATCTGACCAGTTAACAACAATGTGATCTTTTTCATTGGCTCATGATAGCCTCTGATCTTCACAGGCCCCTGGGCTTCAGCCCAGCCTAGCCCATTCATTAAGGCGGCCTTGGCCGCAGAGACCAATCCAAAGATCCAACAGCCAGCATGAGTTTCCATCAGAGGTGTGCACGGTCAGCTTTAGAGAGCAAGAACTTCTGATCTGCTCCAAGCCTTTTTGCTTGCTTGCTGGTTTCTAGAAGAGCTGAACTCTGTCTGCAGAGATGAAAGACTTTCTAAACATCATTTCTCTTTCTGTTAGGATTTTGGCCTGACGTTTGCAGCTCGTTACACAGATGCAGTTACCCTGGAAATAGAACTTGACTCTGATCATCAAAGATTGGCATTAGCACGAGGTGAACCTCTGCTACTTTACATTCAGAACAGCTTTTGTTCTGCAACTCTGCAGAGTGTAGCAGCAGATGAACAGTTATTACGCTCTTTTAACGTGATGTGTTTCAGGGGGGAGACGGCTCACTGCAGAGAATATCAAGTATGACAGTTCACAGGTATTAAAGGTCAAATTTACTGCAGTTATCCCACATGCTAACATGTCCCACAGCTCTGAATGAAATGTCTGACACACTTTGACCTAATTTTCTTTAATTATTGCAGCAGCATTGTGAATCATCTTTTGCAGCCTTCCTCAGAACAGCTTGAATGCAAAAGATGCAATAGACTTACACAATGGTCCCCTCCGGCATACATCTAGGAAAATACCGGTCACTATGGAGGGTGAGAATATGTATGGGCACATAATCATACCATGTAGGATAACTAAGTAGACGGTTGTGCTGTTTCATCCCATCTAGCAACAATGCTCTGCACTGTGTGGGTTTATATATTTACATATTTATTCAACCTAGCTACAATGCTCCACACTGTGTGTTTATATACTCATATATTTTTTCCATCCGGCTACAATGCTCTGCACTGTGTGTCTGTGTGTATATATTTATAGTAATATGTACATATGTATATTAGCTGCTCTTGCTTTTTTTTTTTTCTTGCCTTCTGATTGTTGCTCTGAGTGTTGCTATCCCTGTGCTGTTGCAATCCTGGAATTTCCCCATTGTGGGACTAATAAAGGTTTATCTTATCTTATTTCAGTGCATGTCTCTTTAAATGTCCAGGAGCTGCAGTTAACGTCGCCCTCACTCTTGCATCACTATTGCTAATCTTAGCTGGCTAGCTCCTAGCTCATATAACAAGCCTGAACCAACTAATGTAAGTTAATGAACAAAATCTGCAGACAATAAACTGGTAGGATCAAGAGTTAAGGTCGCGCCAGGCAGCCTGCCTGTTAGCCTTTCCACGCTGCAACGAGCTCTAATGTGGTTAGACCGGAGGTCAGCAACCTCTAACATGAAAGAAGCCATTTTTTAAAATTATTTGGAGCCACAAAACTTATTTGAGCCTTAAAAAGAGGTAAAAGTGCCAATAAATTTGCAGCATTGTTCTCTATTATTTTTGGGGTAAATTTCCCCTTTTTTTTATTAATTTACAACTTTTCAAAGACAAAATTACTTTTTTCACTTAAATTTGCAACTTTCCTCATAAACTTGAGGGTTTTTACCTTTGAATTTTTGAATTTTTTTCACCCAAATATGAAATAAGTTTGCAACTCATTTCTTGAAAATTCTTTCAGTGTAAATTTGTAACAATTTTCTCATAAATTTGCAACTTTTTCTTCTAAATTTGTGTTTTTTTTTCCTGGTGAATTTGCAACTGTTATCTTAAAAATATGCAACTTATCTATCTATAAATGCAACAAATCTCTGTCTCTGTGGGTGTGTCTGTCTTTGTGTGTGTTCCACAAATATCTCTCAGACCGTTCGTCAGACTGATCTCAGATTTTATACGTGCTTTGCTGAGGTTATGAGGGTGTGCATCCCCGCGTATGGAGTTGCTCAGTCAAAATACGTAATTTTTATCAATAAAAGTTTATTCATCACTCTCTCCTCATGCTCTGGCTTCTACAAGTGTGGGTGGGGTTTCGGATTAACTCCGTATTGAATGGATAATACATGGCATCAGTAACCACAGCGCACCGTGAGCAAAACAAGGAAGTGAAAAGTGACAAATTTGACTAGAAAAAGATAATACTGAAGATTTAATGCTTAAAAAATTGCACCATAAAGTATACTGACTGTGTAGGTCTAATGGATAATTCAGCATATGTGGAGAACATGAGGTGCGTGGGTGCGCTGGGTAGGGTGGCACCCATGGAGACCCGTGGTGCCGCAAAGGATAGCAATGGCACACGGGTGAAGCAGCAGCCGAGACTCCTGTTAACCGGGCAGGCTGGGCTTGGGACCCTGTGAAGGACTGCGAACCGCCGGGTCAGCTGCTGCTTTTCCAACACCGGTGTCCGAGCAAGCGGACCACGATCCTTCGTGAGGAGGCACACCTAGTCTGCCCGGTTAGTAGTAGACAGGAGTCCCGTCAACTAATTCACCTGTGTGGTACCACTGTCCTCTGCAGGACCGTGAGTCCCCCCTCCCGCGTGAGTATCTAAAAATTAAAAACTTAGTAATAATACCACCATGATTGTGGAGCAGAATGGCCAGATCAACTGCATATCATATGTGGGACACATATGCACGGTTTGACTAAACAACGACTGTGATTAAATATGACACAAAACGCCCAGATAGATGGATGGATAGATAGATAAACTTTCTTAATCCCTGAGGGGAAATTAATTTCTCTTAACAAACAAACACATACACACCTAAAAACACACACACAATAATATAAATGACTAAACAGTTTAAATCAAGTCACTAAAAATGTAATACAATAAAATACAGCTCTGGAGGCTATATGTGTGCTGTAGAGCCTGATAGCCTCAGGCAGAAAGGACTTGCTGTGACGCTCCCTTAAACACCTGGGTCGCAGTAGTCTGTTGCTATGGCTGCTCCGTAGACTGTCCAGTGTGCTGTAGAGGGGGTGAGAGACATTGTCCATGATTGCTCTGATTTTATCCAGAGTTCTGTCTCTGATCACCTCCTCCAGTGAAGCCAGCCTGGTGCCCACGACTGACTCAGCTTTTTTTTAGGAGTTCATTTAGTCTGTTCTTGTCCTTCAGACTGATCAATCAATCAATCAAAATTTATTTGTATAGCACTTTTCAAACATTGGATGCTGCGCGAAGTGCTTTACACAGATAAAAACAGTAGGCACACTGAGTTACATATATTTACATGATACATCCCACCCCTTCCAACCATCCCATAAACATACCCCCCCCCCCAAAAAAAAAAAAACCACACAGGCACATACACCACCCCCTACTTCTCTTCCACACAGAGAGAAAATCTAAAAATAAAATCTAAAAATAAATGGGGCCAAGAAGAACATAGAACAACGGTGTGGTGTAAACAAACGCCACAGTATTATCTTGTCTGTAACTAGTGATCTTTGGTCACGCACCTGACGTCGTGACGTCATTTATATGCGCTGTCTCTTTTTCTCATGCAAGCTGCCAAGTAAAGTTCATGTTCAACAGCACGCAGTTGTCCCGCGTTATTTTGTTCAACTAAAGAACACGACATCAGAATCAGAATCAGAATCAGAATAAACTTTATTGCCAAGCATGTAAAAAACACACGAGGAACTTGACTTGACATTGGTGCGCATGCGCGCGACACAACGACACGGCAGCCATAATAGGCGCCTCATCAAACAGAGATAGATAGGAAGGGAGGGGAAGGGAGGGAACGACACAAGGGGGGAGGAGAAAAAAAACTTCGTTATCAGAATACAGCTTATTTTTTAAGCAGATTATGATTACAATGAAAAAAAATCTCTCAATAGCACAGAGCAACAACTCAGAATTTCACAAGACACAAGAGAGCAGTGTACAGTATATCTTTAATCAGTTCATGAATCAATGTGTGTGCGGTGTTGAGCAGTGTTGATGATAATAAGAGAGACCCAAGGACCCTTGGCAGAAGATGTTTTGTCTGTCTGGCGCCCAGTCTTATCTGGCGCTGCAGCTGGCTGTCCAAGGCCTTGTGCTCATGATTTTGAAAAAACACAGTCTGCAGACAGCCAGGAGGAATTTTCATGGGGAATAATAATGCCAAATAGGACTGATCACAGAGAAGACTTGTATTTCTTCTGTAGATTCAGTACATTAATCCTTCATTGCGCAGCTTTGAATTCGTCGTGGAAAGACCTGAGCGAACCCATGATGTAATCCACCTTACGAGACAGTTCTCCAGTAGTCGCTATCAGGGTCTTCTCCAGTTTCTCAATTTGTTGGATGCACCTCGCCTGGCCAGCATTTTGATAGGTTGAATCCATCTTCAGCAATTTGCGGTAAACCAAGACAATTCCCGTCCCAATCAGAATTATCCCAATCACCAAGATTACGAAGATAAACAAATCTTCAATATCTTCGATAGAGAGATGGTGTCAGAAGTGCTGCGTAGCTGTGAAGACAGACTCTAAAAGTCATTCTAGTGGGAAGAGGGAGAGAAGTGAGCTAAGATGCCCGAAGATAGAGATGATGAACCGGCGAGAGCAGGAGTTAGCATCGCGGCTAGCACGCCCAGCGCCACGTTTAGCATCCAGCCACCGGAGCCCTTTGATTTCTCCAAACCACATGAATGGACCAAGTGGATTCGGCACTTCAAAAGATTTCGCCAGGCAAGCAATTTGTCTTCAAATTCAAATGAAAATCAAGTCAATACATTAATATACTGCATGGGAGATGAAGCGGATGATGTCCTGAGAGGCTTAAAGTTAACCGAAGCAGAGCAGCTCAAATATAGCAAAGTGAGAGACGGCTTCCACAGCTTTTTCATTGTAAAGAAAAATGTTGTTTATGAACGTGCACGTTTCAATATGTGCAAACAAGAGCCAAATGAAACCGTAGAAGCATTTGTAATGGCCCTGCATGCATTAGCGGAGCACTGCAACTACGGTCAGCTTCACGATGAGCTCATAAGAGACAGAATAGTAGTGGGCTTGGCCGACACAAGGCTGTCAGAGCGCATGCAAATGGAAAAAGACTTGGACTTGGAGAAAGCCGTAAATATGGCAAGGCAATCAGAAGAGATCAAAAAGCAACAAACAACTTTGAGGAATGAAGGAAACGTGATGTAGATGAACGTGAACTCTGTGGATAGAGTTACTAAAGCCAAATACGACAAGACAAAGTTTAAGTTCAAAAGCGAAACAGTGAACGCACGCCAGCTGTCTAAAAGTAAAAGCAAAAGTACACCAAACGCATGGTGCTATAAATGTGGTGGCTCTCCTCACCCTAAATACGAGTGCCCTGCAAATGATGCCAAATGTCATGCATGTGGAAAGAAAGGCTACTATCAACGGGTCTGCAGGCAAAGTAAGAATGTCCAAAGTATTGAGGAGGAAGAGGAGCGAAGTTTTTTTCTCGGCTCAGTCACAACAGGCCACCAGGTATGGACAGCTGATATTCTGGTGAGGGACACTAAAATGTCTTTCAAACTCGACACTGGAGCCGATGTCACTGCAATAGCCGAGTCAGACTTGGAACGAATATTTCCAAGAGCAAAAATGCCTGTTCTCCAGCAGCCGGAGAAACCATTGTTGGGTCCTGGAAGGAAACCACTGGAGGTCGCAGGTTTCACAAAGCTTCAGCTCAACTACGGGACAAAACAGACAACAGAAAAGGTCTACATTGTCAAAAATCTCAGCACGCCACTGTTAGGCCTTCCTGCCATCATAGCTCTAGGCCTTCTTGTGCGAGTTGATGTTATTTCAATGGACACTCTGAAAACATCCTACCCCAAACTGTGCAGCGGTCTGGGTGAAGCGCAGCAGCCCTACCACATAAAACTCAAATCAAACGCTGTGCCATACTCATTGAAAACCCCAAGGAGGATTCCAATACTTCTAATGGGTAAAGTCAAGGAGGAACTCCAAAGGATGGAACAGCTTGGAGTCATCACCCGAGTGGAGGAACCTACAGACTGGTGCGCCGGCATGGTCGTTGTTCCGAAGAAAAACAGTCCGAGGCTGAGACTGTGCGTGGATTTTACCAGACTAAATGAGTATGTGTGCAGAGAAAAGTTTGTGCTGCCTTCTGTCGAACAAAGTCTTGGGATGCTAGCAGGAGCCAAAGTGTTCAGCAAGCTGGACGCCAACATGGGCTTCTGGCAAATTCCCTTGTCGGAGGAATCTGCCAAACTGACCACATTCATAACACCCTTCGGGCGGTTCCACTTTAACCGCCTCCCCTTTGGCATCAGCTCTGCGCCCAAGCACTTTCAGCGCAAAATGTCGGAGGTTATCGAAGGAGTTGAAGGAGTGGTCTGTCACGTTGATGATGTGTTGGTATGGGGACATGACCAAGAGGAGCACGACGCCCGACTCCATACCACCCTGCAAAGACTGGAAAAAGCAGGTATAACTCTGAATGTGGAAAAATGTGATCTGTCACAGACCAAAGGGACTTTCCTTGGCCACATCATTACGGACACTGGCTTATGCCAGTGTCCTGACCCAAAGAAAACAGAGTCCATCACAGAGATGAATGAGCCATCAAACGTGGCAGAGCTAAGAAATTTTCTGGGCATGGTCAATCAGGTGGGAAAGTTTATCCCCCATTTAGCAGAGAAAGACAAAGCTCTGAGAGATCTTTTGTCCAAGAAGAACAGCTGGTATTGGGGTGTAGACCAAGCTAAAGCATTCAAAACGCTCAAAGATGCTCTAACTTCACCCCCAGTGCTTGCTATGTATGGCCCAAACAGAGACACTAAAGTATCGGCTGATGCTTCTTCTTATGGTCTAGGTGGTGTTCTCCTGCAGCAGTGGGAAGAAGGCTGGAGACCAGTCGCCTACGCTTCAAGGTCGCTGTCTCCAACAGAACAACGCTATGCACAAGTGGAAAAAGAAGCCTTAGCATCCACATGGGCATGGGAGCGATTCCGTGATTTTCTAATAGGCAAACACTTCTGTCTGGAAACTGATCTTAAACCTCTTGTGTCACTCTTAGGAGCTCAAGCCTTGGATCTACTGCCACCGAGGATCCAGCGCTTCAGGATGAGACTCATGCGTTACTCGTACAATTTACAGTATGCCCCAGGTAAATCGCTCTGGACAGCAGACACTTTGTCTCGTTCACCATTGAAAACAAAACTGACAAAATCAGACGAGGAACTCATGGAGAGCACAGACATATATGTGGACAGCATCATTGAAAATATGCCTGTCAGTTCATCATATATGCAAACACTCCAGGAACAACTGAAAATGGACAGTGTGTGTGCTCGTGTAATGGTCATGTGCAGTCAAGGTTGGCCTGAACATGCAAAACGAGAACCTCTGTTGAGAAACTACTGGCCCGACCGAGTCACACTTACCGTGAAAGACGGCTTGCTGTTGAAGGATTCAAGACTTGTTATCCCTTCAGCAATGCGAAACGATGTCTTAACAAAACTACATGACGGACACCAAGGAGTTGTAAAATGTAAAGCCCGAGCTCGCCAGTCAGTATGGTGGCCTGGTCTCAGCCAACAGATAAGTGAAATGGTGTTAAAGTGCAGAACATGCATACAAGAGAGACACAACCACAGTGAGCCATTAATGCCAACCGAATGCCCTGACCGCCCGTGGCAAAGAGTGGGTACAGATCTGTTCGAGCTGGGAGGGAAAGCTTACCTTCTTGCTGTGGACTATCTTTCCAGGTTCGTTGAGATTGCCCTGCTGAACAAAATGAAATCCAACGACGTCATTACTCACCTGAAGTCTTTCTTTGCCCGTCATGGCATCCCTGAGGTCCTGATGTCTGATAATGGGCCCCAGTTCTCTGGTCGGACTTTCACAGACTTTGTGGCTGCCTATGGCTTTAAACACATCACAAGCAGCCCAAGGTTCCCGCAAAGTAACGGAGAGGTGGAACGTGCTGTACAGACTGTGAAAAACTTACTGAAAAAGGCTGCTGATCCATATTTAGCTCTTCTTGCCTATAGAGCTACTCCTCTCCAAAATGGTTACAGCCCTGCTGAACTCCTCATGGGCCGCCGCCTGAGGACGACACTACCGACTCTTCCCTCTCAGTTGGATCAGACACTGCCGGACAGCGTCACTCTTGCTCATAAGGAAAGGGAGAAGAGGATGTCGGACATTTCAAACTACAACAGACGTCACCGAGCAAAACCCTTGTGTAACTTGTCACCAGGAGAACAAGTGTGGGTGACAGATGTTAAAACACCAGGCACTGTTATCCAAAGTCACTCAACACCGAGATCTTATACGGTGGACTTACCACAGGGGACAGTGAGACGCAATCGCATGCATTTGATTCCTCTACACTCACCTTTGCAACAGTGTACCAAACAGCAGAGTGGGTCAGATGAACCTTCAGAGCAGGTGAAACAAACGCCTATTGTACCTCCTGTTACTCCTATAAAGTCTGATGTTGTGAGAACTAGATCGGGAAGAACTATTGTCAAACCTAAAAAGTTAGATCTCTAAAGAATGGTAAAATGTGCAAACACAGAATGTTCTTAGCTGTGGTATTGTTAATGTTTGGAAAATAATAAGCGAAGGTTTAAAAGTACATGCTAAGTTCAGAGAAAATGTACACTTGAATACTAGTTACATGTACGCATACTCTCAAAAAAAAAGGAAAAAAAAGGGAGATGTGGTGTAAACAAACGACACAGTATTATCTTGTCTGTAACTAGTGATCTTTGGTCACGCACCTGACGTCGTGACGTAATTTATATGCGCTGTCTCTTTTTCTCATGCAAGCTGCCAAGTAAAGTTCATGTTCAACAGCACGCAGTTGTCCCGCGTTATTTCGTTCAACTAAAGAACACGACAAACGGAACATAGATAACTATACTTCAATAACTGTTAAACAGGTTTGTTAAAAGCCAAATTAAAAGGTGGGTCTTTAGCCTGTTCTTAAAAACATCTATTGACTCTGCAGCCCTGAGGCTTTCTGGCAGGCTGTTCCACAGACAAGGACCATAATAATGAAATGAGGCTTCACCAAAGGTCTTGGTCTTGACTTTGGGAATCATTAAAAGGCCAGTACCAGAGAGCCTCAGGGTCCGCGAGGGCTCAAAAGGTAAAAGCAGCTCAGATAGATAAGAAGGCCCAAGACCATTGAGGCATTTAAAAACTACTAAGAGAACCTTAAAATCGATCCTTAAACGCACGGGGCGCGAATGCAGCAATTCTAAAACTGGTGTAATATGCACCCGCCTCCTGGTCCTTGTCAACACTCGTGCAGCTGAATTTTGGAGCAGTTGGAGTTGTGATCCCTTTTTGGGGAAGACCAGAGAGCAGGGCATTACAGTAGTCTATATGACTAGTAATAAAAGCATGCATCAAGACCTCCATACTGACAAGCGGACTCTGGCTATATTCCTAAAATGGTAAGATCCAATTTTTGTTATATTTTTAATGTGTGAAATAAAATTAAAGTCAGAGTCTAGAACACCCAGGTTCTTGACACCATGTGTAGGTTTTTAAACCTATCAATTTGGGTAAAAGTTTCTCTCTCTTGTCTTCAGGACTAATGATTAAAACTTCTCTTTTGTCCTGGTTGAGCTGTAGGAAGTTCTCTGCCATCCATGACTTTATATCTAAAATACAGTTCAAAAGGGCATTAATTGGTTTTGTGTCATCAGGAGACATGGCAATGTACAGCTGTGTATCATCAGCATAGCTATGAAAATTGATGCTGTGTTTCCTGATACAGTAACATCCTCAAGTGGTAACATATAAAAATTTAAAAGTATTGAGCCTAAAATTGAACCTTGGGGTACCCCACGCTGGATTCCGTGGATTCCCGAAAAGCATCCATACTTACAAAATAGCGGTGATCTGTGAGATAGGAGTGAAACCATTCAAGAATCGTAGCTGAGAGGCCCACCAGGTGTTTGAGTCTGCTTAATAAAATGTGGTGATCTACTGTATCAAAGGCAGCACTGAGATCCAGCAGCACCAGGACTGACAGTTTGTGGGAGTCCATGTTATGCCTGATATCATTAACGATATTTAAAAGGGTCGTCTCGGTACTGTGATTTGTCCTAAAACCAGATTGAAATTTTTCAAAAATGTTATGGTCAATAAGAAAATTGTTTAACTGCATAAAAATGATTTTTCTAAAACTTTACTTAAAAACAATAAGTTGGATACAGATCGATAGTTACTGAGAATATCAGGATCTAAATTACTTTTTTTCGAAAGTAGCTTCACCACAGCCATTTTAAAGGCAGTGGGGAAAACATCAGTCTGAAGAGAGCAATTTACAATGTTGAAAATCTCATGTTTGAAGAATCCATAAGATGTTTTAAAAAGTGATGTGGGAATCAGATCTAAAAGGCAGGAGGTCAAGTTTACCTGGGAGAAAACTCTACCAACCATCTTAGCATCAACCAGGGCAAAACAGTCCAGTGTTTCCTCAGCTAAAAGTGAGTCTAAGATTCCATTGAAAGCAGTCTTCTGGTCAGATAAAATGTTGGATCTAATAGAATCCACCTTGCACCTGAAGTGATCTGCAAAACTCTCACATAGAGAATTGGATGGCAGGTTTGCGTGTAAAATCTGGGTTGATTAAGTGATTAGTGATTGCAAAAAGGACTTCAGGGTTATTGTTATGTGTTGAGATTATGTTGGCAAAATACTCTGTTCCTGATTTTTTAATTGTATTATTGTATATTTTTAATTTATTCTGTTGTATTGGGTAATTGATGGTTATTTTTTTCCCTCCATTTCCTCTCAGCCATCCTGCACTCTTTTGTTGTTTGATTTGGTTATTTCTCCATGGAGGTCTAGGTTTACTTTTAACTGCCCTTAAGATTATTGGGGCAACTCTGCCAATGGTAGATCTTAATTTACTGTTAAAATTATCAACAATAAAATCTAAGGATGCAGAGGAGTGGACTATTGATAAAAACTCAGAGAACTCATTAATGAAAACAGGGCAGTATTTGGATGGTCTGTAAACTGTGATGCATAAAATTGCGGGGCTGCTACAGACAAAAACGTGGTGCTCAAATGCAGTATCCTGATCGGGTAAGATTTGCTTTACTGCAAGTGAGGAAGAAAAAATAGAAGCAGTACCCCCACCCTTCCTGCCCTTCTTTATGGAAAAAAACCCCTATAATTTGGTGGGGAGGCCCCAGTGAGCACCACTGGTGCCTCCATGTCAAACCATGTCTGTTAAAAATAAACAATTATCTAAAATCAGGTCACTGACGATAAAAGTCTTGTTGGCAAGTGAACGTATGTTTAAAAGAGCCATATTTAGAGTAGATGGTGAGTTATTAATGGGTGGGTAATTTGTTTTCAGTGGATTATTGCTAGGTGACTGATCCAAAAAGTAGGCAGCGTGACCTTGAGTTCCTATGAATTGAATGTTTTATGGATGGAGGTCTGTCCGTGATCAGTGTCCTCATGGGGAAAATGGGTAGTGAATGAATTTCCAGGTCAGATGGTGGAGGCTGAGAAAAAGGGGCTGGTGCTGGATAGTGGTCTTCCTGGAGATCAGAGATGTGAGGGGATCCAGAGGGGAGGGGTCATGAGATGTAAATAGTCAATTGTGTGTTGTGGTTTGAATGATATGCATCAGGTTTGCTACTAAAAGCCAGCTACCAGATGGATTTAAATGTATGCTGTCAGATTTATAGACAGTGTGGCGGCCCCAAAACAAGTTAAAATTGTCAATAAAATCAATGTTCTTGCTGCTGCAGGTGGGCTTGAGCCAAGTTGAGAGGGCAAGAATACAACTAAAACGGTCTGATCCACGACGCAGTGTGTGAATGGGGTCAGAAATAAAAACAGACTTTCCGCTGTTTGATAGAATATTAAAAAGTTTGCAGAAGTCATTTTAAATGATTTCAGACTGTCTGTGGGTGGTGTCGTTGGTCCCTACATGAATAATAATCCGTGTGATGGAGGGAGGTTATGACTGCAGCAGATCCGGGAACTTTTCTAACAGGTCGGGGACAGTAGCTCCTGGGAAACAGTGAGTGATAGAGTTAAAATACCTGATGTGCCTGATGATGGAGTCACCGACGATCATCATGGTTGGGGGGAAAAGCGGGGGGGAGGTTGGTGGTTGCAGGGTCTCATGGCAAGAGCCAATGCGGTGAGGTGGCGACAGAGTGAGGGTCCCGTCGTTGGGAGAGATAGGGCTCCGTACCTCATCAGCCAACAAGCAGGGCAGCAAAGCAGCACCAGAACCGGAAGAGGGATTCTCCGACTGCTCCGTGCAGTGTGGCCTCCCGGAATGCCAGCGAACAGCCTCCCTCAGGATCATACGTTGGGCACAGGGCTGTCCAGAATGGGGCGGGAGCCGCCGAGGCTCGGCTGGGGCCACGCCAGCCACCCCACTGCAGTCAGCCCTCAGTGGAGGAAAGGCCGCTGGGTCATCCAGCAAAGGGACGGGTGAGACCTCAGGGGGGCTGCGCGCCAAGTGGAGCCCAGACGAACTGGAACCAATGAAGCAGGAGCATCAGTGAAAGGTGGATTATCAGCCGTTGCCAGAGCCTTGTAGCGGTTGGAGATGGTCAGAGGAGGGCTAGTGGTAGATGAATCTGAGATCCTTTTTTTTGCCCTGGACCACCACTTCAGACCAGGCCATCTGATTTGGAGTTGAGCAAGCAAAGGGGTCTCAGGCAACTGTGTCTTGAAGGGCTGAGTCACTCAAGGCCATTTTTTGGGCTAAAAGACTGTGACAGCAGTAGAAGACATAAAGTGAAGATGGAGAGGACCATGTTTTTCTTCTGCAGTTCAATGGAGAGCCGTCGGATATCCTCCTCCAGGTCAGCAATTTTCTTTTGTGCTTTCTGCAGAAAAATGCCCATCTCCAGGCACTGGCATGTCCATTGACTTTAAAAACATAAGCAGTCCAACTGTTGGTAGCTGTATGATCAGTATAGCTGATCAATAAAGTTCTAGCTCCAGTTTAAAAAGTTAAGAGCACTAAGTAAAAAGTTAATATCAATAAAGAAGATAAAAGTTTAAGACGGAGTAAGTAAAATAAATAAAAAAACCAGTACATGTAAGAGTGACCAAGTTTTCAAACAAACGTCGACACATCGATCCCTGCTCCTCAACACACCACAGCAAAGAAAATGGTGCTGGCCATTTGGAGCATTCTGTTGCAGACATTAAAGGACCTGAGTCTTCTGAGGAAATAGAGTTGGCTCAAACCCTTTTTGTAGAGAACCTCGGTGTTTGTGGACCACTCCATCCTACAGTCTACGTTAACACCGAGGTACTGATAAGATGTTACTTGCTCCACTTCCCCACCCGCGATGGAAATGGGCAGAGGCATCGACTTCCTGCTGCTGAAATCCACCACCATCTCCTTTGTCTTATCCACATTTAGCTGTAAGTCAGGGCTATTCAGTTACAAAATCAGTTGGGCCACAATTTGAAATCAAGACATGTAACTGGGCCGCACATGTTCAGCGATCTGTTGAATATGACAAATTTCAAATCAACAAAGATCAATATGACGAAAAATACACACTTTTTATTCATTGTCTTGGTTTTAAATGTGACACTTGGGACATGACAAAGGCACATCAAAAGTGCATAAAAACACAATAACAGTGCTGTGGTTGAGCAGAATTTGAAGTAGTAGAAATATTTTTCCTCTTGAACAACAATTAAATAAATAGAATGGGGAAAAAAATAAAACTGTAAATAACCATTTTGGTCACATCTTACTCAGGCATATCTCAAAGTGCATAAAAACTCAATGTGCACTGTTAGTAGCATTAACATTTGTTTCCCTTTTGAAATAAACTGTACCACATCCTGGTCATAACTGACCTTGGACATCACAAATTGAATAATTTAGCTGAATAAAAAATGAACTGTCAAACACTTAAGTGCACAAACCCCCCAAGAAAAGACTGATAACATTAACAGACATTGCACAGCCACTAGGGCGGCACGGTGGCGGAGTGGTTAGCACTGTGGCAGCACAGCAACTCACCCTTGGCCGGGGGATCCTGGGTTCGATCCCAGCCCCCGACCAACAGTGATCTGTGTGGAGTTTGCATGTTCTCCCCGTGTCTGCGTGAGTTTACTCCGGGATTTCTCCGGTTTCCTCCCACATGCCAAAAACATGCAAGTTAGGTTAATTGGCATCAAAACTGGGGATTCTAAATTGTCCTTAGGTACGAGAGTGAAAGGTTGTCTGTCTCTCTGTGTTGGCCCTGCGATGGACTGGCAATCTGTCCAGGGTGGACCCTGCCTCTCGCCCAAAGATGCTGGGATAGGCTCCAGTCCCCCGTGACCCGAAAAGGATTAAGCGGAAGAAGATGAATGAATGAATGAATGCACTATTGTGGTTTGTTTTGTTTTAAATCACCACATGTGTGAGTAGGAACCTCTTTTTATAACTACACATTCCATTACACACACACATCAGTCAACCAAAAATGTCTAGCAGTTAAGGATGCAAAGAGCACCCACTTAAAAACTTGAGTAATGACTTCAGTCTTGAAGGTTTGAGGTTTTTCTCCAAAATTTAGAACAATTTTCTTACAGTTTTCTACTTTTCTCTGTAAATTTATCTACATTTGAAACCATTTTCCTCAAATTTGTATTTTCCTCTTGTAGAACAGAACAATAATTTAGCTCTGATTTCAAAGAAAAAAATAAAATTATGTTTAATGAAATAAATTAACTTAAATTACCAAAGATGCAGTTATTTCTGTTCAAATATTTCTATACATTTATAGTTTTTTAGAATTCTCCTCACCACCCAGACAGTAGGAAAAACCTCCCTTATTTTGAAATCCAAATGCTAGCACGTTTAGTTTATCTGAAGGTCGCTGACGGACTAAAGTCATTGACTTCCTAAATTTCGGTCATCTTAACCTGCCAGGTACATAATATCCATGGATGGATGGATGGATGGATAGATATTGTAGTAGCTGGTGTAGCATCATCTTGCTTTGGCTCATCAATAAAATTATTCTTCATCTTAAGGACATTGTTTCACCCAGGAAAAGGCCAGTCAAGAACTGCTCTTTCATCCCAGGACCACAGCTGAACTAACATTCCTTTGTTAAACCAGTCTCCGGAATTTCTCCTAATGCATTTCCTCCTGAACATTTTATTAGCCAACTAGAAAAGTACTCGGAGAGCGCAGACCTCCGCCAAGCGGCACAGTTTCCCCCATACAGTGTTTGTGTGTACGTTTTCAGATTCCCTGAGCATGAAAAGATATGAGTAGCAATTGGATTCACAATGATTATTTGTTTATTTGACATGGACAGTGCAATAAACAGACAATTAATGAATGACAATCAATGTGATAGTGATAGGATTAGTGGTTCAGTAGTGTAAAATGGGGCTATAAGGGACGGCGGGTTAATAAGGGACACTTTTCTGGGAAATGTTTTAAATGTATAGATAGATAGATGTTCCATAGATGTTCCCCTGATGTCAAATGTATGTTGTTCAAGACCTTCTGTACCTCAATGTACTGCTCGCCTTTATGGTTTAATAGCAATGTTACTGTTAGGAACAAAATCCGCATTGCATATAATAACTCCCTAAGAAGGTTGTTAGATGTACCACGAAGGTCGAGTGCAAGCAAGATGTTTGTGTCTGTGAACATTCCGTCTTTTGGCGAATTGTTACGTAAGAATGTTTACAGTTTTATGAGAAGGTTGCTGGCATGTAACAATCATCTTATATCAGCAATTGTCAACTCGTCACTCACACTTCATTCCAGCATTTGGAAGTGGTGGCATTCCATTTTATACTGAGTCCATTATTGCATGTTATTGTTGTTATAAGAGCGCCGAGTGTCTGCTGATCTGTATATACTTTTATTTATTTATTTATCTATTTTCTACTCGTTTTAGTTTTGCTCTTAATATGAACCCTGAGTTTGAAATAAACATTTGAATTGAATTGAATTGAAATATTATTCTAGCTGCCACAAGTAAAATCCCTGAACAGGAACCAGAGCAACCACTGAGAGACGCTAAAGCAGACCTGCTCAGTCTTCTATTATGGAAGTCTTCTGTATTTTTTTCTTCATTGCATTTTTGAATATTGAATGAAGAAATGTGTCAAGAGCTTGGCAGTGTCGTATGGTGTTGTAAATGTAATTCTGCTTTTTTTATTTTGAGCAGGACGCTGAGTTGTGTTGTTATTGTCAAATATCCATGAATCCTTCATCAAATCTAGGCGGAAGCAAAATTAAAAAAGCAGAATTACATTTAGAAAAGTGTCCCATATTACCCCGCCATCCCTTATAGCCCCGTTTTACGGTTGTAAAAGCATTGCCTCCTTGGCGGAGGTAATAAACTGAAGTGTTGGTGTGTCCATCTCCTCCACTGACGGATGCAGATTGGTTAGACAGGTTGCCGTGGGTTTTATATTATATTGGGGTTGCGCTCCACGGCAAAACAGAATTTAGAATCTTTCCCGGCAGAGAGGTCGTTTTTACGCAGCGCCTATAGCTGGGCGGGGAATTTGTGGCAAATAATCGGGCGGCGGACAGGTGGCCGTGTCAGGTTTTGCAGCGTGGCGCAAAAACAGGCACGGTGGCGGGCCCAGGCCAGCAGTGTTTTCCGTGTGCTTTTGTGCCTAAAACGTTGAAGAAGGCGGAGTTTGTGTTGGTCAGACACGACGACCAGCGCAATGTGCGCAGCGCCTATGGCTGGCACAGGCACGCTGGGGGGCCCAGGCCACCAGTGTTTTCCGCATGCTTTTGTGGCTAAAACGTTGAAGAAGGCGGAGTTTGTGTTGGTCAGACACGACGCTCAGCGCCCTCCATTGCGCCTGCGCACATGTTGAAAATGGCCGTATGTCACAGTGTGGAAAAATGCTTTAAAAAATTCCTGTATGCAGACGGTGATGCGGATCATCCCCAAAATTTAATCAGTTCTTCCTTGTACCATTTCCAACAACGCCTGAGAGTTTCATTGAAATCCGTCCAAAAGTTTTTGAGTTATCTTGCTAACCAACAGACAAACAGACAAACACACAGACAAACACACAGACAAACCCCGGCAAAAACATTACCTCTTCCTGGCCTTTCGGCCTGGCGGAGGTAATAAAACGTGGACAGACCTTTGTGGAATGCCCCATATGGCCTACAAAATATCCACAGCTCAACATTGCCCTCTACTGGCAACTCTGGGACATGCTGGATTTAACCAGTGAACTTTTTGACTACATTCTTGTTACAAAACTCAATTCTCAACATCCTCTTTTTCAGGACACCATGGAAAAGCAAGTGGACTCTGATGTTTGGTGTGGACAATCAATAATGGGCTTGAAATATATGAATCCTTGATTTTAAATATGTGCATGTTAAAATGTTTAAATGAATGTTTATTCTTGCATGTTAATTTAAAAGCACTAGTTATAAAGTTACATGAATCACTAAGGCTAGCTTAGACTTTATACATAAGTAGGTTATGGAATACCCAGTATAATAAAATTGTGTGTCAGTCTGCGAGGACTGGTATCAGCCACTCATCAACCAACATATGCTGGGCTCCAGCCCTTTCTTTCCATTGGTTCCTTACAGACAAAAGCCTGTTCATTGGACTAAAGTTCATAAGACCTGCCCACAAAGGAAGACTATTGGCTGGGGCTCCTGCCAATACCCGGAAGCCCGCGAAAGTTTTCTGCAGAGAAGAGACACCCTCTTTTCAGCTCTCTTTTTTTCTTCTTCTTCTGCTGCTCTTCACTTCACAAGAGATCACTACGGGAGAACAAAGACAAACACTTCACTTATGCAGAAGAGATCTCTTCACTGCCAGTGAACAAAGGAGACTTCTCTCACATGTTTTTTTTTCCCTACGATCACCTCAGAGCAGAGAACATGAAATATTGCGTTTGTGTAAACTTCTGTGTATTTTAATGTTTTTCTTTAAACATCTAGGAATTAATTATTTTCTTTCCTGAGCTCAAATCCTAATTCGGAGTCAAACTCCCATTCCTAGACGCCTATTTTTATAACCTCCTCCTGTTAAACTTTCTTTAAACTCACTGTTTTTAATTTTGACTTTATGTTTATTTTTATATTTATATTGACCACCTCCACACTAGACGCTATTTTCACTCCACTAAGTCAGAAAGTTGTTGTTTAATTTCGTATTGGGATCAGATTTTGTAATTATTCTCGAATTCCCTTGGGAGAAGCCACTGATCTATGACAGCCTCGACGCAGCTCGCCATTACGCGCCACTGAAGAGACCAACCTCGCCATTATGCTTGACCTAAGCTCCCAACTACTATCGCAGTCAAAATTTCATCTTGTGACTGGGGAAGCTGCCATACCTTGTCCGAATATCTGCTGGCAAGATATTCTGGTTTTGGGTGCCATCTACAATTAAAACTTCGAGGAGACTACGCCAAATTACTTCCACAAACCTGGGTCACGTGAGCTGCATTCTTTATTCATCTGCTGAATAAAACATCTGAGATTTTAGAATAAATCAGTATCTGATCAGATACAAAATTAAAGAGCAATTAACATAACTCTTCTTTTCCTTAAAATTCCATTTTCATTTTCTTAAGAGTAATTTACCTTAAGTAATTTAACTTCTTCAATAATATTCATAATCATTGTGAATTTTACACTGAAAAGCAATTCAAAAGTCAAGTGCAACTAGATAGTAAACTATCAATAATACACTTCAACAGCAGAAGTCTTAACAAAAACTTTCCACAGATCCAGGACTATTTAAAACAGCTAGATAGAAAATTTACAGCCATCGCAGTCTCTGAAACTTGGCTTAATGAAGAGCAGGCTCCTCTGATGGCAATAGAGAGATATCAGATGTTTCATATTAACAGATCTCAAAAAAAGGGTGGTGGTGTTGCACTGTATATTGATGACCTGTATAGGTGTAAGCTTGTAAATGGAATGTCCTTTGCACTACCAGGGATTTTGGAATGTGTTACCGTTGAGATTGACCAAGATAAAACAAAAAATCTAATTATAAGTTGTATATATAGAATGCCGGGAACTTGCATTGAGACATTCAGAGATAAATTAGTCGAGCTGTACAATAATATTACTAGTAAGAAAATGGTAGTAGTTTGTGGAGATTTCAGTATTGATTTACTAAATCCATATCAACAAAATGTATTTACAGAGTTCATGAATTCTCTGTACAGCATGAGTCTATATCCCACAATAACACATCCCAGTAGAATCACAGTTCACATTGCTACACTTAATGACAACCTGTTTGTTAATATTATTGATAAGAAAATAGAAAGTGGATTATTGATAAATGATATAAGTGACCATTTGCCAACCTTTGCACTTATCCATGGCCACACGGGGGCCAATACAGAAAAAATTTTAAAATCGTTCAGATACAAATCACAAAATGCAATCAGTTCTTTTAAACAAGACTTGCTGAAGCAAGACTGGACAAAAGTCTATGTATCAGATGTAAATGAAGCCTATGACACATTTATGAACATTGTAACCACTCTTTATGAAAAAAATTGTCCATTAGTAAAGAAAAAGCTTAAACATAAATTTGTCGATAAGCCATGGTTAACCAAAGGATTACAAAAGGCGTGTAAAAAGAAAAATTTATTATATAAAGCTTTTCTAAAGAAAAGGACAAAAGAAGCAGAGCAGCGGTATAAAACATACAAAAATAAGTTCACATATATAATGAGATGTAGTAAAAGAGACTATTACAGTAAAGAACTGGAGAAAAACAGAGACAATATTAAAAATACATGGACAATACTTAACAATATTCTTGGAAATAAAAACAGAAATACAAGCTACCCAACCAATTTTTCAAAAAATAATACAGCGACTTAGGAGTGTGAATGCAGTTTCACCTGCAGATGAATTCAATAACTTTTTTGTTAACATTGGTCCTAATTTGGCTCGAGAAATACCCATTACGGCACCTACGGGTGATACAATAAGCAAAAACACTGCTGTAAAAGACTCCATTTTTATAAAGAACACAGACGAGAGAGAGGTCATTGAAATTGTTAAATCATTTAAAAGTAAAACATCTACGGACTGTGATGGTATTGACATGCTCTTAGTCAAAACTATTATTGAATGCTTAGTGAAACCACTGACGTATATCTGTAACCTGTCTCTCCAAACAAGTATATTTCCCAATGCAATGAAAATAGCTAAAGTAATTCCAATATACAAGACGGGTGATAGAGGGGAACTTTCAAACTATAGACCAATTTCACTATTGCCGCAATTTTCCAAGATACTTGAAAAAATATTCTGTGAGAGAATTGACAACTTCATAATGAAGAATAATTTATTGTGTGAGCAGCAATATGGGTTCAGACACAAGAGGACAACTGCATTTGCTCTAATGGAATTTATAGAAAAAATATCAACTGCCGTTGAAAATAAAGAGTATTCAGTTGGTGTGTTCCTGGATCTTAAAAAAGCATTTGATACAGTGGATCACAATTTATTATTAAAGAAACTACAAAATTGTGGTATTAGGGGGGTAGCACTGTCCTGGTTATGTAGTTACTTAAAGAATAGATATCAGTATGTATGTGTTGGTAACAAAAACTCACAGTTACTGAAGGTTATTTGTGGAGTCCCACAGGGTTCAGTTTTGGGGCCATTGTTATTCAATATGTATATAAATGATATATGTAAAGTCTTGGAAAAAATGGATTTAATATTGTTTGCCGATGGCACTAATCTATTATGCAGTGGAAGCAATTTGGAACAACTTTTGGATACACCCGGAAAGGAATTAGGAAAGCTTAAACTGCGGTTTGATTCAAACAAATTAACGCTCAATTTAAGTAAGACAAAATTTATAGTTTTTAACAACCATCACAACAGCTTAGTATCTAAATTCAGTGTAAATGGTGTAGAGATTGAAAGGGTATCTGAAACTAAATTTCTTGGAGTAATAATTGATAATAAACTGTGTTGGAAGTCACATATTAATTATATTAAAGGTAAAATATCTAAATCAATCGCAATACTACACAGAGCGAAATATTTGCTGAATCAACCCACATTATATACTTTGTATCATTCATTAATACTCCCATACATGACGTATTGTACTGAAGTATGGGGAAATACATATAAAACAAACATATATCCAGTCTTTATGCTTCAGAAGCGAGCTATTAGAATAATAAACAAAGCTGCTTACAGGGAACCAACAAACCCACCTTTTCTTAAATTAAAAGCTCTCAAGTTGAAAGATCTGGTTGACTTTAAAACTGCAGTAATAATGTTTAAAGTGAAGAGTCTATCACTGCCCGCAAATATCCAAAAGTTGTTCCAAATAAGGGAGAAACAATATCATTTCAGAGGAACATGTATATTTCAAAAACCTTCAGTGAGAACTACCACCAAGCAACACTGTGTTTCAGTGCAAGGAGTAAGATTATGGAACGATTTTGGACCTGAATTAAAATCATGTACAACACTTGGACAATTTAAATATAATACTCCAAACATATATACAAGATGACATGAAAAAAATCACATAAGGATTGTCATATCCAGTCTGTGTTGTGTTGTTGCTTTTTTTTTTTTTGTCACATTTTGTCTTAGCTTTGTTCCCAATTGTAATCGCTCTTGTTTTGTTTTTCTTTTGAATTCTTGGATGGAATATGGGTGGGCAATATAAACTGCGGCTTCAGCCATCACCCATTTCGGATAACTTATGTTGAACTGTATAATCAGAGGAGTTATTGTTTAATTTGACCTTGTTGGATTTTTTTCCCCTTTGTTATATTATTCTGTTTCTTTTTAATCTTTACTTTTAATCTATCCGAAATAAAAGATTCATTCATTCAAGTAATCCAGAATTTTCCATATAATTAGTTTAATTTTCCCCATAAATTTGCGTTCAGTTTTCCATAATCTGTTAACTTCAAACTGATCTAAATTCAGCTTACATTTTCACCCTGGTTCTGCAAATGTTCACGTTGTTACTCTATCATTTACAAGTTTAATGTAATGGTTAATGCAAATCATTTCAGTGTCCTTTAATCCTCATTTCATTTAATAAATACGTGGAAATGAGAGAAGTTGTTGGGAATTTATTGCATTCTGAGTCTGGTTTCAAAGCCCCCAGTATCGAATTCACTAAAATTTTGTGACTGATTATTAATTAATTTATTGAGTGATTAAATGGGTATAAAGTAAAATTAATGATTAAAGTGCTCACTAAATAGGTGAGCTGGTGGACCCAGAGTAAATCTCAGGTCCCGATACATTGATACAAGTTAAATAATTTTTATACCTGATCATAATTATAAATCACATACCGCTACACTGGTGAAGTCAGTCCTAAGTGATTCAGTCACTCTTACCTTTCCCTGCATACAGTATAAAGCCTTACCACACATGTTTGCTAAGCGACTCTTCATTATTGTTCCCGTTTCCAGCGGGTTAAAACCACCATAAATGCCTCCACTACTTACATATCTCTTCTGATTTTTTTTTCTGTTTAAAGTACTTTAATAAGCTCATGTTTCTCTAGGACAGCAATGGTAGATAACCACTCTGCCTGCCGACTGGAACACTCTCGTGGGCGGGGCGCTTCTGAACTCCGCACAGATGACAGTCACGCACGTTGTTTGTGTGCGCTTATGGATCATCATTCCTTCATATTTTTTTCTTAAATTTATATTTCCTTGGTGTGGCCTGGACCACTCTGAGGTTGGTTCTGGGCCATATGTGGCCTGCGGGCCACTAAATGAATAGGCCTGCTGTAAGCAGTTCTTCTCACACCACTTCACAAAATCATCCACCAGTGTTCAGTACTTCTCATCCTGTCCCTTCTCCACACACCCCACTATAGCCGTGTCATCGGAGCATTTTTGAAGATGACACAGCTCGGAACAGTATTTAAAATCTGCGGTGTAGATGGTGAAGAGGAAGGGAGAAAGCACCGTTCCCTGGGGGGCCCTTATGTTACGTATCAGACGGTCAGACACACAGCTCTGCAACCTCACAAACTGTGGTCTGCCCATCAGATAGTTGGTGATCCAGGTAGTGAGGGGAGTGTCAACGTCCATGTTCTCCAACTTCTCCCTCAATAGCCCCAGCTGGATGGTATTAAAGGCAGATGAGAAGTCGAAGAACATGATGCGGACTGTGGTGCTAGGTCTGTGTAGTGTAGGAAAAATTAAATGTTGGACACCCCCCTAGAAAATCCCCAGAAAACATTTTTAATTAGATGTGATTAGATGCTGATGGCTAATATAAGCATTTATAATAAATGTGTCTAAAAGACTGTAATTTAGATGCTGATGGCTAATATAAGCATTTATAGGAAATGTATCTAAAAGACTGTAATTTGGACTGTTTTAATTTAAACTGTTTGTCAGTAAAAGCAGTAACGCTTTTGCGCCACAAGTGGCGCTCGGTTGTGATGAGCCACTGTTAAGTTGTTAGAACGCGCGAGAAGAAGAGGTGTGTAGCAGTTGTTGAGTGATGCCCCGTGTCGAAGTGCCATGCCTGGTGTTGTAAAAAGACAATAAACCACTGAAAAGTCGTCAAATTGCCTCTTCTTCACCTGACGAGTGTAACAAAATTTGGTAGCAGAGGATGGTTCAGTCGTGCCCAAGACGGTGAGTGTGCAAATATTAAAAAAAAAACGAGCAGAAACGATGGAATTGGAGCAGCTGCAGGATAAGCTAAGTGAGGCCTTGGTGCAACTACAGCCCGAACAGCTACACAAGGTCTGTTTGTTTGCAAAGATAAACCCAGTCAAGCCGTCTAAAAAGTACACGCTGGTACGACTGTTAAACGAGGAGGTGGAAAAGACCGTTGAAAACGAAGAAGAGGATGTAGCCCGCACGTTTCTGCTAAAGCTAATCACATGTGCTACCGAAGCTAAGCAAAGCGAACAGCCATCGCAGGCGGCGGCAGCGGCCGGCGCGGGTCGGGATGCGGAGGTACTCGCAAGTTTACAAAAACAATATGCCGCTCTACACGAAAGTTTTCTTGATTCAACTAAAAAGATTGAAGAGGAAATAGCAAGGCTTACCACTATCGCGACCACTCATCCACAAAGTCGCCCTTTTCTGGCACAGCCCGCGGCCCCCTCAGCACCCCTAATACCAGAGGTGACCATTAAACGAGAGTTTAGGATAAATGGTCAGATAGGAGAGAAGGGCCAAAGAGACAAGTTGTCTTATTCCAACCTCATTCACCAGTTTGATATGGGCCTAAAGAAGAATCACAGTGAGGCTGAGATAATCGAGGCTGTTGTCAGAGCAGTGAGTCCCGGACTGAGTTTGCGAGGTATGCTGGAGATCAAGTCAGATCTCACCCTGCCACAGCTGCGCACCATCCTGCGAGGACATTATAAAGAGGATAGTTCCACTGACTTGTACAATCGCCTGATAAATCTCACACAAGACAGTAACGAGTCACCTCAGAACTTCCTGTTCCGTGCCATTGAGTTAAAAGAAAGGCTTTTGGTAGCATCCAGAGAGCCGGGCGCGGAAGAGCAGTATAGCTCTGACCTTATCCAGAGGAAGTTTCTGAGGGCGGTGGAAACGGGACTGATTAGTGCTGATGTGAAGTACCAACTGAAGCGCCATCTGGAGGATCCTGCCGTCACAGATGAGCTTCTGATTTCTAAGACAAATGCAGCAGCCAGTCTTGAGTGGGAACGACACCAAAAGTTCAAGAGGCACACAAAAGAACCCAAAGTCTGAGAATGCCGAGTGGACAGCCTGTCAGGTCAGGATGCAACCGTGGGAAGAGTGGATGGCCAAGAACGCCCTCCACCATCGACAAAAGGTAAAACCCCTAAATCCCAAAGCATAGTAACTCGCACGGAATCGGAGCTCCTGGACATAGTCACGCAACTGAAGGGTGAAATGGAGGAGATAAAGAAGGCCATACGTGAGTCTCCTAGAGCACCCCATGCTCAAAGAGCGAACAGGACACGTGGTTGCAAAAGCTGTCAGTCCACTAGCAATGGCGATCAGTGCGACCACTGCTTCAGATGTGGAATCAGCGGCCACATGTCAAGGGAATGTCGGACAGGGAAGAGACCTAGTAAAAAGACAGGGCAAGTAGACATGGCTGCCAGTACTGTCCCAACCACATCAACACAAGCTAACACACAAAATCTGTACAAGCTAGTCACTGACAGTATTCGGAAGTTGGAAGCAAGGCTGGTAGCTAAAACAGAGGCACCTCCTGAAGAAACGGTCCGTGTTAATCTACTGTCCCCTAATAGCAGATCACAGTTGCTCAATTTGGTTGGAAAAAAATATGTCATAACCTGCTTTCTCAATGATAAGGAGACAGAAGCATTGTGGGACAGAGGGTCACAGGTCTGCTTGATGAATAACACCTGGAGACAGGAGCACCTGCCACACACCACAGCCAGGGACTTAGCCGAGTTGGTGGGTCCAAGTATTCTGGAGGGAAGGGCAGTGAACCAGACACCGATTCCATTCTCAGGGTGGGTCGAAGTCACTTTCAAGCTGCCGACAGATAGGGGCCAACAGGTGGAACTCTTAGTTCCTGTGTTAGTGGTGAAGGAGGGTGGAGTGGCAGAGCAGCCTATCATTGGGTTCAACGTGATTGAGCATGTCTTGAAGATGGGCATTGGACCCCCTTGTGCCATCAGTGAAGCTGTTAGTGCAGCCTTCTCATTTGACTGTAAGAAAACAGAGGTATTTCTGAAGGTGATGCAAAGTGAGGAGGATAGGCTGGGGGAAGGAATGGTAAAAGTTGGCAGTGAGTTAGTCACCATCCCAGCTGGCCAAACCAAAGCAGTTAAAGGTTTTGTCAGAGCAGGCCCACTTACAGACACCCAAGACGTCCTGTTTGAGCCGAGTCAGTACACGCAACTACCGGAGGGTTTGCAGATGCAAAGTGGGATGGTGCAGTTACGGAAAGGAAGTCGGTCTGTGTTCAAAATACCTATAACAAACAGTACTTCTCGTGATATCCAGCTGCCAGCTAAGACCATTTTGGGACAGACACAGAGAGTTAAAACTACTTACCCGGCAGACATTAGAACAACGAATGTAAGCCAAGTGGCAGCAGACTCGATGACGAGTGAGACAGGAAGAAATGAAGAGACAGAGATGGACTGTGCCGTCAAAGAGACTATGGACATGTGGGACCCCCCCAGTCCCTCTTGATCATCTCTCTCCCACACAGCAAGAGCAAGTGAGACAGCTACTATGGGAGGAACGGCAAGCGTTTTCCTGTGATGAGTATGATGTAGGGACAATTCCCTCTTTACAGTTGAAAATAAGACTTAAGGATCCCACTCCTGTCAAAAAGACTTATATCTCTGTCCCCAGGCCACTTCATAAAGAAGTAAAAAAATATTTAGAAGACCTGCTTAACAGGGGCTGGATCACCAAATCTAAGTCATCGTACTCTAGTCCAGTCGTCTGTGTGCGAAAGAAAGATGGAGGTCTGCATTTGTGCTGCGATTTTAGAGAGCTGAACAAGAAATCTATACCTGACAGACACCAAATTCCCCGCATACAAGATATGCTGAACAGTCTGAATGGGAGTGCCTGGTTTTCAGTCCTCGACCAAGGGAAGGCATATCACCAGGGTTTCCTGGAAGAGTCGAGTAGGCCCCTCACTGCCTTTATCACCCCGTGGGGTTTGTTCGAATGGGTAAGAATTCCATTTGGCTTGTCCTCAGCACCAGCAGCATTCCAAAGATCTATGGAGGAGTGTTTGTGGGGGTTGAGGGATGATATTTGTCTGCCTTACCTCGATGATAACCTTGTTCATTCACAGACTTCTGAAGACCACTTGCGAGACCTGAGAAACATCCTGCACTGCTACCAAAGCCATGGGGTGAAGCTGACTCCCCAGAAATGTGAGTTATTCAAGCAGCAGGTACGTTTCTTTGGCAAAATGGTAACAAAACAGGGCTACACTATGGACCCTGTGGACCTTGCCCCGGTGCAGGCCCTAAAACAGCAGCAACCTTCCACTGTTGGAGAGCTAAGGAAATTGCTAGGCTTTATTTCATACTAGGTTCCAAGGTTGTCATAGCCAGGAGCGGCACTGGGGTTAAGCTCCCAGAGCTCATAAAATGCTCCTTATGGCGTGCGTCTTGAAAAGCCTCTGACAACTAAGTCCAACTCCTAGCCTGCCCGTGTGGTTTAGTCTCTAAGCCCAGCGGAACTGCTTTTACTAATAGGAGAAGGGGCGAGGGCAGATCTCTGGCGCCTTAAAACCAGATGCTTCGGGTAGATGGTGGCTCGTCAACCTGGGAAGGTAGCCCATCTAGGGGAAGGTAAACCCTGATTTCAAACCTCCGCTGCCTTGCGGCATACCCGGTCACGGGAAAGGCTTCGGGAGTCAACCCTGAGGAAAAATCCGGAGTCGGAGCCCCTAAGGCAGTTCTATGTTGTGCTCAACATCGTTCTGGCAGCTCCTGCAATGGCGCTGGTGCCAAACTGTAGCAGCCCTGCTGTTCCTTTGGATTCATCAGTGACATGGAGAGGGGGGACATGCTGCATGGGCAACATCTTGTCCTCCATATCTTCCTGCCCAGGCTTGAATCCTACCAACACCCAACGCTGGAAGGTAGAACACCGGATCACTGGAGAGGACACTCCAGCTTCGCCTTTGGCGTAGACAAAATACGGGGAATGACAGTTACCGGTTATAAGCCACCGCTCAACTGGCGTAGAGCGTGGCACCAGGGGTTATTCCCGACGGTGGGAGGGATCATCGGATCTCACTGGACAGCTACCGCCCGCCTCAAGCTGGGCAGCACCCAGCCAATAAGGTGTTGTCCCGCCACAGCTTGCTTTCCTCATTGGGTGCATGGGGATGAGGAGAAGTCCGAACAGCAGGCTGAGAACCTTCGCACCAGGCAAGAAAATAAAACAAAAGAGACCAACTCTAAAACTGGGAACTTGGAACGTCCGAACTATGATGACAGGACTCGCTGCTAACCTCAAGGACATCAACGACACCAGGAAGACTGCCATCATCAATAATGAGCTGAAGAGACTGGGGGTGGATATCGCCACTCTCCAGGAAACACGGTTGGCTGACGCAGGCACACTGAGAGAGAAGGACTACACGTTCTACTGGCAGGGAAAGGGCAGTGACGAACACAGGAAACACGGAGTGGGCTTCACAGTGAAGAACACCTTGCTGAAGATGGTGGAACCGAGCAGCACTGGCTCTGTACGACTCCTCACCCTCCGCCTGAACACCACTCAAGGCCCAGTCATCCTCGTCAGTGTGTATGCCCCAACACTGACAGCCACACCAGAGGCAAAAGACAAGTTCTAGGAGAATCTCGCAACAACTGTCAGGATCATCCCCAACTCTGAACAACTCATTCTCCTTGGAGACTTCAATGCCAGAGTGGGTGCTGACCACAACTCCTGGCCCTCCTGTCTTGGACCTTTTGGTGTGGGCAGAATGAATGACAACGGACAGCGGCTGCTCGAGTTCTGCACATATCACGATCTGTGCATCACAAACTCGTTCTTCAAGACCAAGCCCCAACACAAGGTTTCCTGGCAACATTCGCACTCAAAGCACTGGCACCAGCTGGACTTGATCCTGACCAGGCGTACCTCACTGAAGAACGTGCTAATCACCCGTTCGTTCCAGAGTGCAGATTGCGACACAGACCATTCATTGGTGTGTTTCAAGGTCAAGCTGCAGCTGAAGAAATTCCATCGTGCTAGATAACCTGGAAAGGCGCGGATTGAAACCAGCAAGATGGCTCAACCAGAACTTGTTGAGCAGTTTGCCTCCACCTTTGAGAAGGAACTTGGTGTACCACAAGAAGGAGAATCTGCAACGCAGAAGTGGGAAGAGCTGCGAAACACCATCCACCGCACAGCCTTGGCTACCTTTGGGAGGAAGACCTCAAAGTCACAGGACTGGTTTGATGCCAAGTTGACCGAGATGACCCCCGTCATTGAAGCCAAGCGCTCAGCACTTGCTGAGTACAAGAAGTACCCAAACGAGAAGAATCTCCAGATTCTCAGGGCTGCGAGAAGCAAAGTTCAGCAGACTGCTCGGCGCTGTGCCAACGAGTACTGGACAGGGAACATCCGTGGTATGTACGATGGCATCAAGAAAGCACTTGGTCCGGCTCAGAGCAAGGCGGCCCCCCTCAAATCCTCCACTGGGGAGATGATCACAGAAAAGAACAAGCAGATGGAGAGATGGGTGGAACACTACTCCGACCTCTACTCCAGACAGAACACCGTGACACCGTCAGCCCTTGATGCCATCGACTGCCTGCCATCCATGGACGAACTTGACGCCGAGCCAACCATCGACGAACTCAGCAAGGCCATTGATAGCTTGGCTGCTGGCAAGGCACCCGGCAATGACGGCATACCCCCTGACCTGATCAAGCACTGCAAGACCGCCCTACTGCTGCCATTGCATGACGTCCTCTGCCAGTGTCGGAAGGAAGGTGCCGTACCACAGGACATGAGGGACGCCAATATCATCACCCTCTACAAAAACAAAGGGGAGAGAAGCGACTGCAACAACATACAGGGGCATCTCCCTCCTCAGCGTTGTTGGCAAAGTCTACCCACGAGTTGTTCTCGTTCATCTACAGAAGCTTGCCGAACGTGTCTACCCCGAGTCTCAGTGTGGCTTCCGCGCTGAGCGATCGACGGTAGACATGATATTCTCCATCCGCCAACTCCAGGAGAAATGCAGAGAACAGAACATGCCCCTGTACGTCGCCTTCATCGACCTCACCAAAGCGTTCGATCTGGTCAGCAGAGAGGGCCTTTTCAAGATCCTGCCAAAGATAGGATGCCCACCAAAGTTGCAAAGCCTCATTGAATCATTTCACACCAACATGCAGGGGATAGTGCAGCACGATGGCAACGTCTCAGAGCCATTCAACATACGCAGCAGAGTGAAACAGGGCTGTGTACTTGCGCCAACCCTCTTTGGGATTTTCTTTGCTATGCTCCTGAGGCATGCC
This sequence comes from Pholidichthys leucotaenia, assembly GCA_020510985.1. NCBI lineage: Eukaryota > Metazoa > Chordata > Actinopteri > Cichliformes > Pholidichthyidae > Pholidichthys > Pholidichthys leucotaenia. The sequence continues at coordinate 422,514,463 of CM035843.1, forward strand.
TTCAGCACAGCAACAGAGGGAATCTACCTGCACACAAGATCTGACGGCAGGCTTTTCAACCTCGCCCGCCTGAAAGCCAGAACCAAAGTACGCGAGGCTCTAATCAGAGACATGCTGTTCGCAGATGACGCTGCAGTTGCAACCCACACACAGCAGGAGCTTCAGACCCTGATGGACCGCTTCTCCCAGGCATGCAAGGACTTCGGGCTTACCATCAGCCTGAAGAAGACTAACGTCTTGGCGCAAGGCACGGAAGCACCACCAACCATCACCTTCGACGACTACGAGCTGGAGGTCGTGAATCAGTTCACGTACCTGGGGTCCACGATCAGCAACAACCTCTCCCTTGATACAGAGATCAACAAGAGGATTGGAAAATCAGCCTTCACACTCGCTCGCCTCACCACACGATTGTGGGAGAATCCCAAACTCTGTCAAGACGAAGATGGCAGTGTACAACGCCTGCGTCATCAGCACACTGCTCTATGGGAGTGAGACGTCGACAACATACGCCCGGCAGGAAAAGAGACTGAACTCCTTCCACTTGCGCTGCATTCGCCACATCCTGGACATATCCTGGCAGGACAAAGTGCCCAACACAGAAGTCCTGTCCCGCGCCGGCCTTTCCTCCATGTTCACTCTACTCAGGCAGCGCAGGCTCCGCTGGCTAGGCCACGTTCACCGTATGGAGGATGGCAGAATCCCCAAAGACGTCCTCTACGGAGAACTGGCAACTGGCAGGAGAGACGTTGGCCGCCCACAGCTGCGCTTTAGAGACGTCTGCAAGAGAGACATGAAGGCCCTGGAGATCAACACAGAGCACTGGGAGGACCTTGCAACGGACCGCTCCAAATGGAGAGGCACCCTGACCAGACAGCTCAAGGCAGATGAAGAGAGACTGACTGCTGCAGCAGATGAAAAAAGGACCCGCAGGAAGAACCGCCACAGACCCAGCAGCACGGAGACCACCCACAAGTGCGACCTGTGTGACAGGGACTGCCATTCGCACATCGGCCTGTTCAGCCACAGGCGGTGCTGTTCCAGCAGAGTAGACGTTTAGGATTCTCTTCCATTGTCATCATAGACCGACGGAGGCCGACGATTTCATACTACCGCAGCTATATTCCAAACTTCTCCCGTATAGCAAAGCCTCTTTACGACCTTCTTGCTAACGACCACACAGACAAAGCAGAACAAAACTCAAAAAAACATGTCAAAAAGAAAGAAAGTGGCCAGTTGCAATCATCCCATGCAATCAGGTGGCGCCCTGAGCATCATGCAGTGCTCTGTCAGCTTATTGACTTTCTCTCCTAGCCCCCAGTGCTAGGTTACCCGAACTTTGAGGAACCCTTCATTTTGCACTGTGACGCTTCACAGGAGGGTCTTGGGGCGGTGTTATACCAGCGACAACAAGGCAAACTGGTGGTGATAGCGTATGGCTCCAGGACACTGTCAAATCCAGAGAAAAATTACCACCTTCATTCAGGGAAGCTGGAGTTTCTTGCCTTGAAGTGGGCATATGTGAGAGGTTTCGGGATTACCTTTTCTATTCCCCACCATTCACTGTCTATACGGACAATAATCCCCTCACTTATGTGCTCACCACCGCAAAGCTAAATGCAACCACACAGAGGTGGGTAGCAGAACTTGCTGATTTCCAGTTTGTGATTAAGTACCGCCCTGGGAAAGCCAATAGAGATGCAGACGACCTCTCACATATGCCCCTAGATATGGAGCAGTACATGAACAAATGCACACAACATGTTGATCCTGATGTAATGCACTGTGTGGCGCAGGCAGTCAAGGTAAAGTCACAAGAAAATGAACCATGGTTCTGCCCAGTCACTATTTCCACTCTCATTAGTGAAGTAGATTAGAAGCCAGCTCTGTAGCTGAAATACCAAAGACTGCCCTAAAAAGAGCTCAGGAAGAAGACTGTGATTGGAGAGGTGTTGCATTATGTGGTGTCAAAGCAATGGCCAAAAAGTGGAAAACAGCTGAACAGTAAAATTGCAGCTCTAGTCAGGAAAAAACACAAACTGTACCTAGAAGAAGATGGACTGCTTTACAGGAAAACAGCATCACATGACCAGCTACTTCTACCCCATAAGTTCCATAAGCTCATGTTTAAAGAGCTCCACGAAAACATGGGCCATTTAGGGGTGGAGAGGGTGATGAACCTGATAAGGGAGCGCTTTTACTGGGCTCATATGCAAAGGGATGTTGAGCACTACATCACTAAAGTTTGCAGTTGTTTAAAGAATAAACGTCCCAATAAGCCAACTAGGGCACCACTGACTAACATTGTCACCACGTATCTATTCGAACTTGTGTCCGTTGATTTCCTGCACTTGGAGAGGTGCAAAGGAGGATATGAGTATATCCTGGTTCTGATGGACCACTTCACTCGCTTTGCCCAGGCTTATTCTTGTCGCAGCAAAGCTGCCTACACCGCTACTGAGAAGATATTTGGAGATTTTACACTCAAATTTGGCTTCCCCACACATCTCCAGCACGATCAGGGCAGAGAGTTCCAAAATAAACTCTTTGCAAAACTACAGGAGTACAGTGGAGTGCAGGGGTCCCGGACAGTGCCCTACCACCCCTAAGGGAATGGGCAGGTGGAACGATTCAATCGTACACTGTTGGCAATGCTCAGAAACTTGCCCGAAGCAGCCAAGGAAGACTGGAAGTCCTCTCTGGCAAAAGTGGTTCATGCCTATAACTGCACGCGCAATGAGGCTATGGGGTACGCACCATATTTTCTGCTATTTGGCCGTAGTCCCAAGCTGCCCATTGATCTCATGTTTGGCCTCACAACAAAAGAGCAGAGCGCTTCTCACCAGGACTATGCTGAAAAGTGGAGGGCCAAAATGACTGAAGCTTACAAACTCGCCTCTAAAACAGCAAACAAAGAAGGGATGAGAAGTAAAGCCCTTTATGATAGAAAGGTTCACGGTGCTGAGTTGCTCCCTGGATCCAGAGTACTGGTCCGAAACTTGACCGAGAAAGGTGGGCCAGGAAAATTAAGATCATTCTGGGAAGACAAAGTGTATGTAGTGACCCAAAAGAAGTACCCAGACAGTCCAGTGTATGAAATCAAACCTGAAAATGGCAAGGGGCGCACTCGGATCATGCACAGAAACCTTTTGTTACCCTGTGACTTTCTTTCCATGGAAGCAGTGGAGCCTCCCTCTACTAAAACAAGAGAAAGAAAGTCTAAAAGGCAAAGATATGTGGACAGTCAAAACAGCACAGTCGATGAAGATGAAGAGGACTGGAGTGCCATAATCGGACTACGAGCCGGAAAGGATCAAAGTCACCATCCACTGAGAGCTGATGCACCGGAGTTCTATCCGCACAGTGACATTACTCCGGAGGGTGAGAACCAGGACACAGATGACGCCACACATGTGCAGCTGGCACCAGAGGTCAACAATCCGGTGGTCCCAGATCCAGCTGAGGCAGACCAGGACCAGGGTGATGTGTTGTCGGAGTCCGGTTCCAGTGACCAGGAGGGACCTGTCTACATCCCTGCTAAAACGTATCCTTCAAGAGTGAGAAAGCAGAAGTTGATATTTACTTTTGATAAGTTAGGCCAGCCTCGCACTTCATCTGTTGTACCTCAACTATAAGAGACAAAATAAGAAAAAAAAATCCAGAAAATCACATTGAAGGATTTTTAATGAATTAATTGGTAAATTCCTTGGTAAAATAAGTATTTGGTCAATAACAAAAGTTCATCTCAGTACTTTGTTATATACTCGTTGTTGGCAATGTCAGAGGTCAAACGTTTTCTGTAAGTTTTCACAAGGTTTTCACACACTGTTGCTGGTATTTTGGCCCATTCCTCCATGCAGATCTCCTCTAGAGCAGTGATGTTTTGGGGCTGTCGCTGGGCAACACAGACTTTCAACTCCCTCCAAAGATTTTCTATGGGGTTGAGATCTGGAGACTGGCTAGGCCACTCCAGGACCTTGAAATGCTTCTTACGAAGCCACTCCTTCGTTGCCCAGGTGGTGTGTTTGGGATCATTGTCATGCTGAAAGACCCAGCCACGTTTCATCTTCAATGCCCTTGCTGGTGGAAGGAGGTTTTCACTCAAAATCTCATGATACATGGCCCCATTCATTCTTTCATTTACACGGATCAGTCGTCCTGGTCCCTTTGCAGAAAAACAGCCCCAAAGTATGATGTTTCCACCCCCATGCCTCACAGTAGGTATGGTGTTCTTTCTCCTCCAAACACGACAAGTTGAGTTTTTACCAAAAAGTTCTATTTTGGTTTCATCTGACCATATGACATTCTCCCAATCCTCTTCTGGATCATCCAAATGCTCTCTAGCAAACTTCAGACAGGCCTGGACATGTACTGGCTTAAGCAGGGGGACACGTCTGGTACTGCAGGATTTGAGTCCCTGGCCGCGTAGTGTGTTTCTGATGTAGCCTTTGTTACTTTGGTCCCAGCTCTCTGCAGGTCATTCACCAGGTCCACCCATGTGGTTCTGGGATTTTTGCTCACCGTTCTCGTGATAATTTTGACCCCACGGGGTGAGATCTTGCGTGGAGCCCCAGATCGAGGGAGATTATCAGTGGTCTTGTATGTCTTCCATTTTCTAATAATTGCTCCCACAGTTGATTTCTTCACACCAAGCTGCTTATCTATTGCAGATTCAGTCTTCCCAGCCTGGTGCAGGTCTACAGTTTTGTTTCTGGTGTCCTTTGACAGCTCTTTGGTCTTGGCCATAGTGGAGTTTGGAGTCTGACTGTTTGAGGTTGTGGACAGGTGTCTTTTATACTGATAATGAGTTCAAACAGGTGCCATTAATACAAGCAACGAGTGGAGGACAGAGGAGCCTCTTAAAGAAGAAGTTACAGGTCTGTGAGAGCCAGAAATCTTGCTTGTTTGCAGGTGACCAAATACTTATTTTACTGAGGAATTTACCAATTAATTCATTAAAAATCCTTCAATGTGATTTTCTGGATTTTTTTTTTCTCATTTTGCCTCTCATAGTTGAGGTATACCTATGATGAAAATTGGAGACCTCTCTCATCTTTTAAGTGGGAGAACTTGCACAATTGGTGGCTGACTAAATACTTTTTTGCCCCACTGTAGATCTGAGCAAAAAGAGGCTTTCCGGCATGGACTCACTGTATATGACATCATAAAGACATGAAGGCAGGCTTGATGTATATGACATCATAAAGACACATTTGTCTATGTGCCGTCATATAGGCATTGCAAGTCATCCTATGATGCCTGAGTTCATAGGACGTCCTATGATGTTTAGGCAGAGATCATAGGCCAGCCTATGATGTCCTATAAACGTGACAGACACACAGACAGACACACAGACAGAGATTTCTTGCTTTTATAGAGTGATTGCTAAAATATGCACTACAATGGGTCTCAAAGATCTGTAAACGTGCCCTGTTATAGTACTGCATGAGCTTATTGACGATAGACTATAAACTACACATATAAACTAAAACAATTATGATGGTGACTGAACAACTCCCATTCTCCAAAGTGCAAGATACAACACATACGTATGAATATAACTCATTAAAGATCACACAAATAATGGGATCTGACCACTAAATAAACAAGGGTTCTGTAGCTAATATTGGAATTTCAATAATTTTCAGTTATTCTGTAATTAATATTCACACAAATAAATCTTGGTGTTCAGTCCCTTTCATGTTTGTCAGAGTCTAACATGTGATTGCCTCCATCTAGGCCACACCTCTGGATTCCACTTTCAAACACAGCCTCCATCTGGGCCTGGAAGGCCTGGTTGGCCTGCCTGCTTCAGACAGGAATACTGGCTTTCTACGGGCATGCACTTGTTTCACAGAAATTTGCACAATTTTTCTCATTAATTTGCAACTTTCTTCTAGGAAATGTGCATCATTTTTCTCTCTAATTTGTGAAATTGTCCCCTTTAATTTGTAGGTTTTTTATCTGTAAATTTGCAACATTTTTCCACATAAATCTGACTAAAAAAGTTTTTTTCATAAATCTGGCGATTTTTTTCTTGTAAATGTCTAGCCTCTTCTTATACTATTTTAATTTACAACTCTTCATGTAAATTTGCATTTTTTTCTCTTTAAATTGGAACTTTTTCTTATAAATTCATAATTTTGTTCTTATAAATAAGGAACTTATTTTTATAGTTTTTCTTCTTTAATTTGCCACTTCAATTTATTAATTTAAATTTATTTTTTTCATAAATTAGTGATAATTTTTTTGTAAATTTGTGAGTTTTTCAAAACCATAGGGAGAGACTGGATATGGGCAAAAGAGCCACATGTTGCAGACTCCTGGGTTAGACTGACTCTGGCCGCTTAGCAGAACTAATGCTAACAGTTCAATGTAGTATCACAGTGAAAGCAAAATAAGCCTGAATTGTTGACTGTGGACTAGTGAACTAGGGTGAAGCAGGGATGTCTGTTAGGGTGACTGAAATTTAAAGAAAATAACAATATAAACTGTGCTTGGTAAGCTAACTCCATAGTCGCACTCAGCTTAGCTGAGAAGCTAATGCCTTGGGCTCAGACTCTGGGTGGGGACTGAATGATCACAGCTAATGACATGGTGATGGTTGCAACTCAAGATGAAGCATTTGTCAGTGACGTAGGAAAAAGATTCCAGTGGAGCAAAACTGGTTGCTGCCCATTGTGCTGAAACGTTAAAATATAATTACCCATGCTTACGAGGTAGATGGGAATGAGGCTATGGCCACTAAACTTGGTACATAGGTTGACCCTGGGAGTAGCACCTATACTCCAACAGCACATATACATCAGCCTGACGTACCAAGTTTACATGGGGAACACATCTTGGAGAGGTTGTTTGCGCATTGGCAAGGCATTGGCTAGACATCGACAGATGACGTTCTTGGACAGGAGACTGTGCTGCTTTGGCAAGGTGGGAGGTGGCTGGTTTGAGGAGTGTGCTGTGGAGAAGCTCTGGTCCGTGTCCCACCTCTGGCTGTGTGGGGGAGACAAGAGAGAGAGCAAGAGGAAGGAAGGAGCAGTCTGAAGCAATCTGAGGGGGAAACCCACTGGTGAAGGTTTTGGGAGACACAGGAGGTGGTGTGTTTGGGGACAGAGGCCGGAGGACTTGCAAGGATCCTGGAGGGGAAAGCTCTGTTGGTGGAGGAGGAGACATTTAGGAGGAGACATGCACCACCTTTACGTGACCACGTTTATCCACCTGCATGCACGTCTGTCAGCAGCTGGACAGATGTGTTCTCTGGTATCTACACATACAGGCCTGTATGAGCGGGGCTCCAGCTGGGCGGGGATGGTGACTCCACTTCATTTTATCACCAGTTTTATCCACCAAAGGAAGTCTAGTAATAAATCTCATTCTAAAATATGCTGCCCCTCATTTAAAAGACAGCATGCTGTTGTTTACTGAGGCCGTTATGAATGAGATTTTTTTAAATCGATCAGTCATTCTGTTATGTAATAATCTCTGCCTCTATATGTGCATGTGTGTGTGCGTGCATGCGTGCGTGTGTGAGAAGAACAAAGCTTGGCAAATAGCTGGCTATGTGGATAAAGAGCTGTAGGGAGATTAAGAGGAAAAGCATGGGGAAAATAATCTGTAAGCAGCGTGACATTACCACACAGGCTTTTGTGTGTGTGTGTGTGTGTGTGTGTGTGTGTGTGTGTGTGTGTGTTAGAGGTGAGGTCAGCTGTGATGTCAAAGGACATCAGGTCACCTCCCGGCACTGTCACGCCACTGCTGTGCAAAGGTGCCTTTGTCTACTTGTGGGGGGATGGGGGGCAGTTCTGGACACCAGTTCACACACACAGGACAGACTTCTGGTTGTTGTTGGGAAATCCCACTATTTGTGTGTCTTCTCAACAAAACGTGAATAAAAGCGTTCACCTGCACGTTAAATCACGACTGAGAGATTACACTTCAAAAATTGAAATATGTAAATATGTTGTCAAAGCCGTAACGTGTGGACTGAAATATACACGAGTCACCTCAGATTTATTGTAGTGAAAGAGGATCTTTTGCACGGACATTTAGTGAATGATGTAGCACTCATCTGTGTTACTGTATATGGAATATCCAGAAGGCACATCTTTTTAAATGAGGTCATGATGTTTGACACTGACTTGAAGCTGCATGTTTTTCAGGACTTAACTAACGAGAAACAGGCTCAAGGCTAATTTAAATTTGCCTTTTAAAACAACATAACTCTGCTATCACCAATCCCAAGCCTGGATGAAAAAGGAGGAGGGTAGGCATGGGGCCAGCTACCAAACCCCGTAAAACCCTGTGAGGTACTGAAACATCAGCACAAGATCAACGCACCCTATTTCTGGAAGAGGAAGGTCCTTTGACATCCCGAAGAAGTATGAAACCATGTGGTGAAAGCCACAAGGCCAACAAACCTTCTGTCAATGAGAACCATCACCATTTGATCATAGAATGTGAAGACCATGTATGAGACAGGAAAGACAGTACAAGTGGCAGCAGAAATGAGAACCAACAAACTGTCCCTCCTAGGCATCAGCGAGATGAGGTGGACAGGATCAGGACAGAAGCGTCTACTGACTGGTGAGCTGCAACTGTACTCTTGATCTTGAGCTTACGGATGAGCAGCTCCGTGGATTTCTGGTAGCGACGGATCTCTCTCAGAGCCACGGGCCTGTGACGGCGAGGCCTCTTCACTCTGCCGGTGGCCAGAGCGCCTCTCCGAGCAGCCCTGGTGGCTAGCTGTCTCCTGGGGGGCTTCTTCCTCCAGTAGATTTTACGGGCGGTCTGCTTGGTTCTTGCCATCGCTCTTTATTATTCTGTCTTATATTTCTTTCACGCCGCCTAAACTCCAGCCCGGCACCCGCGTCGTTTTCACTACAGCTCCCGGTATGTCGAGTTTCCCATTAGCACCGGGCGGCGGCCAAGTGCTAGCTAGCACTAGCTCCTCCCCGCTGTAACGTCTCCCGCTGCAAACCGTGGCTCCGTCCGCCGACCCAGGAGACCCCCGGGGCGATCCGTGCGTCCGTGATATATATACAGAGTGAAAGGTGTAGAAAGAAGAAGGAAGATTAAAAAAAAAGGCTGTTGCAACAGGCAGCCGACTCGTGTGGCGCCGCCGGTCCAGCGGAACCGGAACCGAGGAGATCGCTCAGGACTTCAAGACCGTCCTGCGTTTCCTGAGCTTCGCCGTCATGGCTCTGCAGGAGACCAGCGAGGCCCACTTGGTGGTCTCTTCTTCGCTAAGGGGGTCACCATCATGCCCAAAGACTTCCAGCTGGCCCGCTGCATCCGCGGAGAGAGAGCTTAGACTTTCTGCTGCACATCCACCAGCCATAATGCTCTGCACTGTGTGTCTATAGATATACATTTATAGTAATATGGACATATGTTTACTAGATGTTGTTTTTTCTTGCCTTCTGATTGTTGCTCTGAGTGTTGCTATCCCTATGCTGTTGCAATCCTGGAATTTCCCCATTGTGGGACTAATAAAGGCTTATCTTATCTTATCTTATCTTATCTTATCTTGATCTTACCGTTCTTACTGTACTATTGATCCCAAACTGGGAAATTACAGTGTAACAGCAGCATGACACAGTAGCTCAGGATCAAGGCGAGGAAGGCTGCGGGTCCAGACAGCATCAGCTTGAAGCTCCTCAAGTCCTGCGCAGACCCGCTGTATGGGATCGTGGAACACATCTTCATCCTGAGCCTGAAGTTGGGGAGGGTACCACAGCTGTGGATGGAGGATGCAGTCATCTTCCTTCTACATCGTTCCCTGTCCCAACTGGAGAAGCCTGGGAGCATTGTGAGGATCATGTTCTTTGATTTCTCCAGTGCTTTCAATACCATCCAACCAGTGATCCTGAAGGACAAGCTACTGTGTGCAGGGGTGGACCAGCACCTGTCATCATGGATCCTGGACTACCTCACAAACCGACCACAGTTTGTGAGAACCCGGGACTGTGTGTCTGACACCATCATCTGCAGTACAGGGCCCCCCAGGGAACAGTTCTGGCTCCCTTCCTGTTCACCCTCTATACTGCTGACTTTTCACACAACACACCACACTGACATCTACAGAAGTTCTCTGATGACTCTGTGATCGTCAGCCTCAGCTCTGATGGAGATGATGTGGAATACAGTAAACTGGACTGGTCACACAACACCAACACGCTTTACAAGAAGGGGCAGCGTAGGCTGTTCCTCCTGGGGCGACTCAGGTCTTTTGGAGTGCAAGGGGCACTCCTGAAGACCTTCTATGATTCGGTGGTGGCATCAGCCATCACATTTGGAGTGGTCTGCTGAGGCAGCGGCATCATGGCAGCCGACAGGAAGAGACTGAACAGACTGATCAAAAAAGCTAGCTCTGTTCTGAAGCAACGCCGAGCTCGACCCAGTGGAGATGATCGCGATATAGGCATCATGTAGACGGTCCTATGATCCCCAACATCGTAGGAACATCATAGGACATCGTGGAGACATCATAGACTGTCCTACAGTGTGTTACGATCATGACACAGTGTGTTACGATCATAGGACATCATAGGACAGCCTATGATGTCTGCACGATGTCCTATGATGTTCCTATGATGTCAGCAATCATAGTACTGTCTACATGATGTCTATATGACATCAGATAAACCGTACTCTAAATGACGTCAGATAAACCATAAGGCTTATGTTCCTATGATCTCTACAGGATGCCTGTATGATGTCATATAGACCACAGGACTCACTAAAAGACATATATAGACACGGTAGGACACAGTCCAAGGACGGATAATTTTTTCACACATAAGGAGTTGTTCAGAACTCCTTATACAAAGATATAGAGTGATGATAATCAAGTCAGTGGCGGTAATGCACCTGTAAGCTGGTTACCAACCACCAATCAAATCAAATCTAAAAGAAGAACATAACACAGAACGGTAACAAGCAGGAGAAGAAGTAACAAGCAGGGCATGGTTACAGAAAACAGGATGGGCTGCACAAATAATCACACACAGGGGACCAGAGGGGAGACAAGACCAAGGCAATAATGGTAATAATGACGATAATAATGACAGACAGACACACAAACTGACAGAGATTTGTTCAATGATGTATCTTGAGCCATTGCAGTGTCTGTTTTGTTCTTCTTCTTTTAGATTTTATTGGCGGTTGGCAACCAGCTTACAGGTGCATTACTGCCACGTACTTCACTCTATATCTGGTCAGGAGCTGCAGTCCCTCCTTCATCACTGCCATGTCCAATCGAATCTCAACTCTATCTTCAGGCATCACTCTTATTCGTCTCCTCGTACTTTATGTCATCACTTCACTCAATATCATCACTCTACACATCTTGGCCGTACAAGATCTTCCCTCTCCCTTTTGTTGGTCAAATGTACTGCTTCCAATGGGTGTGGTTTAAAATGCTCTGTCCTATTCGTAATCGGGTGATGAGTATCTCTTCTTTGATGAGTGATGGTCTATTTGACATCATAAAGACATGATGTCATATAGGTCATAGGATGGTGTCTGCGTGATGTCCTATGATGCCTGCCTTGATGTCTTTATGATGTCATGCCGATCATAGGACATCATAGGACAGTGTATGATGTTCCTATGATGTCTGCATGATATCCTATGATGCCTGCCTTGATGTCTTTATGATGTCATATAGACCCAAGAAATCTCTGTCAGTGTGTCAGTGAGTGCTATGGTAGTGACAGACACACTGTCATAGGACTCACTCGATGTCATGATGTCACGATCATAGGACTCGCTAAAAGATCATAGGACTTGCTATGAGATCAAAGGCAGGCTTCACTCACGATCATAGGCAGTGCTATGACATCATCAAAAATCAAAGGCAGGCCTTACTCATGATCATAGCACTCGCAGTGACATTATCAAAGATCAAAGGCAGGCATCACATATCAAAGGCAGGCATCAACGAACGAGTGGTGACGTCAAAAGATCCAAGGCAGGTTTTATTCATAGGACCGTCTACATGATGTCTATATGACGTCAGATAAACCGTAAGGCTGATCCTGCTCTCTACAGGATGTCTGTATGACATCATATAGACCTCAGGACTCACTAAAAGACATCACTATATCACTCTTCACTCTATAAATTCAAGAAATCTCTGTGTGTCTGTGTGTCTTCTTCTTCTTCTTTTAGATTTGATTGGTGGTTGGCAACCACCTTACAGGTGCATTACCGCCACTGACTAGATTATCATCACTCTGTATCTCTGTATAAGGAGCTCTGAACAACTCCCCATGTGTGGAAAAATTATCTGTCCTTGGACTGCATCCGAGGTGTCACCTTTAATCGTAGGACGGCAGGCTGTCCTATGATGTTCTGCCTATGATGCCTGGCAGGACATCATAGGACGGCCTATGATGGCTACCTGATGTCCTATGATGCATCATAGGCCGTCCTATGATCTCAGGCATCATAGGACTCGCGATGCCGTCATAAAGATATTTGCGATGCCGTCATAAAGCTATGCCGTCATAAAGACATGATGTAGGACTCGCAACATATACGTATATAGACACAGGTAATAATCATCACTCTATGTGTGTCTGTCTGTCAGTGTGTCACGATCATAGGACATCATAGGACAGCCTATGATGTCTGCATGATGTCCTATGACAAGTGATGGCTGCATGACGTCCTATGATGTTCCTATGATTTAAGAAATCTCTGTCAGTGTGTCAGTGTATCAGTGTGTATGTCTGTCAGTGTGTCATGATCACAGGACATCATAGGACGGCATATGATGTCTGCATAATGTCCTATGATGTTCCTATGATGTCGGCGATCATAGGACACCATGCAGGCATCATAGGCTGTCCTATGATGTCCTATGATCGTGACACACTGACAGACACACACACACACACTGACACACGATTGACCATTCTGCAGAGGAGCTGTAGCAGTCTGCTGGAGAAAGTGCCTCACTGTCTCCAGCATGTGGTGGAGGGAGTGATCAGGATTGTCCATGACAAATAACAGTTTGTTCAGTGTCCTCTTCTCCACCACATTATCAAAGGTCTCCTGTCTGAGACCAATTACAGAGCCAGCCCTCTTGATAATCTTGTCAAGTCTGTTGGTGTCGCTGGCTCTGATACTGCTATCCCAACAAAGAGCAACAAAGAAGATGGCGTTGGCAACAACGGCGTGGTAGAAAAGCTCCATCTTGTTGCACACACTGAAGGATCTCAGCTTCCTCAGGAAGTAGAGTCTGCTCATCTCCTTCTTGTACACCACATTGGTGTTAGATTTCCAGTCCAGTCCGTTGCTGATAATGGACAATTTGGGTGCTGATTTGGGCGGTGTGGTGGAACAATGGTTAGAACTGTGGCAGCACAGCAATTCATCCTTGGCCATGGGATCCCGGGTTCAACCCCACCCCTTGACCACCAGTGATCTGTGTGGAGTTTGCATGTTCTCCCCATGTCTGCTTGGGTTTACTCTGGGATTTCTCTGGTTTCCTCCCACAGGCCAAAAACATGCAGGTGAGGATAATCGGAGACTGTAAAGTGGCCCTAGGTGGGAATGTGTGTGTGAATGGTGAAAAGATTGGCGCCGTACTGTAGCTGTTTCATCCATCCAGATGGATGCCCTGAATTTCCCCTCTGGGATCAATAAAGTACACAAAATAAAAATAAAATAAAATAAATAAATAACGACACCCAGGTATTTGTAGTCCTCCACTACCTCCACATCCTCCCCCCTCATGTGAAGAGAAGGATGCACCACACACTTATGGAGTGGCACTCACGCTGTCCGAGACTGCACAGAAAGCACTGATTGGTTGGTAGGCTCACGGTCCAAGAATCATGTGTGCAACTTTCCCTACCAAGAAGAAGATCATGCTGAATATCATACAGTCTTATGCACCAACAAAGGACAGTGAGGAAGATAGAAAAACCCATTCTGTGACAGACTACAGAACATCTTGGAGGTCTTTCCCGAGAGAGATGTTACCATCATCATGGGTGATTTAAACGCAAAGATCAGAAGCGACAACACCGGATATGAAGATGTGAAGGGGAAGAATACACAGGGAGAGACGAACGAGAATGGAGAACTCTTTACCGATTTCTGTGCCTTGAACAACTTGGTCTTTGGAGGCAGCATCTTTCCACACAAAAAGATCCACATGAACACGCGGGTGTCACCAGACCCTGTCACAGAGAATCAGATTGATCACATCTGCATTTCCAACAGATTCAGAAGATCATTACAAGATATCAGAACGAGAAGAGGAGCTGACATCGCATCAGTTCACCATCTTCTTGTTGCCAAGCTGAAACTTAAGCTGAGGAAGAACTGGATGGTGTCTACGTCAAAGAGGCAGAGATTTAATGTGGGCCTCCTGAAGGTCCAGTAGAAAAAGGAAGACTTCAGACTTGCACTCAGCAACAAGTTTCAAGTCCTACAGGAACTGCATGAAGAAGAGGACCTGGAGACAGAGTGGAAGAAAGTCAAGGAGTCACTAGTGTCAACATGCCAGGAAGTCCTGGGCACCAAGAAGACACAACAGAAGGAGTGGCTCACCACAGAAACACTAGAGAACATCAGGAAGAGAAAGGAGAAGAAAGCACGGGCCAACAACAACAGGACCAGAGCAGAGAAGGTCAAGACACAGACAGAATTTGCCGAGGCAAACAGGGAAGTGAAGAGAAGCGTCAAGGCAGGCAACTTCATTGACAGCCTGGCAGAAGAGGCAGAACAAGCAGCAGGACGTGGGAACATGAAGACTCTCTATGATACAACAAAGAAGCTAGTGGGCAAGTACAACTGACCGGAGAGAGTAATCAAGGACAAGGATGGTAGAGACATCATGGGAACAGAGCAGTATCTGGACAAGTGGGCCAAAGACTTTGAGGACCTGCTCAAAAGACCAACACCAGACAACCACACACACCCAAGATGTCCAGCTGACCTTCCCATTAACTGCAGCAAGCCCACAAGACAGGAGATCAAGAAAACGTTCAAGCTGATCAGAAACAGCAAGGCAGCAGGACCTGGCGACATCCCTGGAGAGGCCCTCAAGGCACACCCCGACACAACAGTGGGGATACTTCCCTCTTTCTTTGGCAAGATCTGGGAAGAGGAGCAGGTTCCAGAAGACTGGAAAGAGGACTATCTGGTGAATATACCCCAAGAAAGGTGACTTCAGCCAGTGTAGTAGCTACCAGGGCATGATCACGCTCCTGTAGGTTTCTGGGAAAGTCTTTAACAGGGTCATCTTGGAGAAAGTGAAAGACATTGTTGACCGACAGCTATGAGATGAACAGGGAGGATGTCATCAGACAAGATCTTGCACAGATCAAATTGCAACAGTGCGCATAATTGTAGAACAGTTGCTAGAGTGGAACTCATCTGGGCAGCTCAGGGCATGGGCAACTCGGTGGCACAATGGTTAGCACTGTGGCAACACAGTAAGAAAGTCATGGGATTGATTCCACCCCTGACCATAGTGGGTTTGAGCCCACCCCCTGACCATTGGTGACCCTTCTGTGTGGAGTTTTCATGTTCTTCCCCTGTAAGATAAGCCTTTATTAGTCCCACAATGGGGAAATTCCAGGATTGCAACAGCACAGGGATAGCAACACTCAGAGCAACAATCAGAAGGCAAGAGAAAAAAAAAAAGAAACAAGAGCAGCAAGTATACATATGTACATATAAACATACAGTATATATATATATATATATATATATATACAGTATATACTGTATATATATATATATATATATATAGAGAGAGAGAGAGAGCGAGAGAGAGAGAGAGAGAGAGAGAGAGACAGTGCGGAGCATTGTAGCTAGATGGAATAAATATGTAGATATATAAACACACACAGTGTGGAGCATTGTAGCTAGATGGAATAATATGTAGATATATAAAAACACAGTGCAGCGCATTGTAGCTAGATGGAATAAATATGTAAATATATAAACACACGCAGTGCAGAGCATTGTTGCTAGATGAGATGAAACAGCACAACCGTCTACTTAGTTATCCTACATGGTATGATTATGTACCCATACATATTCTCACCCTCCATAGCGACCAGTATTTTCCTAGTTGTATGCCAGAGGGGACCATTGTATAAGTCTATTGCGTCTTTTGCATTCAAAACTATTAGGTTGTTACGTCTTTTTGCTATCTCTGCGAGCAGCCCTGCTTACAGTCTGACAGCCGTTGGTAGGAAGGACCTGCGAAACCTCTCGGTTGTGCACCTAGGATGATGTAGTCTGCTGCTAAATGAGCTCCTCAGTGCATTCAGTATGTCCTGCATAGGGTGGAACTCGGACTCCAGCAGAGATGACAGTTTAGCCACCGTCCTTCTCTCTCCTATCTCCTCCACTGGGTCAAGGCGGTGCCCTAGGACAGAGCTAGCTTTCTTGATCAGTTTGTTCAGTCTCTTCCTATCGGCTGCCGTTATGCCACTGCCCCAGCAGACCACTCCAAAAGTGATGGCTGATGCCACCACCGTGTCATAGAATGTGTTCAGCAGCACCCCTTGTACACCAAAAGACCTGAGTCTCCTCAGTAGGAACAGCCTGCACTGTCCCTTCTTGTAGAGTGCGTCAGTATTGTGTGACCAGTCTAGTTTATTGTTCAGATGAACACCCAGGTACTTATAGGATGTCACCATCTCGATGTCTGTTCCCTGTATATTTACTGGTGCTGTGAGGGGTTGTCCTTGCCTGTGGCAGTCCACCACCAGCTCCTTAGTTTTCCTCGCGTTGATCTGGAGGTAGTTCCGATGGCACCAGTCCACGAAGTCCTGGATAAGCCCTCTGTACTCAGCTTCATCTCCATTGGAGATGAGGCCAACGATCGCAGAGTCATCTTAACTTCTGTAGATGGCAGTGTGTTGTGTTGTGTGAGAAGTCCGCAGTATAAAGGGTGAACAGGAAGGGAGCCAAAACCGTTCCCTGGGGGGCCCCCGTGCTACCGATGATCGTGTCGGACACACAGTCCCGGGTTCTCACAAACTGAGGCCGGTTTGTGAGGTAGTCCAGGATCCATGATGACAGGTGCTGGTCCACCCCTGCGCACAGCAGCTTGTCCTTCAGGATCATCGGTTGGATGGTGTTGAAAGCACTGGAGAAGTCAAAGAACATGATCCTCACCGCATTCCCGGGCTTCTCCAGATGGGACAGAGAATGGTGAAGGAGGAAGATCACCACATCCTCCACCCCAATGCCATGCTGGTAGGCGAACTGGAGTGGATCCATCGCTGGTCCCACCAGGAGGTGGAGGTGAGCAAGGAGCAGTCTCTCCAGAGTCTTCATCATGTGGGACGTCAAGGCCACTGGTCTGTAGCTGTTCAGGTCTTTGGGGTGGGAAGTCTTTGGTACAGGTACCACACAAGATGTTTTCCACAGCTGTGGTACCCTCCCCAGCTTCAGGCTCAGGTTGAAGATGTACTCCACAATGTACTCCACAATCCCACACAGCTGGTCTGCACAGGACTTCACTTCCGCCCTCCCAAGAGAGTAGACGCTTTTTCTTTCTCTCCTGCTCTGACTTTTTTCCTCCCCTCCCAACTACTGGATCCCAGCTTGCTGTTGTCTGTCTGCGTCTAACTGTGACCGTCGAAAAGAAATTATGGAGTTAATAAGCTGGGCTTTGAACACAATTGACACTATTTTTTCAACAAGGAAAAGTGCTCCGGGGGAAGCTGTCTGCCCCGCAGGAACGGCTCCAGCGGGCTATTTACGTGACACAGGTAATTGGAGAATGCTGTGTCTCACTAATCTCTCTATCGAAGATATTGAAGATTTGTTTATCTTCGTAATAATGGTGATCGGGATCTTTCTGATTGGGACTGGAATTGTCCTGGTTTACTGCAAATTGCTGAAGATGGATTCAACCTATCAAAATGCTGGCCAGGCGAGGTGCATCTATCAAATTGAAAAACTGGAGAAGACCCTAATAGCGACTACTGGAGAACTGTCTCGTAAGGTGGATTACATCATGGTCTCGCTTAGGTCTCTCCACGACGGATTTAAAGCCCCGCAATGAAGGATTAAGTACTGAATCTACAGAAGAAATATAAGCCTTCTCTGTGATCAGTCCTATTTGGCTCAATTCCCCATGAAAATTCCTCCTGGCTGTCTGCAGACTGTGTTTTCAAAATCATCGAGCACAAGGCCTTGGACAGCCATCTGGAGAGTGCCAGATAAGGACTCGGTGCCAGCCAGACAAAACACCTCCTGCCAAGAGTCCTTGGTGTCTCTCTTATTATCATCAACACTGCTCAACACCGCACACACATTGATCCATGAACTGAATAAAGATATACACTGCTCTCTTGTGTCTCGTGAATCCTGTGTAGCGAATGTGCATCGAGCTTTTTTTTTCCTTGAAATCTTAATATTGATTAATTATGTAACCAGTATTTTGAATCAATGATTTTTTTGCTCCTTCCTATTGTTCCTCGTATTATTCTTATTCATGCTACTGTACCCACTATCCTGTTGGCAGGCGCGTCTCTGATGCTGCCGCGTCACTGGAAATGCAGGTTCATTTTCTGTGTCAAGTCAAATTCTCTCGTATGTTATCAGTGATCTGTTAATGTACTTGGCAGTAAATCTATTCTGATTCTGATTCTGATTCTGACTTGAGGAGCTTTGCGCTGATGCCGTCCGGTCCCGACGCCTTCCTCGCCTTGATCTTCCTCAGCTCCGTCCTCACCTGGGTCTTAGTCAGGGTCAGGTTGGGGGGCTGTGTGTTAGGAGTGGGGGGGTGTTGGTGGAGTGGGGAGTGGGCAGCAGGACTTGATGTCTTTAGAGGCAGCAGTGGTTGTTGTGCAGTCAGGGGGGAGGGCGGTTGGTCAAACCTATTGAAAAACAGATTCAGATTGTTCTCCCACTCCCTGCCCCCCGTGGCCTGGGGGGAGGTATTCTGGAGCTCAGAGATGGTTTTAAGGTTTCTCCAGACCCCGCTGATGTCACTCTGTTGCAGCTTGTCCTCCATCTTCTTCCTGAAGCTGTCCTTGCCTTCTCTGATCTTTCTCCTCAGCTCCCTCTGTATGGACTTCAGCATCTCCCTGTTCCCCGACCTGAAGATCCTCTTCTTCTCTCTCAGAAGTGTTTTTATCTCAGGGTTGATCCAGGGTTTGTTGTTTGAGCAACACCGTATGGTCTTGGTGGGAACGGTGTTGTCCACACAGAAGTTGATGTAGTCCGTGATGGTGTGAGTGAGGCCATCGATGTCCTCACCATGTGGCTCGCAGAGCTGCTCCCAGGTGGTGGTTTCAAAACAGCCCTTTAGAGTGTCCATTGCCTCCTCAGACCATAACTTCACTGTGCGCATGGCCGGAGGTTGACTGTGCACTAGGGGTTTGTACACCGGCCGGAGATGAACCAAGTTGTGATCCGATTTCCCGAGTGGGGGGAGTTGTGATGAGGTGTACGCCTCCTTAGTGTTTGCGTAGAATAAGTCCAGTGTTTTATTGTCTCTAGTGTGGCATGTGACATACTGGGTAAACGTGGGTAGAATGGGAGACAGTGAAACATGGTTGAAATCGCCTGAGATGAGGAGAAGAGCATCTGGGTGTTCTGTCTGCAGCCTGCTGGTTACTGAATGGATGACGTCACGCGCTGTCCCAGCGTTCGCCGTCGGATTTGCATAAACAACAATGCAGATCACGTGTGAGTATTCCCTCGGGAGATATGTAGGCCGCATGCTAACAGCTAGCAACTCAATGTCTTTGCTGCAGTGCCGTTGTTTAACAGTGATATGTCCCGGTCTGCACCAGTTGTTGTTAACATACATTATCACTCCACCACCCCTTGCTTTGCCACTGTCTGGTGTTCGGTCTGCCCGTATCACGTAGAAACCCTCCAGTTCAATGTTAGCATCTGCTGCTAGTTCAGATAGCCACGTCTCGGTAAACAAAAGGAGAGAGCATTCCCGGTATATGCTATCGTAGCGGGAGATAGCCGCTAGCTCATCTACCTTTCCCAGTAACGACCGTACATTCCCCATGACAATGGATGGAAGAGAGGGTCTGTACCTTATATTCTTTGTCTTCCGCCTTACTCCAGCCCGACAACCACGGCGTTTTCGCCTCAGTTCTCCCGGTATGTTGAGTTTTTCCGTTAGCACCGGGTGGCGGTTGAGTGCTAGCAGCTCTTCCCTGCTGTACCGTCACCTGCTATAAACAGTGGCTCCGTCCACTGGCTCAGGAGACATTTGGGACGATCTGTGTGTCCATGATATTAACTGGAGTGAAAACCGGATCAAAAAGAGAGAGGAAGGGGAAAAAAAAGACTCAGAATTGAGCCGCTGTTGCAAAAGGCAGCCGACTCGTGTGGCGCCGGAAGTTTACCTGGGTTTACCCAAGGGTACTCAGTTTCCTCCCACAGGCCAAAAACATGCAAGTTAGGTTAATTGGAGACTCTAAAGTGGCCCTAGGTGTGAATGGTGAAGGGATTTGCACCACACCGTGGCCACCTCACCCATCCAGGTGGATGTCCTGAAATGTTCCTCTGGGATTAATAAAGTATACAAAATGAAAATAAAATAAATAAAAAATCTCTCTACATCAACTTTGTGGACTACAAAAAGGCCTTTGACAGTGTGGACAGGGAGATGCTATGGAAGATCCTCAGGCACTACGGAATTCTAGACAAGATCATTAGGCTGACCAAGAACTCTTATGAAGGAATGTCCTGCAAAGTCATCCATGAAGGACAGCTCACCAGAAGCATTGATGTAAAGACTGGAGTGAGACCAGGCTGCTTGTTTCCCCCTTTCCTGTTCCTGCTTGCTATCAACTGGATCATGAAAACAACCACAAACCAGAAGAGGAACATAATACTGTGGACCCTGTGGAAACAGCTGGATGACTTGGATTTTGCCGACCACTTGGCACTACTGTCACACACCAGGCAGCGGATGCAAGAGAAAACTACAGACCTGGCTACCATATCCTCACAGTTAGGCCTCAACATCCCCAAGGACAAAACCAAAGTCCTCAAGATTAACACCATCAGCCAGTACCCCTGCACAGAAGTCCGCTTGAGGTGGAGGCCTTCACCTACAGTACCTGGACAACATCATCAACCAACAGGGAGGCACTGGCACAGACGTCAAGACATGGATAGGGAAGGCAAGGGCAGCATTCATCCAGCTTAAGAACATCTGGAGCTCAAGAGTCCTCTCACAGTGAATAAAGATCAGGCTGTTCAACTCCATTGTCAAGTCCGTCCTGGCTGCCTCACCATGTTTCAGAGTTCTCCATTAACATTACCATCATCCAGCCAAGAGCAGCTACTCTAGATCTTTTCATGTGCACATTCTGTTGACCTAATTTATAATCCAGACTAAAGCCACATTTCCACTATATAGTTCTGCGCTACTCTTTTCTTTTCTTTACTACTTGTTTCTCCCGCGGCTGCGCCTCCATCACAACCGCGGAAAGCCGAGTATTGCTGGGGTGGGCGGGATCGAGGTGGCGCTACACTGCTGACGTATAAAGGACGAGACTGACTCCTCAACAACACAGAAAAAAATAGCGGATTACGAGCGGAGGATTTCCACGGTTTTTAACACAATGAATGTCTTTAACGAGACAAGAGAATTTTACAGGAGAAGACGACGTGGATTGAGACAACACACGTTGGAGCAGGAGAGGAGAATAGCGGTTGCCCAGGAGGAATCTGAAGCAGCTGCATATGAAGCAGAGATCATTTCATTTGTTCAGTGTTCATGTGCATACATATGTCAAACGTGTTTTTTAAATAAAATGTTGTGCACTTTTAAACTACGTCGCCTCTGTTGTTCAAAACAGTTAAATGTTAACAGACGGTTAATTAAATGCTGAAACACCGGGGTAATTTAAAATTATGCAGAAGCTTAATCCTAAACCCCTTTAACTTACCAAATAATTTATAATATTATAAAAAAAAGCCAATCCAAATCTAGACCCATTTTGTATATTGTGTAATGATGATACACTGATGATAAACTGACTTCCCAAAAAAAGCAGCAGCTATACAACGCACTTTTGGTTTGATGGAATTGCCAATTGACCTTGGAATTATATGTGGAAACTTGTTATACTTCCAGTTAACTTTAACTTACAAAATAATTAAAAATATTATAAAAAAGCCAATCCAAATCTAGGCCCATTTTTTGTATTGTGTATCATTTGAGTATCATTGTACAATCTATTGTTATTTATAAGGGTTATCTGTTCAGTGGTGGCTAATTACACACTAAAACAACGTAGAAAATGACTGCAAAGAAAATGCTGCAGCTAGACAACTCACTTTTGATTTGATGGAATTGCCAATTGACCTTGGAATTATATGTGGAAACTTGTTATACTTCCAGTTAACTTTAACTTACCAAATAATTGATATTATAAAAAAAGCCAATCCAAATCTAGGCCCATTATGTATCATTTTTCCAATCTATTGTTATTTATAAGGGTTATCTGTTCAGTGGTGGCTAATTACACACTAAAACAATGTAGAAATGACTCAAAAAAAAATATGCTGCAGCTAGACAACTCACTTTTGGTTTGATGGAATTGCCAATGAACCTAGAAATTTTATGATGAAACTTTTTTTAATCCTACTAAATACACTGACACTGATCCACTGATACGCCTTCCACAGAGGAAGCAGGGTTTGTGGACGAGGGGGATGACTCGCCTATCACAGGGGCTGAGGTCGCCAAGGTGGTTAAAAATCTCCTTGGTGGCCGGGCCCCGGGGGTGGACGAGATTCGCCCTGAGTACCTCAAGGCCCTGGATGTTGTTGGGTTGTCATGGTTGACACGCCTCTGCAACATTGCGTGGAGGTCAGGGGCAGTGCCTTTGGCATGGCAAACTGGGGTGGTGGTTCCTCTCTTCAAAAAAGGGGACCGGAGGGTGTGCTCCAACTTTAGAGGGATCACACTCCTCAGCCTCCCTGGGAAGGTCTATGCCAAGGTACTGGAGAGGAGAGTCCGGCCGTTGGTCGAACCTCGGATTCAGGAGGAGCAATGTGGTTTTCATCCTGGCCGTGGCACATCGGACCAGCTCTTTACCCTCTCGAGAATTCTTGAGGGTTCGTGGGAGTTTGCCCAACCAGTTTACATGTGTTTCGTGGACTTGGAGAAGGCATTTGACCGCGTCCCTCGTGGATTTTTGTGGGGGGTGCTTCGGGAGTATGGGGTATCGGGCTTGTTGTTACGAGCTATTCGGTCTCTGTACGACCGTTGTGAGAGTTTGGTTCATATTGCCAACACTCGGTCGGAGTCATTCCCAGTGAGAGTTGGACTCCGCCAGGGCTGCCCTTTGTCACCGATCCTGTTCATAATTTTTATGGACAGGATTTCTAGGCGCAGCCAGGGAATGGAGGGTGTCATGCTTGGTGACCACAGGATCTCATCTCTGTTGTTTGCAGATGATGTTGTCCTGTTGGCTTCATCCAGCAATGACCTACAGCTTTTGCTGGGACGGTTTGCCGCTGAGTGTGAAGCGGCTGGGATGAGAATCAGCACCTCCAAGTCTGAGTCCATGGTCCTCAGCCGGAAAACGGTGGATTGTCCTCTCCGGGTTGGGGACAGGCTCCTGCCCCAAGTGGAGGAGTTTAAGTATCTTGGGGTCTTGTTCACGAGTGAGGGGAAAATGGAGCGAGAGATCGACAGACGGATTGGAGCAGCATCTGTAGTGATGCGGACGTTGTACCGGTCTGTTGTGGTGAAGAGGGAGCTTAGTTCTAAGGCAAAGCTGTCGATTTACCAGTCAATCTACGTTCCTACTCTCACCTATGGTCACGAGCTTTGGGTAATGACCGAAAGAACGAGATCGCGGATACAAGCGGCTGAAATGAGCTTTCTCCGTAGGATTGCTGGACTCACCCTCAGAGATAGGGTGAGGAGCTCAGTCATCCGGGAGAGGCTCAGAGTAGAACCGCTGCTCCTCCACATTGAAAGGAGTCAGTTGAGGTGGTATGGGCATCTGATTAGGATGCCTCCTGGACGCCTCCCACTTGAGGTGTTTCAGGTACGTCCCACTGGGAGGAGACCCCGGGGCAGACCCAGGACTCGGTGGAGAGACTGTGTCTCCCAGCTGGTCTGGGAACGCCTTGGTATCCCCTCTGAAGAGCTGGAGCAGGTGGCTGGGGAGAGGGAAGTCTGGGCTTCTCTGCTTGAACTGCTGCCTCCGCGACCCGGACCTCTGGAAAAGCGGTAGAAGATGGATGGATGGATGGATGGAAATACACTGACATTGTCACACTGCCCAACACCAAATTATAATTTTCTTTTTCAAACCAAAGATCACTATGGATCTATTGAATCACAATAGCATAGGTTTATCATATACATGTCAACGTTTACAACATCGAAAATGTTATATTTGGGTTTACATGTATGGGTATTTTCGCTTTATATTATACTAGACTGCTTATAATTTATTGGAATTCTCAGAATTTGGAATGCCGATATAACATTCAATTCACATGTACTTACCTTTTACCCAATTCGACTTTCACCTTTATCAGTGTCTACTGCTGAATGTAAATTACACCTGTGCAACTGCTTACAATTTTACTTAAAAACTGTACCCAATGTAGAGCAATGGATACAGCAGTGGTAATATTTATTAAATTTAACAATAACAATTACATTACCATTAAAAATCTTGACACCTTTATGGCTGAACAGCAGGATTAGGGTCATATGAGGCAATGGAATGTGTATGTAATTATTCGCCTTTATCATCCAGTGTTATAATATACAAACCACACTTTTATCCAAAAGACTAACATTTTATTACATTACAAATATTCCCAAAACATGTTAACAAATGGGGAGCTTTCAGTACTTCGACCAGACTGCCAAAATGGTTTCGGAAGGCTCCGTGGAAGGAAGCCGTCTCTGTCAGCTCATCCCTTCTTAATGCGGCTAACTGCAGGTGTCTTTCGCGCTGTTCGAGCTGCCGTTGATGCTGTTCGAGCATCCTTTCATGGATCCGCATCTCCTCAGCATGATTCTGGGCCATCAGTGATGCAAGGTCTGCAATGTTGCTGCTTTTCAGCTTGCCTATATGAAAGACAGAAGTCATTGTATTTAGATAACACCGGATCAAAACATGTCAGAAAAAATATTATGGAATTAAACTGTTGAAAGCCTGTGGTGGGATGCTTCGTTGCTGTATTTAAGCTCAACTGTCATGTTGTTGCCCCTCAGTAGAGTGGACTATAAGCAACTTCTGTGGTGATGTGGTTAGGCCCCCCTTCATTTCAAAAAGGATTAATTGTAAAAAGTATTTTGATTTAATGGGTTATTTTTAAAAGAATTTCTTTGTACTGTGGCCTCATAAATCAGAATGGGTTAATAGTGTTAGCTGACTTGAAGAATTTCAATCAAGCATTTTGATTTGAAGTCTGTACATGTGCTCCTTTTTTTTTGTGAAAATACAACAGTATTTCCACCACCAACACACCTATAACACTGGGCCACTGTGGCTATGAACACCCCTGAATCTAGTATTTTTATAAACGTAGAAAGACATTTTAAATTCCTTGTTATGCGTCTATAGAAAACAATCACATATAAAAACAACCGGGTGGTAATTTTCAGTTTGTTGTGCCTTACCAGCACTTGACTGGGAGATGCCGGGGCAGTCCAGTGAGGCGGACCCCAAGGGATTTGAAAACTGTGTATAGAAGGAAAAAAACACACAATAACGCTCACAAACAAAGTGCAACATGTACCGCAAACACAAAACTTTTTAACCAGAATACAATACGCTTACGTCAGCGTTTTGTTCACGTGAATACTGAAATAAAAGCGTGATTCAGCAGCTTGATGCGAGGTAGCAGCAAGGTACAGAGGTAGCTAGCTATTAGCGGGCTAGCCATCACCACAATTGCCCACAATCAAACAACTTTCTTTATTGCTAAAATAAAGTGCGCTTTTGACCGAAAGGCAAGAAGACGGACAATAACAAAACAACACTCACCGTCACCGTTTTCCAATTCCGTGGCCGTGTCGAGTCCAAATTCTCTGCCAATAATAGCAGGCCGGACACTTCCTGGTATATTTTTTCATTGCAAGTTGCCCCACCAACTCGCTCTGGATGTAGTCATCGGCTACGAGGGACAGAAAAGTCCGCACCTCCTCGTTTGTTCATGGAATAAACTTGCGTGTGGACATCGTTATATGAAAACACAATTTTGAATCCAGTCACCGCGGTTACTCGCTGAAATTACAAATGGCGGACGTGTAGCTTCAACAGAAAACAAAACGGACGCGTTTGGTGACGTTACGCCCTGACCAATCAGCGTTTAGCAGTCGATTGACGTCAATTCACACCTCGCTTTTCGCTCGCTTGTACCCTGCCTCTGAACAGGCACGAATATCGTAACGGTTAAACCGTGAGGACTTGGGTGGAAATGGCGAAAAACCGAAACAAGTAAAAAAAAGTAAAGCCCAGGCGATACTGGTGGAAATGGGGCTTAAATGTAAAATAGTCCCAGCTAGGGGTGTAAAAATATATATAAATTTTGTATAAATTTTGATACGGTGTAAAAATGAATATTGCAATATTTGGGGTCTGCTGTGTGACGACGGTACACCGTTATGCTGCTGACAGAAGTTACGCATTAGCATAGAAACTGCAAAACAAACATGGCGTGGGAAGTTGCAGCTTCGAAGTTAGATCGTCTACATCCAGTTGAGTGGAAATATTTAAGTTTACACTTTCTGTTTCAGACTGTTATCATGTTAAAAAAAAAAACAGTGGAGCAATGTGGATAATCTGCCTGCATTTTTTCCACGTGTCAACAACACCGCTGGAGCAGTACTAACGTCGGACAATGTGTCGCTTGAAGTGGCTGTAGCTGTATTTTAATTCCATTTTGGCTGCTTCGTCTTGATTTTATTCAATTACCTGAAGAGAGAGAGAAAAAAACATCCATTCAGTGCAGCGAGAGCCAAAAAGTCCCAGGACAGGTCCATGCAATGAGAGTAATGCAGGTAAAGTGATTCAGCATAAAACCCGACATCTGTATGCAGTTAAGATGTAACGGTTTATATTATTTTCTTGTAATATTTGATACACAATAAAAAAATATTTTAAACTAAATCTGAGCTGCTGTTTAAAAACTGGAAAAATAAGAGTTTTTGTTTTGTTTTTCCTTAATATGTTGAAGGTAAATAATGCTGGCCTGTGAAACATTCTTTTTTTTTTTGCATAAATTTGCATAATTTATTGTGAAAATATCATTATTGTGAAAATTCACAGAAATATCATATCATTTTTAAGCCATATTGCCCACCCCTAGTCCCAGCAATGTAGGGAAGCATCTGTCCTCTAGATCCACTAATACCCCCTGCAAAATTAGAAGGATGATGGATTCAGAATATGTATCTATTATAGTTTTTCCAGAGGTGGGAATTGAAGTCCTCTCAGATAGGGGCCTTAGCCAGATGTTCCCAGAACACCCTCACTATATGTTTGGGTCTACCAGGTCTGAATGGCATCCTCCAGTGCCATTGGGTTTACAGCCGTGGACAAAATTGTTGGTACCCCTCTGTTAATGAAAGAAAAACCCACAATGGTCACAGAAATAACTTCAATCTGACAAAAGTGGTAATAAATAAAAATTCTATGAAAATTAACCAATGAAAATCAGACAGTGCTTTTGAATTGTGGTTCAAATGTGGTTGTTGCACAACCTTTTGAGGCAATCACTGCAATCAAACGATTTCTGTAACTGTCAATGAAACTTCTGCACCTCTCAGCAGGTATTTTGGCCCACTCCTCATGAGCAAACTGCTCCAGTTGTCTCAGGTTTGAAGGGTGCCTTCTCCAGACGGCATGTTTCAGCTCCTTCCACAGATGTTCAATAGGATTTAGATCAGGGCTCATAGAAGGTCACTTTAGAATAGTCCAATGTTTCGCTCTTAGCTATTCTTGGGTGTTTTTAGCTGTGTGTTTTGGGTCATTATCCTGTTGCAAGACCCATGACCTGCGACTGAGACCAAGCTGTCTGACACTGGGCAGCACATTTCTCTCTAGAATACCTTGATAGTCTTGAGATTTCATTGTACCCTGCACAGATTCAAGACACCCTGTGCCAGATGCAGCAAAGCAGCCCCAGAACATAACAGAACCTTCTCCATGTTTCACAGTAGGGACAGTGTTCTTTTCTTGGTATGCTTCATTTTTGCGTCTGTGAACATAGTGCTGATGTTCCTTGCCAAAAAGTTCCAGTTTTGTCTCATCTGTCCATAGGACATTCTCCCAGAAGCTTTGTGGCTTGTTAACATGCAGTTTGGCAAATTCCAGTCTGGCTTTTTTATGATTTGTTTTCAACAGTGGTGTCCTCCTTGGTCGTCTCCCATGAAGTCCACTTTGACTCAAACAACGACGGATGGTGCGATCTGACACTGATGTACCTTGACCTTGGAGTTCACCGTGGGGTACCATCATTTTTGTCCAGGCCTGTTTCATGAGTTTGTTTTTTTAAAGTAATTCTGTTGCAATTCAAAAGCATTGTCTGATTTTCATTGGTTAATTTTCATAGAATTTTTATTTATTACCACTTTTATCAGATTCAAGTTATTTCCGTGACCATTGTGGGTTTTTCTTTCATTAACAGAGGGGTACCAACAATTTTGTCCACATGTGTAACTCACCACCAGGTGGTGATCAGTTGACAGCTCTGCAACTCTCTTCACCAGAGTGTCCAAGACATACAGTCGAAAGTCTGATGACACGATAACGAAATTGATTATCGACCTGCAGCCTGGGGTGTCCTGGTGCCAGGAGCACACATGGACACCCTTATGCTTGAACATGGTGTTCATTATGGACAAAGTGTTGTTGGCACAGAAGTCCAATAACTGAACACCAATCGGGTTCAGATCAGGCATGCCGTTCCTCCTAAACACACCCCTTCACATTTCACTGTTACCAGAGCCCCAGTAACCCCATACTGTATGTGGTACACTGAATTCTTAGTTGTGCATCTATCATGAGAGCCTACTGGATCACTCAGATCTGGCCCTTCACCCAGGACCTGTTGGTCTTGGGAGATCCTAGCAGAGACAAATTGCCCCGGACACCATACAACATAGCTCCTGGGATCACTGGGGCACGCAAACCCTCCACCATGATAAGGTGACAATCCATGGGAGGTGGCATCTATTGCTGGAATTACAATTCTGCTGCATGTCAGTGAAATTTTGGTCACCTAAAAATAAACTCTCCCAATACACTCTCCAAATCTGATGCAGCGATAGTGCTTGTTGAAATGCTGGACGAGGAATTCAAAACTACTCTTTAAAGTATTGCTAGTAGTCCAACCTCAGACCCCATCTACTGAAGGCCTTGATGTAAAATACATAGCCAGTTACTGATATACAGATGTGGCAGCAGGTCTCACAGAGTGGGGGTTAAACTCCTGCAGGAGTGAGTCGCAGGGGTAGACTGAGGGAATATGGTTTTCAGTATTTTGCAGGACTGAATTCCTACTTACAGGGTGGTGTTGTTATGTTTCTGGAGCAGGCAAGGATGAGAAAGACCTAAATGCAGGCAATTCTAGCTCAGCAGTGATTTATTTATAATGAAAATAAAGCACAGCACAACAGATGGAGAAACACACTAAATTTAAACTCAAAAGAAAAGATTACAAACCAGGAACATGGAAGACATCCAAACAATAATTTTGTTACCTTGAGAAGGTAACAACTGAAGGTCAGATAAATGTAAAAAAATAATGAGGAATAGAAAACAGCTGGGGGAAGGTTAGATAGAAAGTAAAACGTGAGTCACAACTACTAACAGGAAGGGAAAGCACAACAATAAGACTAAACCAGAACAAAACAGGAAGTCATCATCATCATCATAGCAGTCTGTCATGGGCGACAATGACTGTTTCATTTAGGTCTGATCAGATTCCTCAACACAGCTCTGTCCTTAGCCTTCCGCTGCCAGGAACTCCTGTCTATGTCCAACTTCTTCAAGTTTCTTTTTACAGTGTCTTTAAATCTGAGCCTTGGTCTACCCTGATTGCGTTTGCCCTCGCATAACTGTGAGTAGAGTAACTGCCGAGGGAGACGCTGGTGGTCCATCCAGCTCGTTTCAACACTTCTATTTGGGTTATCTTGTCTTTCCATGAGATGTTCATTATGGCTCGAAGGTGTCTCATCATGTACGCGTGGAGTTTCTTCACCTGCACTCTGTAGACAGTCCAAGTTTCAGCACCGTACTTCAAAATAAAACCAAAACTCAGAGAAACTGACTGGACAGGAATAAATCATAAGGACAACAATATATTCAAAACCTGGCAGGCAGATTGGGTTTGACCTGGGGGGGTGGGGGGACAAGGAGCAGAGGAATGATGAGCAGGAGCCAGAGTTTTTAACACCTCCCTTAAGTTATGCCACGTGCCGACCTGCCTCAAATCCTCCACCATCATCCCTGTCCCCAAGAAGCCACGGATCACTGGACTTAATGACTACAGACCTGTAGCGCTCACCTCTGTAGTCATGAAGTCCTTTGAGCGCCTGGTCCTGCCCCACCTCAAGTCCATCACCACCCCTCTCCTGGACCCGCTGCAGTTTGCCTACCGAGCCAACAGGTCTGTAGACGACGCAGTCAACCTGGCCCTCCACTCCATCCTGCAGCACCTGGACTCCCGGGGAACCTACGCCAGGATCCTGTTTGTGGACTTCAGCTCCGCATTCAACACCATCCGCCCCGCTCTGCTCCGGGACAAGCTGTCCCTGCTCAACGTGCCTGACTCCCTCTGCAGGTGGATCACCGACTTCCTGACGGACCGGAGGCAGCATGTGCGGCTGGGAAAGACTGTCTCAGACTCTACTAGCATCAGCACCGGATCACCCCAGGGCTGTGTACTTTCCCCCCTACTCTTCTCCCTTTACACCAACTCCTGCACCTCCAGCCACCAGTCTGTCAAGTTGATCAAGTTTGCGGACGACACCACCCTCATCGGGCTCATCTCCAACGGCGACGAGTCCGCCTACAGGAGAGAGGTGGCCCAGCTGGCATCCTGGTGCAACAATAACAACCTGCAGCTGAACGCTCTGAAGACAGTGGAGATGATTGTAGACTTCAGGAAAGTCACAACCCCTCTGCCCCCCCTCACCCTCACAGGCTCTCCCATCACCACTGTTGATTCCTTCCGCTTCCTAGGCACTACCATCACCAGGGACCTCAAATGGGAGCCGACCATCAGGTCACTCATCAAAAAAGCCCAGCAGAGGATGTTCTTCCTGCGGCAGCTGAGGAAGCTCAAGCTACCCACCAAGATGTTAGTGCAGTTCTACACAGCCATCATCGAGTCCATCCTCACCACCTCCATAACCGTGTGGTACGCAGGAGCCACTGCCAGGGACAGACTAAGGCTGCAGCGCGTCGTGCGCACTGCTGAGAAGGTGATCGGCTGCAAGCTCCCATCTCTCCAGGATCTGTACATCTCCAGGACCCGGAGGCGTGCTGGCCGGATCATAGCCGATCCCTCACACCCTGGTCACGTACTGTTTGCCCCCCTCCCCTCAGGTAGAAGACTTCGGTCCATCCAGACTAAAACCTCCCGTCACATGAACAGCTTCTTCCCCTCTGCCATCAGACTGCTGAACACTAAGTGACTTATTGACTCTCGTGTACTATGTACAGCAGCTCAACCAGACTCATGTCAATCTTCATTGTTTTCTTCCTGCATTACCGACTGCACTATATAGTTCTCCACAGTATCTGCTGCTTGCTAATATATTTTAACTGCTGACCAGTATCACTTACTCTTATTCTACACTTTATTGCATGTATAGTTTATTTCTTTTATTTTATCATGTTTAATGTTGCAGCATTGCACCGAGACAAATTCCTAGTTTGTGTACTACATGAACAATGGCAATAAACCTGATTCTGATTCTGATTCTGATTCTGAGTACTGAGGCAAGAGTTTACGATCAGGAGAGGGTTTACCAACGTGATGATCCCATGCTGCATAACTCCAGCATCATGGCTTATCTAGCTGTGGGTGGTGGTTGATCATTGGTGAGGGTCATCACCCAGCTGTCACGAATTAACCTCCCAGCTCCTTATGAGAGATGCTATGCAACCGCCAAAGAACAAAATGGGGAAAGATGGTGTAATAATAATAATAATTAAAGCTGCAAGCAGCTGTAAGCAGGCCTTCACCCCCTGCATGCCCGCGGAAACCGGTGCCCGTCATACCTTGCTGGCTTGGAAAATTTCCCGTCATCCCTACAAGGGCTGCGTGAATAAAAAAGCAAACCATTTGGCGCAGAACTTCCTGTGAGCAGTAAGTGGCGCTATAACTTTGGTCAAATATTTTTATGTAGAAGCGTGCGGAGTGGGACTAATCTCCATCATAGCAATTACGGTGGAAATCCAACACAGCTTGTCCAAGTTACAACTGTCCAACGTATTGTGATAAGGTAAACTTCGACATGTGGCCATGGCAACACTTACATTTTAGGTACATGTTCCAGATTCATACAGAACTACAGAAGAGAGTCACTTTGACTTACGTTCCACATTTGGTGACCCTTGGACTTTCCCAACCCTCCAAAGTATAAAACGTATTGAATGGCAAAGAATGGGTTTCCCTGGCAACTGTGATTATCGCAGGACAAAAGTGACTTCCACTGAGAGTAGTCCAATGAACTCCGAGAAACCACTGAAAATGTCATGTCATTCTGACTACTGGTCTTTGTGCAAAATTTGATACAATTTTGTGCAGTACCTCATGTCAACAGTAGGTGGTGGTGTGACAGTTTTGTGAATATTTATATACAGACGTGTTCAGAGTGGGATTAATATGTTTTGTGCAAAGTTTGGTCCAAATCAGACGAGGATTGTTTGAGCTGTAACTGTTATGTTTTGCATGGCGAGGAAGCCATTGAAGCATGCCGGTGGCCATGGAAACAGTTCTGTACTATGTACATGTACCGTCAATGAGCACTAGTCATTCCTTCATGTCATTTTTTCAGCTGGTGAGACAAAAAGAAAGAAAACAGTTTTCAGCAATTCTTCCTTTAATCACTAGGGGGCGATATAACTTTTGTTTATTATTTTTATTTAGACACATTCAGGGCAGGACTAATATCGATCATAGAAAATTTGATGAAAATTGTACAAAGTTTATCAAAGTTACAAGTGTCCAATGTTGTAACCACTAGGTGGCACTCTAACGTTTGTTAATTATTTTTATATAGGAGTGTTCACGGTGGGACTAATATCCATTGTAGAAAATGTGGTGAAACTCAGACAAAGTTTGTTCAAGTTACAACTTTCCGATGTTCCATGGTGAGGAGTCAACCTTCACCATCCACCATGGCAACACTTCACTGTCAGTTATGTGTTGTCCACTCATATAGGACTGCATATGATAGTCACCTCAACCTATGTTCCAGATTTCATGGCTCCAGGTCCTTCCCAACCCTCCCAACAAGATCACGGACTGAATGGCGAGGAGGCCGTGTCCATGGTAAAAGCAATGACTCCATGCTAAAGGTGATATGCAGTTATGATTAAACAGGTGGTCTGATAACCCTCAGAAAATTTCACGTCATTCTGGCAAGCGGAGCATGAGTAATAAAAAAGAGTTTTCAACAATTCTTTCTTTAACCACTCGGTGGCACTATAACTTTAGTTTTTGTGTTTGTTTTTATTTTTATATAGATGCATTCAGGACGGGACTAATATTGATCTTAAAAAAATTGGTGAAAATTGTACAAAATTTGTACAATTTACAAGTGACTGTTGTTCTAACCACAAGGTGTTGCTATAACTTTTGTAAATTATTTTTACATAGACGCATTCGGGGTGGGACTAATATCCATTGTAGAAAATTTGGTGAAAATCGGATGAAGTTTGTTCAAGTTGGCAACTTGTTGATGTTCCATGGCGAGGAGTCAACCTTCGCCATGTCACCATGGTAACACTTACCTATCAGTTATGTGTTGCTGACCCATATAGGGCTACAGATCACAGTCACTTCTACCTATGTTCCAAATTTCATGACTCCAGGACCTTCCCAACCCTCCCCACAAGGTCACGGATTGAATGGCAAGGAGGGCATGTCCATGGTAACAAGTGTGACATCATGCTAAAGTTGATGTGCAGTTATGATCATCCCTGTGGTCTGAAGAATCTCAGAAAATTTCACGTCATTCTGGCAAGTGGCGCATGAGTAATAAACAAAACAGTTTTCAGCAATTCTTTCTTTAACCACTAGGTGGGCACTATATCTTTTATCAGGTATTTTTATGTAGACATGTTCAGGGTGGAACTATTTTCCATCATGGAAACTTTGGTGGACATCGAACAAGTTTTTCCCGAGTTACAGCTGTTTGATGTTGTAAGGGGAGGAGTCAAACTTCACCCTGGCACCCTGGCCACACCTTTTGAGATTTTGACTTAAATTGGATAACTTTTAATGGCCAGTGCCTATAGATGCCGCCATGTAAAAATGAGTTCAATTGGAGCAGGTCCCTAGGACTAGTTCGTTCAACCGCGAGGGGTGTTTTTTGGCCGAATTGAAAGTGGGGCGACTTTGAGGCAAGATGGCGGTCTTCCTGTTGGCGATGGGTAAGGGCCATGATTATGTTTTTCGCATGTCTTGAGGTGATGCACACCTCACCCAAATTTTATGTATCTACGGCAAAGTTTACGGTCTCCAGTGTCTATAGACCTTGTAGGTTTGGCCCCGCCCACAAAAATTAGGGGTGGGGGGGAACACATCTTTTCCAGTTTATCAAATTTTTCACCGGGTCTGAGGGGTTTGCCAAAAAAAATTGCATTTTGGTTAGCATTCAGAGGGTGGAAAAATGCGATCGTTTAGGCAGAATAATAATAAGAAGAAGAAACAGAGCAATTACAATAGCAGAGCAATTACAATAGGGCTTTCGCCAACTGACATTGTCAGTGGCAGGCCCTAATAATGGATTAGAATTATGTGCACCAACCCCCGAACCAAGTGGTGTACACCAGTGGTGAGGAAGGCCATTAAGCTGAAGAAGGAGTCCTATCAAGCTTGGTTGGCTTGTGGGACTCCCGAAGCAGCTGATGTGCACCGGCAGGCCAAGCAGAGTGCAGCTTGGGTGGTTGCTGAAGCAAAAACTCAGTTGTGGGAGGAATTCGGTGAGGCCATGGAACAAGACTTTAGGTCAGCGTTGAAGAGATTCTGGCAAACTGTCCGGCAGCTCAGGAGGGGGAAGCAGCTCCCTCTCCACACTGTGTTTGGTGCGGATGGGGCGCTGCTGACTTCGACTGGGGATATTGTTGGGCGGTGGGAGGAATACTTCAAGGATTTCCTCAATCCCACTGACACGTCTTCCACAGAGGAAGCAGGGGTTGTGGACAAGGGGGCGACTCGCCCATCACAGGGGCTGAGGTTGCCAAAGTCTTTAAAAACCTCCTTGGTGGCCGGGCCCTGGGGGTGGACAAGATTCGCCCTGAGTACCTCAAGGCCATGGATGTTGTAGGGCTGTCATGGTTGACACGCCTCTGCAACATTGCATGGAGGTCGGGGACAGTGCCTTTGGCATGGCAAACCGGGGTGGTGGATCCTCTCCAAGAAAGGGGAGCACAGGGTGTGCTCCAACTTTAGAGGGATCACACTCCTCAGCCTCCCTGGGAAGGTCTATGCCACGGTACTGGAGGGGAGAGTCCGGCCATTAGTTGGACCTCGGTTTCAGGATGAGCAATGTGGTTTTCGTCCTGGCCGTGGCACATCAAACCAACTCTTTACCCTTCTCTAGAATCCTCAAGGGTTTGTGGGAGTTTGCCCAACCAGTTTACATGTGTTTTGTGGACTTGGAGAAAGCATTCAACCGTGTCCCTCATGGTTTTTTGTGGGGGGTGCTTCGGGAGTATGAGGTATCTGGCTTGTTGTTACGAGCTATCCGGTGTCTATACGTCCATTGTGAGAGTTTGGTTCATATTACCAATTCTGGGTCAGACTCATTCCCAGTGAGAGTTGGACTCCACCAGGGCTGCCTTTTGGCACCGATCCTCTTCATAATTTTTATGGACAGGATTTCTATGCGCAGCCAGGGAACAAAGGGTGTCATGCTTGGTGACCACAGGATCTCATCTCTGCTGTTTGCAGATGATGTTATCCTGTTGGCTTCATCCAGCAATGACCTACAGGTCTTACTGGGATGGTTTGCCACTGAGTGTGAAGCGGCTGGGATGACAATCAGCACCTCCAATTCCGAGTCCATGATCCTCAGTCGGAAAAAGGTGGATTGTCCTCTCCGGGCTGGGGACAAGCTCCTGCCCCAAGTTGAGGAGTTTAATTATCTCAGTGTCTTATTCACGAGTGAGGGGAGATTGGAGCAAGAGATTGACAGACGGATCGGAGCAGCATCTGCAGTAATGTGGATGTTGTACCAGTCCATTGTGGTGAAGAGGGAACTGAGCTTTAAGGCAAAGCTGTCAATCTACGTTCCTACCCTCAACTACGGTCACGAGCTTTGGGTAATGACCCCCCCACTGTGTGGTGTTTCCACATGATACGGGCAGACCGAACACCAGACAGTGGCAAAGCAAGGGGCGGTGGAGTGATAATGTATGTTAACAACAACTGGTGCAGACCGGGACATATCACTGTTAAACAACGACACTGCAGCAAAGACATTGAGTTGCTAGCTGTTAGCATGCGGACTACATATCTCCCGAGAGAACACTCACACCTGATCTGCTTTGTTGTTTATGCAAATCCGATGGCGAACGCTGGGACAGCACGTGACGTCATCCATTCAGTAACCAGCAGGCTGCAGACAGAACACCCAGATGCTCTTCTCCTCATCTCAGGCGATTTCAACCATGTTTCACTATCTCCCATTCTACCCACGTTTACCCAGTATGTCACATGCCACACTAGAGACAATAAAACACTGGACTTATTCTACGCAAACACTAAGGAGGCGTACACCTCATCACAACTCCCCCCACTCGGGAGATCAGATCACAACTTGGTTCATCTCCGGCCGGTATACAAACCCCTAGTGCACAGACAACCTCCGGCCATGCGCACAGTGAAGTTATGGTCTGAGGAGGCAATGGACACTCTAAAGGGCTGTTTTGAAACCACCGCCTGGAAGCAGCTCTGCGATCCACATGGTGAGGACATTGATGGCCTCACTCACACCTTCACGGGCTACCTCAGCTTCTGTGTGGACAAATCCGTTCCCACCAAGACCATACGGTGTTGCTCAAACAACAAACCCTGGATCAACCCTGAGATAAAAACACTTCTGAGAGAGAAGAAGAGGATCTTCAGGTCGGGGAACAGCGAGATGCTGAAGTCCATACAGAGGGAGCTGAGGAGAAAGATCAGAGAAGGCAAGGACAGCTTCAGGAAGAAGATGGAGGACAAGCTGCAACAGAGCGACATCAGCGGGGTCTGGAGAAACCTCAAAACCATCTCTGGGCTCCAGAATACCTCCCCCCAGGCCACGGGGGGCAGGGAGTGGGCGAACAATCTGAATCTGTTTTTCAATAGGTTTGACCAACCGCCCTCCCCCCTGACTGCACAACAACCACTGCTGCCTCTAAAGACATCAAGTCCTGCTGCCCACTCCCCACTCCACCAACACCCTCCCACTCCCAACACACAGCCCCTCATCCTGACCCTGACCAGGACCCAGGTGAGGCCGGAGCTGAGGAAGATCAAGGCGAGGAAGGCGTCGGGACCGGACGGCATCAGCGCAAAGCTCCTCAAGTCCTGTGCAGACCAGCTGTGTGGGATTGTGATGTACATCTTCAACCTGAGCCTGAAGCTGGGGAGGGTACCACAGCTGTGGAAAACATCTTGTGTGGTACCTGTACCAAAAACTTCCCACCCCAAAGACCTGAACAGCTACAGACCGGTGGCCTTGACGTCCCACTTGATGAAGACCCTGGAGAGACTGCTCCTTGCTCACCTCCGCCCCCTGGTGGGACCAGCGATGGATCCACTCCAGTTCGCCTACCAGCATGGCATTGGGGTGGAGGATGCGGTGATCTTCCTCCTTCACCGTTTTCTGTCCCACCTGGAGAAGTCTGGGAATGTGGTGAGGATCATGTTCTTTGACTTCTCCAGTGCTTTCAACACCATCCAACCGATGATCTTGAAGGACAAGCTGCTGCGCACAGGGGTGGACCAGCACCTGTCATCATGGATCCTGGACTACCTCACAAACCGGCCTCAGTTTGTGAGAACCCGGGACTGTGTGTCCGACATGATCATCGGTAGCATGGGGGCCCCCCAGGGAACGGTGTTGGCTCCCTTCCTGTTCACTCTTTATACTGCGGACTTCTCACACAACACAACACACTGACATCTACAGAAGTTCTCTGATGACTCTGCAATCGTTGGCCTCATCTCCAATGGAGATGAAGCTGAGTACAGAGGGCTTATCCAGGACTTCGTGGACTGGTGCCATCGGAACTGCCTCCAGATCAACACGAGGAAAACTAAGGAGCCGGTGGTGGACTGCCACAGGCATGGACAACCCCTCACAGCACCAGTAAATATACAGGGAACAGACATTGAGATGGTGACATCCTACAAGTACCTGGGTGTTCATCTGAACAATAAACTAGACTGGTCACACAATACTGACGCACTCTACAAGA
This sequence comes from Pholidichthys leucotaenia, assembly GCA_020510985.1. Lineage (NCBI taxonomy): Eukaryota > Metazoa > Chordata > Actinopteri > Cichliformes > Pholidichthyidae > Pholidichthys > Pholidichthys leucotaenia. The sequence continues at coordinate 422,553,111 of CM035843.1, forward strand.
AGGGACAGCGCAGGCTGTTCCTACTGAGGAGACTCAGGTCTTTTGGTGTACAAGGGACGCTGCTGAAGACATTCTATGACACGGTGGTGGCATCAGCCATCACTTTTGGAGTGGTCTGCTGGGGCAATGGCATTACTGCAGCCGATGGGAAAAGACTGAACAAACTGATCAAGAAAGCTAGCTCTGTCCTGGGGCAGCACCTTGATCCGGTGGAGGAGATAGGAGAGAGAAAGACGGTGGCTAAACTGTCATCTCTGCTGGAGTCCGAGTTCCACCCTATGCAGGACATACTGAATGCACTGAGGAGCTCATTTAGCAGCAGACTACATCATCCCAGGTGCGCAACCGAGAGGTTTCGCAGGTCCTTCCTACCAACGGCTGTCAGACTGTACAACCTAAGCAGGGCTGCTCGCAGAGATAGCAAAAAGACGTAACAACCTAATAGTTTTTTGAATGCAAAAGATGCAATAGACTTACACAATGGTCCCCTCCGGCATACAACTAGGAAAATACCGGTAGCTATGGAGGGTGAGAATATGTATGGGCACATAATCATACCATGTAGGATAACTAAGTAGACGGTTGTGCTGTTTCATCCCATCTAGCAACAATGCTCTGCACTGTGTGTGTTTATACATTTACATATTTATTCCATCTAGCTACAATGCTCCGCACTGGGTGTGTTTATATTTATATATCTATATATTTATTCCATCTAGCTACATTGCTCCACACTGTGTGTGTTTATATATTTACATATTTATTCCACCTAGCTGCAATGCTCCGTACTGTGGGTGTTTATATATCTACATATTTATTCCATCTAGCTACAATTGCTCTGCACTGTGTGTTTATACAGTATATTCATATATTTATTCCATCCAGCTACAATGATCTGCACTGTGTGTCTGTGTGTATATATATATATTTATAGTAATATGTACATATGTATATTAGCTGCTCTTGCTTGCTTGTTTTTTTTCTTGCCTTCTGATTGTTGCTCTGAGTGGTGCTATCCCTGTGCTGTTGCAATCCTGGAATTTCCCCTTTGTGGGACTAATAAAGGTTTATCTTATCTTATCTTATTGCGGATACAAGTGGCTGAAATGAGCTTTCTTCATAGGATTGCTGGACTTACCGTTAGAGATAGGGTGAGGAATTGCAGTGTTTCCTCTGGCTTAAAGACCATGGCGCGGAGGCAACATATTTTTCCGGGGGGGGGGGGGGGGGGGGGAGAAAACACATATGTATGAATATGTTAATTTTATACTATTTATTTCTTTTTTTTAATTTGCATATAATTATAATACATCACATTTATATAGCGCTTTATCATAGACAGACACTTTTTACAGATACATTATTCATTCACTCCAGACAGACAATGGTGGTGGTAAGCTACTACTGTAGCTAAAGTTGCCCTGGGGCAGGCTGACGGAAACGTGGCTGCCGATCCAGGCCAACGGCCTCTCCATCCACCACCAAACATTTATACCCAGTGTTTTATGGGCACTGGAGGCAAGGTGAGTAAAGTGTCTTGCCTAGGGACACAACGGCAGGATATCTGGGGACAGCGGGATTCGAACCACCAACAATCCGGTTATTAGATGACCTGTTCTACCTCCTGAGCCACTGCCGTGCATATGGAACTTACAGTTTGAAGTACTGTACAACCAAGGCTTGAATGGAATATTGGACCATTTGGGGTCCCACCCAGACGTCCTGTATTTGGACTTTTTACTAGTGTCATCCTTCTCTCCTTCCTCTGCTCTCACCTCTCCTGGACCCTCTGCCTGAACACTTTCCTCTCCTTGGCTCCTCTCTTCTGTCTAATCTTGCCCTCTCTGAGCTCTGTCTAATTCAGGTTCTTTCTCTGTCTGTGGTGGTATACAAACAGGTTAGAAAATATCAAGTGCCATGTAAATTAAAGGAGACAACCAAAAATTTCTAGGTAAGGGTACAAAGAGCACCCACTTAAAACCTGAGTAATGACTTAAGTCTTGAAGGTTTGAGGTTTTTCTCCAAAATTTATTACAATTTTCTTATAGTTTTCTACTTTTCTCTGTAAATTTATCTAAATTTGAAACCATTTTCCTCAAATTTGTAATTTCCTCTTGTAAAATTGACTTTCCTTGTACATTTGAAACTTCATTATAAATTTGTGGATTATTTTACGGCTTATTTTTGTCTGTTTTTTTTAAATAAAATTATTGTTTTTAAATAAACTAGTGCATACCCGTCCACGCCCACAGAAACCAAGTATAAGCAAGTATTTCTGCACATTCATTGCTGAAGGGTCTCCTGTCTCAGACGGCTGGGTTGTTCACAGTCATGCCTGTGGCGTACTGCTGGAACCTGAGGTGTTTCATCTTCACAGCTCTTTTCTGATATGCAGCAGTTCTCCTCACTCTGTTGCTCACCATCTAGTGGGTCTTCTTCTTTTTTGTTCAGACTATTGGTTGAGGAATAGGTGTGTCATAATTCCAGTTCTTGGACAGGATCACAAAAATCGATCTGAGCAAAAAGTGGCTTTTGGCCCTGCTCAGGAAGACCTATGCATGCCCGTAGAAACCAAGAAACCAGAGAAAATCAGCGCTTTGCTTGGCATTTTACACATTTGTAGTGTAGACTGGCATTCTTCAAGGTTACACATTTTTACCGTGTCAGCACCTCTTTAAAAATCACATTGCTCAGAAAGCGACGCTTTTGCTTATTTTCTTCATCTTGAGCAAGAATATGAAGACTGCTTGATCTGCCAACTGTGCTTGCGGCAATGCGGAATTGGCCATGGCTGAAGAAATCTGTTATGCAGAAAACACCAATACGCTGTAAAGGCTGGCCCTGTGACTTATTCACCTTGCCAAGTTTGAGCCATATGACATCATAAAGACACATTAGTCTAAGCATTGTGAGTGATGGTCTATATGACATCATAAAGATACATTTGTCTATATGACGGCATTGCAAGTCCTATGTTGCCTGATATCCTAGGATCATCATAGGACATCATGCAGACATCATAGGGCGTCCTATGATGTGCTATGATCGGAATATCATACTGTATTTATAGTGTTTTTAGAAATCTCCTCACCGCCAAGAAAAACCTCCCTTATTTTGAAATCCAAATGTTGGTACATTTAGTTTGTCTGAAGGCTGCTGACGGATTAAAGTCATTGACTTTGTGAATTTCGGTCATCTTAACCTGCCAGGTACATAATTGGGAACATAACTTAATATTGTAGTGGCTGGTGAAATATATCCTCAGCAATTCAGTAGTCCCCCTTGCCTTTCCCTTCATATGAAACTGGCTGCATTTGAATTCTAACCACATCTCTTAGCTAAGCGACTCTTTCGTTATTGCTCCCGTTTCCAGTGGGTTAAAACCATGATAAATGCCTCCAGTGCTTACATACCGCTTCTGATTTTTTTTTCCATGTTTAAAGTACTTTAATAAACTCATGTTTCTGTCGGACAGTCAAGCTTTATTATTGCTGCATTTCCCCTCTAGTCCGCCTTGGTCCACGTACGCTTTGGACTAGTCCAGCACACATGCGGTGCTGTTCATGCTTACTTTTTTCATCCACCCAGGCCAAGCGGTTGATGCATGAACACAACCATCATTTGTAGTTTCACTCCCGCCCGATAGGTAGCATCAAGGCGCTGATGCACCAGGATTTTCACCAACAAAGAAACGGTGGACTTCTTCACAAAGTTTCTCTTCACATAGAGTCCATTTCTGCTGTTTGACTTCCCGGTTTTCACTCCTTTTCCACGAAGATGCTGCCGCCACTAGCGAGACACTGCCTGCTGACTGACTGGAAAGCTTGCGTGGGCGGGGCACTTCTAAACTTCGTGCGGATGACGGCCACACGCGTTGTTCATGTGCGCGCTTGCGGAAAGTCATTGCTTCATATATTTTTCTTAAACTTATATCTCCTTCTTGGCGTGGCAGTAAATCTTCTGGCGAGGCGGGCCGCCACCCAGAAATGTTATCAGAGGAAACCCTGAACTCAGTCATCCAGGAGAGGCTCAGAGTAGAACCACTGCTTCTCCACATTGAAAGGAGCCAGTTGAGGTGGTTTGGTCATCTCATCAGGATGTCTCCTGGATGTCTCTCCCTTGAGGTGTTTCGGGCACGTCCCGTTGCGAGGAGACCCCGGGGCAGACCCAGGACTCACTGGAGAGACTATGTCTCCCAGTTGGTCTGGAAACACCTTGGTATCCTCTCTGAAGAGCTGGAGCAGGTGGCTGGGGAGAGGGAAGTCTGGGCTTCTCTGGTTGAACTGCTGCCTCCGCAACCCGGACCTCCAGAAAAGCGGTAGAAGATGGATGGATGGATGGATGGATGGATGGATGGATGGATGGATGGATGGATGGATGGCTGGCTGGCTGGATGGATAGATTTATATGGCGCTTTAGATGTCAAGTGACATCTCAAAGCGCTTACAGTGAGTCCATTATTTATTCACTCCAGACAGACATTGATCGTTTTAAGTTACTGCTGTAGCCACAGTTGCCCTGGGGCAGACTGATGGAAACATGGCTGCCAATCCAAACCAACAGCCTCTCTGACCACTACCGAGCATTTATATACATTCGTTCGCGGTTTCATGAACACTGGAGGCAAGGTGGGTAAAGTGTCTTGCCCAGGGACACAACGGCAGGATGGCTGGGGAGAGCAGGATTTGAACCACCAACCCTCCGGTTATTAGACAACTGTGGTGATCTGAGCTGTGTGTGTGTGATTTGTTCTCTCTGTCTCTAATTATCTTCCACAGCTGCAGTTCCACTCACACATGTGCATCCTAATCAGACTGCCTTTATAAGGAGTGGGGCCCTCCACTCCTGCACGGAGACATCAACATTCCAACTCTGTCAAAGAGCTTCACGACGCTGATCTACTCTTTTCGTCAGCTGGGAGGTTCACCTCCCTTTCTACTCGTCTACTCTTCTCCTCGTCGGCTGGGAGTTTTGCCTCCCTCTCTACAACTCGCAAGCAGTCTGTTAATTTGTTCTCATCAACCTGCATCATCCTCCCCTTGTCCTCTATACCTGTGCACAGGTGGACCGTCCTCCTGGTGGACCAATCCAACTCCGGGCAGCGGACCAGGACTCATTCCATGAGCTGGAAGCTCCTCTCCCTCATCAGCATCCCATAAGTGCCTCAACACCTAGACTGAACTTTCCCTTTCCCTCCTCAGCTGAGGATTCTTCTGCACAGATCACTGTAAATACTGTATCTGCACTGGCACTTCCTCACTGTTGCGGGACTATGGTAACCTGAAGAAGAACAAGGCTGCAAGTAGTTTCACTCCAACCCTTCCTTGCTCCGTAAGATTATTATTTATTCCACTATTCATTTGTGTTGTTACAAGATTACTCATATCTCCTTCTCTCTCTTCCTTGCAGGGTTGCCAGATTCCTCCCGCTCTGTCACGCTCTCACGTTCAATAAAGATCATTGTATTTCTAACCAAGTCTGTTGTCTGCTCCTGGGTCTAAGCCTCAAATCATGTCAGTACGTCTCCGTCAGTCAAACCCAGCAGACAGTGCTACCACACAAAGATTAAACATCATGGAGGCTTGGTTCGATCAGCTTACATACTAATAACAAATGATCTTGAACCAACTAACTCAGATAAATTCTCGGCTTGATCAGCTTACCTTAGCGCTGCCCTCTCAGGCTGCTTCCGGGGGTTCAGCCGTACCGCCGCCTTCATCCTCCCCTTCAGTTTGGCAGCCTCGACTAACACCAGTTTCCACACCAACCCGTTTTAGCAGCAGACTGGGGGAGGCTCGAGGGTTCCCCCTCCAGTGTAGCCTTGTTTTTCAGCAGGTACCGGAGGATTTCCCCACAAACCACAGTCAAATTAGCTACATCAGAATCAGAATCAGAATCAGATTTATTGCCATTGTTCATGTAGTACACAAACTAGGAATTTGTCTCGGTGCAATGCTGCAACATTAAACATGATAAAATAAAAGAAATAAACTATACATGCAATAAAGTGTAGAATAAGAATGAGTAATATTAGTCAGCAGTTTAAATATATTAGCGAGCAGCAGATAATGTGGAGAACCATATAGTGCAGTCGGTAATGCAAGAAGAAAACAGTGATGATTGACATGAGTCTGGTTGAGCTGCTGTACATAGTACACGAGAGTCAATAAGTCACTTAGTGTTCAGCAGTCTGATGGCAGAGGGGAAGAAGCTGTTCATGTGACGGGAGGTTTTAGTCTGAATGGACCGAAGTCTTCTACCTGAGGGGAGAGGGGCAAACAGTACGTGACCAGGGTGTGAAGGATCGGCTATGATCCGGCCAGCACGCCTCCGGGTCCTGGAGATGTACAGATCCTGGAGAGATGGGAGCTTGCAGCCGATCACCTTCTCAGCAGTGCGCACGACGCGCTGCAGCCTTAGTCTGTCCCTGGCAGTGGCTCCTGCGTACCACACGGTTATGGAGGTGGTGAGGATGGACTCGATGATGGCTGTGTAGAACTGCACAAACATCTTGGTGGGTAGCTTGAGCTTCCTCAGCTGCCGCAGGAAGAACATCCTCTGCTGGGCCTTTTTGATGAGGGAGCTGATGGTCGGCTCCCACTTGAGGTCCCTGGTGATGGTGGTGCCTAGGAAGCGGAAGGAATCAGCAGTGGTGATGGGAGAGCCTGTGAGGGTGAGGGGGGGCAGAGGGGTTGTGACTTTCCTGAAGTCCACAATCATCTCCACTGTCTTCAGAGCGTTCAGCTGCAGGTTGTTGTTGTTGCACCAGGACGCCAGCTGGGCCACCTCTCTCCTGTAGGCGGACTCGTCGCCGTTGGAGATGAGCCCGATGAGGGTGGTGTTGTCCGCAAACTTGATCAGCTTGACAGACTGGTGGGTGGAGGTGCAGGAGTTGGTATAAAGGGAGAAGAGTAGGGGGGAAAGTACACAGCCCTGGGGTGATCCGGTGCTGATGCTAGCAGAGTCTGAGACAGTCTTTCCCAGCCACACATGCTGCCTCCGGTCCGTCAGGAAGTCAGTGATCCACCTGCAGAGGGAGTCAGGCACGTTGAGCAGGGTCAGCTTGTCTCGGAGCAGAGCGGGGCGGATGGTGTTGAATGCGGAGCTGAAGTCCACAAACAGGATCCTGGCGTAGGTTCCCGGGGAGTCCAGGTGCTGCAGGATGGAGTGGAGGGCCAGGTTGACTGCGTCGTCTACAGACCTGTTGGCTCGGTAGGCAAACTGCAGCGGGTCCAGGAGGGGAGTGGTGATGGACTTGAGGTGGGGCAGGACCAGGCACTCAAAGGACTTCATGACTACAGAGGTGAGCGCTACAGGTCTGTAGTTGTTAAGTCCAGTGATCCGTGGCTTCTTGGGGACAGGGATGATGGTGGAGGATTTGAGGCAGGTCGGCACGTGGCATAGCTTAAGGGAGGTGTTAAAAATGTCTGTGAAGACAGGAGCCAGCTCTTTCACACAGTGTCTCAGGGTGGAGGGAGACACGCCGTCCGGACCGGGGGCCTTGCGCGGGTTCAGTCTGGAGAACTGTTTGAGCACGTCCTGCTCACTGATGACAAGGGCAGGGGGGGAGGAGGGGGGGCCACCTTTGATGAAGTAGGGATCGTGGAGGCTGTGGAGCTGGAGGGAGGGGGGGAGTTGGACACAGATGACGAGGTGTCAAAACGGGCATAGTGTTGGGACAGTCTTTGACAAAGGGCTTTGTCATCCTGACCTTTAGGAGCCTGAGGCCGATAGTTGGTGATTTGCCTCAATCCTCTCCACACGGAAGCCAAATCATTAGCAGTGAACTGCTGCTGGAGTCTCTCTGAATACACAGATTTAGCCCTCTTCAGCTCTCTGTTAAACCGGTATTTAACCTCCCTGTAGCAGTCCCTGTCTCCACTTTTCAGCGCTGCTTCCTTCTCCTTCCTGATCTGTCTGAGCTTAGCTGTGAACCAGGGTTTGTCATTAGAGTAACTCACCCTCGTGCGTGATGGAAGAATGACCTCTTCACAAAAGTGGATATATGAGTTCACAGTGTCCGTGTACTCATCCAGATCATGCGTGGCTCCTTTAAACATGCCCCAGTCAGATATTTCCATGCACGTTTCCAGCTTCTCCTCAGCATCACTGGTCCGTATCTTCGTAGTGCTCACGACAGGTTTAGTGAGCTTCAATCTCTGTCTGTATGTTGGAATGAGGTGAACCATCACGTGATCAGATAATCCCAGCGCAGCGCGAGGAACAGCGCGATATGCGTCTTTCACTGTGGTGTAACAATGATCCAGTGTGTTTAATCCTCTGGTGGGGCATTTAATAAACTGTTTGTAGCGGGGGAGATCGTGGCTCAGATTGCACTGATTAAAGTCGCCAGCCACAATAATCAGCGAGTCTGGGAAACTCCGCTCTGTGTGTTGTATGTGATCCGCGAGCACGCGCTGAGCTTCGCGCGTGTCCGCGTCGGGAGGGGCGTACACAGCGATCAGTATAAAAGAAGCAAACTCCCGCGGGGAATAAAAGGGCTTGCAGTTGATAACAAGAAATTCCAGGGCGGGAGAACAGTGTTTGGAAATTACCGTTACATCAGAGCACCAGATGCAGTTGATGTAGAAGCAGACTCCGCCTCCTGTGGTCTTGCCGGAAAGCTCTGTGTCACGATCAGCACGGAAGAGCTGGAAGCCGTCGAGGCGCAGCGCGCTGTCCGGTATATTTTCCCGGAGCCAGGTCTCAGTAAAGCAGAGGACAGCTGAGGAGGCGAGGTCCTTAAAACGCATCAGCAGTCTCAGTTCATCTACCTTGTTAGAGAGAGAGTTGGTATTGGACAGAAATATGCCAGGCAGCGCCGTTCGCGAGCCTCTCCTGCGAAGCCGCACGAGAGCGCCCGCTCGTCTACCTCTCTTCCGCCGTCTCACTTTCCGAGCCAAGCAATGAACCAGATCGGCGGCAGGGGCTAAAAAAACTGGGAGGAGGTCCGTGGGGGTGAAAGTCCTGATATTTAGAAGTTCTTCACGGGTATAAGTGCAAGCAGACACACAATTGACAAACAAAAACAAACAAAGAGCGCAGCGAAGCACCATGTCGACCGCTGTGGGCGCCATCTTGGTTAATCTGCCACACAGAAGCCGAGTCATTAGCAGTGAACTGCTGCTGGAGTCTCTCAGAATACACAGATTTAGCTCTCCTCAGCTCTCTGTTAAACCGATATTTAACCTCCCTGTACCAGCCCGTCTCCACTTTTCAGCGCTGCTTCCTTCTCCTTCCTGATCTGTCTGAGCTTAGCTGTGAACCAGGGCTTGTCGTTGGAGTAACTCACCCTGGTGCGCGATGGAAGAATGCTCTCCTCACAAAAGTGGATATATGAGTTCACAGTGTCCGTGTACTCATCCAGATCATGCATGGCTCCTTTAAACATGCCCCAGTCAGTTATTTCCATGCACGTTTCCAGCTTCTCCTCAGCTTCACTGGTCCATTTCTTCGTAGTGCTCACAACAGGTTTAGTGAGCTTCAATCTCTGTCTGTATGTGGGAATGAGGTGGACCATCACGTGATCAGATAGTTCGAGCGCAGCGCGGGGAACAGCGCGATACGCGTCCTTCACTGTGGTGTAACAGTGATCCAGCGTGTTCTTTCCTCTGGTGGGGCATTTAATAAACTGTTTGTAGCGGGGGAGATCGTGGCTCAGATTGCTCTGGTTAAAGTCGCCAACCACAATAACCAGAGAGTCCGGAAAAGTCCGCTCCGTATGTTGGATGTGATCCGTGAGCGCGCGCTGAGCTTCGCGCGCGTCCGCGTCGGGAGGGACGTACACAGCGGCGAGGATGAATGAAGCGAACTCCCGCGGGGAATAAAATGGCTTGCAGTTAATAAAAAGAAATTCCAGGGCGGGAGAACAGTGTTTGGAAATTACCGTTACATCAGAGCACCAGCTGCTGTTGATATAGAAGCAGACTCCTCCTCCTGAGGATTTACCGGAGAGCTCTGTGTCACGATCAGCACGAAACAGCTGAAATCCCTCGAGGCACAGCGCGCTGTCTGATGTATTTTCCCTGAGCCAGGTCTCAGTAAAACAGAGGGCAGCCGAGGAAGAGAGGTCCTTAAAACGCATCAGCAGTCTCAGTTCATCTACCTTGTTAGAGAGAGAATTGGCATTGGACAGAAATATGCCAGGCAAAGCCGTGCGCGTGCCTCCCCTGCGGAGCCGAACGAGAGCGCCCGCTCGTCTTCCTCTCTTTGGCCGTCTCACTTTTCGAGCCAAGCAATGAACCAGATCGGCGGCAGGAGCTAAAAAAAACTGGGAGTAGGTCCGTGGGAGTGAAAGTCCTGATATTTAGAAGCTCTTCACAGGTATAAGAGCAGGCAGACACACAATAGTGAACATGGTGAACCTGCTGGAGGGGCAGGCTTTAGCCTGGGCTTATACTGTAATGGATCGCCCCGATTATCCCAATTACACATATGACGGATTTGCTTCCGAATTCACTCAGGTTTTTGATCATTCAGATTGGGATAACGTCCTCACCACCCGCCTTCTTAATTTCCGACATGGGGCCAGGTCCATAACCAATTACTTTGTTGATTTCCGGGTTGTGGCAGTTGAAGTGGGATGGGAAGATGCCTCACTTTGTAGTATTTTTACTTGCAGCCTTAACCCTAGCCTTCGGGATGAGTTGGCCCATCTAGAAAAACCCTCCTCATTACACGAGTTAATCTCTCTTGCCATAAATATTGATAACCATTTAAGGGAGCGGGCTAGTGAGCGCCGTTTTACTAACCGTTCGGGATCCCAGCCGCATCTCCCCTCTCAGCCTCTCCTCCCCCCCCCCCCCCCGAACCCGCTGACACTGAGGAACCTATGCTGGTGGGCCAATCTAGGTTGCCTCCTGTGGAACGACAACGCCGCCGCAATCTCGGGTTGTGCATGTATTGTGCTGGTGCCGATCACGAGGTCGCTTCTTGCCCCAGTCAACCAAATGGGGGGGGGGGGTCTGTTTGTCACAGTAGGGGGGCTAACGGACGAAGGGAGGCCTACCCATTTGATTTCAACACTGTCACACTGATTTTTCTGCTAATGCTCTCATTGATTCAGGCGCAGAACAGAGCTTCATTTCGGACAGTCTGGCAACCCAGCTGACGCTCCCTTGTCATAATCTGGAAACTCCATTGAATTTGGTTGCTGTTTCCAAAGAGCCTCTCACCAGAGTTACTCAGAAGACTGCTCCCATTTCAGTTCTGGTTTCAGGTAACCATCGGGAGCATCTGAGTTTTTTTGTCTTGCCTATCTCTGACTCCCCTGTCATTTTAGGGTATCCTTGGCTTAGACTCGGCAACCCAGTTGTTGATTGGCAGGCAGGAAGGGTCATTTCATGGAGCACTTTTTGTTTGGCCACTTGTTTACAATCTGCAGCCTGTTCTCCCTCGGTGTCTATTAGTTCCACGCCCACCTACGTGCCCGATCTCACTTCAGTTCCCCCTGAGTACCATGACCTTGCTCCAGTATTCAGTAAAGCGAAGGCACTTTCTCTTCCTCCCCACCGCCCTTATGACTGCGCCATTAACCTCCTTCCGGGAGCTCCGTTGCTATCCAGTAGGCTTTATAGTCTCTCTGCCCCAGAACGGGAGGCAATGGATAAATACATTAAGGAGTCATTAAGTTCAGGCATTATCAGGCCTTCTTCATCGGTGGTGGGGGTGAGGTTTTTTGTGGGCAAAAAGGACGGCTCCCTTCGACCCTGCATTGATTTTAGGGAGCTTAACAACATCACTGTGAAAGATAGGCACACTCTGCCACTCATTAACTCTGCCTTTGACTCGCTTCAGGGGGCCACTGTCTTCACCAAACTGGATCTCCGCAACGCCTACCACCTGGTCCAGGTCAAGGAGGGTGATGAATGGAAGACAGGGTTCCGCACACCTAGTGGCCACTTTGAATATTTGGTGATGCTGTTTGGGTTAACTAACGCGCCAGCAGTGTTCCAGCGGCTCATCAACAACGTGCTGAGTGACTTTCTGGATTCCTTTGTATTCGTGTACCTGGAAGACATTCTCATCTTTTCTCATTCTATAGAGGAGCATCAGGTACACGTGAGAAGGGTCCTTCAGCGGCTACTAGAGAATCAACTCTACATCAAGGGGGAGAAGTGCGAGTTCCATACATCATCTACCACCTTCCTGGGGTTTGTCATTACCCATAAAGAAATCCGGGCTGACCCAGGTAAGGTGAAGGCAGTGGTGGAGTGGCCTGTCCCTTCTTTCTGTAGGCAGCTGCAACAGTTTCTGGGATTTGCCGATTTTTATCGGCGATTTATCCACGACTACAGTGTGGTTGCTCTGCCGTTCACCCGCCTCACCTCCACCAAAGTCCCTTTTCAGTGGTCCAAATAGGCTGAGGCGGTGTTCTCTGAATTAAAGTCTCGCTTCTCCTCTCCCCCTATCCTTGCCCGAGTGGATCCATGCTTACAGTCCCTGGTGGAGGTGGATGCCTCTGACTCTGGAGTGGGGGCAGTCCTGTCTCAGCGCTCGACCTCCGACAATAAGGTCCATCCCTACGCATACTTCTCCCAACGTCTGTCTCCTGCTGAGAGGAACTATGATATGGAGGATCGGGAGTTGCTGGCAGTCAAGTTGGCCTTGGAGGAGTGCCGCCACTGGTTGGAGGGAGCCTCGCTGCTGTTTGTGGTTTGGACTGACCATAAGAACTTGGAGTACCTCAGAACGGCTAAACGGCTGAACTCAAGACAAGCCCGCTGGTCCCTGTTCTTCGGCAGGTTCAATTTTACCATCATGTATTGCCTGGGGTCCAAAAACATCAAGCCTGATGCACTCTCGAGACAGTTCTCCCCGGACACGGCCTTGCCTGAGCCACATCCTATTGTGTCTCCCTCGTGTGTGGTTGGCATGCTTTCCTGGGAGATCAAAGAGAGGGTCAAGAGAGCGCAGGACGCGGAGCCCGACCTGGGTGGGGGTCCAGCGGGACGGGTTTATGTCCTTTCCTCAGTCCGTGGCGAGGTCATCGATTGGTTGCACTCCTCTAAGGTCATGTGTCAACCCAGGGTGTCTCGCACCTTGTCCCAGCTGCAGAGGACCTTCTGGTGGCCATCGATGAGGAGGGATGTCAACAAGTTCATTCGATCTTGTCCCCAGTGCGCCACCAGCAAATCATCCTCCTCTCCTCCCTCGGGACTGCTGCACCCACTACCCATCCCCAACAGACCATGGTCCCATGTGGCTCTGAATTTTGTGACCGAGCTTCCCCCCTCCACTGGACATACAGTTATCCTCACCATCATGGACAGGTTTTCTAAGGCAGTTCATTTCATCCCCCTAAACAAGCTCCCATCTGCCAAGGAGACGGCTGACCTATTCGTATTGCATGTTGTCCTCCTGCATGGGATTCCAGTGGACATTGTCTTGGACCCGGGTCCTCAGTTTCTATCTCAGGTTTGGCGATCCTTTTGCAAGGCCATTGGGGCAACGGTCAGCTTGTCCTCAGGATATCACCCTCAGAGTAATGGCCAGTGTGAGTGTGCCACTCAAGAACTGGAGGCTGCCCTGAGGTGTGTCACTGCCTCCAATCCTGCATCCTGGAGTTCATACCTACCTTGGATCAAGTATGCGCACAACTCCGTCACTTCTGCGGCTACTGGTCTCTCCCCCTTCAAGGTGTCTTTGGGGTACGAACCCCCCCCCCCCCCCCGTTCCCAGAAGAGGAGGTGGAGATCGCTGTTCCATCGGTGCAGGCCCACATCAAGCGCTGTCACTGGATTTGAAGGACTACCAGGGCTGCTCTCTGCCCCACTGCGGGCCGCAACTCTGAGCTTGCCAACCACCGGAGGACCCTGGCCCCCCCTTACCGGGTTGGATAGAAGGTATGGCTATCCACTAAGAACATCAATCTGAAAACTGAGTCCAAGAAGCTCTCTCCTCGCTTCATTGGTCCTTACTCCATCTCGCACATAATCAATCCGGTTGCTGTCCACCTGTCTCTTCAGGTGAAGTCGTTTTCCACCAGCCCTTTGTGTCCTCCATCAAAGCCACCTCCCCCTCCGGTGATGATCAACAGCAGGCCAGCGTTCAAGGTCAACCGCATTATGGATGTACAACGCCGGGCCGAGGTCTTAAGTACCTAGTGGACTGGGCTGGGTATGGACCTGAGGAAAGATCATGGGTCCAAGCTTCATTTATCGCAGATCGACAGCTGATCAGGGTTCTTCATCGGACTCAACCTGGCAGGTTGAGTCGGCCGCCGGGAGGTGTCCCGTGAGGGGGGCACTGTGGTGATCCGAGCTGTGTGTGTGTGATTTGTTCTCTCTCTCTCTCTAATTATCTTCCACAGCTGCGGTTCCACTCACATCTGTGCCTCCTGATCAGGCTGCCTTTATAAGGAGTGGGGCCCTCCACTCCTGCACGGAGACGTCAATGCTCCAACTCTGTCAAAGAGCTTCACGATGCTGAGCTATTCTTCTCGTCAGCTGGGAGCTTCGTCTCCCTTTCTACTCGTCTACTCTGCTCTTCATCGGCTGGGAGTTTTGCCTCCCTCTCTACATCTCGTAAGCAGCCTGTTAACTTGTTTTTTAAAATCACCCTTGTTGTCATTCAACCGTACAACCAATCATGTACAGTAGAACGAGATTGTGCTTTAGCTATCTACAGTGTCAATCACACACACCCCAGTGCAGAATCAGAGGGCCGCTGCCATGCAAGGCGCAGCCACAGATTTCCCTCCTCCATTCCATTATTGCTGAGCACCAAGCTAGACAGCAGGAAGTTCCACTTTTATATGGTCTTCGGCATGACCCGGCCGGGATTTGAACCCCTGCCTCCCGGGTGTGGAGCGGATTCTCTACCAACTGAGCCACCACTCCGATCACCACTTGTTCTCATCAACCTGCATCGTCCTCCCCTTGTCCTCTATACCTGGCTGACCAATCCAACTCTGGGTGGAAGACCAGGACTCACTCCATGAGCTGGAAGCTCCTCTCCCTCATCAGCATCCCCTAAGTGCCTCATCACCTAGAATGAACTTTCCCTTTCCCTCCTCAGCTGAGGATTCTTCTGCACAGATCACTGTACATATCTGCACTGGCACCTCCTCACCATTGCAGGAGTATGGTAACCTGGGGAAGAACAAGGCTGCAAGTAGTTTCACTCCAACCCTTCTTTGCTCCATAAGATTATTATTTATTCCACTGTTCATCCGTGTTGTTACAAGATTACTCATATCTCCTTCTCTCTCTTCTTGCAGGGTTGCCAGACCCCGCTCTGCGCACACACACACACACACACACACACGTTCAATAAAGATTATTGTATTTCTAACCAAGTCTGTTGTCTGCTTCTGGGTTTAAGCATCAAATCATGTCAACAACCCGCTCTACCTCCTGAGCCACTGCCGCCCACATTTCCCTCCTCTGTTCCATTTTTGCTAAGCACCAAGCTGGATGGCAAGAAGTTCCATTTTTATATGGTCTTTGGCATGACTCAGCCGGGACTTGAACCCTGACCTTCCAGTTGTAGGGCCACAAGTGGCCACCAATCCAGTGGGTAGTGCCCATTCAACGTAGTGACCACTCAGATTCACAACACTGATTTGAAATTTGGTCCAGCAAAAAGAAGTGGTCTGAGACCAAATCAAACTGAACCTTGGTCCTGTTTGTTTAGAGTGTGAAAGCAATTTTCAGAAAGAGTTTGGACTCTTGGACCAAACACAAGAACTCTTTGGAGAGCGGAAATATGTGTAATTTTGCCTATGGCACAAATGTTACTGAAACCTGCTCGCCCATATTAAACCCATGTAGGGCACAGATGGGTTTAAAGCGGGTAAACAGATGACCTGCTCACCTGTACCACGGGTAAAGTCCATGTGGGCAAACACAGATAGGGCCAAGATGGAACCCGCGGACAAACCCACTTGGACCCATAAGACAGCCTAGTTTAACCTTTGGTGGGGCCCACTGGATATGCTGGCTGGGAAATTCTCATTTCTACACTCAGATATACTGATTTCACTTTTGATAAATGACAGCCAGTGACTTTGATCTTTAACCTTAAATTTTGCCAGTTTATGCTCAAGTATGAGTCAGAATTTGTTCAAAAATTAAAGAAATCCCCTCAGGACATTCTTGAGCTATTAGAACACAATGTGTTTGGCTGCCATAGAGGGTAGAGATTAAATATATTTTAAGCTCAAGGGCCAATTTTAAAACAAACAGAAAGCTTGTAATCCTTTTCCTTCAAGACACAGAAGATCTAAAAACAGCCAGTGTACAGTCTGCTGTGAGGCATCAATTATGTAAATGGTAGAAAAAAAGAAGTTGTCTGACATGGCGCTTCATTCAGTCAGCTCACATCAAAAGAACTTCGCTGCCTGACTAATCACTGCTTCATTCTCAATAAGGTTTGGAAAGCCTCAGGCTTTGTTATTTTCCATTTTCTATATAAGACATGGCCACCATAGTAACTGTCCTAAAATGTAACATTGATCATTCCAGTAGCTGGCACGGGACAGTAGAACTGTAAATCCCACCAAAACACACGATTATGAAGGACATCGCAGGGAAGGACCACATTTACATGCTGCAGATGTAACACTGAGATACAGTACCTACAGACAAATTCTGACACCCAGCTGCAGAACAAGGACAGAGGAATGTGGAAGAAAAAGAATACAGAGGATGGTGGGGGGAAATGAGCTGCGCAGAACATTTCTGCATAAATATGTCTTAGACACGCTGACACGCCTGACTGCCAATATCTGTTCACTGCAACTCTTCAAAGTAGAATGACCTTCTTTTCACCTCTTAAAATTCCGGTGTTCCACCCGCAGAACGTTTCATATTGGCTGGAAATTGGCTGGAATGCTAAAGGGTTAAAGTTCTAATATTGTGAAGTTTTCAAAGATCAACACAGACAGTTTTTGGTTTTAAAACATTGTCTAGAATATTGGCAGCTGAGACAAAGCAGCCACAAGTGATTCTAAGTCTGGGGTTTTCATGAGGGAGAGGAAAAGTCATAAAAACACTTGAAGGATGAACTGTAAGCAAAAAATCGAATCAAAAGTGTATAGTGGTTCTCCAGTGTGGAAAGGAGGCAATGTTGACTTAAAGGGGTCATTGACTGAAAAATGGTGTGTTTGTAGGTTTAAACTGTCTTAAATGTCTCTATTGGTCACGTAATTATAAAAAAAAATATGAAAACAGTCAATTCTCTGAAAACACATACCGTACATGATCTCATTTTTCTCTCCCACAAACGTTTTTGACTCCTCGGGTAAATCCTATACATCATGATTTGACAAAGCCAACCCACCTCCATGATCCACCCTCCAGTGGGCTCACTACCTGCAAGAGGGACCATGGGGGTCCGGTGCTATGCAAATCAGACGGCGGACGAAGGCAGAGACCTTGGCGATCTGATCCTTGGCTTCCTAAACTGGCTTTTGGGATGTGGAATGCCACCTCTGGTGGGGAAGGAGCCTGAGCTGGTGCACGAGGTTGAGAGATACTGGCTAGATATAGTCAGCCTCACCTCAAAGCACAGCTGTGGTTCTGGAACCAGCCTCCTGGAGAGGGCTGGAGCTTGGCCTACTCTGGAGTTGCCCTGGGTGAGAGGCGTTGAGCAGGGATGGGTATTCTTGTATTCCCCCAGCTTGCTGCCTCTACATTGGAGTTTTTCCCCGGTAGTCGAAAGCATTGTCTCCCTGCGCCTTTGGGTTGGGAAACGGGTCCTTACCATCATTTGTGCCTATGCACCAAATGATGTTTCAGAGTACCCACCCTTTTTGGAGTCTCTCACTGGGGTGTTGGAGAGTGCTCCTCTTGGAGACTTCATTGTCCTACTGGGGGACTTCAATGCGCATGTGGGAAACAACAGTGAAACCTGGAGGGGTGTGATTAGGAGGAACGGCCTGCCCGATCTGAACCCAAGTGGAGTTCAGTTGTTGGACTTCTGTGCCAATCACAGTTTGTCCATAACGAACACCATGTTCAAGCACAAGGGTGTCCATATGTGCACCTTGCACCAGGACACCCTAGGTCACAGATCCATGATCGATTTTGTTATCCTGTCATCAGATCTGCAACTGTATGTCTTGGACACTCAAGTAAAGAGAGGAGGAGAGTCGTCAACTGATCACCACCTGGTGGTGAGTTGGATCTGATGGCAGGGGAAGATGCCACTCTGACCTGGTAGACCCAAACATATAGTGAGGGTGTGCTGGGAACATCTGGCTGAGGCCCCTGTCAGGGAGGTCTTCAACTCCCACCTCCGGAAGAACTTCAACCACATTCCGAGGGAGTCTGGAGACATTGAGTCTGAATGGGCCATGTTCTCCACCTCCATTGTTGAAGCAGCTGCCCAGAGCTGTGGCCACAAGTTGTCAGTGCATCTCGAAGTGGCAACCCCCGGACCACGTGGTGGACACCAGTGGGGGGGGGGGGGGGCATCAAGCTGAAGGAGTCTTATCAAGTTTGGTTGGCTTGTGGGACTCCCATAGCAGCTGAGGTGTACCGGCAGGCCAAGCAGAGTGCAGCTTGGGTGGCTGCAGAAGCAAAAACTCGGGTGTGGGAGGAGTTTGGTGAGCCCAAGGAACAAGACTTTCGGTCACCATCGAAGAGATTCTGGCAAACTGTCCAGCTACTAAAGATGGGGAAACACCTCCCTGTTCACATTGTTTATGGTGCAGATGGGGTGCTGCTGACTTTGACTGGGGATATTATCAGGTGGTGGAAGGAACACTTTGAGGATCTCCTCAGTCCCACTGACATGCCTTCCACAGAGGAAGCACAGCTTGAGGACAAATGGGTTGACTCGCCCATTACGGGGGCAGAGGTCACCAAAGTGGTTAAAAAGCTCTTCGGTGGCCGGGCCCCGGAGTGGACAAGATTTGCTCGATTTGCCCTGACTACCTCAAGGCTCTGGATGTTGTAGGGCTGTCATGGCTGAATCGCCTCTGCACCATTGTGTGGAAGTTGGGAAAGTATCTTTGGCATGGCAAACTGGGGTGGTGGTTCCTCTCTTTAAGATGGGGGACCAGAGGGTGTCTTCCAACTTTGGGGGAACACAGGTCTATGCCAGAGTACTGGAGAGGAGAGTCCGGCCGCTGGTCGAACCTCGGATTCAGGAGGAGCAATGTGGTTTTTGTCCTGGCCGTGGCACATCGGACCAACTCTTTACCCTCTTGAGAATCCTCGAGGCTTCGTGGGAGTTTGCCCATCCAGTTTACATGTGTTTTGTGGACTTGGAGAAGGCATTCGACCACATCCCTTGTGGGGTTTTTTGTTTTTTTTTGTGGGGGGTGCTTCGGGAGAATGGGGTTTCAGGCTTGTTGCTGTGAGCTATCCGGTCTCTATATGATTGTTGTGAGAGTTTGGCTTGTGTTGCCAACACTCAGTTGAACTTGTTTCCAGTGAGAGTTGGGCTCCGTCATGGCTGTCCTTTGTCACCGATCCTGTTCATAATTTTTATGGACAGGATTTCTAGGTGCAGCCAAGGAACGGAGGGTGTCATGTTTGGTGACCACAGGATCTCAGCTCTGCTGTTTGCAGATGATGCCGTCCTGTTGACTTCATCAAACAATGACCTACGGGTCTTGCTGGGACGGTTTGCTGCTGAGTGTGAAGTGGCTGGGATGAGAATCAGCACCTCCAAGTCCGAATCCACGGTGCTCAGCCGGAAAGGGGTGGATTGTCCTCTCCGGGTTGGAGACGAGCTCCTCCCCCAAGTGGAGGAGTTTAAGTATCTCGGGATCTTATTTATGAGTGAGGGGAAAAAGGAGCAAGAGATTCACAGATGGATCAGAGCAACATCTGCAGTCATGCATAACTGACATGAGTATAAAAAGAGTTGCTGATCTGAGGGCCAGAACAGTTTTCCATAGAAGAAGGGGATTTCCTGGCCTATAGAGGTGATGATGCATTGGAACAGAATTCTTGGCAGTTACAGGATGGTTACTGTTAGAATAATTTTGAGCTTAAATTATTCAAAGTCAAAAATCAGGCGGAAAGTTGGATTTATGATGTATAAGGTGTCACCCCAATGGCCACTTTGGGGGACAGATTACAAAGCATGTCATTCAGACACACCTAGAATCTGTAAAGGATCCATTTCTTTAGGTCTGATATATATATATAGGTAGGAGAAAGGAGAGGGAGGATGAGGATAAGGGAAGGGACAGAACAGGACAGTCCTGATAAACCTTATCCGGGGAAACGTCACAGACACTCTGGGGACAAGAATGTAAATATAACAGAACATCCATAAAACACTAATCTATATAAGCTGAGGAGTTCCTGTGCATTCCTGTCATCCAAAACAGGACATGTCAAAGAGATTATAAAAAGTGGCTTAGATCATTCCTTACGGATGTACTGATCCTCTACTGATCTTCAGTCTGAACTCTCTGAAATTGCTCACAGAAGCATGCCAAGAATATATGAACTTATTCCACATGGAATGCACATATAAACATTAAACATGGCATATGAAAGGTATGATGATTCTCAAATATAATAATACATTATTAATATCAATAATAATGTAGATAATATGGAATTTTTCTATCATATTCCCCCTTGATGCTTAATAAAGCATCAGGATTAAAAGAAAAATAACAACAGTGGTAGTGAATGAATCAATATAAGGATATGTGTAAGAATTTACATGCTGTTATGTGTCTTTGCAAGTTAAAAATGTGTATAGAATATGTCATTAAGAGTGAACATGTGCAGTGATTAAAATTAATTTTAGACTGTGTCAAATAAGAACAGAGAAAATAATATGAAACAGCCTTAAAAACAGCCTTAAACTACTGTATATTGCAACCTTCAAAAACATCCTCATCATCATATTAAGGACTCACACAAGAAAAATCTGAAGTTATAAAAATCATTACCAAGTTTATGATGAGACTTCTCCATTAAGAGAAACACTAACTTCTATGAGTATCTGAGGTATTAATATGACCATTTACATCATTTTCATGGATAGAAGTAAAACAATATTCTCCTATAATAGGGCCTTCACCTCTATGGGTGGCAATTAGTCGATCAAGGACCATTACATCCTTTGTTTGTCTACAATTAAGTGTTTTAATCCCTAAGGTATTTTGTTTCCACTCTCACTCAAAGAAACAATGAACAAAAAACCTCACTCCTGTATTTTCCATCTGAAATTGCATTCCTCCTTCATAAATGGCATCATGTGGTAGAAAAGCATCTCTCTTCACCCTGCCCACCTGCCCTGCCGACATGGTGAGGGTATGTCAGTTGCCAAAACGGGGTACACAGATCTGCCCAGTGTCCTGGCCAAATGTGAATACGCCCATTGACTCAATGACCTTTGTCAATGTAGATCCTTGGTATAACACTTGCTCGCTTCGTTGGTCAAGCAGGGTAGCAGTACAGGGGAGAGACGCACTGTAAGCCGTTACATACTCAGAGAGTGTTAAGCTGTTGAAAAGGGGACATCACCACTTCAAAAAGAGGAGTTCCCTGATGAAATTAACCTTGCACTCGCAGAGTAAGGAGTGTTATCATGTTTCTAATCAGTGGAGTGATGTGTTGTGTCAGGTGTGATTCAAAATGAAGTTTGCTATGTTATTTCTGTATATAGCTTTTCTTAAGAAACCAACCAGCCTGTAGTAGCTGCATTATTTTAGCAATGAAAGATATTTTGCCTAATTGTTAGTGTTATTAAGGAGCAAACGCAACAATTCTCTAAAGTATATAAGCAATGGAACAACTTAATAACCAATATTAAGTATTACTAGAGGATGATGAGGATGATAAGGTAACACTAACCACACCTTTCCTTCCCTTGTATTTTTTCCCTTGTCATGATAAACAAACAGCCTGCTTCTCTATTAGCAGGGGTCATTGCTGGACGCCGTCATCAGCTGACACTTGCATAGAGAAACAGTTAGACAGTCATTTGTTGTTTTCCTTTTTTTTTTCAAATAAGTATACGATATATATATTAAACAGTCTCTTGCTGAGGGTTTCAGGTGGGGTAAAATGTTAGATGCACCCAAGTGCCACGTCCTTCCCCTTCCGTGGCTGTTTAGGTCAGCAGGATAACCTTTGTGCTGTCCTTGCCAGGGAGTTTTGGTCCAGTTTCCTTTGATGACCAGATCCCCTGGTTTGCTCAAGAGATGGGTGCACCTCCCACGGTTCCTTTGTCACATGGTCCCTCCTGGGAAGGGCAGTATGGATGACATCGCTGTCAGTTGTCATTCTTTGCATATAATCACCCAGAAACCTTTCCTCATCACCTAAGTTAAATGGCTTCAATAATAGGATTTGTCATTCACAATTTCCCTATTCTTCTTATTTTTTTTTTTTTTTTTTTTTTTTTTTTTTTTTTGTTACTTATTTGTACCCGTAGGTAGACTTGGTTTGCAGCCTGGTGACAAGCCACCGGCTGCTGGTCGCTGCGTGCGCGAGCGCCCTAAACCTACATGTTTTTGGTATGCGGGAGGAAACCGGAGAAATCCCGGAGTAAACCCACGCAACACGGGGAGAACATGCAAACTCCACACAGCTCACTGTTGGTCGGGGGCTGGGATCGAACCCACGACCTCATGATCCCCACGATCCCCCGGCCAAGGGTAAAACTGTGCTGCCACAGTGCTAAACCACTGCGCCACCGTGCAGCTATTTGTGTATTATACTAATCTTGTAGATTGTTGGTGGTAAGCTAAGTGGTTTCCTAGGTAAATGTTTGGTACTAATAATTTAGGAACTGCACTTAACGTAAATGTGACATGATTTGATTTAAAAAGTGTATTCCATTTCCATTATCTAAGTAAATCATTTCAGCTATTTTAATCTTGATATTGTTTCAGTTAAGGGTTTCAGTGTCACCTTAGCAATAGTGGAAAGCTTTTGTATATTCAATAAGTGTGTAAATAATTTCTAAACATTTTTACCTTCACTCTTATTTAACTCAATGAGATCCATGCAAAGATTTTGAAAAGACTAAGTTTATGCAGGGAAGATCAAATTATTTTGCTTTGAGCTCCCTAAAGCATTGTTCTCTTAATTGAGTAATAATCTGTATTGTCTTTGTAGTAGATTCTAAATTAAGTCCCACAGTAAACATAAATTCAGCACAAGTTGGACTTTTCTTAGACATTTGGAACTTTTCTCATAAATTTGTTTGATTTTCTTCCTTATCAGTTTACCTTGTTTCTTATAAACATGATATTTCTTTTACAATAATCTGCAGATATTTTCTTAAATATCTGAAAATTTATTGATGTAACTTTTAACTTCTCCTATTGAATGTTGTGATTTTATTACCAAGCGGTTTCATCTGTATTTTTCTCTACACTACTGATCATTTATTGATAATTTTTATGTATTATCTATTTTTCTGAGGATTGCTAATTAATTTTTGCTAATTAATTTCTTTGGTACCCCCCTTTTGATACATGGAAACGCACATGCAGTAAAGTTACAGGGTATTTGCTTGATGGGTAGTGTCTTTTTACTAGAAGGAATCGTGTTACCACTTTTATGTGTTGCACACAGTTAATTTAGATGAAAATTTGTAAGTAGTATAGCTCCTTCAAAATGAAGTTTCAATACTCATAGCTTCTTCTGTGCATGTCGTCTCTTGACTTAGTCTAAAAAGTAATAGAGCTGTCTGTGCAGATTTGATGTGATTTAGCATTTAGAGCGACCATTCTGAGTTAATCACTTAGATCACATCTGTCTGTCCAATTGAACACAGACAGGTTGAATTTGTGTAAGTGAATCCTTGTGAAAGGCTGTGTCACACTCCTTCAGTCAATGGAAAGGTGGACATATTGCCTAATTAGAATTTGGCTTAATTTTGTACAAGGAATGCCTCATTTTATATATTCCTTGGTAAATTATGGGGTGGACTGTAGTCCTGAGGCCCACCTTGGCCACCTTGGCCATGGCTGGGCACCGGGAGCACAGAAAACACATTCCTTATTACTGTCACATTTCTGAAATGTGATACTGTCACACCATTACGTGGTGAGTGGCATCAGACGTATCTTGCAGTGTGAAGTCATATGAACACTACATTTTTAAAGTCAGAGTCATTTAAATTGTTATGCCTTATGTCATTTGCAATGTCATTTGTGCTACTTAGCTTCAAAAAAATGCTTGTCAACTGAGAGGTCCTTTCCCCTGTGGTCACTGTCGCCAATGAGCCCGTCACCCACACACTGTCCGGCCTCCTCCCATCTTCCACAAAGATCAAATGTTGGTGCCATCCTGCAAAGAAAAATTTGGGGAAACCTCACAGCATCCCCATCCTTACGTCAGTATTTACATTAACAGGAGTGCAAATTTTATCACCTCATAAATTGATTTTACTAATGTTCCAGTTATCATCATTAGTTTTGTGTCCCTTAAATGTTTATCCCAGTTGTTTATCCCACTGTTTATTATAACATGTAATGTTAAGAAACACAAGTGAATTATTGTTTTTTATATTTTATTACATATTGTATATGTCACCAAGGATTCATTAAATTGAAAGGTAATGGTGATGTTATGATTCCTTGTTAATTTGGCAAATCTAATTCCTGGTGAAAGCTAAAAAATTTTGTGAATGCTTTCCCTTTCCTGTTGACAAACAAAGAATGAAGAATAGCAGAAAAACCTTTAAATTACACCTAAAGCTTCCACAATTTGAATGTGTTTTTGCTATTCACAACAAGTATTC
Organism: Pholidichthys leucotaenia; assembly: GCA_020510985.1. Classification (NCBI taxonomy): domain Eukaryota; kingdom Metazoa; phylum Chordata; class Actinopteri; order Cichliformes; family Pholidichthyidae; genus Pholidichthys; species Pholidichthys leucotaenia. Next base: position 422,577,786 of record CM035843.1, read on the forward strand.
GCTAAATATTCTGTGAATCAGTAAATGTTTTACCAATTGACATGGGTAATCACTAGTTTAGGATTATGTTTAAACAAAACAGTGTCATATATTAGACACCTTAGACCAATGTAGCATTTAGAATTAGTAACTGCAGGTGTAGACCTAATCTCTGTTTTCAGGAATTGATGGCACAGGACCACAATCTGTTTTTGTTTGTTTGTTTGTTTGTTTGTTTGTTTGTTTGTTTGTTTGTTTGTTTGTTTGTTTTATATATGTGTGTGTGTCCTAAAACCCGTCAGACCTTCAGTGGCCTTCTTTTTATTACAAACATCTGAGTCCTTTGAAGGTTGATTCTGTCCGTTTACCATCACCTTATCTAAGTCAGTCTGACACAAGCTATATTATTTTTTCCCTTCTACATGGACAGACTGAGGATCAAAATATAAATAAGATTGCATATGCCATTTATTAAAAAGTGAGTTTAGTGTTATTGAAACAAAGCAACAATATGACATAGAATTACCAAAACCTGTGTTTGATAGTCAGTAGACTCTGGCAAATCACATGCACAAACACAGTAATTGTCAGCCTCTTCTGTGCTTTGAATCATGTAATATAATGTGTACACAAAGCCTTCAGTGATTAGGCATTATTAAGTGACAGCATGACATTGTAATGTTCAATTAATTTCATCATTGTCATGGTGGTAGCAGTGATTAAGATGCAAGCAATTGTACTTAACTTAGATGTTCTATGCGCCTGTGGTCTCGACGAGGGAGGCACAGACAGTGGCGAGAGGCCGGGTCCCAGAGGCTGGTCATTAGTCCTGTGTCCTTTTTTCCCTGTAAAGTTCACAGTTATGCTTCAGTGAGAGAAATAAGGCAATTGAGTCAATAAAAGTCAGTGAGACGTCCAAAAAAAAAAGCTGAATAAAAATAGCTCAGTGTTTTTCATTTTCCAAAGAAAAACTGGAGGAAATGAAAATATTGGCTTTAAAAATATGTAAATAGTTCATCACGTACGCAACATTGGAGTGAAAATCCACAAAGTTAGACTGAAAAAAAAAGTAAAACCCCAAAACTTTGCAAAAATACCCATACATATGTAGATTTTTTTCTTCTCACTCCTCTTTTCTCTTCTTCTCACTCACTCACTGTTAAACACAAGGGCCCACACATACAACACACACACACACACACAGCGCCGTTCTGTTATCTCTCCAAGGCTACTGTCAGGCATCTGTTTAGCAGAGTAACAGAACGATAGCCTTAAAACAAGTTTGAAATGGCAACCCCAAATACTTGGAAAAAAAAAAAAAAAAAAATCTGGCAATCCAACGTTCCCATGTAAACTTTTTTCTCTACCACAATGAGAAACAATAGAATTTCTCACCCAAAAGTATAATTTGCAAACGTCCACAATTTTAATCCTTTCCCAAAAGGATAATAAGTAATTAACCAAGTCTTTTATGCTCCACAAATACCAGAAAAAATCACAAAACAATTTTACAACCTGCTTTTTCCGCCTCCATGGAGAACTCTGTCACTTTTTCACACCGGAGCAGATTACACAGGGACAAAACAAACCAAACTGCAGTAACTTTTATCCAGCGCTTCAACAAATTCTCAAAATAAAATCTACCAGTATTTCAACAGTCACATAACCTCTTGCAGCGCCCAGAGTCCCACAATCGGACAATAAGCACATGCGGTAAAGGCACGACTGTTCTGTGAAAAAAAAAAAAAAAACCTTTCTGGGATCACGTAAACTCTTCCACAAGACGTCAAGAGCCTAGTTATTTAGACAATAAAATGTCTGTGGTTAAAAGAGCACGAATCTTTCCCTTTTTTCTTTGCATGCAACTTCCGGCACTTCCACCGCACTGACAGGGTGCAGAGGACAGCGGACCCTAGGAGCCTCCCCAGGTCTTGCGATAACGTTCACCGTTGCAGAGGAAAATCTTGTTCCTCCCAAGAGATTATTGCGATTATCACTCACCGTGGGCAGGAATGACCCAGGAATCAAGCCATAATAATGTACCCAAACAGCATCCGCGATGTTCAATCGGTCCAGGTAATCTCACTATCTTTTATCCATAAACAACAACAACAAATGTACTTACATTCAAGCCTCCTGTAGGATTCTCAGATCCATCACCCAGTCAGCTCCAGTTCCCCAGTCTGAAATGCCTTCACTGCAGTAACAATGAGCCTTTTTTTCTTTTCCCTCACTCAGCCTGAAAAGGTCTTTTTATCAGCTGTGCACTTGCTGAAATCAAGCAGAGACACCGGAAAGACGGAGATATGTGGATCCGCTGTTCGGAGCGCCAAAATGTTAGAATAATTTTGAGCTTAAATTATTCAAAGTCAAAAATCAAGTGGAAAGTTGGATTTATGTACATTTATTACAAAAATATATAAGGTGTCACCCCAATGGCTACTTTGGGGGAGAGATTACAAAGCATGGCATTCAGACACACCTAGTATCTCTAAAGGATCAATTTCTTTAGGTCTGATATACACTACCGTTCAAAAGTTTGGGGTCACTTAGAAATTTCCTTATTTTTGAAAGAAAAGCACTTTTTTTCAATGAAGATAACTTTAAACTAATCAGAAATACACTCTATACATTGCTAATGTGGTAAATGACTATTCTAGCTGCAAATGTCTGGTTTTTGGTGCAATATCTACATAGGTGTATAGAGGCCCATTTCCAGCAACTATCACTCCAGTGTTCTAATGGTACAATGTGTTTGCTCATTGCGTCAGAAGGCTAATGGATGATTAGAAAACCCTTGTGCAATCATGTTAGGTCTGCAATGCTGTAATTGCTGCAAATGGAGGATTCTTTGAAGAAAGCAAAGTTTGAAGGAAAAAATTATTATTTCAAATACAAATCATTATTTCTAACCTTGTCAATGTCTTGACTATATTTTCTATTCATTTTACAACTCATGGTGGTAAATAATGTGACTTTTCATGGAAAACACAAAATAATTGTCTGGGTGACCCCAAACTTTTGAACGGTAGTGTATATAGGTAGGAAAAAGGAGAGGGAGGATGAGGATAAGGGAAGGGACAGAACAGGACAGTCCTGACAATCAAAGCTTATCTGGGGAAACGTCACAGACACTCTGGAGACAAGAATGTAAATCTAACAGAACGTCCATAAAACACTAATCTATATAAGCTGAGGAGTTCCTGTGCATTCCTGTGACCCGAAACAGTGCATGTCAAAGAGATTATAAAAAGTGGCTTAGATCATTCCTTACGCATATACTGATCCTGTACTGATCTTCAGTTTGAACTCTCTGAAATTGCTCACAGAAACATGCCAAGAATATATGAACTTATTCCACATGGAATGCACATATAAACATTAAACATGGTATATGAAAGGTATGATACTTCTCAAATATAATAATACATTATTAATATCAATAATAATGTAGATAATATGGAATTTTTCTATCAGTTACCATAGCAACACAACACTGACATGTGACAGCTTTATTTTGTATAGAGCAAAACATAGAAATCATACAAAATATGTCACCACAGCAGTACACAGAGTAGCTCCTTGTGAGGGTAAAGACAGGAGCACATGGGAAGTGAAGAACTGATTCACAGCTTTTAAGTATGTATTTATTTATTTGCCAATTAAAACAAGATGGAATGAGATTAGCTCTCCACAATGTAAGCAGGTACTCTGTGTACTGCTGTGATTGAATATTGTGTGTATTTTTTGTGTTGTAGTGCATACCACCTCATGCTGCCACTCATTTTTGCTGCTCAGTGTTTAACAGCCATGAGTTCTGTTCAGTGACTGCAGTCACGATAATGATAACTGTCACTCACATGGAAGCCCCATCAGCTTAACAGGGAGTGTGGTGATGTGGGCTGGTTTTTCAACAATATATAATGTGATTTAGGTTTTGAAAAAACACAATACAGGTAATTCTGAGAAAATGTTTCCTTGTAAGAACACACAACTTTGACGTGTGTTTTTGTTTATGAAATAGCGAGGGACAAGAGCAGATTGTCTTGAAGTTGGAGCGAAAACATGTTACGAAAAGCAACTTTTAATACAATCGTTGCACAGAGAAAAAGAGAAGTTGGAGAAAACTGTGCGTGCAACTACCGCCACTGCCGTTTTGACAATCTGTGTAATTACTGGGGTTATGACAAGCCACAAAATGTTCTGTATGTGCTTACTGTTGTGTCCATAATTATTAAAGTGAAGAGCAGGGCAGAAGGCAATTTATGTCTTTTATTAATAACTTACAAATGATACACCAGTCACACAGCAGTGGGCTACAGCGCTCTGGGTCCAGGCATCTACAACAAAAGAGAGCTTACCTCTTCCGCCCCTGGCCTTTTATACTCCAGCCAACGTCACCACCGGAAGTGTGGTTTGCCAGCCCTCTCTAAACCCCGGTAAATCCCAGGCCGCCGTATTACTGTTGATTTACGGATGTAACATTTCCCCTTCCTTCAAGAAATACAGGCACATAGATTAATCCACCCAACTTTATCGCCCGACTCATGCACTAACAGGGAAAACAGTATATACAAAACAAACAAATAATCTATCCAGTCATACAACCAAGGCTGGGGGGCCGGGTAGACTACCGGTGCCCCCTACATGGCTAGGTGGATTATTCTGCCATTTTCCCTTATCAGTCCAGAAAATAAAATAAGCTGTGTTTCCAATGAAAAAAAAATTAATCCCAGAACAGTCCAACAACACGTTCATATACCATAGTCTTAAACAATAAACATTTTCATTCTCTACTTAACCCCACTCTACTGGCGGCCTCCCACCCCAACACACCCCATACATGAGCACACAAAATAAAACAGTGTTGAGGTATGCAATTTATCACTATACATTTTCACATTAACACACACCAGGTCGAGCCTCAGAGCACCCATTAACTTTATCCCAATTATTAAACGGGTTTTACCTCAGTGTATGTTAATTATCATAAACCAGTACTCCTCAGAAGAGAATTGCAAAACCAAATTTAACAATTTCAACTCTTCTGTCTCTTTTTTTTAAAATAGTTTCATCAAATACAGTCAATTAAGCACTCAAATCAATCTGTCAATAGAACAATCGGAGCACAACCCAGTACAGATGACTTATATACATAAGGACCTGTGATAAGAAAACAGCTCACAGTCATTTCACATAACCCGTGGAATGCGCCCCCCAGGATTACCATCTCGTGGTTCCCAGCCAGAGCGCTTCCAGCACTTAGTCTCTGGTGACGGACTGCGTTGTCTCTTCATCTCCACCACCCGACACAGCTCGCTGGGGTGCCTCCACGTCAGGCCTAGATAGCCGTCACCTCGGGTGGCCTCCACTTGCAGCCGCCCCTGGTCATCGTACATCCCACGACGTCTATGGGACCCCCTCGACCAAGCTTCTACCCTAGGGAAAACTATGTCACCAACCACCAGGGGAGCTCTAACAAGTCTCTCCAGATCCCTCTGCTGTGGGGGGGCTTCCCATTTGGACCTGGTATTCCTCCCGGTCCAGTCCAAAGTCCGTTTCGAGGGCCGTCTTCTGGTGCGTTTCAAACTCGCACCTGTTGGTCTAGCCCTGGTGCTGTTCAGCACTGATGTCCCGGTCCCACCTACCAACCCGGGGGCCCACCATGCCACCCAGCTCCCATATCCAGAGTAACTTGGGTTCTGGCATTGGGTCCATCCCGGGGAGGCACCACGTGATGGTCCTTCTGTTTGTCTTCTCCCAGTTCGGACCAATTGGCGTCCCAGACCGCATCATCATCCACATCCGGCAAGGGTCAACTCCACAAACCACCGCCCAACTGGCGATGGAGAAGCCCAAGCCATAGCTAACCTTGTCAATGTCTTGACTATATTTTCTATTCATTTTACAACTCATGGTGGTAAATAATGTGACTTTTCATGAAAAACACAAAATAATTGTCTGGGTGACCCCAAACTTTTGAACGGTAGTGTATATATATAATATATATACATGTATATATATAACACACAACCCACAAGAAGTGCTGCACCAAAAAAAAGACACAACACACAGTCTCGGGCCAGCATGAGCAACGGCTAAGCTAAAACCACACTGGCATGGAACTTGCTTTTTCTCCGAGCGCCAAGTAAGTAAAGTTTATTTGTGAAGTGCTTTTCACAGACATATAGTCAAAAAGCACTGTACAATAAAATGGAATAAGAGGAAGTTGATAGATAAAAACAATTTTAAAAATACAAAGACAAGTTAAAACACAAGATTAGAATAATTTAGAAATATCAATCTTGTTATTAAAAAAGCAGATGAACTGAAACTCAACGGAAAGCCTCGTTAACCAAAAAAGCTTTCAGTCCACAGAGTTAGCTAAACGTATCTGGAATGGGAGTCTATTCCAAGCACCATCTACTGCCCTCCCTGTGTGCAAAGATATGTCTCTGTGAAAAATGAAGCCTCGAGAATACTTTATTATATGAAAGAGAGAGAGAGCGTTTACTTTGGGACATGATTTGAGGTTGAGTAAGTTGAAAAAAATTTGAACTATATGAGATCATTATACTTGATATTGCGATAATGTGATTATCATTGAATCGTGATAGGATCATATCGTGATCATATCGTAAAAAGCAAAACCCAGCGCTACAAAAACAGCTTTGTCCCTGCTGCTGTCAAAGAGTTGAACAAGCAATAAAAATTATATTGTACATATTTTATATTTACCTATTTTGTAAGATGTGTGCCTGTGTTTGTGTCTATGTTGAATGTAATTAGGGGCTTGTAAATATGGATGTCACCAGACTGCAAAACAAATCTACCTACGGGTACAAATAAAGTAACCTGAACCTGAACCTGAACCTGACCCAAGTATTGCAATCCAAATCGAATCACAAGGTCCTTTGCGATTCCCACCCCTAGCACGACGTATGTGTGATAAGTCGCAATAAGATGCGATAAGATGAGACGAGACAAGATGAGATGAGATAAGATGAGACGACAAGATCAGACGAGATAAGGCAAGATAAGTCGAGATGAGATGAGATAAGACAAGTCGAGATAAGACAAGATAAGACGAGATAAGACAAGACGAGACAAAATAAGATAAGACGAGGTGAGAAAAGACAAGATGAGACAAGATGAGATGCGACAAGACAAGACGAGATGAGACGAGACAAGATGAGATAAGACGAGGCGAGATAAGATGATGCAATAAGACAAGTTGAGATAAGATGACGCAGTAAGACAAGACAAAATAAGACGACGTGATAAGACAATGCGATAAGATGACACAATAAGGCAAGTTGAGACAAGACGAGACGAGATAAGAAAAGACAAGTCGAGATGAGATAAGACAAGATGAGACGAGATAGATGAGACAAGATAAGACGAAACAACACGAGACGGCATAAGACGACGCAAATTGAGATAAGACAAGATGAGATAAAACGACACAATAAGACAAGTCGAGATAAATGGGAAATGGCGTTTACTTATATAGCGCTTGTTCTCATCTCTAGATGACCAAAGTTCTTTACAGATCCAGCTATCCACACATTCAAGAACACATTCACACACTGATGGCAATGGAGCTGCCATGCACAGGCGCTGGCCTGACCCACCAGGAGCAACTGGGGGTTCAGTGTCTTGCTCAAGGACACTTCAACATGCAGACTGCAGACAAAGCGGGAATCGAACCCCTGACCCTCTGATCAGTAATCGGCCACACTACACCTGCACCACAGCCGCCCCAAGCGGCCCAAGCTGTGACTAGTTGGGACAAGTCGAGATAAGATGAGACAAGATGAGATAAGAAAAGACAAGTCAGGATAAGACAAGATAAGACGAGACAAGACAAGATGAGATAAGATGGTGCGATAAGATGACACAATAAGACAAGTTGAGACCAGTCGAGATAAGACGGGACAAGATAAGACAAGAAAAGACAAGCTAAGAAAAGACAAGTCGTGATAAGACGAGATGAGATAGATGACACAACATGAGACAAGATAAGACAACGCAATAAGACAAGTCAAGATAAGACAGGACGAGATAAGATGACGTGATAAGACTACATGATTTGCCAAGTTGAGACAAGTTGAGATAAGACAAGTTGAGATAAGAAAAGACAAATTGAGATAAGTTGAGACAAGACGAGATAAGAAAAGATAAGAAAAGACAAGTTGAGAGATAAGACAAGATGAGATAAGATGATGTGATAAGACAAGACAAGATAAGAAAAGACAAGTCGAGATAAGACGAGACAAGATAAGACGATGGGACAAAACAAGACAAGACGAGATAAGACGATGTGAAAAGACAACTCAATATGACAAGTTGAGACAAGTTGAGATAAGAAAAGACAAGTCGAAATAAGTCGAGATAAGACAAGTCAAGATAAGATGAGATAAGACAAATCAAGATAAGACAAAATAAGACAAGACAGACAATTTGTACCCTAAATTGATGAATCCCCCCCATCCCCCTTGATAAAAATAATAAATTACCCACTGATCAGAAGTAAACCCAACAGACCAATCTTAGGGCGTTTTCACACTAGAGGATTCTCTTCTCTGACAGGTTACTTGACCGTCTACATGGAGCCTCTTCCTCCTGTGGTCATTGGAGACACGGTCACGCTCAAATGCAATTTCCACACAGACGGCAGCCTCAGAGAGATCGTGTGGTTTCAGGTAAGCACACAGGTGGGCCAACAACTCTGGCTTCATCACCGCCGTAACACAATCTAAGTGTGATGAGGTAATGTTTAAGTCAGTGTTCTTCAACCTTTTTGGAGCCGTGGAACCCTTTTTACCCACCCCCAACAGCACACATACATCGGGAATACATCTTATAGAGGTTGTTTTGCACACCAAAACTGTGTTCATACTGCCACCCACTGACGTGGGGACATCATTGTCTGCTTCCTCCAAAGTAAATAAAAATATAATGTATAAACATCCCAAAGTGATTAAACAAAAAGTTGGTAAAACTCAAATTATACATGAAGCCTCTACTTTTAATGACTTGGCCTCTGTTCCTCCTCATAATTTAAAAATTAAATGCAGTTTGTTAAATATTAGGTCTCGAACTCCCAAGTCTCTGCTAGTCCATGATCTGTTAACTGATCATCAGATTGATTTAATATCCCTTACAGAGACTTGGTTAGGGCAAGAGGATTATGTTGGTTTAAATGAATCAACTCCCTCTGGTTATTTAAACTGTCAAAATCCCAGAAGTTCTGGTCGTGGAGGAGGAGTAGTGACAATTTACCATTCCAAATTACTAGTTAATGTAAAGCAAAAAACATGTTATAATTCTTTTGAGGGACTGGTCCTCGGTATTGGGCATGTTAGCAATTTTAGGTTAAACCCAATTTTATTTGCCATATTTTATCATCCTCCCTCAGCCTACTCAGAGTTTTTATCTGAATTTGCAAAATTCTTAGCAGATTTAGTGCTGAAATCAGACAGAAAAATTATAGTAGGGGACTTGAATATACATGTACAGTAGATGTAGATAGTGATTGCCTCAATATGGCATTTAATTCAATATTAGACTCGATGTTTTTTTTTGTTTGTTTTTTTCAGAAAGTAGGAAATTCTACCCATTATCTCCACCACAAATTGGACCTTGTTCTGACATATGGCATAGAAATAGAAAATCTGGTAGTGTCTCCTCATAACCCTGTACTGTCAGACCATTGTCTGTTAACCTTTGAGTTTACTATTTCTGACTATTTGGCTCCAAAAGAAAAATATTACTACAGTAGATGCCTCTCAGATGATGTTGTTACCAAATTTAAGCAGATTGTTTCCTCTATACCATGTGTCAACACAACAGAGATAAGCTATGGAGAGCTTGCTCCTTCTGTAATTGATAGCATGGTAGATAGTGTTACAGCTTCTCTGCATCAGACTCTAGATATGGTGGCCCCTTTTAAAAAGAAAAAGTCTCATCAGAGATTTCTAATTCCTAGGTTCAACACAGAAACTCTAGCTTAAAACAGAAGACTTGTCAATTAGAAAGAAAATGGTGCTCCACTAAATTAGATGAAATCTATTTAGCTCCGGCCGTTGGTCGAACCTCGGATTCAGGAGGAGCAATGTGGTTTTCGTCCTGGCCGTGGCACATCGGACCAGCTCTTTACCCTCTCGAGAATTCTTGAGGGTTCGTGGGAGTTTGCCCAACCAGTTTACATGTGTTTTGTGGACTTGGAGAAGGCATTTGACCGCGTCCCTCATGGATTTTTGTGGGGGGTGCTTCGGGAGTATGGGGTATCGGGCTTGTTGTTACGAGCTATTCGGTCTCTGTACGACCGTTGTGAGAGTTTAGTTCGTATTGCCAACACTCGGTCGGAGTCATTCCCAGTGAGAGTTGGACTCCGCCAGGGCTGCCCTTTGTCACCGGTCCTGTTCATAATTTTTATGGACAGGATTTCTAGGCGCAGCCAGGGAATGGAGGGTGTCATGCTTGGTGACCACAGGATCTCATCTCTGTTGTTTGCAGATGATGTTGTCCTGTTGGCTTCATCCAGCAATGACCTACAGCTCTTGCTGGGACGGTTTGCCGCTGAGTGTGAAGCGGCTGGGATGAGAATCAGCACCTCCAAGTCCGAGTCCATGGTCCTCAGCCGGAAAAAGGTGGATTGTCCTCTCCGGGTTGGGGACAGGCTCCTGCCCCAAGTGGAGGAGTTTAAGTATCTTGGGGTCTTGTTCACGAGTGAGGGGAAAATGGAGCGAGAGATCGACAGACGGATTGGAGCAGCATCTGCAGTGATGCGGACATTGTACCGGTCTGTTGTGGTGAAGAGGGAGCTTAGTTCTAAGGCAAAGCTGTCGATTTACCAGTCAATCTACGTTCCTACTCTCACCTATGGTCACGAGCTTTGGGTAATGACCGAAAGAACGAGATCGCGGATACAAGCGGCTGAAATGAGCTTTCTCCGTAGGATTGCTGGACTCACCCTCAGAGATAGGGTGAGGAGCTCAGTCATCCGGGAGAGGCTCAGAGTAGAACCGCTACTCCTCCACATTGAAAGGAGTCAGTTGAGGTGGTATGGGCATCTGATTAGGATGCCTCCTGGACGTCTCCCACTTGAGGTGTTTCAGGCACGTCCCACTGGGAGGAGACCCCGGGGCAGACCCAGGACTCGGTGGAGAGACTATGTCTCCCAGCTAGTCTGGGAGCGCCTTGGTATCCCCTCTGAAGAGCTGGAGCAGGTGGCTGGGGAGAGGGAAGTCTGGGCTTCTCTGCTTGAACTGCTGCCTCCGCGACCCGGACCTCCGGAAAAGCGGTAGAAGATGGATGGATGGATGGATATTTAGCTTGGAGAAATAATCTTTTAATTGATAAAAAAAAAAATCTCTTAGGAAAGCTAGAAGAAGTTATTATTCCACATTAATAGAAGAGGACAATAATAAATAATGAATAATCCCAGGTTTCTTTTCAGCACTGTAGCCAGGTCGACAAAGAGTCAGGACTCTGTCAATCCTAGCATTCCCTTGGTCGGGGCTCCTTTTGGATTAATTACTGTATCAATGTGGCGTGGCATGGAGGTGATCAGCCTGTGGCACTGCTGAGGTGTTATGAAGGTCCAGGTTGCTTTGACAGTGACCTTCAGCTTGTCTGCATTGTTGGGTCCGGTATCTCTCATCTTCCTCTTGACAATACTCCATAGATTCTCTGTGGGGTTTAGGTCAGGAGAGTTTGCTGGCCAGTCAAACACAGTGATGCCATGGTCTTTAAACCAGGTTTTGATACTTTTGGCAGTGTGTGGGGGGGGTGCCAAGTCCTGCTGGAAAATGAAATCAGCTTCTCCATAAAGCTTGTAAGAAGAGGGAAGCATGAAATACTCTAAAATTTCCTGGTAGACGACTGCACTGACTTTGGTCTTAATAAAACACAGTGGACCAACACCAGCAGATGACCTCTGTTCAAATAAAAGTAAATTTTGCATTTCATCTAGAAATCAAAGTCCCATAGTCTGGAGAAACAGTGGAAAGGCACAGAATCTAAGTTGCTTGAGGTTTAGTGTGAAGTTTCCACAGTCAGTGATGATTTGAGGAACAATGTCATCTGCTGGTGTTGGTCGACTGTGTTTTATCAAGACCTAAGTCAGCGCAGTCGTCTACCAGGAAATTCTAGAGCACTTCATGCTTCCCTCTGCTGACAAGCTTTATGGAGAAGATGATTTCATTTTCCAGCAGGACTTGGCACCCCCCCCCCCCACACACACACACACACACTGCCAAAAGTACCAAAACCTGGTTTAATGACTATGGCATCACTGTGTTTAATTGACCAGCAAACTCTCCTGACCTAAACCCCATAGAGAATCAATGGAGGATTGTCAAGAGGAAGATGAGAGACACCAGACCCAACAATGCAGACAAGCTGAAGGTCACTATCAAAACATCACTGGACCTTCATAACACCTCAGCAGTGCCACAGGCTGATCACCTCCATGCCACACCACATTGATACAGTAATTAATCCAAAAGGAGCCCCGACCAAGTACTGAGTGTGTACATGGACAGACTTTTCAGTCAGCCAACATTTCTACTAAAAAACTATTTTTTAAAATTAATTTAATGTAATATTCTCATTTTTTGAGAAACTGAATTTGGAGTTTTCTTGGGCTGTAAGCCATAATCATCAAATAAATAAGCCCTTGAAATATCTCTCTCTTTGTGTAATGAATCTATATAATATGTGGGTTTCACTTTCTGAAATAAGTGACAAAAATATTGAACTTTTTCTTGATATTCTAATTTTTTGAGATGTACCTGTAGTACTGAAACAGCTTTAGTGAAGGTCATAATGACCTCCTTATCACATCTGATAACGGACTTGTTTCTGTACATGTCCTTTTAGACCTTAGTGCAGCTTTCGATACTATCAATCATAATATTCTACTTGATAGATTAGAACACTATGTTGGACTTAATGGAACTTCGTTGCAGTGGTTTAGATCTTATTTATCTGATAGGTTCCAGTTTGTTCATGTCAATAATGAGTTTTCTTCCAACTCAAGGATCTGTGCTAGGCCCTACTCTTTTTAGTTTATATATGCTTCCACTAGGCAACATTACTACAAAGCACTGTATACATTTTCATTGTTATGCAGATGACACACAATTATACCTGTCAATGAAGCCAGATGATAGTAATCAATTAGCTGAGTTAGAAGCCTGTCTTAAGGAACTCAAACCTTTTAAGACTTGTAATTTCCTGCTATTAAATTCAGATAAGACTGAAGTCCTTCTAGTTGGTCCAAAAAAAAACCCCTTAGAAATACCTTTCCAAATCAAACTCTTAGTTTGAATGTGGTTACTCTTTCTCTGAATAGTTCTGTGAGGAACCTTGGGAGTTTTTTTTTTTTTTTATCAAGATCTGTTTTTCAATTCACATACAGTATTAAACTTGTTTCTAAGCCTGCCTTCTATCATTTGCATAATATTGCCAAGATTACAAGCATCTTGTCTCAGAGTGATGCTGAGAAACTGATCCACGCTTTTGTTAGCTCTAGATTAGATTATTGTAATTCTTTATTATCAGGTTGTCCTAAAACATCTTTAAAAAAGTCTTCAGCTGATCCAAAATGCTGCAGCAAGAGTTTTAACAGGTACTAGAAAGAGAGATCACATCTCTCCAGTTCTGGCCTCCCTTCATTGGCTTCTCATAGAGTTTAGAATTAAGTTTAAAATCTTTCTTCTCACTTACAAAGCTCTAAATAATCAGGCCCCTTTTTATTTAAAAGATCTGATACTACCGTATTATCCTAACAGAGCACTACGCTCCCAAAATGCAGGATTACTTGTAATACCTAGAATCTCCAAAAGTACAATGGGATGCAGAGCCTTCAGTTATCAAGCTCCTCTCCTGTGGAACTAGCTGCCAATCTGGATTCGGGAGTCAGACTCGATCTCTGTTTTTAAGAATAGGGTTAAAAACTTCCTTTTTGATATAGCCTACAATTAGGGAAGGATCATGTGTCTTTGAACCCTCCCTTAGTTATGCTGCTAATAGGTTTAGACAGCCGGGGGACCTCCAATAATGCACTGGGTTTCACTCCTTTCTTCACTCTCAATGAAATATTTTTGCTGGTCATGAACATCTGTTTGTTCTCTCCCATAGATTGAGTCCCCATTGTGCTGTTTGCTCTCTACATGTCTGTTCTTTTCATCTTCTCTATCCCCTCACCTCCTAGCCAGTTGCAGCAGATGACTGCCCCTCCCTGAGCCTGGTTCTGCTGGTAGTGTCTTCTTACTAAAAGGGAGTTTTTCCTCTCCACCGTCATCAAGCGCTTGCTCACAGGGGCTCACCTGATTGCTGGGATCTTCCTGCAATTGTTGGGGTTTCCCCTACAGTTGAAAGTGCTATGAGATGACTGTTGTTGTGAAATGGCGCTATATAAATAAAGTTGAATTGAATTGAATTGAAACATATGCAAATGTGCCAGTTCAGTGTGGTTCCAAGTAAAAACCATTGCAAAGTCACAAATTTATCAGAAAAAAGTTTCAAATTTGCACTTTTTTTCCTTACAAATTTGCAACTTTTTCCTTGTAAATTTGCAACTTTTCTGGTGTAAATTTGCAGCTTTTTACTGATAAATTTACTACTTTTTCCTTGTAAATTTGTACTTCTTTGCTTACAAATTTGCAACCCTTGCAAATTTTCAACTTTTTTCTTGTAAATTTGCACTATTTTACTCACAAATTTGGAAATTTTTTCTTGTAAATTTGCAGCTTTTTTCTTGTAAATTTGGAAGTGTTTTTGTAAATTTGGAACTTATTTCCTTGTAAATTTGAAACTTTTTTGCTTGCAAATTTATGACTCTTCTTGTAAATTTGCCCTTTTTTTCTTACAAATGTGTCACCTTTCTCTTGTAAATTTGCAGTGTTTTTCTTGTAAATTTGCACTTTTTTTTCCACTACAGGTACTACATTATTTGAAATTTTTGGAACCAATAAAATGAAATTAGACAATTTCTCAGAACCCAGACTATCTGACAGCACCCTCGGGTCCCACGGCACCCCGGTTGAAAAACACTGGTTTAGACAGTAACTGTATAAAATTGTCCAAAAAGACAATTTGTCTGTGTCAGGGGTCGGCAGCCTGAACTTCACAAAGAGCCACTGTGAGTGATTTTTGTCTAAAAAAAATCAGCATGGAGCCACAAAAATCTCTGAGCCTAAAGACTGCGGTAAACTCAGGTACTGGCCTGACAGCACCACAATTAAGAGTTTTTTCAGATACATGTTTACATTTTTCTCACAAAATTGCTATTTTTTCTGGTAAATTTTTAATTATTTCAAAAAATTTTGTCTTTTTTTTTCTTGCAAAATTGTGTGAGTGTTTTTCTCATTAAACTGTAATGGGTTTTTTCCCCACAATTTGTTATTTTTGGTATATTAAAAAAAGCAAAACATTAAATGTCATGCCTTTTTTTCTAAATTTGGCATATTTTTTCTTTGCAAATTTAATACCTCTATCATGTAAAATTGAAAACTTTTTCCATGTAAATCTGTGACATTTTTTCCAATAAAGTTTTAAGCTTTTTTTTTCATAGATTTTGTTTTTGGTTTTTTTTACACAACCTTCTGCCTTTTTTTTTTCATAAGCTTGTCTTATCTGATTGTTACCCTTTTCAGGTAAAAATGCTGCCCTTTTTCTTATAAATCTATAACCATTTTCTAATAAAACTGTAGCTTTTTTTCTCTTAAATTTGTGCTCATAAAATTGCAACATATTTTCCCTTAATAAATTTTCAGCCATTCTCATAAATTTATTACATTTTTCTTTGTAAATTTATTATCTTTCATAAAACTTCAGCATTTCTTATATAACTTTATTACTTTTTCTCATAAAACTATGACTTTTTCCAGAATTTTTGTGACTTTTTTCTTACAAATTTGCAACTTATTTCCTTAAATTTGTGATTGAACAATAACTAACGATTTGTGAGTTTCACATTTTCTCATTTTCTCCTTTGGAGGATATTTTTCTCAGAAATGTGCAGCCATTTTTCTTGTAAATTTATTGGGTTTTTTTATTGAAAATTTATTAATTTTTTCTCCTTACCACAGGGGTAAAAGAGCCACATGTGGCCCCAGAGCCACAGGTTGCAGACCCCTGGTCTCTGTTAACAGATTCAGAGACTGAGCCACCAGATTCAGTGGGTGGACTAGACAACTGAACGGGGTAGCAATATGATTACATATTGTAGATATTAGGGCGTCCCATTGTCCAAATTCCAAAGTGTTGGCGTTGCTCTTTGAATGACGGTGGGGTCTGTACCTGTGAGACACCTGATGTGAGCTGGTGTTATGAGCATAAAGATGATGAATTCATTGCAGATAACTGAAGGAGGCAGCGCCAAGCAGAAGCTCTTCACCTACGATGCAATGTACAACACCAGCTACTCCCACATGGAGGACAAGCGCAGACGAGAGAAGCTGGTGTACCAGTCAACAGTGAGGTGAGACGTCCTGATCATTAGTGGGGTGCAAGAGGAGTCATGGCATCTATGAACTTCTGACAGCTTTTTTTAAGCCAGAAGAGGCAATATTTAGAGGAGGAGGATCCATTCACTGACACACATACATGCTAATTAGGGGTAATGTTTGTACTAGAACAGGGGTCACCAACTGGCAGACTCCAGTCCGGATCCGGACCCCGAGAGTCTTCCGTACGGACCCTGAAGCTTTTTGATACAATTTGGAAAATGAAAAGATACTGTTTTGTTTTGATGGAAAAAGGCGGCAGCTGCCCGGACATTTTATGGTGTGACACCTTGGGTGCGCTCCACAGAGTGGGGATGCAGGAGAAGGCAAAATCACTGTTTGGTGTGGGCGTCACACAAGGCGGACAGCCAGAATATCGTTCCCGGTTTGCGCCCATGGAATGAAGCGCTGTTTTGAAATTGTACTTACTGCCGCTCTGGCTCCCTCCGATGGTACGTGTCCACCTAGGCGTCTGTTGGCAGAAGGTCCCCGCACCTCCTCCACAACTCTGCAATTCTGCTGGCAGTAGTCTGTGCTGGGATGCAGGGGCAGGTCAGAATCAGAATCAGAATCAGAATCAGAATCAGGTTTATTGCCATTGTTCATGTAGTACACAAACTAGGAATTTGTCTCGGTACAATGCTGCAACATTAAACATGATAAGATAAGAGAAATAAACTATACATGTAATAAAGTGTAGGATAAGATTAAGTGATACTGGTCAACAGTTAAAATATATATTAGCCAGCAGCAGATACTGTGGAGAACTATATAGTGCAGTCGGTAATGCAGGAAGAAAACAGTGATGATTGACATGAGTCTGGTTGAGCTGCTGTACATGGTGCACGAGAGTCACTTAGTGTTCAGCAGTCTAATGGCAGAGGGGAAGAAGCTGTTCATGTGACGGGAGGTTTTAGTCTGGATGGACCGAAGTCTTCTACCAGAGGGGAGGGGGGCAAACAGTACATGACCAGGGTGTGAGGGATCGGCTATGATCCGGCCAGCACGCCTCCGGGTCCTGGAGATGTACAGATCCTGGAGAGATGGGAGCTTGCAGCCGATCACCTTCTCAGCAGTGCGCACGACGCGCTGCAGCCTTAGTCTGTCCCTGGCAGTGGCTCCTGCGTACCACACGGTTATGGAGGTGGTGAGGATGGACTCGATGATGGCTGTGTAGAACTGCACTAACATCTTGGTGGGTAGCTTGAGCTTCCTCAGCTGCCGCAGGAAGAACATCCTCTGCTGGGCTTTTTTGATGAGTGAGCTGATGGTCAGCTCCCATTTGAGGTCCCTGGTGATGGTAGTGCCTAGGAAGCGGAAGGAATCAGCAGTGGTGATGGGAGAGCCTGAGAGGGTGAGGGGGGGCAGAGGAGTAGTGACTTTCCTGAAGTCTACAATCATCTCCACTGTCTTCAGAGCGTTCAGCTGCAGGTTGTTATTGCTGCACCAGGACGCCAGCTGGGCCACCTCTCTCCTGTAGGCGGACTCGTCGCCGTTGGAGATGAGCCCGATGAGGGTGGTCACGTCCCCCAGGACCGCATCCATGTTGGGCCCACATGACACCGGTTGTGGATGCGACCCTCCGAGATCACGTACAAACAATAATGCTCCATGTGTTATTGAACATGAAAAGCTCCACACAGATCCACCTCCTCTCTCCCTGTTACCCAAACAGACACAAACAGGTTAGAAAGAACATTGCTGACATAAACAATTCAGAGGAATTCTGTAGTGTGGAATTATACTTTATGTTCTTTTATTAGGCTTATAGTTTGAAACAGTTTTTTTTTATCCCCCGCTGGTCAAAGCCCAAAGGGGTCTAAGAGCCCTTAGGGCGAAGACTGAAGGGGGGATTATGTTAGGAGTCCGTCCGTCAGTCCGTCCATCTGCCCGCCTGTCTGTCCCACTATTGTGAACTCAGCTACTCCTACAGTTTTCTTCCAAATGTTTTGAAACTTGGTACCATGGTTTGAGATATACTGATGATATGCATATTACAATTTGGTTCTGATCAGATGATTTTTGCAGGAGTTGTAGCCCCTGACCTATGACCTCTTATTTCACCTCACTTCATAGACAGTAACTGTCTTGTGAAATCAACTTCTCCTACAGTTTTGTTCCAAATGTTTTGAAACTTGGTACCATGGGATATAGGTGTGAGAATCATGAGGGGCCTCGCAATTCGATTCGGATCACGATACTTGGGTCACAATACGAGCCTATCACGATTCAGCAATAATCACGATATCACAATACCATAGCTTTCAAATTTTTTCACCCTATTCAACCTCAATTCATGTCCCAAAGTAAAATTGTTGACATCTCTTTCATATAATAAAGTATTCTTGGGGCTTCATTTCCTGCGGACACATCTCTGCACAGAGAGGGCGTTGGACGGCGTTGTTTGGAAGATTCCCACTCCAGTTATGTTGATCTGACTCCATGCAGCTGAAAAATTTTCTGTTTAAGGAGGCTTTCCGTTGAGTTTCAATTCAACTGCTTTTTAATGGTAAGTCCATCCATCCATCCATCTTCTACCGCTTTTCCAGAGGTCCGGGTCGCGGAGGCAGCAGTTCAAGCAAAGAAGCCCAGACTTCCCTCTCCCCCGCCACCTGCTCCAGCTCTTCAGAGAGGATACCAAGGTGTTCCCAGACCAGCTGGGAGACATAGTCTCTCCACCGAGTCCTGGGTCTGCCCCGGGGTCTCCTCCCAGTGGGACGTGCCTGAAACACCTCAAGTGGGAGGCGTCCAGGAGGCATCCTGATCAGATGCCCATACCACCTCAACTGACTCCTTTCAATGTGGAGGAGCAGCGGTTCTACTCTGAGCCTCTCCCGGATGACTGAGCTCCTCACCCTATCTCTGAGGGTGAGTCCAGCAATCCTACGGAGAAAGCTCATTTCAGCCGCTTGTATCCACGATCTTGTTCTTTCGGTCATTACCCAAAGCTCGTGACCATAGGTGAGAGTAGGAACGTAGATTGACTGGTAAATCGACAGCTTTGCCTTAGAACTCAGCTCCCTCTTCACCACAACAGACCGGTACAACGTCTGCATCACTGCAGATGCTGCTCCAATCCGTCTGTCAATCTCTCGCTCCATTTTCCCCTCACTCGTGAACAAGACCCCAAGGTACTTAAACTCCTCCACTTGGGGCAGGAGCCTGTCCCCAACCCAGAGAGGACAATCCACCTTTTTCCGGCTGAGGACCATGGACTCAGACTTGGAGGTGCTGATTCTCATCCCAGCCACTTCACACTCAGCAGCAAACCATCCCAGCAAGAGCTGTAGGTCATTGCTGGATGAAGCCAACAGGACAACATCATCTGCAAACAACAGAGATGAGATCCTGTGGTCACCAAGCATGACACCCTCCATTCCCTGGCTGCGCCTAGAAATCCTGTCCATAAAAATTATGAACAGGATCGGTGACAAAGGGCAGCCCTGGCGGAGTCCAACTCTCACTGGGAATGACTCCGACCGAGTGTTGGCAATACGAACCAAACTCTCACAACGGTCGTACAGAGACCGAATAGCTCGTAACAACAAGCCCGATACCCCATACTCCCGAAGCACCCCCCACAAAAAACCACGAGGGACACAGTCAAATGCCTTCTCCAAGTCCACAAAACACATGTAAACTGGTTGGGCAAACTCCAAACTCTCAGCCGGAAGGAGTTACATGGGTCCGCCCTCCAGTGGGCTCACCACCTGCAGGAGGGATCATGGGGGTCCGGTGCTATGTGGATTAGGTGGCGGTCAAAGGTGGAGACCTTGGCAGACTGATCCCAAGTTTTAATGGTAAGTCTGATATTTTTAAATTATTTGAAACTTGTGTTTCAACTTGTTTTTGTATTTTTTAAATATTTTTATCTGTCAAATTCCTTTTGTTTTCTTTTATTGTACACTGCTTTGTGACTATGGGCCGTATTACAAGAACATGGTCAGTTAGTCAGTTGTCACTGACACAAAACGCGTTTATGGGCGTTTTCAAGTTCATTTCTTTATCACAACAGCGTAGAAATGACGCAAAGAGGCTGGTCTAATCATTCAGAGATGTCTTGTGGATAATCCAATCCAAAGTGTGCATGCCCATCCCTTTAATGCAAGGAGACGCATTATCTAAAGTGAACTGGGGTCATGACAGTTTAAGATGGGTTTTGCATTGACCAAAGCCCATGTATGTGAGCCAAAATGCACACGACGGCTTCCGGTTATGGCTGCCACGTAGGACGGACGTGTCTCGCTCTGCTCTGCTCCTGGAGAAAAAAAATCGGCAAATAACTCTCTCATTTGGGACAGAACGTATCCCAGCATTTGGGCGAGGATATGTCGGCGAAGCCTAAGGCTGGAAAACCAGGAAAAGGAAAAAGCGAGCCGCCGAAACAGTCCAAATTAACGGACTTTCAGGTCTGTGACGCAGCAAACAAAACTCCATATATGGCGGAGGAGGCTGGCAACGGTGCGATATCTGCGGGGAATGGCGCAGATGCGCTGATGGCTGCCATGAGTTCAATGAGAGCGGACTTTTCCTCTAGATTTGATGGGATTATGACAGCGTTGGAAGGAATAAGAAAGGAATT
This sequence comes from Pholidichthys leucotaenia, assembly GCA_020510985.1. NCBI lineage: Eukaryota > Metazoa > Chordata > Actinopteri > Cichliformes > Pholidichthyidae > Pholidichthys > Pholidichthys leucotaenia. The sequence goes on from CM035843.1 coordinate 422,598,867, forward strand.
GGGTGACTGTGTAGAACGAACGGCGCAGATGGAGCTCCGTCTCGCTAGTGCTGAAGATGACGTCACCCGTCTTCAATTAAAGGTGCGCACTTTGGAAAAAAAAAATAAATCTCTGGAAGATAATATTTTGGATTTGGAATCTCGGTCGAGACAGAATAATTTGAGGCTGGTGGGTCTTCCAGAGGAATCAGAAGGTCGGGACGTATGTTCCTTTCTGGAAAAGTGGATTCCGGAGGTGCTGGGCAGCGAGGAGTTGCAATCAGCAGTGGTTCTGGAAAAAGCACATCGTATTGGCCCACGGAGAGATAAGGGACCGCCGAGGACCTTAATTATGAAGTTTCTTAGCAACAGAGACAGGATGAAGATCTTCAACGCTGCACGTGCTAAAGGAGAGATTAAACACCAGGACCAGCAGGTGCGGTTCTACCCAGATTTGGCCACAGGAATCCAGCAATTGAGGAAGCAGTTTGATCCCATACGTAAGGAGCTGCGCAACCTTGGGATTCGTCATGGTGTAATCTATCCTGCGAGACTGCTGACCACGTATGAGGGCAGAACCCACATCTTCAAGACCCCAGAGGAGGCGCAGGAGTTCATCAAGAAGATCAAAAAAGAAGAAGAGACTGGTGGGAGCTAAGCATGAACAAAATATAAGGTAGAATAATTAAGCATTTGCACAGGCATCTGACTGACTTGAAGTAAATAGTAAGTTTACAAAATATAGATTGTATTATATATTAAAAAAACAAAACAAAAACAAAACAAACAAAAAAAAAAAAACTATGATGTACAAAGTTGTTAAAAATTTTGGAGTTAAGTTGGAAAACTACAGAGGAGAGTTAATGTTACGTCATTAAAAGCAGTAGAGTTAGGGTGATTGGGAGGATGAAGAAGGAGTGGCTTAGGCTGTTCCCCGTGGGTGTGGAACGGTCGATGGCTATATCGGGAGACAGAATTTTTCTTTTGATTTTGGGGGGTTTGCCACAAGTGTGGGAAGGGGAAATTTGTTTGTGTGTAGTTTGTAGGATGAATGTTCAACCACTCATGTTTTTGCTTCTCTGTATGAGCATGTTTACACTGCAAGGTAATCCCAAACTCTCTATTGATCATGGACCAAAGTGTTAATCTTAATTTAACTTCATGGAATTGCAGAGTCTACAAAATTTAAAAAAACTTAAACAAGTTATGAATAAAATAAAGGACATGGGTTCAAGAATTGTGTTTTTACAAGAAACTCATCTGATAGAGGAGGATGTTAAAAGAATTAGGAGTAGATGGCAGGGAAGTGTATTCACCTCTTCATTTTCATCCCGAGCCAGGGGAGTTATGACTCTCATACATAAATCAGTTCCTTTTCAAGTGAAAAATGTAATTGGAGACAAATTTGGAAGATATGTAATCATTCAAGGTTCTTTGCTATTAGAAAATATAAATCTTGTGAACTTATATGGTCCCAATATAGATGATCAGAAGTTCTTTGCTAATTTATTTCTCATCTTATCATCACTTACAGGGCAACATATAATAGCAGGGGATTTTAATTGTACATTGAATCCAGGTGTGGATAGATCAACAGGACTGGATTGTACGCACATTGGATGTAGGATGACTATTAATCATTTTATGAAAGAATTGAGATTGTTAGATATATGGAGAGAAATGAAACCACAAGTTAAAGCCTATTCTTGTTATTCCAGTACCTACAAGACATTCTCACGTATTGATTATTTTTTGATTTCCACAGAATTAAGGTCCAAGATTCAAAACTGCTTTTATGATGGTGTTTATATATTTACATATTTATTCCATCTAGCTACAATGCTCTGCACTGTGTGTTCATATATTCATATATTTATTCCATCCAGCTACAATGCTCTGCACTGTGTGTCTGTGTGTGTGTGTGTGTGTATATATATTTTATAGTAATATGTACATATGTATATTAGCTGCTCTTGCTTGCTTGTTTTTTTTTTTTTTCTTGCCTTCTGATTGTTGCTCTGAGTGTTGCTATCCCTGTGCTGTTGCAATCCTGGAATTTCCCCGTTGTGGGACTAATAAAGGCTTATCTTATCTTATCTTATCTTATGATAACATCGTGATCTCTGATCATGCACCCTGTTGTCTAATATATGTAGATAAAAAATTGACAAAGGAATCAGGTAGATGGCAATTTCAGCATAAATGGCTTCAGGATGAGGAATTTGTCAAGTATATAGAAAAACAGATAGACGAGTTCTTTGACATCAATACTACACAAACATCAGCATGTGTAAAGTGGGAGGCTTTCAAAGCTTTTATTAGGGGACATATTATTAGTTATACAGGATCAAAATCTAAGAAGACTCGAGAGGAGAGAGCTAAATTGGAACATAAAATAAAAAGTCTTCAGGAAAAAGTGTATGCAGGAAGAGATCCAAGGTTGGAGAATGAATTACTGATTTTGAGAGCTGAATACGACAAAAAATCAGCGAATAGAGCTGCCTCGAGTCTTCTAAGATTGAAACAATCTTTTTATGAACAAGGTGAAAAATCAGGAAAATTATTAGCATGGCAGATTAAACAATTGGAAATTAAAACACCAATAACCAGTATTATAAGTAATGGACAGGTAGTTATAGATCCTTTAGAAATTAATAGAGCCTTTAGAGATTACTATGAAAAATTATATGATACCAAAAATGAACCTGATTTAACAAAACTAAATGGGTTTTTGAACGAACTATCTATACCGTGTATTCCAAATGAAAACAGGGAGATATTGGAGTCTAAAATTAGTCAAGAAGAAGTTGGGCTAGCCATTGATAATATGAAATCAGGAAAAAGTGCAGGACCAGATGGTCTTCCAGTTGACCTTTATAAAAAATTTAAGAATAAATTAATAAAACCTTTTTTGGAAATGGTTTTAGAAGCATTTCAAAATAATAATTTACCATCATACATAAATAATGCCTTAATTATACTGCTGCCAAAACCATGTAAGCCCTCTAATAAATGTGAAAATATGAGACCAATAAGCCTATTAAACGCCGACCTTAAGATAATCTGTAAAATTTTAGCAAGACGAATACAAGAAATTTTACCAAATATTATTAATCGAGATCAGAATGGCTTTATAAAGGGTAGACAAGGCTTCCATAATGTAAGAAGACTATTTAATATTATTTATTTTAATAAAGAAGCACCGGATACAGCTCTCCTATCATTGGACGCCGAAAAGGCCTTTGATAGAGTTGAATGGCCCTTTCTTTTTGAAGTCCTACAAAGGTTTGGACTTGGAAATAATTTCATAAAATGGGTTCAAATAATATACAATAATGCTACAGCAGAAATCCTAACAAATAACAATATTTCAAAACCAATAAAAATCAATAGAGGATGTCGACAAGGCTGTCCACTTTCACCTTTACTGTTTACTATGGCAATTGAACCTTTAGCGATAGCGATACGTTTACATTCACAAATATATGGAATTAAAGTTGGACCAACAGAACATAAAATCTCCCTGTACGCCGATGATATAATTTTGTTTATGTCGAATCTAAAAAATCAATTCCAACCTTGTTGAATTTAATAAAGAATTTTGGGGAAATATCAGGATATAAAATAAATAAAACTAAATCTTCAATATTAATGCTAAATGAGACCCAGAGAAATTACCCAGCCCCTGAGGTAAATCAATTCAATGTTGTAAATCAGTTTAAATATTTAGGAATCCAAATTGTGCCTAAGCTAGAATCAGTCGCCAGTGTCAACTATGAAGCCTTAATGTCAGATATCAATGAGTTAACTCAGAGATGGATGTCACTACCAATGTCGATGATCGGGAGAATCAATATACTTAAAAGTAATATTTTACCTAAAATACTTTATTTATTTCAATACATTCCCTTATCACCACCTTTAGATCTATTCTCAAGAATAAAAAAAAAGTTAGTGGAATTTATATGGAACAACAGGAGGGCTAGATTACGTTTGTCTTTATTATATTTACCATTTGATCGTGGAGGTCTGAAATGTCCAAATTTTATGTTGTATTATTGGTCGGCACAACTGAGGTCTATGACATATTATTTTTCATCAAATGATCTCCCTCACTGGACTGAAATGGAATCATACAATTTACCTTTACCTCTTCCCATATTCATATACTCAGATTCGGCAAAAAAATTACAAAAACAAGTTAAAAATCCATTTGTAAAGCATATGATCAAAATATGGTGTGAAGCTAAAAACTATTTAAAAGAACCACAGTTATTGTCACAATTTAGTCCAATATGGGGTAATCAATATTTTAAACCAGGGAGAGCGGACGCTGTATTTAAAGTATGGAATTTAAAAGGGATACAAAAGATTCAGGATTTATATTTGCCAGGTGCAGACAACATAATGTCTTTTGAAGAGCTGAGGATCAAATTTAATCTCAATAGAACACATTTTTTTAAATATCTTCAACTTAGAAACTTTATTCGATCAAATCAAAATAAAGCTCTCACTCGACCTATTTATTCATCCTTGGAAAAAATGATGATGAAAGATAGTAAAAGAAAGGGTATTATTTCAGAGTTTTATAACTCATTGACACTATCTTCAAGTGAAAATTCACTGAAAAGATTAAACTACTGGAAAGAAGATCTGCAAACTGAAATTTCAGAGGAACAATGAGAATTGGCTTGTACAGAAGCTCAAACCAAATCAATAAATGCACGCCTTAAATTGATACATTTCAAATGGTTAATGCGGATGTATGTTACACCGGAGGAGTTAAATAGATACAACAAAAATATACCAGATACATGCACAAAATGCATGGAAAGTAAAGGAACCCTATTTCATTGTTTATGGGAATGTAGATTAATAAGAATGTTTTGGGAAGAGGTGAGGGTAACAATTGAAAAAATAATCTCAAAACAAATCATATTGAATCCTAAACTGTTTTTGCTGGGTCTGTACCCAGAAAAGCATAATTTCAATAAAAGTGAAAGAACATTCATAGACCTCAGTTTGCTTAATGCCAAAAAATGTATTGCACTATTATGGAAAAAGACTCATAGACCAGATGTGACTCAGTGGTTAAGACAGATGTTAACAAACCTTCCATTAGAAAGAATAACATATATACTGAAATCAAAGGAAATTGTGTTTGAGAATATATGGAGACCTTTTATTGATTATGTAAAAAATTTAAACATAACTCTTGAAGAAGAAGGTGAATGATGTGTGTGGACCTTGTAAATTCCAAACTGGTGAACATAATATGTATACTTATGTATTGGATTGTCTAGACTAAACAGAGGAGCATTGTTGAAGACTTGATTTTGTTGGTGGTTGTTGGTGTTTTTAGTGCATTTTTTTTTTTGTAGTACTTTAGTGTTAGTGTTTGATTGTTTGTATCATGTTTGTTAAAAAAAAAAAAAAGGTTCAATAAAGATATTGTGGGAAAAAAAAATGCACACGACAGTAAGGCTGCTTGGTAATAAGGAAGACATCAATCACAGCTGATTCCCATTTATGTTGCAAAAAACAAATGGGAAGAATGAGCTGAAAAATCACGTGAATTGTTTAATGTAGAATGCACTTCATGTAGTGCATAACTTCAGGAAAAGAGGATGATGCCTGTTCAAACTTTCATAAACTTTCATTAATGATGGTGCAGAAGTCATCCCAGGCCGTGGGGAGATGGAATGCCCCCTCTCCTGTTGCTTTCACCAACTGATGGTCTCCGCCACCTCACCGGGGGTGTGCCAAGGTTTGCAGCTCTCTGTTCCAGTCCCGTCCAAGTGGGAGGAAAGAACAAGATCTGGTACAGCTTCCCGTCCGCCGCCGGCCCCCATTACAAAGTGAGCCTGCTCTGAGCGGCCCCCTGACGGGTAGCAGTCAGGAAGCTTGCTGGGGGAGAACCGTGACTCTGGGTGCGGTGTGGGTGGCCTCGGCACTGCTGGAAATCTGAGGCATACGGCTAAGGCAGATGTGGATGCATCTCCTGTCTCTCTGAGGAGTTAGAGTGAAAAGTAAAGTGCTGCATACTCCTTGTTCATTCATTCATTCCCCTAAAAATAAACACATTAATGCCTGATTAGTCCATGATGAAAATGAAAATGTGGATGAAATAAAAATCTTCAAAATGACCCCCCCACCCCCACAATGCGCTTCTGACAATAGAACTCCTTTTTCCTGATCAAAAGTGGATTCTCATGGAATGCACTATAATAGTAATGCGCATTAAGATTGCGCACCGCCACACCTCTTTGAAATGAGCCTCCACCTCCCAGCGCAAAGCAGGCGCACCATCTACTGGTAATTAGATGGTGTGACGCAAAGCATAAAAAATAAACAATGCCCTGAAAGATCCAACAGACTCTCATGATAAATTGTATATCAAGGATTCAGTGTACCCCGCCCGGTATGGGGTTACCGGGGCCCCACCCTGGAGCCAGGCCTGGGGGAGGGGCTCGAAGGCTAGCGTCTGGCGGCCGGGTTTCCACCCATGGAACCCGGCCGGGCTCAGCCCGAAGGAGTTACATGGGTCCGCCCTCTAGTGGGTTCACCACCTGCAGGAGGGATCATGGGGGTCCGGTGCTATGTGGATTAGGTGGCGGTCAAAGGCGGAGACCTTGGCGGACTGATCCCAAGCTTTCTAAACTGGCTTTTGGTACGTGGAATGTCACCTGTCTGGTGGGGAAGAAGCCTGAGCTGGTGTACGAGGTTGAGCGATACTGGCTAGATATAGTCGGCCTCACCTCAACACACAGCTCCGGTTCTGGAACCAGTCTCCTGGAGAGGGGCTGGAGCTTGGCCTTTTCTGGAGTTGCCCCGGGCGAGAGGCGACGAGCAGGGGTGGGTATTCTTGTATCGCCCCACCTTGCTGCCTCTATATTGGAGTTTTCCCCGGTGGACGAAAGGGTTGCTTCCCTGTGCCTTCGGGTTGGGAAACGGGTCCTGACCATCATTTGTGCCTATGCACCAAATGATGCTTCAGAGTACCCACCCTCTTTGGAGTCTGTGACTGGGGTGCTGGAGGGTACTCCTCCTGGAGACTCCATTGTCCTACTGGGGGACTTCAATGCGCACGTGGGCAACGACAGTGAAACCTGGAGAGGGGTGATTGGGAGGAACGGCCTGCCTGATCTGAACCCGAGTGGTGTTCAGTTATTGGACTTCTGTGCTAACCACAGTCTGTCCATAACGAACACCATGTTCAAGCATAAGGGTGTCCATATGTGCACCTGGCACCAGGACACCCTAGGTCGCAGGTCGATGATCGATTTTGTTATCGTATCATCAGACCTGCGACCGTATGTCTTGGACACCCGAGTAAAGAGAGGTGCAGAGCTGTCAACTGATCACCACCTGGTGGTGAGTTGGATCCGATGGCAGGGGAGGAAGCCATTCAGACCTGGTAGACCCAAACGTATAGTGAGGGTGTGCTGGGAGCGTCTGGCTGAGGCCCCTGTCCGGGAGGTCTTCAACTCCCACCTCCGGAAGAACTTCAACCACATTCCGAGGGAGTCTGGAGACATGGAGTCTGAATGGGCCATGTTCTCCACCTCTGTTGTTGAAGCGGCGGCCCAGAGCTGCGGCCGCAAGGTGGTCGGTGCATCTCGTGGTGGCAACCCCCGAACCAAGTGGTGGACACCAGTGGTGAGGGGGGCCATTAAGCTGAAGAAGGAGTCCTATCAAGCTTGGTTGGCTTGTGGGACTCCCGAAGCAGCTGAGGTGTACCGGCAGGCCAAGCGGAGTGCAGCTCGGGTGGTTGCTGAAGCAAAAACGCGGGTATGGGAGGAGTTCGGTGAGGCCATGGAACAAGACTTTCGGTCAGCTTCAAAGAGATTCTGGCAAACTGTTCGGCGGCTCAGGAGGGGAAAGCAGCTCCCCGTCCACACTGTGTATGGTGCGGATGGGACACTGTTGACTTCAACTGGGGATATCGTCGGGCGGTGGAAGGAATACTTCGGGGATCTCCTCAATCCCACTGATACGCCTTCCACAGAGGAAGCAGGGTTTGGGGACGAGGGGGATGACTCGCCTATCACAGGGGCTGAGGTCGCCAAGGTGGTTAAAAATCTCCTTGGTGTCCGGGCCCCGGGGGTGGACGAGATTCGCCCTGAGTACCTCAAGGCCCTGGATGTTGTTTGGTTGTCATGGTTGACACGCCTCTGCAACATTGCGTGGAGGTCAGGGGCAGTGCCTTTGGCATGGCAAACCGGGGTGGTGGTTCCTCTCTTCAAAAAAGGGGACCGGAGGGTGTGCTCCAACTTTAGAGGGATCACACTCCTCAGCCTCCCTGGGAAGGTCTATGCCAAGGTACTGGAGAGGAGAGTCCGGCCGTTGGTCGAACCTCGGATTCAGGAGGAGCAATGTGGTTTTCGTCCTGGCCGTGGCACATCGGACCAGCTCTTTACCCTCTCGAGAATTCTTGAGGGTTCGTGGGAGTTTGCCCAACCAGTTTACATGTGTTTTGTGGACTTGGAGAAGGCATTTGACCGCGTCCCTCATGGATTTTTGTGGGGGGTGCTTCGGGAGTATGGGGTATCGGGCTTGTTGTTGCGTGCTATTACGGTCTCTGTACGACCGTTGTGAGAGTTTGGTTCGTATTGCCAACACTCGGTCGGAGTCATTCCCAGTGAGAGTTGGACTCCGCCAGGGCTGCCCTTTGTCACCGATCCTGTTCATAATTTTTATGGACAGGATTTCTAGGCGCAGCCAGGGAATGGAGGGTGTCATGCTTGGTGACCACAGGATCTCATCTCTGTTGTTTGCAGATGATGTTGTCCTGTTGGCTTCATCCAGCAATGACCTACAGCTCTTGCTGGGACAGTTTGCCGCTGAGTGTGAAGCGGCTGGGATGAGAATCAGCACCGCCAAGTCCGAGTCCATGGTCCTCAGCCAGAAAAAGGTGGATTGTCCTCTCCGGGTTGGGGACAGGCTCCTGCCCCAAGTGGAGGAGTTTAAGTATCTTGGGGTCTTGTTCACGAGTGAGGGGAAAATGGAGCGAGAGATCGACAGACGGATTGGAGCAGCATCTGCAGTGATGCGGACGTTGTACCGGTCTGTTGTGGTGAAGAGGGAGCTTAGTTCTAAGGCAAAGCTGTCGATTTACCAGTCAATCTACGTTCCTACTCTCACCTATGGTCACGAGCTTTGGGTAATGACCGAAAGAACGAGATCGCGGATACAAGCGGCTGAAATGAGCTTTCTGCGTAGGATTGCTGGACTCACCCTCAGAGATAAGGTGAGGAGCTCAGTCATCTGGGAGGGGCTCAGAGTAGAACCGCTGCTCCTCCACATTGAAAGGAGTCAGTTGAGGTGGTATGGGCATCTGATTAGGATGCCTCCTGGACGCCTCCCACTTGAGGTGTTTCAGGTACGTCCCACTGGGAGGAGACCCCGGGGCAGACCCAGGACTCGGTGGAGAGACTATGTCTCCCAGCTGGTCTGGGAACGCCTTGGTATCCCCTCTGAAGAGCTGGAGCAGGTGGCTGGGGAGAGGGAAGTCTGGGCTTCTCTGCTTGAACTGCTGCCTCCGCGACCCGGACCTCCGGAAAAGCGGTAGAAGATGGATGGATTGATGGATGGCCCTGAAAGAAACTAACAAAAATACTGGCATACGACGGGAAGTCTGGCACAAAAGTTCGCTGATGATCGTGAAAATAGGGCCCTTTATGTCTCTGAAAAGCGCTTCTTAAATAAACATTGCTTACTTTTTCTCCAAGCACTGCTGCTGCTCACAAGCTTGATGCCGGTGTGTTTTTAGCTTAGCCGTGGCTAACACTGCTCCGAGATGTGTGCTGTTTTTTGTTTGTTGTTGTTTTTTCATGCAGCGTTTCTTGCGGGTTGTGTCATGTCAAGGTCTTCCATCTTTGATATAAACTCAAAAAAAGGCCCGACATTTGAGCTAACTGCTTCCTAACTTTCAAAGCTGGCTGCAAATCTCGTGAGACAAGCTATGACCTCACTTGACTGGGTGCTTGCTTTGTACCATCGAGTGGACTAAAAATGCAATTGGTTGAATACCCAAGAGAGTATGCAACATTTACATGATAATTAAGAAAATCGATCCATGCGGATCGGTGCATTGTCGTTAGTGTCAAGCACTGTTGGGAGTAAAGGTCCGCTGGTTCCATCATTTTTCCACTTCCCATTCATTGTGTATTGGAAACGCAGTGGAAAGCATTTGGGTGCGGACCAGGGAAAACCGAACTGTGGTGTGCAGAATCTCCCACGGGTCCCCTACAGCTCATTTGCATAGTCAGGACGATCATCATGATATTTTCTGTATGGTCATGAACTGGAGGCAGCACTCTCATCCTGAACTTTTAATCCAGCGGTTTTTGATGTCAAATAACAACAGATTCATTAACTGAACCTACTATTTCTTACACGAAATGATGTTAGAAACACTTTTGGCTGGTTTGTTTTAAAGATATGGAGACCAAGGACGCCATATTGTCCGATAGTAGCGGAGAGCTGAAGACCGCCCACAGATGGACCCGTTGACCAATCCAGTGAACCAGTCAGCTGGAGAAGATGGGGGGGGGGCAGATCTGTACTTTACCTGTTGTTGTGAAGACATGAAGGAGAAATTAATAACTGTTTCAGGCAACCCAATACTATATGACCAGTCCTTGCTGTAACATAAAAACAACATACAAAGAAAGGAGGCGTGAGGAGCAGTGGAACATGGGCTCATCCAGCCAAACCTCACAAACCAGGCGGTCAAATTCAACATGCATTGTGCAGGTCTGTAGGACTGGGAGAACCCAAAACCGGCAGTGACGACAACAAAGTCAACAACAAGCCTTTTGTAGCGCAAATATACCAGCACTATTAAAAACAGACTTATCAGAGAGCTTAGACTTTCTGCTGCACATTCACCAACCATAATGCTCCGCACTGTGTGTCTATATATATATTTATAGTAATATGTACATATGTTTACTAGATGTTCTTGTTTTTTTTCTTGCCTTCTGATTATTGCTCTGAGTGTTGCTATCCCTGTGCTGTTGCAATCCTGGAATTTCCCCATTGTGGGACTAATAAAGGCTTATCTTATCTTATCTTATCAATCTGCTCATGGTTAATAATGACTATTCCAGTATTTCCTCCTTCATTTCAACCTGAGCCTGAAACTGGGAAGGGTACCACAGCTGTGGAAAACATCTTGTGTGGTACCTGTACCAAAAACTTCCCACCCCAAAGACCTGAACAGCTACAGACCGGTGGCCTTGACGTCCCACTTGATGAAGACCCTGGAGAGACTGCTCCTTGCTCACCTCCGCCCCCTGGTGGAACCAGCGATGGATCCACTCCAGTTCGCCTACCAGCATGGCATTGGGGTGGAGGATGTGGTGATCTTCCTCCTTCACCGTTCTCTGTCCCACCTGGAGAAGCCCGGGAATATGGTGAGGATCATGTTCTTTGACTTCTCCAGTGCTTTCAACACCATCCAACCGATGATCCTGAAGGACAAGCTGCTGCGTGCAGGGGTGGACCAGCACCTGTCATCATGGATCCTGGACTACCTCACGAACCGGCCTCAGTTTGTGAGAACCCGGGACTGTGTGTCCGACACGATCATCAGTAGCACGGGGGCCCCCCAGGGAACGGTGCTGGCTCCTTTCCTGTTCACTCTTTATACTGCAGACTTCTCACACAACACAACACACTGCCATCTACAGAAGTTCTCTGATGACTCTGCGATCGTTGGCCTCATCTCCAATGGAGATGAAGCTGAGTACAGAGGGCTTATCCAGGACTTCGTGGACTGGTGCCATCGGAACTGCCTCCAGATCAACGCGAGGAAAACTAAGGAGCTGGTGGTGGACTGCCGCAGGCAAGGACAACCCCTCACAGCACCAGTAAATATACAGGGAACAGACATCGAGATGGTGACAGCCTATAAGTACCTGGGTGTTCATCTGAACAATAAACTAGACTGGTCACACAATACTGATGCACTCTACAAGAAGGGACAGCACAGGCTGTTCCTGCTGAGGAGACTCAGGTCTTTTGGTGTACAAAGCGCGCTGCTGAAGACATTCTATGACACGGTGGTGGCATCAGCCATCACTTTTGGAGTGGTCTGCTGGGGCAGTGGCATTACTGCAGCCGATAGGAAGAGACTGAACAAACTGATCAAGAAAGCTAGCTCTGTCCTGGGGCAGCGCCTTGATCCGGTGGAGGAGATAGGAGAGAGAAGGACGGTGGCTAAACTGTCATCTCTGCTGGAGTCTGAGTTCCACCCTATGCAGGACATACTGAATGCACTGAGGAGCTCATTTAGCAGCAGACTACATCATCCCAGGTGCACAACCGAGAGGTTTCGCAGGTCCTTCCTACCAACGGCTGTCAGACTGTACAACCTAAGCAGGGCTGCTCGCAGAGATAGCAAAAAGATGTAACAAACTAATAGTTTTTTGAATGCAAAAGATGCAATAGACTTACACAATGGTCCCCCCCGGCATACAACTAGGAAAATACCGGTCGCTATGGAGGGTGAGAATATGTATGGGCACATAATCATACCATGTAGGATAACTAAGTAGACGGTTGTGCTATTTCATCCCATCTAGCAACAGTGCTCTGCACTGTGTGTGTTTATATATTTACATATTTATTCCATCTAGCTACATTGCTCCGTACTGTGGGTGTTTATATATTTACATATTTATTCCATCTAGCTACAATGCTCCGCACTGTGTGTTTACATATTCATATATTTATTCCATCCAGCTACAATGCTCTGCACTGTGTGTCTGTGTGTGTGTATATATATATTTTATAGTAATATGTACATATGTATATTAGCTGCTCTTGCTTGCTTGTTTTTTTTTCTTGCCTTCTGACTGTTGCTCTGAGTGTTGCTATCCCTGTGCTGTTGCAATCCTGGAATTTCCCCGTTGTGGGACTAATAAAGGCTTATCTTATTACTTGACTCCACCTATCCGAAAACTATGCTACACCTTTCTGCACCTCACAGGTTCTAGTATCTAATTCCTTTCTGAAAAATCCTGACCAGTGGACACGTAGCATAATGCATTACTTTATAATGCGTTGTTATGTATGCAAACCTGGTGATGAATGAAGCAAAGGCAAAGGTAAAGGTAACGTCGAACACAGCTTTAGTGATGTTTGGGAATAGCGGTACACGGCAAGCACCTGGCGTGGGCATCTGGCGCAATAGGAAGTCCTATGCGGCTCGCCCCGCTATATAGGCCAGTGCGGTGACATGACAGGAAGTCGACGTCACCACACTGCACTTTGCAATGAGGTGCCGTCATCCCATTCTCCCCCCCTTTACAAAGTCCAAAACCACACATACAATCGAACCCACCCCAATTTAGAACCAAAGTCACTCACTAAAATAACATAAACTAATGTACTTAAATGGCCTTACCCATTCACACAAAACAACCTAAAATAGGGTTGGTGGGTGGACTACCACACAACCCACATGGCACGGTAGATTATTCTGCCACCGGATAAACTAAAAAATCCTTTATTAAACGAAAAATATCTGCCATGCTCCTAAACTAACACAATAAAACACATAACCCCATCAGAACACACAAAAACTATAAACAAACTACTACATCACAGTCACTTGGATGGGAAAGGTGGAACTGGCATGGGGGGGCCCAGGGCAGCCCCTCAGCAAGCGCACTCCTGGAAGCAGCAGGCCCCCGGAACGATGGCTGACCTTCTGGACGATGGAACCCAGTTCCCACACCACCATCACTGGCTCCTGTCCAGCCTCATCACTAAGTCTTAGAGCATCCTCCTGGACAAGCCAAAGCTGATTGGCATGCCTTGATAAGCTGACAGACAACCGTAAGTAACTTCACCACTATCCACAGACGTGCTTGGTGTTTCACTGGCTGTTGTTTGGCCCATCTTTGCTGTGGTCGTTTGTTACCCCCAACCTGAACCAAGTCCATAACCCTAAGTGGGGCCCTGCTCGGCCTGATGTGCTGCTGCTGAGCATGTGGTAACACCATGCTCGTCGGTCTGGCCCCGTCCTCTTCTAAAAACGTTGTAGTAGTCACCGTCGTAGCTGCAGACCTCCTATCCCCCTGCCGCCAAGCTCTGGAGGCATCTGGGGCTAGCATGGTGTCACTCGCCGACGCAAGTGCCATGCCACCACGCTTGGTACCCCCCTCTACCATGACCCAAGCACTGACACTGAGACTTTCCTGTGCCGAACCTGAGTGAGGCTGGTCCTGCTTGACTCCTGTAGTGTCCGGTAGCCCTTTGTCCCACACAACGTCTTCTTTGACCACCGAAACCGGAGGGTTCCAGCGGCCACAACCCAACCATTTGTTCCCGGCACCGTCTTTAATGGCGAAACCTAGTCCGTAGAATAGGTCACAGCCCATGATGTTATCGCCGTGAGCCACCACTTGGAACGTGAACAACCACCTTCACAGACTTGTAACAAACCGTTAACTCCAAAGTCCCAACAGTGCACAGCATGCTACCTCCGTAGCCATACAACAGCGCCGGGTTACCTTTAATCCTGTAGTGGAGGATGAACTTCTTCACCGTGGCCCAATTCAGCATCGACCGCACCACTGCCGTGTCGGGCAACAGTGGCACCTCCACACTGTCTAACTCCACTGAGCAATGCGTGTACCCATTTGTACTGGGGCTCACTGTATGGATGGTTGTTGGTGGTGGGTGGAGTGATTTCTTCCGTGGGCTCTCCGGTTCAGATAAGCGGCACACTCTAGCTTAATGGTTCAAGCGTCCACATCTGCTACAACATTTTCCTCTTGCCGAACATTCCTTTGCCTTATGTCGGTGCGTTGCGGACCCACAACCCTTGCACAGGGGTCTTCCTGGGGCAGACCTTTGGCTGGCAGCATTGCCATCGTCGATAACATTGTCATCCAAACTATCCTTGCTATCCATGTCCGCAACATTTGCTGTGGCGGGCAGCTCAGGTGGCCGCTGTGACTGATGCCAGTTTAGCTCCAAGGCTAGCTTGTCTGAGGCCTCCAACTGGAGAGCTAGCTCAACAGCTCTAGCTAACGTTAAGTCATTCGCCACCACAAGTAGCCTAGCTTGCAATGCAGCATTGCACATGTGCTCCGCTAGCTGGTCGTGCACCATTTCATCTTCCAGCTGTCCAAAGCGGCACCTGCTAACTAGCTGTCTTAAGTCAGCGACAAACTGGAGGATGGGTTCACCTACCCGTTGGTGTCACTGGCAAAAATGAATTCTCCGTACAGTCACGCTGTCTGGAGTGTGGAAATGGTTGGCTAGCAGCTCCACAACGTCCTCAAACGAGTCCGACACACTGAGCATCTGCAGGACTCGCTGGCCCTCAATACCCAGGTTATGGACAAGAAGCACACGTGCCCTTAGCTTGTCAAGCTGCCCGAGGTCCAGCATGGTGATGTAGCCTTGAAAAGTCTCGAACTAACGTAACCAAGGCACCGGCGGTTTGCCCAGGAGCTCGAGGAAGGGACGGAGTGGTGTTATGCATGCCTCCATGAGTTAATCCTCAGTTGCCAAATGTTATATATGCAAACCTGGTGATGAAAGAGGTGAAAATGAAGGTGAATGAATGAATGAATGAATGAATTTATTTCAGATAGTACAGTACAGGTTAAAAGAAACTGAATAATATAACAACAAGGTCATATTAGACAAAGACTCCTCTTATTATACAATTCCACGTAAGTTATCCGAAATGGGTGATGGCTGAAGCCGCAGCTTATATTGCCCACCCATGTTCCATCCAAGAATTCAAAAGAGAAAAAAGAGAAAACAAGACAAGAGCGATTACAATTCAAAACAAAGCTAAGACAAAATGTGACTGAGAGAAAAAAGAAAACTAAGCTAGGCTAAGTTAAGCGGTTACTATTCAAAAACAAATCTAAGACAAAATGTGAAGAACTAACAAGCGTTGTACATGATTTTAATTCAGGTCCAAAATCGTTCCATAATCTGACTCCTTGCACTGAAATACAGTGTTGCTTGGTGGTTGTTCTCACTGTAGGCTTTTGAAATATACATGTTCTTCTGAAGTGATATCGTTTCTCCCTTGTTTGGAACAACTTTTGGATATTTGCGGGCAGTGATAAATTCTTCACTTTGAACATTATTATTGCGGTTTTAAAGTCAGCCAGATCTTTCAACTTGAGAGTTTTTTGTTTAAGAAAAAGTGGGTTTGTTGGTTCCCTGTAAGCTGCTTTGTTTATTATTCTAATAGCTCTCTTTTGAAGCATAAAGAGTGGATATGTTTGTTTTATATGTATTTCTCCATACTTCATTACAATATGTCATGTATGGGAGTATTAATGAATGATACAAGGTGTATAGTGTGAGTTGATTCAGCAAATATTTCACTCTGTGTAATATTGCAATTGATTTGGATACTTGACTTCCAGCACAGTTTGTTATCAATTATTACTTCAAGAAATTTAGTTTCAGATACCCTTTCAATCTCTACACCATTTACACTGAGTTTGGGTACTGGGTTGTTGTGATGGTTGTTAAAGACTATAAATTTTGTCTTACTTAAATTGAGCATTAATTTGTTTGAATCAAACCACAGTTTAAGCTTTCCTAATTCCTTTCCGAGTGTATCCAGAAGTTGTTCCAAATTGTTTCCACTGCATAACAGATTAGTGTCATCGGCAAACAATATTAAGTCCATTTTTTCTGAAACTTTACATATATTGTTTATATACATATTGAATAATAATGGTCCCAAAACTGAACCCTGTGGGACTCCACAGGTGACCTTCAGTAACTCTGAGTTTTTGTTGCTAACACATACATACTGATATCTATTCTTTAAGTAACTACTTAACCAGGACAGTGCTACCCCTCTAATACCACAATTTTGTAGTTTCTTTAATAATAAATTGTGATCTACTGTATCAAATGCTTTTTTTAAGATCCAGGAATACCCCAACTGAATACTCTATTTTCAATGGCTGTTGATATTTTTTCTGTAAATTCCATTAGGGCATATGCAGTTGTCCTCTTGTGTCTGAACCCATATTGCTGCTCACACAATAAATCATTCTTCAGTATGAAGTTGTCAGTTCTCTCATAGAATATTTTTTCAAGTATCTTGGAAAATTGCGGTAATAATGAAATTGGTCTATAGTTTGAGAGTTCCCCTCTGTCGCCCGTCTTGTATATCGGAATTACTTTAGCTATTTTCATTACATTGGGAAATATACCTGATTGGAGAGACAGGTTACAGATATACGTCAGTGGTTTTACTATGCATTCGATAACAGTTTTGACTAATAGCATGTCAATACCATCACAGTCCGTAGATGTTTTACTTTTGAACGATTTAACAATTTCAATGACCTCTCTTTCGTCTGTGTTCTTTATGAAGATGGAGTCTTTTACAGCAGTGTTATTGCATATTGTATCACCTGTAGGCACCGTAGTAGGTATTTCTCGGTCCAGATTAGGTCCAATGTTAACAAAAAAATTATTAAATTCATCTGCAGGTGAAGCTATATTCACACTCTGAGTCGTTTTATTATTTTTTGGAATATTAGTTGGGTTGCTTGTATTTCTGCTTTTATTTCCAAGGATACTGTCATGGTAGCCCTCGCGGGCCACCAATAAGACACACACAAGTCCACCAGTGAGTTTTAGTGAGTTTTATTATGGTGATAAGGGTGTTTACACAAGCTGCTGAGCTGATGACAGAGTCCTTGCAGAACAGGAAGCATAGGCAATCCAGCACACTACGGGTCCAGGGCAGGAAACAGTCACACACAGACAAGCTAGGTAATAATTGCACCTGGACTGCTAAAGCAGGGACTTACAGCACCAAATACACCGGAGGGAATAAGGTTATACAGCTCACTTACTATGCCGGTGAACAGACGGTCAAGCCCTTAGGCAGCCGAGGTGAAGATAGTCCAGGCATCCGTGACGATGGGTGAACAAAATAACGATCAGTAATGTGACCATTAGCGATCAGACACTGCTGCGTCGTAATGACGCAGCACACAGCTTAAATAACCAGGGACTGATGACAGATGACACACAGCTGACCGACCGTTGACAGGCGGAAACCCCTCCGAGCACTTTCACAATAAGAGCCCGGAGAGGCCAAAATACCGCCCGCAGCTGTCAAGGCCGGCAGCGAGACATAACTTTAACCCAAGCGTGATCAGAACCGACGCTCGGGTCATAACAGTACCCTCCCTCCACGGGTGGACTCCGGACGCCCCAAGGAACCACCCTGCCCCCCCCCGCCCCCCCAGGGTGGGAGGTAGGGGGACAGGTACGGAGGGAGAGAACCAGCAACAAAAACAAGACAAAGACCAAAAACAAGAAATACATACAAACACATGACTCAGGGGAAAAAAACAAGACTAAGACCAGACAAGAAAAACCATACAGGAAATACATGACTCTGGGGAAAAAAAACACAAAGACAAAAGAAAACACATGACTAAACAAGGCTATGGCAAGACTGAGACTCACAAGGGAAAAAAAAACAAGAGACAAAAAAATGCTCTAACATGACTATGGCAAGGACTCACAAGGTAACAAGAAAAATGCTCGAACTTGACTAAGACAATGACATACAAAGAAACAAGGGGTAAACAAAAATTGCTCGGACTTAACCGTGATCAAGACTAAGACTTAGGCTACAACAAAAAACAAGGGGCAATCTAAAATTGCTCAGACCTGACTAAGACTATGACAAACAAGAGGCAATCTAAAATTGCTCAGAACAGACTAAGACTAAGGCAAACAAAGAAACACGAGACAATTAAAAAAAATTGCTCGAACTTGACCTGACTAAGACTATGACTTTGAAACAAGAAAAAAAAACAAAACAAGAGGCAATCTAAAATTGCTCAGACCTGACTAAGACTATGACAAAACAAAGAAACACGAGACAATTAAAAAAAATTGCTCGAACTTGACCTGACTAAGACTATGACTTTGAAACAACAAAAATTTCTAGATGTACAAGACAAGATTTGGCACCAAATGGGCCCACAGAAAATCCCACAGTACATGAAACGGTCAGGTGGCCTGCCCCAGTCCCATGCCCCCAGGAATACGTCCTCTGGTGGCCGAACCAGGTCACCCCGTAACCCACACAGTATATTGGGTAGCCAACCCAAGATGCCGAACGCTCCAAGCAGTTCCTCGGGTGGCCGACCCGCATACCACAACCAGCAGGACCGTGGAGGGGTTGCGTGCAGCCGCTCACCTGAAAACAACACAGGAGAGCGCCAATCTGTCAAACAAAATCCACTAATGGCCCCCTGCTGGTGGCTCCTGAGAGGGGGACAACCAAAACCCTGGGCCCCCTCGAATCCTGATTGGGTCGCAGCCGCACCTGCGCTGGACCCCCACTGGACCTCGTCGGACCCCGATTGGGTCAGGACGGGCCCAGATTGGGTCACCGCTGCACCCACGTTGGACCCCGACTGGGTCACCGCTGCACCCACGTTGGACCCCGACTGGGTCACCTCGGCCCGTACGTCGGACCCCGACTGGGTCAGGACAGGCCCAGATTGGGTCACCGCTGCACCCACGTTGGACCCCGACCGGGTCTCCTCGGCCCACACATTGGACCCCGACCGGGTCTCCTCGGCCCACACGTTGGACCCCAACCGGGTCTCCTCGGCCCCCACGACGGACCCCGACCGGGTCTCCTCGGCCCACACGACGGACCCCGACCGGGTCTCCTCGGCACACACGTTGGACCACGACTGGTTCAGGACTGCTCCGGCGACGACCTCCATCTCCGAACCTGGAACCCCCGGTCCCGTGACCTTGACTGGCTCCGGACCGGCAACGCTGTGGAGGTGCTCAGAACACAAGGAAGAACCGGGATCAGTTCCACCGGCAGCGCCAGAGCCCAGCGAGACGAGCTCGGGTGCAGCGGCCGGCTGCCCCTCACTCGCCCCCCCCCATGAGGCAGGCAAAAATGCTCTAACACACCATACAGGAAAACAAGAAAGAGCACTTGCCTGCACTCGAGCTCTGGAGCCGTCCAGGACTTCGCTGATCCAGGTTCAAGAAGATGCTCGTCGTCGGGCTCCCACTCGGCTGTGCCGGGTTCCACAACCGGCCTGATGGTCTCTGCAGCTGGATCCTCACGCACAGACGTCCATGCCAATAACCCGTATGGCGTGGAGGCAGAGGACCCTGAACCTGCTGACTCGGGCTGCATCCCTGAAGAACCTTGGGGACGCTCTCTTGTCGGCTCTGGCTCCTCACTGCAGTCCGTTCTCCTCCTCTGTCCAACACAAGGCTGCAAGACCGGGCTGTCTCCCAGAGCTGCAGGCCTCCCCCTCGTTTGCCAGCGTGGGACTGACGCCGAGGATCGCTCCGCCGGAGGAGACACAGAGGCAGCAGGTTTAATATAATTGGCTACAGCTGGGGAAAGAAACTCAGGGAGCTGCGTACCCTGAGCTTCACCCCCAGGAGTCAGACAAGACAGATCACTATTACTACAAGGAAAGTGAACTTGGACTTGCCTGCCTCCCGGGGGGAGGATGTTATCAGCTGTAGCGAACGTTGCTCCTTCCCTCGCTCGCTGAATGCTGAAAAACCCAAGAACGGAGCCCACCGGCGCAGGACTCAGCTCACACTCAGCAGCTGGCTGGTTGAGGGGTCATCCCGGCGGCCCGGAACTGGATCTGGAGCTGGAGCTTGCCGAAGATACGCCCGGCCGTGACGCCGACGCCTTCGCCGGCCCCCAGATGGTGCGAACTCCCGAAAAGGATCCTTAGGCGAAAAACAGGTGTGCCTCTTCACCTGCTCCATGCCGCGTTCCTCCTCCATTATCAGGAACAGTTCGCGTTGGGCAGCGATGTCCTCCCTCCTAACGTCGACTTCCTGGTGGTTGGCGAAGCAGGGAGAGAGGTTACAGAGCACATCTTCGGCGGCGTCCAGGTACCAATGTATGCCGGGGGCGTAGTCCAACATGGAAGCGGAGATGAGTAACTCATCTACCGCTTCCAAGACACACGTCAGCACGTGACTCCTCGGTGACGGTATTCCTCGCATACAAAGGTCCCAGACAGGGAAAACAACGTCCAAAACTCAACTCACTGGTGAAAAAGCGTCTCAAAATGGCACCACCGTAACGCTGTTTGGGCAGCAGTGTACTGTCATGGTAGCCCTCGCGGGCTACCAATAAGACGCACACAAGTCCACCAGTGAGTTTTAGTGAGTTTTATTACGGTGATAAGGGTGTTTACACAAGCTGCTGAGCTGATGACAGAGTCCTTGCAGAACAGGAAGCATAGGCTATCCAGCACACTACGGGTCCAGGGCAGGAAACAGTCACACACAGACAAGCTAGGTAATAATTGCACCTGGACTGCTAAAGCAGGGACTTACAGCACCAAATACACCGGAGGGAATAAGGTTATACAGCTCACTTACTATGCCGGTGAACAGACGGTCAAGCCCTTAGGCAGCCGAGGTGAAGATAGTCCAGGCATCCGTGACGATGGGTGAACAAAATAACGATCAGTAATGTGACCATTAGCGATCAGACACTGCTGCGTCGTAATGACGCAGCACACAGCTTAAATAACCAGGGACTGATGACAGATGACACACAGCTGACCGACCGTTGACAGGCGGAAACCCCTCCGAGCACTTTCACAATAAGAGCCCGGAGAGGCCAAAATACCGCCCGCAGCTGTCAAGGCCGGCAGCGAGACACAACTTTAACCCAAGCGCGATCAGAACCGACGCTCGGGTCATAACAGATACTGTTGAGTATTGTCCATGTATTTTTAATATTGTCTTTGTTTTTCTCCAGTTCTTTACTGTAATAGTCTCTTTTACTACATCTTATTATATATGTTAACTTATTTTTGTATGTTTTATACCGCTGCTCTGCTTCCTTTGTCCTTTTCTTTAGGAAAGCTTTATATAATAAATTTTTCTTTTTACACGCCTTTTGTAGTCCTTTGGTTAACCATGGCTTATCAGCAAATTTGTGTTTAAGCTTTTTTTTTTACTAATGGGCAGTTTTTTTCATAAAGAGTGGTTACAATGTTTATAAAAGTGTCATAGGCTTCATTTACACCTGATACATAGACTTCTGTCCAGTCTTGCTTCAGCAAGTCCTCTTTAAAAGAATTGATTGCATTTGGTGATTTGTATCTGAACGATTTTGAAATTTTTTCTGCGTTGGGCCCCGTGTAGCCATGGATAAGTGCAAAGGTTGGCAAGTGGTCACTTATATCATTTATCAATAATCCACTTTCTATTTTCTTATCGATAACATTGACAAACAGGTTGTCAATAAGTGTAGCAGAGTGAACTGTGATTCTACTGGGATGTGTTATTGTGGGATATAGACTCATGCTGTACATAGAGTTCATGAACTCTGTAACTACATTTTGTTGATGTGGATTTATTAAATCAATATTGAAATCTCCACAAATTGCTACCATTTTCTTACTAGTCATATTATTGTACAGCTCAACTAATTTATCTCTGAATGTCTCAATGCAAGTTCCCGGCGTTCTATATATACAGCTTATGATTAGATTTTTTGTTTTGTCTAGGTCAGGGGTGTCCAATCATGTGCCATGGAGGGCCAAGACCCTGCGGGTTTTCTCTTCTACCCAGTCTCTTCAGCAGGTGTTTTCACTTATCAGGAATCAGTGGGAAGAAATTCAGTGGAATCTGCTGTTGAAGACACTGGTTGGAGGTAAAGCCTGCAGGGTCTTGGCCCTCCATGGCACATGATTGGACACCCCTGGTTTAGGTCAATCTCAACAGTAACACATTCCAAGATCCCTGGTAGTGCAAAGGACATTTCATTTACAAGCTTACACCTATACAGGTCATCAATATACAGTGCAACACCACCACCCTTTTTTTGAGTTCTGTTAATATAAAACATCTGATATCCCTCTATTGCCATCAGGGGAGCCTGTTCTTCATTAAGCCAAGTTTCAGAGACTGCAATAGCTGTGAATTTTCTGTCTAGCTGTTTTAGATAGTCCTGAATCTGTGGAAAGTTTTTGTTAAGACTTGTTAAGACTTCTGCTGTTGAAGTGTATTACTGATAGTTTTCCATCTAATTGCACTTGACTTTTAAATTGTTTTTCAGTGTAATATTCACAATGGTTATGAATATTATTGAAAAAGTGGTTATCAGGATCAATATCATTCTCCATCTCTTGTGGTTTATGTTCAGCATAATGGTATATTTTCAGAGTTTGAGTTTCCTCACTCTGTGTCAGATGACTTCCTCCAGCTGGGGATAATTGATGTCTACTCGAGTCGGTCATAAGTTTTTGTTTATTTTGCTTATTTTTTTTAAAGTACTTTGGCATGGTGTATCAAAAGAACTATTCTTATCGTGTGTATGAATATGGATTATCATTGACTCATAATTTTCTTGATCGGTGTTCATCTGTATTTATTTAAGTCAGTAGCATCTCTGATCATTATACTCCTTGCTTGCTCTGGTGTTCCATTTAGTTTAATCCAAATTCTACAATTTCTTGTCTATCTTATTTTGTTTTTTCAGCATCCGTGCCTGCCGTGCTAATTCAGCGTTTTTTTTTTTTTGTCAGGTGTTCATTTAGGTAAACTTGAGTTCCCTGTAGCTTTCTGGCCTGCCTCAGTATGTCATTCTTTACCCTTCTGTTCACAAAGCGCATCACAATTGATTTCTTTGTTTTGGGATCTTTCTTCGGTAAAGCATAACCGGCTGAAATTGCATTGGCTTCTACCTTAATGTCTCTATTATTAAGGAACTGAAGCACTTGATTTTCTAAGGAGACTGATTCACTCATGGGAGCATCTTCACCATTCAGTCCTGTTGTGGCATGGGCGTATGACTGATATCTGATGTCTAGTCCACTTATAACTAGGTCATCAATACGAGAACCTTGTTCAAGATCCTCGACGCATTGCTCCAAAAGACGCCCGCATTGCTCCAGGTCCATAATTTTTTTGTCTTTTTCTTGAATTATTGATTGTAGGGCTTGTACATCTTCTATTAGGCCTATTATTTTGGCCTGCTGGCTAGTCAATTTGGCCAATTCTTCTGACATAAAGTTCAGAGATTTTTTGATTTCTTCCATTTCCTCTTTTTTTTGTGGCATTTTACTGACCTGTGGATAGAAATAAACAGTGAATCCGGCTAGGCCTCAACTAGCCCGGCCGCTGCTGGTCCCTCCGCTCACCGCCGCCGCAACCGAGCTCCTGCACAGCTCCTCCGCCAAGTAACGCCGCACAGCTCTGCTGATCACCGCCGTCTGCCTGGGTGGTTATGCTGCACACTGCCGGCGCAGCCGAGCTCCACTGATCACCGCCGCCGATCACTGCCGCCTGCCGCCGTCTGCCTGGGTGGTCCAGGTGGCCCCCGTCTCTCACCAGCGTCGCTCCCGAGCTTCGATCCGGCTCACGCTCGCGCTCAGCTGCCGCCTCGGTTAGTTCCTCCGGTAGGTCTTCATCGGGGGCTGAGTCGCTTCATGTCTGAGTTAGGTGGCACAACTGGGCCAGCGTTAAGCTAACTAGCGTTAACTAGCGTTAGCGTTAGCTTTGCAATCGCTTCGGGTAGCAGCAGCAGCTCTACCCGATTAAAGGGGGTATTCCAGTGGTTTTCTTACGGTGGTGGGAATTCAGCCCGTGGGTGTCCGTCACGAGCGCCGATCGCTGTAGGTTGGTTATTTTAATGGCAAAAAGCAGTGGCTTAGTCTCAGCACTGAGAAAGTGTGGCCATCCCGGTCGCCATCTTGTTTCTATGCGGCTTGCCCCGCTATATAGGGCAGTGCGATGATGTGACAGGAAGTCGACATCACCACACTGCACTTCACAATAAGGTGTCGTCATCACAACCACTACTTTTGCAGTGACATGCTGTGTAACAAAATTACTGTTTAAAAAATCGGTAATGTGTTACAGTTACTGAAATTTGATCAGATGCATTGCTCGTTACTTGTTTTATTAATATATAGAGATGTTTTTAGTGCAAATAAATGAATATATACAAACTGACACTACCGTAGCTGAGATGTAGCCACTAGTCAACATGACTTGTTGCAGAGAGCCAAGTCTTCACTACTGAGCAGATGAAAAGATGAAGGTACTTTCTTTTTGTGGAAACAGACAGATTATTTTTCCTTTGTCACGGTTAAGGATAAAAGCATATTGGTGGGTTGCAAGCTTAAGTGCCGGTTGAGACCTACTGCAATCTTCAGAAGCGCCTGAAAACAGCAACAAAGCTAGTGCTAAGTAACAGCTAGCTATGCTAACAACACCATGTTAGTGGATCTAGTCTACGCTATCTGAACAGCCACAGCTGGTTGTAAAATGGAAATACTCTTGTCTCAACAGCCACAGCTGGATTTCAAACACAGGTAAGCATCTGGACAGTTTGTGACCCAGCAAGAATTAAAGCAACTGATTGCCAGATACATCATTTCAGACTGAAGACGTGATAACAGTGACTTTCCATCAGGCAGCTGGACTGTTTTCCTTTAGTTAAAACACATTTACTTGCTCCCTGGATAAAGATTATTCAAAAATGGATTTTGAACTCCAAAAGGAATTTGAAGGACAGGATCATGTCTCTTTCACAGCAGACATGTGGACTGTGGCTAATGGACATTTTCTTTGGACCACTGCACATTGGATTAAATCCACTGAGCTCCCATAAGTCTGGATCCGGCTAGTGTGAAGAGGACCCTCTCCAGGATCAACCCATGCAAGGCAGCTGGACCAGACAACATACCGGGTCGTGTTCTGAAGGACCGTGCAGAGGAGCTCAAGAATGTCCTGGCTGACATCTTTAACATCTCCCTGAGTCAAGCTGTTGTAAGATAAGATAAGCCTTTATTAGTCCCACAACGGGGAAATTCCAGGATTGCAACAGCACAGGGATAGCAACACTCAGAGCAACAATCAGAAGGCAAGAAAAAACAAGCAAGCAAGAGCAGCTAATATACATATGTACATATTACTATAAAATATATATACACACACACACACACACACAGACACACAGTGCAGAGCATTGTAGCTGGATGGAATAAATATGTAAATATATAAACACCCACAGTACGGAGCATTGCAGCTAGGTGGAATAAATATGCAAGTATATAAACACACACAGTGCGGAGCAATGTAGCTAGATGGAATAATATGTAGATATATAAAAACACAGTGCTGAGCATTGTAGCTAGATGGAATAAATATATAGATATATAAATATAAACACACCCAGTGCAGAGCATTGTAGCTAGATGGAATAAATATGTAAATATATAAACACACACAGTGCAGAGCATTGTTGCTAGGTGGGATGAAACAGCATAACCGTCTATTTAGTTATCCTACATGGTATGATTATGTGCCCATACATATTCTCACCCTCCATAGCGACCGGTATTTTCCTAGTTGTATGCCGGAGAGGACCATTGTGTAAGTCTATTGCATCTTTTGCATCCAAAAAAAAAAAAAAAAAAACTATTAGTTTGTTACGTCTTTTTGCTATCTCTGCGAGCAGCCCTGCTTAGGTTGTACAGTCTGACAGCCGTTGGTAGGAAGGACCTACGAAACCTCTCGGTTGTGCACCTGGGATGATGTAGTCTGCTGCTAAATGAGCTCCTCAGTGCATCCAGTATGTCCTGCATAGGGTGGAACTCGGACTCCAGCAGAGATGACAGTTTAGCCACCGTCCTTCTCTCTCCTATCTCCTCCATCAGATCAAGGCGTTGCCCCAGGACAGAGCTAGCTTTCTTAATCAGTTTGTTCAGTCTCTTCCTATCGGCTGCAGTAATGCCACTGCCCCAGCAGACCACTCCAAAAGTGATGGCTGATGCCACCACCGTGTCATAGAATGACTTCAGCAGCGCCCCTTGTACACCAAAAGACCTGAGTCTCCTCAGCAGGAACAGCCTGCGCTGTCCCTTCTTGTAGAGTGCGTCAGTATTGTGTGACCAGTCTAGTTTATTGTTCAGATGAATACCCAGGTACTTGTAGGATGTCACCATCTCGATGTCTGTTCCCTGTATATTTACTGGTGCTGTGAGGGGCTGCCCATGCCTGCGGCAGTCCACCACCAGCTCCTTAGTTTTCCTCGCGTTGATCTGGAGGCAGTTCCGATGGCACCAGTCCACAAAGTCCTGGATAAGCCCTCTGTACTCAGCTTCATCTCCTCTGGAGATGAGACCAACGATCGCAGAGTCATCAGAGAACTTCTGTAGATGGCAATGTGTTGTGTTGTGTGAGAAGTCCGCAGTATAAAGAGTGAACAGGAAGGGAGCCAGCACCGTTCCCTGGGGGGCCCCCGTGCTACTGATGATCGTGTCGGAAACACAGTCCCGGGTTCTCACAAACTGAGGCCGGTTCGTGAGGTAGTCCAGGATCCATGATGACAGGTGCTGGTCCACCCCTGCGCGCAGCAGCTTGTCCTTCAGGATCATCGGTTGGATGGTGTTGAAAGCACTGGAGAAGTCAAAGAACATGATCCTCACCACATTCCCGGGCTTCTCCAGGTGGGACAGAGAACGGTGAAGGAGGAAGATCACCGCATCCTCCACCCCAATGCCATGCTGGTAGGCGAACTGGAGTGGATCCATCGCTGGTTCCACCAGGGGGCGGAGATGAGCAAGGAGCAGTCTCTCCAGGGTCTTCATCAAGTGGGACGTCAAGGCCACCGGTCTGAAGCTGTTCAGGTCTTTGGGGTGGGAAGTTTTTGGTACAGGTACCACACAAGATGTTTTCCACAGCTGTGGTACCCTCCCCAGTTTCAGGCTCATGTTGAAGATATACGTCACAATCCCACACAGCTGGTCTGCACAGGACTTGAGGAGCTTTGCGCTGATGCCGTCCGGTCCCGACGCCTTCCTCGCCTTGATCTTCCTCAGCTCCGTCCTCACCTGGGTCTTGGTCAGGGTCAGGATGGGGGGCTGTGTGTTGGGAGTGGGGGGGGTGTCGGTGGAGTGGGGAGTGGGTAGCAGGACTTGATTTCTTAGAGGCAGCAGTGGTTGTTGTGCAGACAGGGGGGAGGGCGGTTGGTCAAATCTATTGAAAAACAGATTCAGGTTGTTCGCCCACTCCCTGCCCCCCGTGGCCTGGGGGGAGGTATTCTGGAGCCCCGAGATGGTTTTGAGGTTTCTCCAGACCCCACTGATGTCGCTCTGTTGCAGCTTGTCCTCCATCTTCTTCCTGAAGCTGTCCTTGCCTTCTCTGATCTTTCTCCTCAGCTCCGTCTGTACGGACTTCAGCATCTCCCTGTTCCCCGACCTGAAGATCCTCTTCTTCTCTCTCAGAAGTGTTTTTATCTCAGGGTTGATCCAGGGTTTGTTGTTTGAGTGACGCCGTATGGTCTTGGTGGGAACGGATTTGTCCACACAGAAGCTGAGGTAGCCCGTGAAGGTATGAATGAGGCCATCGATGTCCTCACCATGTGGATCGCAGAGCTGCTTCCAGGCAGTGGCTTCAAAACAGTCCTTTAGAGTGTCCATTGTCTCCTCAGACCATAACTCCACAGTGTGCATGGCCGGAGGTTGTCTGTGCACTAGGGGTTTGTACACCGGTCGGAGATGAACCAAGTTGTGATCCGATCTCCCAAGTGGGGGGAGTTGTGATGAGGTGTACGCCTCCTTAGTGTTTGCGTAGAACAAATCCAGTGTTTTATTGTCTCTAGTGTGGCATGTGACATACTGGGTGAAAGTGGGCAGAATGGGAGACAGTGAAACGTGGTTGAAATCGCCTGAGATGAGGAGAAGAGCATCTGGGTGTTCTGTCTGCAGCCTGCTGGTTACTGAATGGATGACGTCACGCGCTGTCCCAGCGTTCGCCGTCGGATTTGCATAAACAACAATGTAGATCACGTGTGAGTGTTCTCTCGGGAGATATGTAGGCCTCATGCTAACAGCTAGCAACTCAATGTCTTTGCTGCAGTGTCGTTGTTTAACAGTGATATGTCCCGGTCTACAGCAGTTGTTGTTAACATACATTATCACTCCACCGCCCCTAGTTTTGCCACTCTCTGGTGTTCGGTCAGCTCGTATCATGTGAAAACCCTCCAACTCAATGTTAGCATCTGCTGCTAGTTCAGTTAGCCACGTCTCAGTAAACAAAAGGAGAGAGCACTCCCGGTAAGTGCTATCATAACGGGAGATAGCCGCTAGTGTAACGGATGCCAACTAGTGCTGTTCGGCGTAGAACGTTAGTAAAACCTCCCTCCCAAAGCCTCATACAGTATCGGTAGCGCTGAGCTATCGGTCGGACCTTTAGCTCAGCACGATCGTGCTGTGCGTGTCTCTGACCAGTTAACTGTGAGGTCGCGGGTTCGCGTCCTGTGTAGGGCGAACTGCGCTGATGACCTCAGTTAAAAGTGGTGCTGTGAGCCCCAGATGGTAGCGCTGAGCTACCGGTCGGACCTTTAGCTCAGCGCGATCGTGCTGTGTCTCCCATGCTCGAACTGTGTTAGTTGACTGAGAGGTCGCGGGTTCGTGTCCCGTGTGGGGCGAACTGCGCAGGATGATCTCTGTCACACTGGTGCCGTGACCCGGATGGGAGTGAGGTTTAAGGGGGAGAGTGTAACGGATGCCAACTAGTGCTGTTCGGCGTAGAACGTTAGTAAAACCTCCCTCCCAAAGCCTCATACAGTATCGGTAGCGCTGAGCTATCGGTCGGACCTTTAGCTCAGCACGATCGTGCTGTGCGTGTCTCTGACCAGTTAACTGTGAGGTCGCGGGTTCGCGTCCTGTGTAGGGCGAACTGCGCTGATGACCTCAGTTAAAAGTGGTGCTGTGAGCCCCAGATGGTAGCGCTGAGCTACCGGTCGGACCTTTAGCTCAGCGCGATCGTGCTGTGTCTCCCATGCTCGAACTGTGTTAGTTGACTGAGAGGTCGCGGGTTCGTGTCCCGTGTGGGGCGAACTGCGCAGGATGATCTCTGTCACACTAGCTCATCTAACTTTCCCAGTATCGACCGTACATTTCCCATGACAACAGATGGAAGGGAGGGTCTGTACCTTATATTTTTTGTCCTCCGCCTTACTCCAGCCCGGCAGCCGCGGCGTTTTCGCCTCAGTTCTCTCGGTATGTCGAGTTTTTCCAGTGGGACCGGGTGGCGGTTGAATGCTAGCAGCTCTTCCCTGTTGTATCGTATCCTGCTATAAACAGTGGCTCCGTCCACCAGCTCAGGAGACATTTGGGACGATCTGTGTGTCCGTGATATAAGTGGGGTGAAAAAAAAAAAAGTGATCAAAAGAGAGAGGAAGGGAAAAAAAACTCGGAATCGAGCCGCTGTTGCAAAAGGCAGCCGACTGGTGTGGCGCCGAGAGGAGAAAAAAAAGGTAGTCTTGGGACAACTACGATCGTGCTGACCTAAAGGTCGGGCCTTTAGCTCAGCACGATCGTGCTGTGTGTGTCTCTGTGTAGTTAACTGTGAGGTCGCGGGTTCGTGTCCTGTGTAGGGCGAACTGCGCTGATGACCTCAGTTAGTTAAAAGTGGTGCTGTGAGCCCCAGATGGTAGCGCTGAGCTACCGGTCGGACCTTTAGCTCAGCGCGATCGTGCTGTGTCTCCCATGCTCGAACTGTGTTAGTTGACTGAGAGGTCGCGGGTTCGTGTCCCGTGTGGGGCGAACTGCGCAGGATGATCTCTGTCACAAGGTAGTTGTCCCCACATGTTTCAAAACTGCTACCATAATACCAGTCCCAAAGAAGTCCATCCCATCCAACTACAACGATTATCAGCCCATAGCACTGACCCCCATCATAATAAAGTGCTTCAAGTGGCTGGTCATGCAGAATATCAAGTCCATCCTCCCTCCCTCCCACGACCCATCTCAGTTTGCATACAGGTCAAACAGATCCACAGAAGATGCCATCTCTGCTGCTCTCCATCCAGCCCTCACCCACCTGGACTCAAAGAACTTCTACGTGCAAATGCTGTTCTTGGACTTCAGTTCAACATTCAACACAATCATCCCCCAGCACCTAATACAAAATCTCAGGCACTTGGGACTCAAAACCTCTTTCTGTAACTGGGTGCTAGACTTTCTCACAAGGAGGCCACAGAACGTGCAAGTTGGCAGCAACACCTCCAAGACCATCACACTGAGCACAGGGGCCCCACAAGGGTGCATGCTCATCCCGCTGCTCTTCACCCTGCTGACCCATGACTGTGTACCAGCCTACAGCACCAACCACATCATCAAGTTTGCAGACGACACAACGGTAGTGGGCCTCATCACCAACAATGAAGAGGCCAACTACAGAAATGAAGTGAGCCAACTGGTCCAGTGGTGTAAAGACAATAATCTCTTCCTGAACGTAGGAAAAACCAAGGAGATTGTGGTCGACTTCAGGAGGGGATATACACAGCATCCCCCTTTGATCATCGATGGAGCAGCTGTGGAGAGGGTGAGCAGCATCAGGTTCCTAGGGATGCACATCTCTGAGGACCTCTCCTTGTCCAACAACACCACATCACTGGCCAAGAAGGCTCAAACTCGCCTCCATTTCCTCTGCAAACTGAGGAGAGCACGAGTCCCACACCCCATCATGTGCTCATTCTACCTACGGTGTGGTATGGAAGCTGCACCGCCTCCTGCCAGAAGACACTACAATGCACAGTGAAAGCAACCAGCAAGATCATCGGTGCCCCTCTGCCCCTCCTCTCAGACATCTACCTCACCCACCTCACTCACAGAGCCATCAACACCTCCCACCCCTCACACTCCCTCTTCAGCCCCCCCTGCCCTCAGGGAAAAGGCAACGGAGCCTCTGAGCCCACTCCACAAGACCGCTAAATAGCTTTGTTCATCAGGCCATCAGGACCCTGAACTCTGCCCCCCCCCCCGGACCGTAACACACTCACCTGCACAATAACTACCTCAGCTGCTGGCACAGAAAGACTGGCACACCAACAGTAATACATCTGCTGCTGTATGTCTCTGCACCTTACTGCAACCAATTGCACAAATGCCATACCTGCTGCTGTCTGTTATTGCAATATTGATCATGTGCAGTCCTATCTGCACCTACACTACCACATTGAACTTGCAGCTATGAGTATTACTGCTCTACTTTTTCTGTATATAGGATTGTTGGGTTTCATCGTTTTTCTTTATTTGCACTATGGGATGTCTGAGTCTATCTTTTGTTGCTATTTGCACTATGGGTAGCATTACTGTACATAGACTGCTGTTGTTTTTCCAGCCTTATTCCTTTTTTTATATTGCACACACCACTGAAGAGAGAGAAACACCATTTCAATTCTCCTGTATGTCCTGTACATATAGTAGTATTGACAAATAAAATCTTTGAATCCTGAATCTTTTTTTTTGTATACTTTATTAATCCTAGAGAAAAATTACAGGGCATCCACCTGGATGGATGAGGCAGCCAAGGTGCAGCACCAATCCCTTCACCATTCATGCACATATCCACACCTAGGGCCACTTTAGAGTCTCCAATTAATCTAGCTTGCGTGTTTTTAACCTGTGGGAGGAAACCGGTGTACCCGGGGTAAACCCACAACAGAAGGGTCACCAGTGGCCAGGGGGTGGGATTGAACCCATGATGGTCAGGGATGGAATCAATCCCATGACCTTCTTACTGTGCTGCCACAGTGCTAACCACTGCGCCAATGAGTTGCCCCCTTAATACTACAAGGAAAAAAAGCAGCACCACACTGTATACCTAGAAATTTCAGATTTTTATTATAAGATCCATGTGTCAGCTTGCTGACAGAAGACACCGGGGAAACTGCAGCTGGTATCAACATATCTATTGGGAACAAAATCCATCCATCCATCCAATTTCTACTGCTTTTCTGGCGGTCCGGGTCACAGAAGCAGCAGCTCAAGCAAAGAAGTCCAGACTTCCCTCTCCTCGGCCACCTGCTCCAGCTTTTCAGAGAGGATGCCAAGACATTCCCAGGTCAGCTGGGAGACATAGTCTCTCCAGTGTGTCCTGGGTCTACCCCGGGGTCTTCTCCCAGTGGGACGTGCCCAAAACACCTCAAGTGGGAGGCGTCCAGGAGGCATCCTGATCAGATGCCCAAACCACCTCAATTGGTCCAGACTCCCATGATAAATAAAAAACTCAAGGATTCAATGTACCCTGCCCGGTATGGGGTTACTGGGGCTTCGCCCTGGAGCCAGGCCTAGGGAAGGGGCTTGATGGCTAGTGCCTGGTGGCCGGGTTTCTGCCCATGGGACCTGGCTGGGCTCAGCCCGAAGGAGTTACATGGGTCCGCCCTCCAGTCGGCTCACCACCTGCAGGAGGGACCATGGGGGTCCGGTGCTATGCAGATCAGGTGGCAGGAAAAAAAGGGGAACAAAATTAATACCTCAAATATCTTGAATCAAAATATATTGCTATTTCAATATTTTGACAACACTACTGGATATAGTTTGTGAGGTTTTCTAAAAAACCCTAAAATAATTGTCGACATTTACAGTAAATAAAACCAAAATCATTTCAAATCCATAAGTCATTACTCACCAAATCTATTTTTTCATGAATATTTTTTGCTGCTCTTGACTGACTCTAGCAGTCCCTTGTCCTTTTGCACAGCCAGAGACAAGTCCTTGCATGACAAGTCACAGTTCACAGATATTGCGTGTTGTAGCTGCAGTCTTTTTTTCTTCACAGCTTTATCCATGTTTACAAGTCACAAAAGCGACCAAACAGCAAAAGGCATCTCCAAAGCATTTTCTTTGCCAGTATTTACACTAGATACAAGCGATGGGCAGTACAGGAACTGTGATTGGTTAATTGTCACCCTTGACCCCAGGGGTGACTGGGTCATGACCAGCACAGCAATCTGCTCCTTCACCTGTATTAGAGCTAGGTTCTCTTGTGTTAGGATGCCATCTAGTAGTTAGTGCAATCAATAATGGGACAATGCACATCCCGCTTGGGACAAACTCATTTAACCCAATAAACAGGATGTCCCAGCTAAAACAGGACAGTTGGCAACCCTAGTTTGGGGTCAAAAGGACAAAGGTCAAGGTTAACATTCCCTATCCCTTATTACTGTACAGGTACATCTCAAAAATTAGAATATCATGAAAAAGTTCAATATTTTTTGTCACTCATTTCAGAAAGTGAAACCCATGTATTATATAGATCCATTACACAGAGAGTGATATATGGCTTACAGCCCATGAAAACCCCAAATTCAGTTTCTCAAAAAATTAGAATATTACATAAAATTAAAAAAAAATAGTTTTTTAATTGAAATGTTGGCCGACTGAAAATATGTCCATGTACACACTCAATACTTGGCCAGGGCTCCTTTTGGATTAATTACTGTATCAATGTGGCGTGGCACGGAAGTGATCAGCCTGTGGCACTGCTGAGGTGTTATGAAGGTCCAGGTTGCTTTGATAGTGACCTTCAGCTCGTCTGCATTGTTGGGTCTGGTGTCTCTCATCTTCCTCTTGACAATCCTCCACAGATTCTCTATGGGGTTTAGGTCAGGAGAGTTTGCTGGCCAATCAAACACAGTGATGCCATGGTCATTAAACCAGGTTTTGATACTTTTGGCAGTGTGTGTGTGTGTGGGGGGGGGGGCAAGTCCTGTTGGAAAATGAAATCAGCTTCTCCATAAAGCTTGTCAGCAGAGGGAAGCATGACATGTTCTAAAATTTCCTGATAGATGACTACGCTGACTTTGGTCTTGATAAAACACAGTGGGCCAACACCAGCAGATGACCTCTGTTCAGATAAAATTAAATTTTGCATTTCATTTGGAAATCAAAGTCCCAGAGTCCTTGACTTCAGTAAGAAGAAAACCAAAGATTGGTTATCACCTGAGACATGGAGGAAAATAGACGAAAGGGAAGAAGCTGAAAGAAGCACTTTTCAGCGCAACCTCAGTTAGGCAGAAAGTACAGACCCAAGCAGCCTACAGGGACAAAGACAAGGGAGTAGGCAGATAAGAGAGCCTCTGTTGAGAATCTTGCCAATGAAGCAGCCAGCGCAGCTACACAGGGTTAAACAAGCACAGCATACAGTATCACCAAATAACTGTGTGGGCAGAACACCAGCCAGTCAGCTCCAGTCAAAGACAAGGATGGCAACGTTCTTACAACAGAAGAAGCACAGGCTAAAAGATGGGTTAGCCACTTTCAAGACGTGCTCAATAGACTAGAGCCAAATGAACCAGCAAACCCTCCACCAGTAGATGAAGAGCTCAACGTGGACACTAGTGCACCCTCTGAAGAAGAAGTAATGTCATCCACTAAAGCCATGAAGAGTGGCAAAGCACCCGGTATCAACACCATCCATCCAGAGCTCTTAAAGGCTGATATCGATACTTCAACAAAGGTGCTTACTGAGCTATCAAGTCAATCTGGGAACAGGACACCATCCCTGTTGAATGGACAAAAGGCCTCATAGCAAAGCTACCAAAGAAAGGAGACTTGAGCAACTGTGACAGTTGGTGCAGAATCACCTTACTCTCCATACCAAGCAAAGTATTCTGCAGAATTCTCTTGAAAAGAATTGACAAGGCTGTTGGCAACAAGCTTTAAGATGAACAAGCAGGATTTAGGAGTGGGAGAGGATGCATTGACCAGATCTTTGCAAAACATCATCGAGCAATGCTTGAAATGGAATGTGCCATTGTACTGCACATCAGCTTCATTGATTTCAAGAAGGCATCTGAAGAAGTCTATGGAAGATTCTTAGAAACTATAGCATCCCACAAAAGATTGTCACTCTGATAGGCAGATTTTACCACCACTTTGAATGCAGCATTAGCCTCAACAACACTATCTCTGAGGCATTCCCTGGGGAATCAGGGGTTTGTCAAGGCTGCATTATGTCGCCTGTAATGGTTAGGGTAAACACATACTGATTTGGGAGGCTATGGGAGGACCCACTGATTGGGGGCTGTGGCTCAGTGTAATTTAAAAAGTGGCCTCAGATGTTTGCCGGGAGCTCTGAGGTCTGGACATCACGCTTTCACCAGGAAGCTGCAGAATGGTGGACCTCTCCCTCTGAAGACTCTTTTGAGATTAATTCTTCTTTGTGCCAGACACTTTTCATTATTGTTTATTTTAAGATGAAATAAAACTGAACTGTTATCAAGTCCCACGGAGCTGGACGCTCACGGGGAGTTACGCCTGTGCTGGCCGGGAGACCTCCTTCATACTGAATAAGCTCTCATGGTCTCCCATTAGTTACACTCCAACATTTCATACATTACTGATAGAATTTCAAGTCCATATTAAGTGCACACATGGCAAGGGAAGTTACGTTCAGGTCCTAGCGAGCTAATTAATTAAACCCCTAGACAAACTAATGATGTGATTACCTGAGGGCAGACAAGACCAAGGCAATAATGATAATGATGATGACGATAAAAATGCTGATAAACTTAAATGAAGAGGAAGACCAATGAAGAAATAAATATGCATGACAGAATCACTAAAAATTCAAGAAATCTCTGTCAGTTTGTGTGTGTGTCTGTGTGTCACGATCATAGGACATCAGAGGACGGCCTATGGTGTCTCTATGATGTCCTATGAAGATCCGATAATATCAGCCAACATAGGACTTGCCATGCCGTCATATGGAGTTTTTGCGTAGGGCCATAAAAGTCACGTGACTCGCGGGGGGTAAACAAACACACCGTAGGTGCCGCCATCTTGGATGGCAAGAGCAGCAGGTGCACTGTGACAACCCAGGCGTAACTTGTACTGTTTAGCAATCAGAATGAGTGAGGAGAACACACACTCACAGTCTGACATAATAACATCCCTATCATCCTCTTCAACAACTGACACTGTGTCTGCCATGTCTGTGTCAGATTCAGTGGAGTCATTGTTAGCAGTCATAACAGCAGACAAGTCCAGTAGTCCTGCTGCAGCTTCTTTCCGGCTTTCCTGCTCCCTTCTGCCTCTCATTGCTCATGATAGGGTTGCCACATCTTTTTTTTTTTTTTTTAAAGTTCAGGACCAAAATCCTTAGTCGTTTAGCACACTGCAGAGCAAAATTTAAATGCGGATTAATTACGCAGCGCCCGACATGGACGGGATCACGATCAGAGGATGAAAGAGGAGTTTTGAATCATGGACGTTTCCCTGTAGTAGTCTGTTTCCTTTTCCAGCCCAGGACAGCAGCAGCACGTCTGGACAACACCGATCAGACAACAACAACAACAAAAAAAAAAGGTCGATTGTTTTCGCGTTTGATTTTAATCTTGCTCCCGTACGCTCCTCTGGTGTGCCGAAATGCCTCAGTTGAACAGAGGTGGCGGGGATGATTTGGGGGCAAACGATGAGATGATATCTTTTAAAGACGAAGGGGAGCAGGAGGAAAAGATATCGGAAAACGTGTCCGCGGAAAGGGATGTGGATGATGTGAAGTCCTCGCTGGTGAACGAGTCGGAAAACAACAACATATGTCGGACTCGGAGGTGAGTGAAGCGCGCTGCATGTTTTGTTTTTTTTTAAAGGCTCTCCACGGCGCGCCGCGTTAAAACGTATCTGATTTGATGCACATTTACAATAGTTTTCTCCCCTTTCATGTGTGCATTGTCCTTTGTAGCAAGCAGAGAGGCGCCCCCAAACCAGACCCGACTCAGAAAGTTATGAGAAAGCGAGAGATTACGTCAGTGAAGGTAATTAACCAACTTCTGCACCTCCAGCCACCAGTCTGTTAAGCTAATCAAGTTTGCGGACGACACCACCCTCATCGGGCTCATCTCCAATGGCGACGAGTCCGTCTACAGGAGAGAGGTGGCCCAGCTGGTGTCCTGGTGCAGCCACAACAACCTGAAGCTGAACGCTCTGAAGACAGTGGAGATGATTGTGGACTTCAGGAAAGTCACAACCCCTCTGCCCCCCCTCACCCTCACAGGCTCTCCCATCACCACTGCAGATTCCTTCCGCTTCTTGGGCACCACCATCACCCGGGACCTGAAATGGGAGCCAACCATCAGCTCCCTCATCAAAAAGGCCCGGCAGAGGATGTTCTTCCTGCGGCAGCTGAGGAAGCTCAAGCTACCCACCAACTGTCATCTCTACTACTGCTGGAGTCCGAATTCCACCCTATGCAGGACATACTGGATGCACTGAGGAGCTTATTTAGCAGCAGACTACATCATCCCAGGTGCACAACCGAGAGGTTTCGCAGGTCCTTCCTACCAACGGCTGTCAGACTGTACAGCCTAAGCAGGGCTGCTCGCAGAGATAGCAAAAAGACGTAACAAACTAATAGTTTTTTGAATGCAAAAGATGCAATAGACTTACACAATGGTCTCCTCTGGCATACAACTAGGAAAATACCGGTCGCTATGGAGGGTGTGAATATGTATGGGCACATAATCATACCATGTAGGATAACTAAGTAGACGGTTGTGCTGTTTCATCCCATCTAGCAACAATGCTCTGCACTGTGTGTGTTTATATATTTACATATTTATTCCATCTAGCTACAATGCTCCGCACTGTGTGTCTGTGTGTGTGTATATATATATTTTATAGTAATATGTACATATGTATATTAGCTGCTCTTGCTTGCTTGCTTTTTTTCTTGCCTTCTGATTGTTGCTCTGAGTGTTGCTATCCCTGCGCTGTTGCAATCCTGGAATTTCCCCGTTGTGGGACTAATAAAGGCTTATCTTATCTTATCTTATCTTAAGATGTTAGTGCAGTTCTACACAGCCATCATCGAGTCCATCCTCACCACCTCCATAACTGTGTGGTACGCAGGAGCCACTGCCAGGGACAGACTAAGGCTGCAGCGCGTCATACGCACTGCTGAGAAGGTGATCGGCTGCAAGCTCCCATCTCTCCAGGACCTGTACATCTCCAGGACCCGAAGGCGTGCAGGCCGGATCATAGCCGATCCTTCACACCCTGGTCACGTACTGTTTGCCCCCCTCCCCTCAGGCTTGGGTCCATTCAGACTAAAACCTCCCGTCACATGAACAGCTTCTTCCCCTCTGCCATCAGACTGCTGAACACTAAGTGACTTATTGACTCTCGTGCAC
Source organism: Pholidichthys leucotaenia (assembly GCA_020510985.1). NCBI lineage: Eukaryota > Metazoa > Chordata > Actinopteri > Cichliformes > Pholidichthyidae > Pholidichthys > Pholidichthys leucotaenia. The sequence continues at coordinate 422,637,829 of CM035843.1, forward strand.
TATGTACAGCAGCTCAACCAGACTCATGTCAATCATCACTGTTTCTGTTGCATTACCGACTGCACTATGTGATACTCCACAATATCTGCTGCTCGCTAATATATTAAAAACTGCTTTGACTGAGGACTTCCGGTCTGGACGCCATGGTGATAGCAACCTAACGGTGAAACTCCCAGACTCAATCCAAGGAAAACCTCCTCAAAATCAGACCTAACGGATTTTTGGAAGATTAAAATTCAAAAGACAATAACACCATGCCTAACCAAAAGCAGAGGAAACTGACATTCCCCAGATCAGGACGCACAGCAGCCGCGGAATCGGAACCAGACGACCTCCGTTCAGAAGACGAGTGCCTGGGCCTAGCTAACAAAAGGATTAGCTTGAAATCGCTATTTGACGAATTACGACGATTTCGGGCTGAATTTCTTGAATTCAGAGAGGATCTAAAAAAGGCGAACAACAGAATGGACCAGGCCGAAAACCAAATCTTGGAAGCTGAAGACAGAATAAAAGTGCTTGAAGATTCTGTACTGGATTTACACAGAAAACAGTCAAGGCTGGAGGCTAAGCTAGCCGACCAAGAAGGAAGACAGAGACGGGACAACATCAGAATTCACGGTCTGAAAGAAGGAGCTGAAGATGGTTTCAACACAGTGGCAGAATGCGTGGAATCCTTATTGAGAGAGAAGTTGGATATTCCACAATCCACCGATTTGAAGATAGAAAAGGCACATCGCACATTAGCCACAAAGCCAGCCCCGGAAGCGCCCCCACGTTCAGTGTTGGTAAGATTCTCCGACTTCAAAATAAAACAAGAAGTTGTAAGACGGGCTTGGCAGAAGAAAGGATTTATGCATGAAGAAAGAAAAGTCTTCGTGGAACACGATTACGCCCCTGAAGTTCTTAAAAAGCGACGGGAATATAACGACGCCAAAAAGGTTTTACGGGAAAAGAATCTACGCTTTCAGACGCCATTTCCGGCGAAGCTAAGGGTCTTTTACGGGGAAGAGTCATGTCTCTACAATTCAGCGGAAGAAGCAACAACTGACATGGCAAGAAGAGGACTCCCGGTAACGGTGTTTAAACCTGCAGCGGATCTGAACGAGAAAATCAGAGCTCAAACGTGGTCCACTCAGAGACCTTCAAAATCCACGGGCCAGCAGCGGGAACACCCAGCCCCAGAGCTACAAAGATAAGCTTTCCAGTTCCAGAAAGGAATAGCAACCTTTTTGGGTTTTTTTTTTTTCTTTCTCTCTACAGTCACTCTGCACTTCCATCCCCCCTCCTACAAGGTAACAAACATTAAAGAAGATGCAGAATCAGCATGTGGTAAAACCTTTCATGAAGCAGTTTTAGCATTAGAAACAAATGTCTTCTTAATTTAAAGGGGAAAAAAAAAAATCATGTTAAAATAGAAATGTAACAATGACCCACATGTTCTCCCCACACTAACAAATACTGTATTAGAGTGAATGTTTGCTGTGATGGGGGTGGGAGGGTGCACACAAGCTCATAGAGTATAGGCATAAAAAAAAAAAATCATTACAAATTCGGATTGGGATCTGAAATTCACGTTAAAAACATGGGACAACTTACAGGGGTAAGAGAGGGCCCTCAGCACGTAACAGAGTTTGAGGAATTTCCCTCAGAGCCCACACTCCATCAGGGCTCTTACAGGGTCTTTAAAGAGACCCCAACTCAGGAAGTTTTTTTGACAGTTTTTTGTTTTAAAGTTTCGTACATTGTGTACTTAATGTTTTTTATGTTCTTAATGATCTTTCAGTTTCTGAGTAGCAAAAAAGAGGGCCACCACACTGTTATACTAAATAAGAAAATACAATGGAGAAACAGGGTGTAACCAAAATAGCCTCATATAATGTAAAAGGGATCCTGAATCCAGTTAAAAGATCCAAGATTCTACGCAAAATGAAAAAAGACAAAGCAGAAATAGTATTTTTACAAGAAACCCACCTAACAGACGTGGAACACACTAAACTCAGTAGACAAGGATTTAAAATGAGCTCTTCATCTTCATATAAATCAGGGAGGAGGAGGGGAGTAGCGACATTGATATCAACCAAAATTACATTTGAAAAAAAAAATCAGAACACAAAGATAAAGAAGGGAGGTACAGTTTGGTAACTGGGCGGCTAGAGGGAGAAGATATCACCCTGCTGAATGTATATGCACCACCAGGGGCTAAATGGAAATTTTATAAAAATGTATTCGACCTAATGATAACTAAAGCCCAAGGTTTAGTGATATGTGGTGGAGACTTCAATCTAAGACTGAATCCATACTGGGATGCAACAGGTAATTCTTCACATCAAAATAACACCCAAAATAGGAATACTCGGATGCTACTAAAAGAAATGGGAATCTGTGACGTATGGAGGGAATTCAACCCCAATGTAAAAGATTATACTTTTTATTCAACGCCACATTCATCTTACTCAAGGATTGATTACTTTTTTATGTTTAATAGAGACATTGGAAGAGTAAAAACATGTAAAATAGGACTGATGGATCTCTCCAACCACAGTCCGATCTGCATGTATATGATAAGATAAGATAAGATAAGATAAGCCTTTATTAGTCCCACAATGGGGAAATTCCAGGATTGCAACAGCACAGGGATAGCAACACTCAGAGCAACAATCAGAAGGCAAGAGAAAAAAAAAAACAACAAAAAAAACAAGAGCAGCAAGTATACATATGTATGTATGTATGTATGTATATATATATATATATATATATATATATATATATATATATATATATATATATATAGACACACAGTGCGGAGCATTGTAACTAGATGGGATAGATATATAAATATATAAACACAGTGCGGAGCATTGTAGCTGGATGGAATAAATATATGAGTATATAAACACACAGTGCGGAGCATTGTAGCTAGATGGAATAAATATGTAGATATATAAACACAGTACGGAGCATTGTAGTTAGATGGAATAATATGTAGATATATAAACACACAGTGCGGAGCATTGTAGCTAGATGGAATAAATATGTAGATATATAAACACAGTACGGAGCATTGTAGCTAGATGGAATAGATATATGAATATATAAACACAGTGCGGAGCATTGTAGCTAGATGGAATAAATATGTAAATATAGTATAAACACACACAGTGCAGAGCATTGTAGCTAGATGGAATAAATATGTAGATATATAAACACACAGTGCAGAGCATTGTAGCTAGATGGAATAAATATGTAGATATATAAACACACAGTGTGGAGCATTGCAGCTAGATGGAATAAATATGTAAATATATAAGCACACACAGTGTGGAGCATTGTTGCTAGATAGAGTAAATATATAAATATATATATAAACACACACAGTGCGGAGCATTGTAGCTAGATGGAATAAATATGTAAATATATAAACACACACACAGTGCGGAGCATTGTAGCTAGATGGAATGAAACAGCACAACCGTCTACTTAGTTATCCTACATGGTATGATTATGTACCCATACATATTCTCACCCTCCATAGCGACCGGTATTTTCCTAGTTGTATACCGGAGGGGACCATTGTGTAAGTCTATTGCGTGGGCCATAAGTTCTAGTTAAGTTATGCAATTATTGACACACATTCACAAACATTACTTGTAAATTGCTTATAAGTTGAAATACGTCACAATAATGTCTAGCATACCCAAAATTTATTTCTTACCAATGAGTAATGACCTTTTAACCTATGTGTAACTTACAGTATATTGAACTTATCTCCAACACATAGACGTACGTATGTAGACATATTTGATGTGTTCTGGACAACCACAGAACTTACTGAACGTGTTTCTAACTTACAGCTACCGTATAATGGCATATTGACAGCGTTTAGGGGAAATGGTATATAAAAATGTGGTTCACAGGAGGAACCCATCAGTACTCCTCAAGAGTCCATGGTGAGCAGATGTCCATGTTATCCGAGAGAGGAGGATATGGACTTAAACATCCAAAAATACACAAATAATACATTTTCCTGGAGGTTGAATTCAAGTGTCCTCAAAGGGCCACTGAAAGATGAATTGGAATCAGATATTCTCAGATATTTGGAAGAAAACGATAATGGAGAAGTATCCCCTTTAATACTGTGGGATGCGTGCAAAGCTGTAATAAGGGGAAAAATTATTGCAAAACTGGCAACCCAAAAGAAACTGAGACAAGAAAAACTAATCACACTAGAGTCAGAGCTCAAGAACCTAGAAAAAGAACACAAAGATAACACTCATTCTAATGGCTCGCTCAAGATCAAAGAAATTAAAAATCAAATAAATGAGATCTACACAATAGAAATCCAGAAGAAACTTACATTTCTGAAACAAAAACACTATGAAGCAGGCAGTAAATCGGCAAAATTACTAGCCTATAAATTGAGGAAACAACAAACGGAAAGAGCAATCTACAAAATCAGAGACCCAGTATCAAAGGAAATAAAATTCAGAATTCAGGATATTCTTAAAAGCTTCGAGAATTACTACAAGAACTTATATTCCCACAAAAAACATAAAAACGCATCCGACACATTCCTAAACACATTAAACCTTCCCCAACTTACGGAATCACAAAATAAAACCCTATTGTCAGAAATACAACCTAAAGAATTGGAAAAAGCAATTATGAAACTTAAAGCTAACAAATCCCCAGGAGCAGATGGCTATACAGCAGAATGGTACAAAACCTTTAAACAGCAACTATCTCCTCTCCTCCTGAAAACATTTAACTACGTCCTCCACACAGGGGAAATCCCCCCCTCCTGGAGAGAAGGGGTCATTGCAGTCATACCTAAACCTGAAAAGGATAAACTAGAATGCTCCAACTACAGACCAATCAGTGTATTAAATCAGGACTATAAGCTTTTTACCACTATCCTTGCCAAAAGGTTAGAAAACATACTGACAGACTTAATTCACTTAGACCAAACAGGTTTTATAAGACAAAGACAGACACAAGACAACATTCGACGCACTTTACACATAATTCATCATATAAAAAAATATAACTTAAATGCAGTCATATTGGGATTAGATGCTGAAAAAGCATTCGATTCAGTTGACTGGTCTTTCCTCTATAAAATCTTATCCAGTTTCAATTTTCATAACAACTTCATTAGAACTATACAGGCATTATATAAAAAACCAACAGCTAAAATAAGGATTAACGGTAATTTATCATCATCTTTTGAGCTGGAAAGAGGATGTCGTCAAGGCTGCCCCCTGTCTCCACTGCTCTTTGCAATCTTCATAGAACCTCTGAGCCAATGGATAAGACAAAATCAAGAAATTCAAGGTATTACACTTGGTCAGAAAGAACATAAAATAGCACTCTTTGCTGATGACATTTTAATATACCTAGGGCAGCCAGACACTTCTCTACCAGAACTAATCTCAGTTTTTTCAGACTATGGAGATTTATCAGGGTACAAATTAAACATGCATAAAACCCAAGTTTTAACATTCAACTATGACCCAAATCATTTTTCACTAAATGAACTCAAAACTAACTGGGAGTTGGAATCTATGAAATATTTGGGGGTCAATATCCCGAAACAACTCGACAAAATTATAACACTAAACTATGATCCACTGGTGACAAAAATAAAATCTGACCTAGCAAGATGGAATTTGATACCATTCTTAGGTACCGCACAAAGAATTGAAGCAGTCAAAATGAATATACTTCCACGTCTTCTATACCTTTTCCAAACAATACCGGTAGAACCTCCCAAAAAAACATGGCAGGAACTGGACAGAAGGATCTCAAGATTCATATGGCAGGGTAAGAGACCTAGAATCAGATATAGAACCCTACAGCTAAACAAAGACAAAGGTGGGCTCGCACTGCCAAATATCAGGGACTATTTTATAGCTGCACAAATTAAAACTTTAGTAGAGATATGTAACCCAGTCTACACTGCACAATGGAAGGAGATGGAATGCCAAATAACAAGTGACATCCCCCTACAGGCGATAATAGGGAACAATGCCTTAACTAAACTCCTGAATAACACTAATCCGTGGATAGAGACCCCGCTAAAAATTTGGTTTAAGATAGTCAGAGAGAATCAAGCTAAAGAGCCCTATCGACTTCTGCAATGGATTGCCTATGATCAAGACTTTACCCCCAATAAAACAGACACTAGATTTAAAGAGTGGAAAGAGAAAGGGCTGATAAAATATTATGATTTTTTTAAGGGGCAAACTTTAAGAAGTTTTGAAGATTTGAAAAAACAAGGTCTAATAAATCAAGATCTTTACAGGTTCTTTCAGCTTAGACACCACATAAACAATATACTTAAAAAGGAGGATTTGGAAAGGGCCCAGTCAGGTGTTCTGAAGGTCTTCTTAATGGCATATAAAGGGATCCCAGGGATCAGATACATTTCTAAAATATACCAAGGTCTTCAAGACTTAAAAGGAGACAACACATCGTATATAAAAGAGAGATGGGAAAAAGAGGGGAATTTCACTTTACAATTGGAAATATGGGAAAAGCTAAATAAACAGCAATGGAAAAGTACCTCATCCCTGCAGTGGAGAGAATTTGGATGGAAAAATTTGGTAAGATTTTTCAGAACACCTGCACAAAACAAATTTACCCATAAGGGGTTGAACTGTTGGCGCTTGTGTGGTGAAGAGACTGCAAATCATTTTCATGTGTTTTGGTCATGCCCAGTTATCCACCAATATTGGTCCAACGTACAGACAATATTGGGGAAAATATTCAAAATAACAGTTCCCTTTTCTTTTGTAACTTTGTATTTGGGTTTACTACCGGACTCACTGGAAAGACAAGGAGATAAATACTTATTCAATGTTTTAATATTGGCAAGTAAAAAAGCCCTAACTAAAAAATGGATGCTGAAGGACTGTCCTACACCTGAAGATTGGATTAACGTGATTCAAGACATTTACTCGATGGAAAAGTTGACATTCGCACTGAGACAGGACATGGATGGGTTCATGAACTTTTGGCAACCCTGGAACGCATATGTGTCTTCCATTAGATCTAATCTTTGACAAATACCATTTCAATAATGGTCCCGCTCTTTGTTCCAACACTACTCAGATGCTCTTTTACTTTTAATTACTTAATTTTCTGTTTGTTTGTTTGTTTTTTGCTGTTCTGTTTGTTTGTTTATTCGTTTGTTTGTTTGTTTTTTATTTAATTCTCCTTAACTTCACTTTTTCTTTCACTTTAAAAAAAAGGGGGGGGTTGTTGTAATAACTATCCTACCAATGTTGTCAAATAGCAAAAAATAAGGGAACATGTGATGAAAATGTAAACAATGCAATGCTGTAATGACCTGTATACCCTTTACAAAAACTTAAATAAAAAAAACAAAAAAAAAACTGCTTTGACTAGTATTACTCATTCTTATTCTACACTTATTGCATGTATAGTTTTTATTCTTTATCTTATCATGTTAATGTTGCAGCATTGCACCGAGACAAATTCCTAGTTTGTGTACAACATGAACAATGGCAATAAATCTGATTCTGATTCTGATTCTGAATTATTCAAAAATCCAATTTATTTATTTTTTTGCATTTCACACCGGCCATTTAATTCCCCGCTTATCCCCTTATCATTAATGACAACTTTCCCCTCATCCTTGCAGCATTGAGAAGGCAGCAAGATGGATCTCTGCATGTTTCCAAGCCAATCATTTCTGCGATTTTCATCTGCTGGGAACCTGTAGAATGACACATTTTCCAGTCCTGGTTGGCCGTATCTGTTGGTACATCCATGGGCAGCACAGAAGTACACCATTTTGCCGAGTTTGTAGGTACACGTGAGCTATGTGGTTTGTTTCACCCTGCTGCTGCTGCTGTTTCTTGCCATCCAATATGGCGGCACACTGTGGCTGGGCCACTGCGGCGCGCCCCGTTACGTCATACGCAAAAACTCCATAGACAATAGGACCGCTACCTATGATGTCATATAGACAATAGGACTGCCTACCTATGATGTAGGCATGATGTCCTGTGATGCCTGCCTTGATGTCTTTATGATGTCATATAGACCATCACTCACCAAAGAAGAGACACTCATCACCCGATTACAAATAGGACACAGCACTTTAAACCACACCCATTTGAAGCTGTAAATCTGTAAATCTTACTCATCACCCTATTAAGAAGAGGACACACTATGTTAAACCACACCCATTCGAAGCAGTACATTGGACCAACAAAACAGACATTGCAATGGCTCAAGATACATCATTGAACAAATACAGCCTCACCTGTTGGTTGCAACATCTGTGATTGGTGTCAATGCTGGACGCACTCTCCTGATTCCATGAATCACACTCACACCATCTGACAACATGTTTCCATTCACCTTGCGACGTAAACAGTTTCCAGTAACACCCTGCTTTGCCATGACTGTGAATAAGTCACAGAGCCAGTCTTTACAGCGCGTTGTGGTTTTCGGCACAAGAGATTTCTTCAGCTATGGCCAATTCTACGTTGTCGCAAGCAGAGTTAGCAGGTCAAGCAGTCTTCGTATTCTAGCTCAAGATGAAGAAACTAAGCAAAAGCATCGCTATCTGAGCAATGTTGTTTTTAAAGAGGTACTGACACAGTAAAAATGTGTAACCTTGAAGAATGGCAGTCTACACTACAAATGTGTAAAATGCCAAGCAAAGCGCTGATTTTCTCCAGTTTCTTGGTTTCTACGGGCATGCATAGGTCTTCCTGAACAGGGTCGAAAGCCACTTTTTGCTCAGATCAATTTTCGTGATCCTGTCCATGAACTGGAATTACGACGCATCTATCCCTCAACCAGTGGTCTGAACGAAGAAAAAGAAGAAGAAGAAGACCCACCAGATGGAGAGCAATAGAGTGAGGAGAACTGCTGCACATCAGAAAAGATGCTGTGAAGGTGAAACACCTCAGTTTCAAGTAGTACACCGCAGGCATGACTGTGAACAACACAGCCATCTGAGACAGGAGGAGACTCTTCAGCAACGGGCATGCAGAAATACTTGCGTAGTAGACTTGGTATGCACGGGTATGTACTAGTGTATATTAATACAGTACATCTGGCCCATCTTAGACAACAGTTAATGACCACACACTCAAAGAGATGGAAGACTTCACATATCTTTGAAGTATTATGAATAAATACTCCACCAGAGTGGTGGATTAGTAGTAGAGCAACAGCCAGGAAGTTATGGGTTCAAGCCCCAGCCGGGTCATACAGTATCTCACAAAAGTGAGTACGCCCCTCACATTTTTGTAAATATTTTATTATATCTTTTCATAGGACAACACTGAAGATATGACACTTTGATCCAATGTAAAGTAGTCAGTGTACAGCTTGTACAACAGTGTAAATTTACTGTCCCCTCAAAATAACTCAACACTCAGCCATTAATGTCTAAACCGCTGACAACAAAAGTGAGTACACCCCTAAGTGAAAATGTCCAAATTGTGCCCAAAGTGTCAATATTTATATCGACACTTGAGGGGATCCGGTGCAATATTGAGCACCAGATCCCCTCAAGGCTGTGTACTCAGTTCACTGTTGTTTACACTTCTAGCACATGACTGTGTATCCAGACACAAGGGGAACCAGATTATTAAGTTTGCAGACGACACCACGGTGGTGGGACTTATTCAGAGGGATGAGGAATCAATGTACAGGGGAGAAGTGAGAGACCTGGAGGGCTGGTGCAGGGAGAACAATCTGGTGCTCAACATGGACAAAACGAAGGAGATGATTATCGACTTCCGGCGGTCACAGCCTGAGCACGTCCCCCTCAGCATCGGCGGCCGTTTAGTGGAGAGAGTAGAGAACATCAAGTTCCTCGGAGTGCAGATCTCGCAGGACCTGACCTGGAGCAAGAATTCCTTGGAGATCAGGAAGCGGGCTCAGCAGAGACTGCACTTCTTGAGGAAACTCAAACAGGCCTCTCTCCCCATCTGCATCCTCAGGACCTTCTACAGAGGTGTGGTGGAGAGTGTTCTGACGTACTGCATTGCTACATGGTACTCCAGCTGCAGTATGTCAGACAAAAAAGCCCTGCAGAGGATAGTCAAGGGGGCGGAGAGGGTAATTGGAGTCTCCCTCCCCTCTGTCCAAGAACTTTTTCAGAACCGTTGTAGGAGCAGGGCATTGAACATTGTCAAGGACCGTTCTCACCCTCTGCATAAACACTTTGAACTTCTTCCATCTGGTAAATGATTCCGGAGCATCAGAGGGAGAACCACCAGACTGATCAACAGCTTCCTTCCACAAGCTGTCAGGATGCTGAACAGTTGACCCGGAATCTCTCATACACACTACTGCACCTACGGACATTTTGTATATTATTTGTATATTATAGTTAGTTAGTTTTTTTTCCCAAGTATGTCTCAGGGATGTGTGAATGGATGGGGGGTGGGGGTGGGGGTGGAGCTATGTGGGAGTGTGTCTTAAATCATGCTGCTTCTATTTATACGGATGCCGAGAGAAACACAATTTCATCTTGCCTGCACTACAGTTGTATGTACAGCAATATGACAATAAAGTTTGATTTGATTTGATTTGATTTGATTTTGTGTGGCCATCATTATTTTCCATCACTGCCTTAACTGTCTTGGGCATGGAGTTCACTAGACCTTCATAGGTTGCCACTGGAATCCTCTTCCACTCTTCTATGACGACATCACATAGCTGGTGGATGTTAGAGACCTTGTGCTCCTCCACCTTCCGTTTGAGGATACCCCACAGATGCTCAAAAGGGTTTAGGCCTGGAGACATGCTTGGCCAGTCCATCACCTTTACCCTCAGTTTCTTTAGCAAGACAGTGGTCATCTTAGAGGCGTGTTTGGGGTGGTTATCATGTCCTGTTATCATACTGCTCTGCGGCCCAAATCAGAAGCATCCACCTCGACCACAAACTGTGCCGCGGGATCCACCTGCGCCAAGACACACACATTGGTGAATAGGCCTTTTAGGGTCACAAAAGCTCATTCAGCAGCCTCGGACCACTTGAACGGGCTTTTGGTTGATGTCAGCTGCGTAAGTGGTTGCACCACCCTACTGTAATCTCGGATAAATCGGCGATAGAAGTTAGCAAAGCCTAGGAAGTGCTGCAGATCCTTCCTGGACTGGGGGGGTAGGCCAGTCTACTACCGCTTTAATTTTTTCCGGATCGGCCTTTACCGTGCCCTCAGCGATGATGAACCCCAGAAACGAAGTTGAACGAGTGGAAAATTCACACTTCTCAGCTTTTACAAAAAGCTGGTTCTCCAGCAACTGCTGCAGGATGGACCGGACATGGACTACATGCTCATCCAGGGTGCAAGAAAAATCAAAATACCATCCTTACACAAACACAAACTGGTTCACCAAGTCTCATAGGACATCATTTATTAACCGCTGGAAGACTGCAGGGGTGTTGTTCAGCCCAAACGGTATGAGCAGATGTTCAAAATGGCCCAAAGGTGTCTTAAATGCCATTTTCCACTCATCCCCCTCCTGAATGTGGACTAAATGATATGCGTTGCAGAGGTCGAACTTGGTGAAAAAACATGCCCGTTGGAGTAACTCAAACGTCGAATTGATAAGTGGCAGAGGATACTTATCCTTCCAGGTTATCACATTAAGCTCATGGTAATCAATACATGGCCGCAGTGACCCATCCTTTTTCCCTACAAAAAAGAACCCCGCGCCAAGTGGAGCGGACGACGGACAGATTACGCTGGCGCTCAGGGAGTCTTTTATGTAGGTCTCCATCGCCTCCCTCTCCGGCCCAGATAAACTGTAGAGCCAGCTGGATGGCAGCAGCATGCCCAGGAAGAAGTAGATGGCACAGTCGTAGCCCCGGTGAGGTGGTAAAGACAGGGCTCTGGACTTGCTTAAGACCTCCCCTAAGTCATGATAAACCTCGGGCACAGAGCTGAGATCCAACGGCTCAGCCGTAGGGAAGGAGAGTGGGAGCAAAGGAGAGCATGCAGCCGACTGGAGACACGATGCGAGACAGAAAGGATTCCAGGATGAAATGGAGCCCTGGCTCCAGTTAATGATGGGATTATGAATACGGAGCCACGGATACCCCAGGATCACAGGGGTGTTAGACTGAGGCAGGACATAAAACTGAATAGCCTCGCGGTGGTTACCGGACAGAATGATTGAAATGGGCTCAGTCTGCTCGGTAATCACCACAATGGTACTGCCCGAAATTGCCAAGACCGATAAAGTGTTGGGACTTTCCTGGTGGGTAACTGTAATTTAAGCACTAAGGCCTGTTGAATAAAATTTTGCTCCGCCCCCAAATCAACCAGGGCGGAGGTTTTGAACTCGGCTCCCGGTAACTGGATCACGGCCGAAAGTTCAAAACGGTTGGGAGGATTTTGTGAAGACCCTCCTGCCAGACCCCCCACGGCTGACAGGCCGGGTCTTTTTGGCCTCACGGGACATTTCAAAATAACATGGCCTGGGACCCCGCAATAAAAACATGCCCTTTCCCTTTTTCAACACTGACGCTCCTCCAGAGTCAAACAAGACATGCTAAGTGCCATTGGCTTGGAGGAGACCGGCACAATAGCACAAAGGGGTGGTGTGGCCGGTCGGGAGGCAAGCGGGGGGCAGCTGCCCTCCGCTCCTTTGCTCACTCCCTAAACCGGCTGTCGAGGGCCACGGCCTGCGAGATGAGCTCATCCAGAGAGGAGGGAGTCGCACGGATAGCCAACTCGTCGCAGAGCTGCGAAATCAGACTCGAGAGAAATGTGCTGCGCAACACAGCGTCGTTCCAGCCGGAGTCTGCCACAATGACCTGGAACTCGGTAGAGAAATTGGCCACTGACCGATCCCCCTGCTGGAGCCCATGAGCAGGCTAACAATATTCCCCTCACTCTCTGTATGGTCAAACACCCCAGAGAACTCCCGCACAAACCACTCGAGCGAATAAAGGGGTCCATCTGGGCTGCTCAAGATGGACTGAGCCCACTGGAGAGCCCAGCCCAGGAACAACAAGGTCATAAAGTGAATCTTGGCCAAATCCTCCCTGTATTCTCCCTCCACCTGCTGAAGATGTAATCGAAATTGGAGCAGGAACCCCCTGCAACCCCCCACCTCCACCCCCATAGGAGGCAGGTGTGGGAACACAGATGTTCCTGCAGAAAACAGAAGCTGCAGGGGGAGGCGCCACGCCCGGAAGCCGACACAAGTGCTCGGTAACAGTTGCCAAATGCTGAGTGATTGTTTGTAATTGCTCAGATAAGAACGCAACCTGGAGCTCCGTGGCACCCAAATGTTCGAGTGATGACTGTTCGCTTGGCAAAGCGCTCGCTGAGCCCTGATCTTGGCTGGATCGTTCTGTCATGATTCAGACCAGGGTCAGGCTCAAACGCAGGGCAGCCAGAACAATCACTCAGACTCCAATAAAAAGTTTCACAATTTTATTGAAAAGAAAACAGAAATCCAAAATGTAAAACACAAGAAAAGCAAAACACAAAAACACCAACTTAAATCTTTTTAATTCTCCAAAGGGAGAGTAATGTGGGAAAGCATACTTACAGTCAGAGCAGTGGAGTCCGACAGGGAACTCCAACATGGACCGGGGACGGGTGGAAGGCAGGACCTGGGTGGATAAGATGATCTTCCTGGTCAGGTAAGTGCAATCAGCTTTGGGAGATACACCTGTGGGTGGCAGCAACCTGAGGAACAGGAAACACACAAGGGGTAAATTCGGGGAGACAAGATAACAAGATAAAACTACAGCAAGACTTGAGGCTGCAAACCCAGACGATCCAGTGGTGAGCTCCCCTCACGCTGGGCCTTAAATACACCAGCTCATCAGGAATAGCAGGTGGATAATCATGCAGGTGTGCTCATCACCATAGCGGGAAATCAGGAACAGGAGGGGAGGGGGAGCATGCTCGCTAGACCATCACAAACACATGGTCTGCAGAGATGGAGATGAGCAAAGAGAGACATCAAGAAAGTGAGCCAGTGGAAATACCTGGGCTCCATGATAGGACAGGGTTTACTCATCACATACAGGCAGGCTGGAGAAACTGGAGGGTGATGTCAGGCCTGCTGTGTGATGAGAAAGTGTCTGCAAAATTAAAGGGAAAGGTGTACGGGGGGCGGTGAGGTCAGTCATGTTGTGTGGGATGGAGACGACAACTTTGAAGAGGAACAGCGGAAGAAGAATGCACATGGTCCATTTCCCATAGAGTTTAGAATTAATTTTAAAATCCTTCTTCTCACTTACAAAGCTCTAAACAATGAGGCCCCTTTTTATTTAAAAGATCTGATACTACCCTATTATCCTAACAGAGCACTATGCTCCCAAAATGCTGGATTACTTGTAATACCTAGAATCTCCAAAAGTACAATGGGAGGCAGAGCCTTCAGTTATCAGGCTTCTCTCTTGTGGAACCAGCTGTCAATCTGGATTCGGGAGTCAGACTCAACCTCTGTTTTTAAGAATAGAGTTAAAACCTTCCTTTTTGATATAGCCTACAATTAGGGAGGGATCATGCGTCTCTGAACCCTCCCTTAGTTATGCTGCTAATAGGTTTAGACAGCCGGAGGACCTCCAACAATGCACTGGGCTTCACTCCTTTCTTCACTCTCAATGAAATGTTTTTGCTGGTCATTAACATCTGTTTGTTCTCTCCCATAGATTGAGTCCCCATCGTGCTGTTTGCTCTCTACATGTCTGTTCTTTTCGTCTTCTCTATCCCCTCACTCCCCCAGCCAGTTGCAGCAGATGACTGCCCCTCCCTGAACCTGGTTCTGCTGGAGGTTTCTTCCTGTTAAAAGGGAGTTTTTCCTCTCCACCTTCGCCAAGCGCTTGCTCATAGGGGATCACCTGATTGCTGGGGTCTTTCTGCAATTGTGGGGGTTTCCCCTACAGTTGAAAGTGCTATGAAATGACTGTTGTTGTGAAATGGCGCTATATAAATAAAGTTGAATTGAATTGAATGGTGGAGATGAGGATGCTGTGGTGTGTGAGCGAGGACAGAGTCATCAATTAAAGAATCAGAGGGACTGTAACCGTAGCAGCAGTCTTGGAAAAGGCACGGGAGGCGAGACTTGGAGGTTTGGGCATGTATGCCGAATGCCTGATGAGAGGCTGGAGAAAGGGGCAATGAATTCAGAAGTGCAGGGAAGTGCAGGGAAGGAGAAGAAGAAGAAGACTGAAGAAGTGGTGGAAGGACTGCTTCAAGGCCAGTATGGAACAGAGAAGGCGTCAAGGCCTGTATGTACTCTGCAAGAACAGAGAACTTTGTTTTCTCTGCCCTGGGAGAGAGAACAAACTTTTGTTCTTGTGGAGTATGTAAAGACTTTCAGCCTGAAGATGCACACAGAGCACACTGGAGGGCACTCATCACATACAGTGGCCCCATATGGAAATGGGACAAAGCAGCACATCAGATTACGCTTCCTGCATAATATGATGCCATATTTCATCAAGTGTCACCTTCAAACCTGCTGGGTGTTAAGACTCTGCTTCTGCTTCTTTTCTTTAGCATTGTGAGATGGGGCCTTGGCTGAGGTATGCACTCTCTGAGTGCCCAGTAGCTCTTAGAGTGCCCTCTAGCGCACACCTCTACGACAGCCCTATCTGGCAATGTTAAAGAAAGTAAAAAGTGATCCGTAATCCACATCCTGACCCAGATCAGCTCCAACATCTGACAGGTTCATATGTAGCCAAAGGGCCACCTCTTTTGAAAACTTCATCAAAATCAGTCCAGCAGTTTTGGTGTGATCCTACTACCTCCTTTGCAAAGGTAATGGGCGTGGTCATTGATGTGCTCTTACCTGTCTGTCATCTGAGGTGGTACAGAGAAGAGGTCAATTCAAGAGCAGGAGCTGTGTGACTCAGAGTAAAATCTTTGATGGATTCAAAGTTTGGCTACCAGTAGTAGACATAGCTACATTTTGCCTGACAAGCCACTCTATCTTTGGTAAATGCCCCCCCCCCCTTAAAATTTCATTTTTTTAAAGTATTTCCCACAATGAATTTCTAACACAGCTTTTCCAAGCGTCCCAGTTTTGTTTTGGATTCTTTCATTATTTTATACACAGAAACAAAATTATTTCACAGAAGCCAAAAACTACCAGGGTCAGAATTATGACCCCTTGATTCTAACAGTCATTTGTGTGTTCTTGTAACAACCTGCAGTCATTTGTTGTAGTCTTCATCAAGTCTCACACACGTCTCCTGACCAAGCCCATTCTTCTTTCGAAAATCTCTCAGCTCCTCGAGATCAAATGATCTTCTGGAGTGGACCTTGGTCTTCAGTTCACCCAACAGATTTTCAATGGGATTCAAGCCAGGGATTTGTGGAAGCCAGTCAATAATGTTCACTTTGGTCTTCTGGAGGTAGATCTTCACCAGGAGTGATGTATGTTTGGGTCGTTGTCGTATTAGAAGACAAAGCAATGACCCAGACCCAGTTTGTCTGCTGAGTGCTTGAGGTTTTCTTTCAAAATCTTCACATCTCCATCTTTCTTCATGATTTCTTCTACCTTGAGAAGATTCCCAGTTCCAGACACACAGCATTATACTTCCACCACCATGTTTCACTGTGAGGACAGTGTTCTTTGGCTTGTGCACTTCTCCCTTCTTTCTCCAAACATCAGCAGTATGTCTGTGGCCAAACAGCTCTAGTTTCATCTCATCTGACCACAGGATGATCTTCCAGTATGGATAATCTTTCTCCAGGTGGTCCTTAGCATACTTCAGTCTGGCTTTGACGATGTCTCTTCTGCAGAAGTCTCCTTGGTCTACAGCCTCGCAGTCCATTCCTGGTCAAGGTTCTAATGATTGTCTTCTTTGAGACTACACTTCCTGACTTGGCTAAGTCCTTCACTAGAATCTTGACAGTTGTTCTGGGGTCTTTAGACACATCTCTCTCAAGTTATCTTTCCAGAGTCTTTGAAATCTTTCACTTCCTAGACTTGTTCTGTACTGTGTGGCTCTCTTTACATATCTTCATGATACTTCTCGCTCCAGTTTTTGACACTTGGAAATGCTGTGATAACTTTGTATATCCACCTCTTGCTTTGTGAGCATCAGCAATTATGTAAATAAACTGATTTCTTTTGTTTTTGGCATGATGCTTTCTCAACTGACAGCTCAAGCCTGTGCTGAAGTTTTTATTTTGTGTGTAAATTAGAAGACAATCCTCAGTTTTAGTTTGATTTTATAAGCTCTGAGTATTACAAAGTTAAAGCACACCATTACATAGCAGTGGTTTGTGCTATGGCTCAATAAAAAGGTCAGTTTTTCAGGGGCTTATAATTCTGACCCTGGTAGTTCTTATGAAATATTTTTTTTTCTGTGTACAAAGTAAAATAATGTAAACATCCAAAATAAAACTAGGATGTTTGGACTCCGAATTCTGACCTCAACTGTATATATTGGCCAGCCTTCTCCCAAGAGTATTTATAATTTTGAAATGCTGTTTACCTCACTGAAATTTTCCAGCCCAGAGTTGGTGGAAGTAAGTGACTGCCTCCTGTTGATTTCTTTAAGTTTAGAATTGCAACTGATGATGTGCTTGTATCTCTCTTCACCAGGCTTTCTGAGGTTCACATGGAGGACGATGGTCTTTATGAGTGCCATGTGGGAATCTATGACAGAAGTTCCAGAGACAAAGTGATTCTGGCCTCTGGCAGCATCATCCTCACTGTCATAGGTGTGCATCCATGTGATCTTCACAGTACTGTTGGTAGGGAAAAATGAGTATAGGCCCTTTGTGATGGCTCTCTGTGCAGTATATGTAAAGTTAAAAAAAACCCTGATGATAATATGCCCTTAAAATGGAGAAAATGTCAAGAAAATATAACTGAGGTGCCCTTTCAATAGAAAATAGTGGATGTGAAGTGACCTGTATGCTGCCCCTACACAACTGTCCCAAAGGATGCCCTAAGTAGAGACAATGGGAACTGTTTAGGGCACTCCTACTGGTGAGAAGACATGGTGCCCAGTTTGGTTTTACTCTAACGGTGAAGTGCCCTTCCAGTGGATATCATGTTGCAGGGCTGTAAAGGATGCCCCCCTACATGATTAAGGTCAGGGATGTCAAACTAGTGCTATGGACCAAGACTGCAGGTTTTACCTCCAACCACCCCAACAGCACACATATGTTGCCCCAACATCAGCAAGTTTACATCAGGAATACATCTTATAAAGGTCGCTTGCTCATTGGCAAGACGTTGGCATTAGGCTGAAGTCTTGCCAGTGAGCAAACTGTGATAGCTTTGATTCCCTTCCACATGCTCTGGGAATTGCTGTTGTCAAAATGGCTCTCAATAGGCTGCTTGTATCTTTGTTTAGCATTTCTAATGTCCTCCTTCATTTCTGTAGAGTGGTGTAAGGGACCACAGGGTTGGCTGGCATCGGCATGATGATGCAGCCATTTGGTGACTTCATCACACCAAGCTCATATAATGTGAGAGTCGGCCATCTTATGGCCTTTTCTGGCTCTCTGGCACTCAGACTCCCGTAGAAGACCCCATTGTAAGTTATACACAGTGCGTGATAAAGTTTGTGTTTCAATCAACACCACTCTCTGTTGGTCATTCTGGGTTTCCAGACATAACATTTGGCGATGAGAGTAAAACCATAGAAGCGTGCCTGAGGCCACTACGACCGTTTCTGGAGACCCCAGTTGAACCACCTTCCTGTGATGCCGCTGGTTCGACACATTTAAAGATTATGTCGATGTGGCTGACCTGAGTGACGCTGACAAGGAGAAGCTGAAGAGTGTACTGGTTCTCGGTCTAGACGAGGAAGGACGGCGCGTGCTCCATACTCTGGGTGAAGCGGACTTAATTGGCGAATGCATGACTCTGATGGAGAAACATTACTACGGCTCGACGAACATTATGGCCTGAAAAGTTGTCGTCTTCTGCCACAAACAGCATGTGGGTGAGTCAACTCAACGTTATGTCTTGTTGCGCCAAGTCTTGGCGAGCACGTGCGCCTTCGGGCCCTTAAGAGACAAGCTAATCTGTGACAAGCTAGCTAGTGAGCACAGCACAGAGAGTGACCACAGTGCAGAGGGAGAGCACAGCACGGAGAGAGCAGCGACCGGACTCGCCTCAGTTTCTCGCCCAGCATGAACCTCAGGGAACTGCTGCAGAGCTGTAGGAGAGGGAATCTGCGTCTATCGGGAACCCCGGGACACAACAACCGGCGCAGGTTCAACCAACGCCGATAGCAACATATCACCATGACCAGACTTCCCAGGAGAGGGGGAGAACAAACCGGACTCACCTCCAATCCTCGCCTGGCATGAGCTTCAAGCAGCCTCCATGGAACCGCTTGAGATGAAGTTCGTGGAGAAAGGGGACCCCAGTGACTGAGGATGACCCAGCGTGCAACCCGTCACCGACGAAAGCGACTCATCACCGCAACCTCAACCAGCACCAGGTGAGGGAAAGAAGAAGCCAGACTGCTTCCGAATCCACACCCAGCATCAGCCTCCGGGAGCCACCGCTGAGCTGCAGGACAAAGAGTCCGCAACCAAACAAAACACTACAGAGCCACTGGATGTCTTTCGAATCCACACCCGGCACCAGCCTTGAGGAGCCGCAGCTGAGCTGCAGAATGAAGAGTCCGCGACCACATGAAGCACAACAGAGCCACCGGATGTCTTCCGAATCCATGACCAGGACCAGCCTCCAGGAACCACCGCTGAGATGCAGGATGAAGAGTCCGTGACCCAAGAGGACACAGCAGAACCACCACAACCTGGTGGACACCCCATAGCAGACATGAGTCATGACGTCACCACCACCGACAACCATGAAGATCACTGCGCAGCTGAGACCAGCCGCCATCCAGATGGCTGATGATTTGAAATAGCAAGCCAGCCATCTGCGGAAGGTGAGAGCAGCTACCGTGGGTCAAGACGAAGCGTTGGAACCGATCCAGCTGGTGTGGGATCCTGACTGGGACGTTGCTGACGATCATGCCGTGGCTCCAGCGGGATGGTGCCCGGGTCTGCTGTGATTGGCGCCTCCTCCAACTGAACTGCCCTCCTCAACGAAGAAAAGAGGACTGTTTAGCTAGGGGCACGGCTGCCAACGGATAGTGGAAAAATAAACCACTCAGCCACACTGGTAGTCTACCCGTTGGCCCTAGCTAGTTTGGGGGTTTTGTGATATCAAATTGAGAAGGGTCGATTTGGTCATGCATGCTCATGAATGTGGTGTAAGGAACCACAGTGTTGGTTGGCATCAGTGTGATGACGCAGCCGTTTGGTGATGTCATCACGCCAAGCTCATATAATGTGAGGGTCGGCTATCTTATGGCCTCTTGGCTCTCTGGCACTCACCCTCCTGTAGCAGACCCCATTATAAGTTATACACAGTGTATAATAAAGTTCGTGTTCCAATCAACACCACTCTCCATTGATCATTCTGGGTTTCCAGACATAACATGTAGGTCAGTGTGACCCCTCACCCAAAAGCTGCATCCCGAACCCTGAGCAGCAACCACACATCTCTGTCCATCCTGATTCAGGAACACTGTGATGGTTCTGGTGGTCAGTACACTCTTAGTGCAGAAACGGATATAGGCCAGGACAGCTGAGGTGTATTCCTCCAGATCTCCCTGTGTGAACAATTCCCAGTCCATACTGTCAAAACAGTCCTGCCGTAGTGAGTTAATAATAATAATAATAATGCATCAGATTTATATAGCGCTTTATCATAGACACTCAAAGACGCTTTACAAGTAGATACATTATTCATTCACTCCATACAGACAATGGTAGTGGCAAGCTACTTCTGCAGCCACAGCTGCCCTGGGGCAAGCTGACGGAAACGTGGCAGCCAATCTGCGCCAATGGCCTCTCCGGCCACCACCGAATATTTATACACATTTATACACATTCATACCCAGTGTTATGGACACTGGAGGCAAGGTGGGTGGGTGAGTTGGCCTCCTCACTCCAGACCTGAGCAGTTTAACAGCTGGTCTAGTTCTGCAGATTGGAGGTCTGTATGATGGAATCATTACCAGTGAGATGTGATCTGACAGTCCGAGGTGGGGAGAGGGTGAGGCCTTATATGCTCCTTTGATGCTAGTCCAGCAAAAGCTAGTGGTACTCAATTACTTTGCAAGCAGTTTCATGAAATGGTCAGTCAGAAAGCAATTCATACCGGCTTGGACGTTTCCCGAGTCAACAAGGTCAGGAGTTCCTGGCAGCGGAAGGCGAAGGACAGAGCTGTGTGGAGGAATCTGATCAGACCTAAATGAAACAGTCACTGTCATCCCCGACAGACTGCTATGATGATGATGATGATGTTTGTTTAAACTTGGTCCAGAATGTCCTTGTCTCTGGTTGGAAAGTTCACACTTTTGTGGATTTTAGGCTACACCGCTTGCACATCTACTGTACGTGGTTGAAGTCTCCTGCCACGATTACAGTACCATCTGGGTAAATGTTCTGCTGGTTGCTAATGGTGCTGTGCAGTTCCTCTAGCGCTTTGCTAGCACTAA
Organism: Pholidichthys leucotaenia; assembly: GCA_020510985.1. NCBI lineage: Eukaryota > Metazoa > Chordata > Actinopteri > Cichliformes > Pholidichthyidae > Pholidichthys > Pholidichthys leucotaenia. The sequence continues at coordinate 422,659,337 of CM035843.1, forward strand.
CTTGGGGGGGGGGCACATGTAAACAGCTGTGATTAAGCTAGCAGAAAACTCCCTCGGCATGAAGAGTGGCCAACATTTTACAGCTAGATATTCTAGGTTTGGGGAGCAGGGTGTCTCAGTAACGTCTGTAGCTGTACATCGGTCATTATTCACATACGAGGGTGGGCTGAAAAGTTCATAGGCTTAAAATGTCATTGTGGTCAAATTTGACCAAATGTGGTTTATTTTTCAACAGTTTCCCCTTCGGTTCATACACTTCTTCCATCAGTGTTGCAGCGCTTGGATTCCTGCAGTTGAAAATAAACCACATTTGGTCAAATTTGACTACAATGAACTTTTCAGTCCCCCTCGTATATGCCTTTGCTCTTACCAGAGGCTGCAGTTCCATCTGCTCGGAAAACAGAGTGAGCCGCCATTTCAATAGCTTCATCAGGAACAGAGCTGTCCAGCCAAGTCTCAGTAATTATCATCACACAGCTGCTTAAGGTGTGTGACGTGATCCTTACATTCAAGATTCAAAGGTTTTATTAGCATGTGCACAGTTAAGAAATGCAACATTTCCTGAGCAATGAAATTCTTACTCTGCTGTCCGCAACGAATGCCAAGGTAATAAATACACATCAGTAGTAACAAAGGTAATAAACACACCTTAATACTAAATACTAATACTAATAAATACACATTAAAAGCAATTAGGGCAGTTAAAGCAGCTAAAACTAGAGGAAACAAAAGAATAATGAAATTCACTGGATGACTATAACACGCCCCTGAGTAAAATAAAAATTCACTGAATGAGTATGACTTGTCTCTGATAATACCCAATAGACTGTACAATGATAATTTTAATATCAGAGATGATATGAACGTGAGACGGGGGGAGCCTATGTACAGTGTGCAAATGAACAATGTGCAAATTTAGCATCCAGTGTGTGAATTTCTATTTGCAAAGCTGTGTTTGGAATTGTGTTATTTGTTCAGGAGTCTGATGGCAGTAGGATAGAAGGAGTTTTTCAGTCTGGATGTCCTGCATTTCACACTTCTGCACCTCCGGCCTGAGGGTAGAAGTGTGAACATTCTGTGCTGGGGGTGGGTGGGGTCCTGGAGGATGAAGATAGCTCTCTTTTGGACTCTGCGATGATAGATGCTCTGCAGAGAGGGGAGTGGAGTCCTGATGATCTTCTCAGCTTTGTTCACCACTCTCTGCAGGCGTTTGCAGTCCAAAGCAGTAGTGCTGCCGTACCACGCAGTGATGCAGTTGGTCAAGATGTTCTCAATAATGCAGTTGTAGAAGTTGTTGAGGATCCTGGAGGGCATGCCAAACTTCCTCAGCCTCCTCAGAAAGTACAGCCGCTGTTGAGCTCTCTTAACCAGCACTGTAATGTTAAGTGCCCACATAAGGTCCTTGCCGATGTGGATGCCCAGGTATTTAAAAGCTGCTCACCCTCTCCACCTCAAGCTTCTGGATGAACAGCAGCCAATGAGGTCTCCTCCACTTCCTCGTGTCCACTATCATCTCCTTTGTCTTGTCCGTGTTGAGGGTGAGGTTGTTGTCCTCACACCATGACACCAGGCTGGCCACCTCCCTCCTGTAGGATGCTTCATTGCCACCAGTGACGCGTCCTATCACTGCTGTGTCATCCGCAAACTTTAAGATGACATTGTCCTTGTGGGAGATGACACAGTCATGGGTGAAGAGGCTGTAGAGGATGGGGCTGAGAACACAACCCTGTGGGACACCTGTGTTCGTGATGATGCTGGCTGAGGTCCTGTTACCCATCCTGACAGACTGAGGCCTGCCAATCAGAAAGTCCAGTAGCCAGTTACAGAGGGTGGGGTGCAGGCCAAGTGAATACAGTTTGTAGGTGAGTTTGTGGGGGATGACCGTGTTGAAGGTGGAACTGTAGTCGACAAAGAGCATCCTGATGTAGGAGTCTTTATCTTCCATGTGGGAGAGAGAATAATGACGTGCAGCAGCAATGGCATCTGAGGTGGATCTGTTGGGCCAGTAGGCGTACTGCAGAGGGTCCAGGGTGCCCGGTATGCTGTCCTGAATGAGGGCCAGCACCACTCTCTCGAAGCACTTCACGATGATTGGAGTGAGTGCTACTGGTCTGTAACCATTCAGGCAGGTTGGCAGGCTCTTTTTGGGGAGGGGGACAATGGTTGTGGTTTTGAAGCAGGAGGGGACTATGTTCTGGTTGAGGGCAAGTTTAAAGATGGATGTGAGAACATCAGTCAGCTCGGCAGCACATGCTCTGAGAGCCCGCCCAGGGATGTTGTCTGGTCCTGCTGCCTTGCAGGGGTTGATATTCCTCAGTGCTTTGTTTACCTGTCCTGATGAGACTTTTAGTGGAGGGGGAGGGGGAGTTTGTGTGTCTCCTCTCTGCACTGTAGCTGGAGGTCTGAAAGCAGGTGTAATAGATGTTGAGATCATCCGGCAAGCTGTCTGTGGGGCTGGTAGTGTTGCTGCTGGTGGTTCTCTTGTAAAGTCGTATGTCGTTATATATGTTGTTAGTCGTATCTTGTTAGTCGTATGTCGTCCATTTTTAGTGATTGGGAACTGGCAAGGAAGAGACTTGGCTTGGCCGGTCTTTTTGGGTTAGTCTTTAGCCTAGCATGCAGGCCCCTCCCTATGCTGCCTGCAACATCTAAAATCCAGGCTCTCAGACTCACCTGGGTGCTTTGCTATTAGCTGGTGGGGTGGAGATGGGTTGCTTTGATGGTGGTGGGGTTTGGCCTCGCAGATCACGCATATGGCTTTTGTTGTCTGGGAAGCCGTCTGGTGGCCTGTTATGTTTTTTTCCCATCATTGGTGTGTAACATTTTAACATTATTGGTCCCTCTGTGGTGGATATAATTAATTGTTCTTTAATGTCTGGTGATGTTCCTTCAGCTCTTAAATGCATTGTGGTCCAACCCTCATTAATAGAATAGAATAGAATAGAATAGAATAGAATAGAATAGGCTTCATTGTCATTGTACAGTTGTACAGTACAACGAAATTGTGGGTGCTCCACCAGGCCACTGCACAGTGAAGTAAGAGAGAAGGACTAGATAAAACACAGTTACAGAACACATGATTAAACACATGACTGAAATAAAAATAAAAATAAAGTAAAAAATGGCCCAGGATTATGGAAATATACACAGGTATGGTAGTGGCTATGTGGGTGGAACTATGTACATACGAGTGCAGAGTGCAGACACACAATTGAGTAAAATGGGCCAAAGATTATGGAAAATATGCACAATAGTGGTTTCACAGAAGGGTCAGTATACATGAAAGTGTGGAGTGCAAGGGTAGGTGAGTTATAATTAAAGCGTACCTGTGGTGGTCGTGAAGACGCATTTAACTTAAAAACATTAGGAAAAGGTATTTGTTATTTGGGTAAATAATTGTTGCCAGCCATATACCACCTGAGATATATTGAAATAGGACCGCAGGCATGGCCAGCCAATGAAAACTATGGGTGCCGCCATGACATATGCGGAAGTGACGTCATACCGTTGCTACTGAAAAGACAATACTCAGCGTTTCACCGGGACTACGGTGCTGTAGTCCGTTGTTTTTGTTCTATTATGGCTGAATTTTCTGACTCTGAGGAAGAATTCGTCCAACATGGCTACAGGTTTGAGCCAGAAAGGTCTTCTGAGGGTGAAAGTGACGAAGTGGTCCTCACACACAGCGCAATTTCGTCTGAAAGGATTCACCTGTGCCCTGTTCTGAGATTGCGCAATCACTTTTCCTCTATGATCTTCTGACAAGGTGAGCTGGGTTTGGGTACACAGAAGAAGTGTTTATCTTTGTTTTTTCGCTTATTATTGAGACATCCAAAGGCTTTACATTCCGCCATGTTGCGATATCCATATCGCATTGTGTGTTTTTGTTTTAACAAGAGCGCCGAGTGTCTGCCGCTCTGTATAACGGCGAGGGAGGAGCCGAATCATCTGCCGTGTTGCGGCAGTTAGGACCTCAGATCAGACAAGTTGACCTGCTGAATTTAAGCATTTATTTATTTATTTTCTACTCGTTTTAGTTCCGCATTTAATATGAACCCTGAGTTTGAAATAAACGTTTGAATTTTGGTCCTCCTACACAACGCAACGCGCCGAGTGTCTGCCGCTGTGTATAGCGGCGAGGGAGGAGCCGAATCATCTGCCGTGTTGCGGCAGTTATAAGCTCAGATCAGACGAGTTGACCCGCTGAATTTAAGCATTTATTTATTTATTTTCTACTCGTTTTAGTTCTGCATTTAATATGAACCCTGAGTTTGAAATAAACGTTTGAATTTGAATTTGAATATCCCGAAAGCCACTGCTCATCCGGGCACTCCAGGCTCAGCCAATATTGATCCAGATCGTAGTGCCCACTTTATTATGTCACAGGAAGCGTCTTGGCAGGCCATGTAGCCGCTAGTATGGCTGCACCCATGTTTTGCTGACATAGCTGAACCAGCACATCAGCAATGGATTTATATCAAATTGCTTTGAACATGAATTTCAACTTAAACTTGAACTAGAACGTGAGACAGGGGCTCAATATAATATCTTTTTTTTTTCACGACCACCACAGGTACCCTTTAAAAGGTCCTCAGTTCTGTGCATGTGAGCGTTCGGAGGGAGGGGGGTGGGGCCTCTAACTGTTTGCAGTTTGGATGGCCCAGGGGAAGAAACTATTTGTCGGGACTTCCGGTTATGGCGGCCGCCTAGAAGGACACGTATCACTCTGCTCTGCCCCTGGAAATAAAAATTCGGCAAATAACTCTCTCATTTGGAACAGAACTTTTCCCAGCGTTTGGGTGAGGATATGCCGGTGAAGACTAAGGCTGGGAAATCAGGAGGGGGAAAAATTGAATCGCCGAAGCAGTCCAAATTAACGGACTTTAAAGTTTGTGGCGCAGTAGAAAAAGCTGCGGATATGGCGGATGAAACTAGCGGTAGTGCGGTAACTGCTGCTGCTGACGATGGCGGCACAGGTGCAGTGCTGGCTGCCATTAGCTCAATGAGAGCAGACTTTTCCGCTAAACTTGATGGGATTATGGCAGCGTTGGATGCAATGAGAAAGGAGTTGGGTGACTGCGTGGAGCGAGTGACGCAGGCGGAGCTTCGTGTTTCAAGTGCGGAGGATGAAATTAGCGGACTTTAAATAAAGGTGCGCACTTTGGAAAAAAAAAATAAAGATCTGGAAAATAGCGTTCTGGACTTGGAATCTCGGTCCAGAAGGAACAACCTGAGGCTGGTGGGTTTACCGGAGGGAGCCGAAGGTCGTGATTCATGCTCCTTTTTGGAGGGGTGGATCCCGGAGGCGCTGAACAACGCGGAGCTAAAATCATCAGTCGTCTTGGAAAGCTCCCACCGAATTGGCCCACCGAGAGGTAACAAGGCAGCACCGAGGACGCTAATTATGAAGTTTCTCAGCTACAGAGACAGGATGACGATCTCCAACGCGGTGCGGGCCAAAGGAGAAATTAAATACCAAGATCAGCAGGTGCGGTTCTACCCAGATCTGGCCTCAGGAATCCAACAATTAAGGAAGCAGTTTGACCCCATCCGCAAAGAACTGCGCAACCTTGAGATTCGTCATGGAGTGATTCACCCTGCAAGACTTCTGGTCACATATGAGGGCAGAACACGCATCTTCAAGACCCCCGAGGAGGCGCAGGAGCTCATCAAGAAGATCCAGGAAGAGACTGGTGGGAGCTAAGCATGAACAGAATATAGGGTAGAATATTTGAGCATTTAACTGATTAGAAGCATATAACAAGATTACAAAATATAGAATGTATTACATATTAAAAAAAAAAAAAGTACAAAATTGCTAAAAAAATTTTTGGAGTTAAATTGGAAAATTACGGAAGAGAGTTAATGTTACGTTATTAAAAGCAGTAGAGTTAGGGTGATTGGGAGGATGAAGAAGGAGTGGCTTTGGCTGATCCTCGTGGGTGTGGAACGGTCGATGGCTATATCGGGAGATGGAATTTTTCTTTTGCTTTTGGGGGGATTGCCACAAATGTGGGAAGGGGGAATTTGTTTGTGTGTAGTTTGTAGGGTGAATGGTGCATGGTGCATGAATTGGCTGCATGGTGGCGCAGTGGTTAGCACTGCGGCAGCACAGTTTACCCTTGGCCGGGGGATTGTGGGGATCGTGGGATCGTGGGTTCGATCCCAGCCCCCGACCAACAGTGATCTGTGTGGAGTTTGCATGTTCTCCCCGTGTTGCGTGGGTTTACTCCGGGATTTCTCCGGTTTCCTCCCACATGCCAAAAACATGCATGTTAGGTTAATTGGCTGTTCTAAATTGTCCCTAGATATCTGTTTCCTATAGGCCCTTAGAATAGAGGGTTAGTATTAATGAAAGCGCTTTGAGTGGTCTTTGTGACTAGAAAAGCGCTATATAAGTGTAGGTTAGTTAGTTAGTTAGTTAGTGAATGTTCAACCACTCATTTTTTTGCTTTTCTGTTTGAGCATGTTTACACTGCAAGGTAATCCCAAACTCCCTATAGATTATAAATCAAAGCGTTAATCTTAATTTAACTTCATGGAATTGCAGAGGTCTACAAAATTTAAAAAAACTTAAACTATTTGTCAGTCTGGAGGTGTGGGACCTGATCGATCTGAACCGTCGTCCAGAGGGAAGCAGGTCCAACAGGCGGTGGGTGGGATGTGAGGGGTCACCTGTGATGCCCTTGATCCTTCCGAGACAGGAGGATCTCGAGATGTTTTCCAGGGAGGGCAGAGGGCTGCTGATAATTTTTTGGGCAATGTTAATGACCTTCTGCATAACCTTCCTGTTCTTGGCCATGGAGCCAACGTACCACACACCCAGACAGTAGGTGAGCACAGTCTCCTCTGAGCAGTAAAAGAAGGCCAGCAGCAGCTTCTGGTCCAAGTTGTTCTTCCTCAGGACACGGAGGAAGTGCAGCCACTGCTGGGCTTTCTTCACCAGGGCCTTGGTGTTGGCAGTCCAGGAGAGGTCAGAGGAGATGTGGGTGCCCAGGAACCTGAAGACGGGGACGTTTTCCACGTGGTTGGCATTTATGAGGAGGGGGTATGATCCTGTCTGTTCTTCCTGAAGTCCAGAATGAGTTCTTTGGTTTTTTGAACATTCAGTTTCAGGTTGTTTGCTTGGCACCACAGCAGCAGATTCTCTACCTCTGCCCTGTATGCCTTCTCATTGTCATCGGTGATGAACTCAACCAGGGTGGTGTCATCCGCGTATTTCACAGTGACGGTGTGTGTGTATATCCCATTTACACAGTGTGCGTGTGAAGCGCCTAGTGCAGTAGTATAGTAACGTAGAGATGTTTGTAGATAGTGCATGTTGCATGGCATATGTTGCATGTTGCTTTCTGCTTGCTGCTCTGCTTACAGCTACCGCCACCAGCTAGCCCACATCGGGGGTAAAAAGAGGAGCAGAGTGCGTAAGTCTCCTCCTGCTGGTACATAGCCTCTCCACCACCAAGACCCCTGCAGTGCCTCCTCGTGGCCACACATGGTAACTGGGTACCCTGCGGTCCCAGGCTAAACTGGAGGGTATCTCGGAGCAGCAGGGGGCCCCAGAGACGCGGCGTATAGGCCCAACCTGTGTGGACATGCCCTGGCGCCCGTCAACCCCTGCCCCAACTATGGGTAAATAGCCCCACTGCCTTGTGGGTAATCTATTAAGGTGAAGGCTAAGGGAGCAACCCCTGACAGAAAAGCAATGTGCTGGTGGTGCGCAAAAGGCGGGACTTAAAAAACCAAGGACCCGGCAGCCTCCTGCAGCCATGTTGAGGGACTGGTCGTCATGGGCTTACCCACGCCACCGGATTTACCTCATCATCGTGAAGACAGTGCTATTGGGAAGAGCGCGCCCCCTACGGCACTCTAAATAATTCAATGCGCAGGTGTCCACCTCTGACCATGGTGGGCCTTACCTTCCTGGACATCTGGTTGAAGTCTGGCGACGACAGGGTGTGTGGCGACGGGAGCAGGTATGAATGTTACTGGGAGCTCCTAGCTATAACCCTGCACGTCAGCAGCACAGGGCTATTATGGTCGCTAACAGCTGGGGTGGCAGCTGTTTTCGGCAGACCCCTGTGTGATTGAGCAGCCCTATTTAGGACAGCACTGCTCACCCCAACTGGGGAGGGGCCTAGAAAAGGTGGCCTAAAAATTGCCCACCCATCTTTCGCCTGAACAGGTTGGGTCATTCCACCTCTGCGGTTGAAATAATAAAAAGAAAACATGCAACCTAAAACTGGCAACATGGAATGTAAGGACACTCCTGGATCGAGGTTCTGATAGACCCCATAGGAGAACAGCTCTGGTTGCTGCTGAACTGAGTCGCTACAACATTGATATTGCTGCACTGAGCGAGACCAGGCTCCTAGATGAGGGCTCTTTAACAGAGGAAGGGATGGGCTACACATTCTTCTGGAGGGGTTACCCCTCAGGAGAACAACATCTGCATGGTGTAGGACTGGCCATCAAAAACACCCTTCTACCAAGACTCACACACCTGTTGGCATTAGTGAGAGACTGATGACACTCCGTATCCCCCTGGTTAAGAATCGCTTTGCTACACTTCTTAGTGCCTATGCACCGACCCTGCCATCGGAGAGTGAGGCCAAGGATTCCTTCTACCAGTTACTGGACGAAACTCTTCGCCGGATCCCCAAGAATGACAAGATCTTCTTACTTGGAGATTTTAACGCCAGAGTGGGTCAGAACAATCAGATATGGAGTGGAGTGCTTGGCAGACATGGAGTTGGCCAAGTTAACGCAAATGGAGTGAGATTGCTCACTCTTAGCTCTGAGCATAACCTGACCATAACCAACACCATCTTCCAGCAAAAGGCCAAATACAAAACCTCATGGATGCACCCTCGCTCTAAACACTGGCACCTGATTGATTACATCATTGTGAGGCGCAGTGACATCAGAGATGTCCACATCACCCGCGCCATGAGAGGTGCAGAATGCTGGACAGATCACCGGTTGATCGTGGCCAAGGTCCACATGCAAGTGCGCCCCCCCCCCCCCCCCAACCCCCCCCCCCCCCCCCCCCCCCCCCCCCCCCACCCCCCCCCCCCCCCCCCCCCCCCCCCCCCCCCCCCCCCCCCCCCCCCCCCACCCCCCCCCCCCCCCCCCCCCCCCCCCCCCCCCCCCCCCCCCCCCCCCCCCCCCCCCCCCCCCCCCCCCCCCCCCCCCCCCCCCCCCCCCCCCCCCCCCCCCCCCCCCCCCCCCCCCACCCCCCCCCCCCCCCCCCCCCCCCCCCCCCTCCCCCCCTACCCCCCCCCCCCCCCCCCCCCCCCCCACCCCCCCCCCCCCCCCACCCCCCCCCCCCCCCCCCCCCCCCCCCCCCCCCCCCCCCCCCCCCCCCCCCCCCCCCCCCCCCCCCCCCGCCCCACCCCCCCCCCACCCCCCCCCCCCCCCCCCCCTCCCCCCCACCCCCCCCCCCCCCCCCCCCCACCCCGCCCCCCCCCCACCCCCCCCCCCCCCCCCCCCCCCCCCCCCCCCCCCCCCCCCCCCCCCCCCCCCCCCCCCCCCCCCCCCCCCCCCCCCCCCCCCCCCCCCCCCCCCCCCACCCCCCCCCCCCCTTGCGACTACACAGGCCCAAAAGGAGGAAACTGATTGCTCCCGTCTGGCAAATCTGGATGTAAGAAATGACTTTCGTCGCTCCCTGGTTGAGAAACTAGGGGGGTGGAGCATTTCCTGAGTCTGCCTGAGAAGACCATGGACCAGAAGTGGGACTTTATCAGCTCGGCTCTTTGTGAGGCAGCAGCCCAAACGATTGGCTATAAGAGAAAGAACCACCAAGACTGGTTTGATGACAACTCTGACACCATCCACGACTTGTTGGAGGACAAGCACAGAGCACATCAGGCAACCATAAGGAACCCCTCATCCATTATCATCAGGCATCAGTGGCAGAGAGCTCGGCGGGAGGCACAAAGGGCTACTCGGACAATGCAGAACAAGTGGTGGACAAAAAAGGCACATGAAATCCAGGCCTTTGCCGATAAAAATGACATGCATAATTGTTATAATGCTGTCAAGAAGATTTATGGCCCAACAAATCGCTGCATCACTCCCCTGAAAACAGCAGATGGGCTGAGAATCCTAAAGGATCAGCCTAACATCTTGCTGAGATGGGCTGAACACTTTAGTACCCTGCTTAACCAGGACTCAGATGCAGACCCCACTGTTCTCGACGACTTGCCTACTCTTCCTCCGATGCAAGACCTGGATCAGCCCCCAACCTTCCTGGAGGTTCTATCAGCTACACGCTCTCTCAAAAACAACAAGTCCCCTGGTAATGACAACATCCCTGCTGAGTTGTTGAAACAAGGAGGCTACTTGTGTACAAAAACCCTGCACAAGTACATCACCAAGGTCTGGGCCGATGATAACATCCCACAACAATGGAGAGACGCCACAATTGTCACCATTTATAAAAACAAGGGTGACAAGGCTGTCTGCGGCAACAGCAGGGGTATTTCACTCCTTGCTGTTGCTGGGAAGGTCCTGGCGAAGGTGATGCTTCACAGGCTGATCAATAACATCACAGAATCAGTGCTGCCTGAATCGCAATGCGGTTTCAGGAAGGGCAGGAGCTCGGTGGACATGATTTTCACAGCTCGGCAGCTGCAGGAGAAATGTCGGGAGCAACACCAGGACCTATTCATGGCCTTTGTCGATCTCTCCAAAGCTTTTGACACTGTCCATAGAGAACTCCTATGGGAAGTTCTTCTTAAGTTTGGCTGCCCCAGTAAGTTTGTCAATATCCTCCGCCAATTTCATGATGGTATGACTGCTCCGGTGACTATAGATGGACAGGAATCTCCTTCCTTCCCCGTTTGTACAGGGGTTAGGCAGGGGTGTGTATTAGTGCCAGTACTTTTTAACATCTTCCTGCTCTGTGTCACCCAACTTCTCCACAAGGAGATTGAGGACAGCAGCGGTGTAACAGTGGACTTCCGTCTAGATGGCAGCCTTTTTAATATAAGGAGGCTCCAGGCAACCACCAAACTGCAAAGGGTGAGAGTCATTGAGCTACAGTATGCAGATGACTGTGCTCTGGTATCTCATAGCCCACAAGATCTCCAGTCTGTTCTTACTGCTGCGGTGAGAGCATACAACAGGATGGGACTGACGGTGAACACCATCAAAACAGAGGTCGTCTGCCAATGGAGCACCAATATCCCATCTACTCCACCTACCTTCACTGTTGCTGGTGAACAGCTGTCTGTTGTTCCATCTTTCAAGTACCTGGGGAGCATCCTCTCTGTAGACAACACCATTGACAGTGAGGTCCAGAACAGGATCAGGCAGGCATCAGCTTCTTTTGGGAGACTCCGGCGTCGGGTCTTCCAGAACAAGAACCTCCATCTCCAAACGAAGATCTCTGTTTACCATGCAGTCTGTGTCACTACTCTCCTTTACAGCTGTGAATCCTGGGTGACTTACAGCCGCCACATTAGGGATCTAGAGCGGTTCCATATACGCTGCCTTCAGCGCATCCTGGGAATCACCTGGCGTGACCATGTGCCTCATTCTGAGATACTTTTTAAGACCAGCTGTAGGAGTATTGAGGCAACGATCACCCAGCTGGGACATGTGGTGAGGATGCCCCCAAACCGGTTGCCTTGCTGGGTGTTATATGGCCAGCTACACCATGGTCGACGCTCTGTTGGAGGGCAGAAGAAGCGCTACAAGGACCAGCTAAAGATGGCCTTAAAGAAGTGCAGGATCAGACCTGAGGCTCTGGAGGAGGCTGCTGCTGACCGGAACACCTGGCGACAGCAGTGCCTTGCGGGGACCCGTATGATGGAGGAGGACAGGACAGCCAGGAGACAGGAGAGAAGACTGAGGAGGAATGCACCTGCAGCCCCTGCTGCCACTACTACAACTTTTACATGCCCTACCTGCAACAGGACATGTGGGTCCAGGATAGGACTACACAGCCATCAAAGGATTCACCGATAGAAGTGGACGTCATCATCAGACTCGATGGACAACCACAAGCAAAGCAAGTTCACAAACAGCATTCTCACATAGCTCTTTGGGTTCTCCAGGTGGCTCGGTGCTCTGTGGAGAGTGGTGGCAATGGCGTCTTCTCTAGACCTGTTCTCCCTGTAGGCGAACTAGTGTGGGTTGAAGGAGGGGAGAAGACAGTCCCTGATGTGCTGGGACACCAATTGCTCAAAACACTTCACGACTACAGATGTGAGTGCTATAGGTCTGTAGTCATTCAGGCTGTCAATTGTGGACTTTTTGGGGATGGAGAGGATGGTGAAGGCCTTGAGGCAGGAGGAGATGGTGGCATGCATCAGGGAGAGGTTGAACAGCTTGATGAGGATCCCTGCCAGCTGGTCTGCACGTGCTTTGACCACCGCTCCTGGGAAGCCGTTTGGACCAGCAGCTCTGCGGGGGTTCACTGCTCTCAGTTGCCTCCTCACCTTGTGAACCTGTAGAGAGATGGAGGAGGGGAGAGAGAGGGGAGGAGGGGGGGAGAGTTTTTTTTTGGGGGGGTGCTCAAACCGGGCATAGAAGCTATTAAGCTCCTCTGCCAGAGTGAGGTTGCTGTCTGGTGTTGGGGGGCCCTGGCCCCTGTAGTTGGTGGGGGCCTGGGGGCCTCTCCACATCTATCGGGGGTTGTTGTCTGTGAGGAAGCTCTCCACCTTCCTCCTATAGGCGTTCTTGACGAGTTTTATGCCTCTCCTCAGGTTGGCTCTGGCAGAGCTGTACAGAGAGCTGTCCCTCTGTCTGAAGGCTGAGTTGTGGGCTTTGATCGGATCCTGGACCTAACTGGTCATAAAGGGTTTGCAGTTTGGAAAGACCCAGATGTGTTTGGTGGACGTCACATTTTCTACAGAGCATTTGATGTAGAAAAGGACAGACTTGGTGTAGGAGTCCAGGTCCTGCCGTTCAAAGATGCTCCAGTCAGTGGAGCAAAACAGTCTTGTAGCTGGAGGAAAGCATTTTCAGGCCAGGTTTTAATTGTTTGTTTGGGGGGAACTCTTCCTGAGGGGGGTGTAGGCAGGTATTAGAAGCAGGGAGAGATGGTCTGATTGTCCAAGGTGGGAGAGGGGGGTGGCTCTGCATGCGTGCTTAATGTTGCTGTAAATATGATCCAGTGTTCTTTCCCCTCTTGTGGGACACAGCATGTTGGAGGAACTTGGGGAGTACAGTCTTTAAGCATGCTTTATTAAAATCCCCTGTAATAATGTGGACTGCATCGGGGTGATCTCTTTACTGCCTGCTGACAATGTGCTGGAGGTGATTGAGTGCTAAGCTAACGTTAGCGTATGGAGGAACATAAACAGCTGTTGAAATTACTGCTGTGAGCTTGCGGGGAAGATAAAAAGGCCTACAGAGGAAGGATATGGCCTCTAAGTCTGGTGAACAGTGGCTATGAATTTTTCTGCTGTTATTTCACCAAGACTGAAGCACATACAGTGCATCCGTAAAGTCTTCACAGTGCTTCACTTTTTCCACATTTTTTATGTTACAGCCTTATTCCAAAAGGGATTAAATTCACTTTTTCCTTCAAAATTCTACACACAATACCCCATAATGACAATGTGAAAAATCTTTTTTGAGATTTTTGCAAATTTATTAAAAATAAAAAACTAAGAAATCACATGCACATAAGTATTCACAGCCTTTGCTCAATACTTTCTTGATGCACCATTGGCAGCAATTAGAGCCTCAAGTTTTTTTTTAATATGATGCCACAAGCTTGGCACACCTATCTTTGGGCAGTTTGGCCCATTCCTCTTTGCAGCACCTCTCAAGCTCCATCAGCTTGGATGGGAAGCGTCGGTGCACAGCCATTTTCAGATCTCTCCAGAGATTTTCAATTGGATTCAAATCTGGGCTCTGGCTGGGCCACTCAAGGACATTCACAGAGTTGTCCTGAAGCCACTCCTTTGATATCTTGGCTGTGTGCTCAAGGTCGTTGTCCTGCTGAAAGATGAACCATCGACCCAATCTGAGGTCAAGAGCGCTCTGGAGCAGGTTTTCTTCCAGGATGTCTCTGTACATTGCTGCATTCATCTTTCCCTCTATCCTGACTAGTCTCCAAACTCCTGCCGCTGAAAAACATCCCCACAGCATGATGCTGCCACCACCATTGGCATGGTTTGGAGCGGTGCCTGGTTTCCTCCAAACATGACGCCTGGCATTCAGGCCAAAGAATTCAATCTTTGTCTCATCAGACCAGAGAATTTTGTTCCTCATGGTCTGAGAGTTCTTCAGGTGCCTTTTGGCAAACTCCAGGTGGGCTGCCATGTGCCTTTTACTAAGGAGTGGCTTCCATCTGGCCACTCTACCATACAGGCCTGATTGGTGAATTGCTGCAGAGATGGTTGTCCTTCTAGAAGGTTCTCCTCTCTCCACAGAGGAATGCTGGAGCTCTGACAGCGTGGCCATCGGGTTCTTGGTCACCTCCCTGACTAAGGCCCTTCTCCCCTGATCGCTCAGTTTAGATGGCTGGCCAGCTCTAGGAAGAGTCCTGGTGGTTCCAAACTTCTTCCATTTACAGATAATGGAGGCCACTGTCCTCATTGAGACCTTCAAAGCAGCAGAAATTTTTCTGGACCCTTCCCCAGATTTGTACCTCGAGACAATCCTGTCTCAGAGGTCTGCAGACAATTCCTTTGACTTCATGCTTGGTTTGTGCTCTGATCTGCACTGTCAACTGTGGGACCTTATATAGACAGGTGTGTGCCTTTCTAAATCATGTCCAATCAACTGAATTTACCACAGGTGGACTCCAGTTAAGCTATAGAGACATCTCTAGGATGATCAGTGGAAACAGGACAGGATGCACCTGAGCTCAATTTTTAGCTTCATGGCAAAGGCTGTGAATACTTATGTACATGTGATTTCTTAGTTTTTTTGTTTTTAACTAGAAAAGCACTCGGAGAGCGCAGACCTCCACCAAGCGCCACAGTTCCCCCATACAGTGTTTGTGTGTAAGTTTTCAGATTCCTTGACCACGAAAACATATGACTAGCAATTGGATTGACAATGATAGGATTAGTGGTTCAGTAGTTATTCACGAAAATGACATTTTCGGTAATGACGGCCACAGTTCTGCCCATACAGTGTTTGTGTGTACGTTTTCAGATTCCTTGACCACGAAAACATATGACTAGCAATTGAATTGACAATGATAGGATTAGTGGTTCAGTAGTTATTCACTATATATTATTATTCACTATATATTTATTGCCGCTGAGTGTGAAGCGGCTGGGATGAGAATCAGCACCTCCAAGTCCGAGTCCATGGTCCTCAGCCGGAAAAAGGTGGATTGTCCTCTCTGGGTTGGGGACAGGCTCCTGCCCCAAGTGGAGGAGTTTAAGTATCTTGGGGTCTTGTTCACAAGTGAGGGGAAAATGGAGCGAGAGATCGACAGACGGATTGGAGCAGCATCTGCAGTGATGCGGACGTTGTACCGGTCTGTTGTGGTGAAGAGGGAGCTTAGTTCTAAGGCAAAGCTGTCGATTTACCAGTCAATCTACGTTCCTACTCTCACCTATGGTCATGAGCTTTGGGTAATGACCGAAAGAACGAGATCGCGGATACAAGCGGCTGAAATGAGCTTTCTCCGTAGGATTGCTGGACTCACCCTCAGAGATAGGGTGAGGAGCTCAGTCATCCGGGAGAGGCTCAGAGTAGAACCGCTGCTCCTCCACATTGAAAGGAGTCAGTTGAGGTGGTATGGGCATCTGATTAGGATGCCTCCTGGACGCCTCCCACTTGAGGTGTTTCAGGCACGTCCCACTGGGAGGAGACCCCGGGGCAGACCCAGGACTCGGTGGAGAGACTATGTCTCCCAGCTAGTCTGGGAACGCCTTGGTATCCCCTCTGAAGAGTTGGAGCAGGTGGCTGGGGAGAGGGAAGTCTGGGCTTCTCTGCTTGAACTGCTGCCTCCGCGACCCGGACCTCCGGAAAAGCGGTAGAAGATGGATGGATGGATGGATAGTTATTCACGAAAATGGCATTTTCCGTAATGGCGGCCACAGTTCCCCCCATACAGTGTTTGTGTGTACGTTTTCAGATTCCTTGACCATGAAAACATATGACTAGCAATTGGATTGACAATGATAGGATTAGTGGTTCAGTAGTTATTCATGAAAATGGCATTTTCCGTAATGGTGGTTTTCTTGTGGACGGTGATCCGGATCATCCCCAAAATTTAATCAGTTCTTCCTTGTACCATTTCCAACAACGCCTGAAAGTTTCATTGAAATCCGTCCAAAACGTTTTGAGTTATCTTGCTAACCAACAGACAAACAGACAGACAGACAAACCCCGGCAAAAATATAACCTCCTGGCGGAGGTAATAAATCTGCAAAAATCTCAGAAAAAAAAAAATCACATTGTCATTATGGGGTATTGTGTATAGAATTTTGAAGAAAAAAGTGAATTTAATCCCTTTTGGAATAAGACTGTAACACAACAAAATGTGGAAAAAGTGAAGTGCTGTGAAGACTTCCCGGATGCACTGTAAACACAGAGCCCTCTACCCCTTCCCTTACAGCGTGGCAGTCGAAACGGTATGTAGTTTGGCCGGGTAATTCCACAGCAGCATCAGGAATACATGGAAGCAGCCATGGCTCGGTCACAATCAGAATACAACAGTCCCGGATGTAGTGATTGTAGGTGATCTCTGGTCATACATCATCCATTTTGTTGACAAGGGATCTGCCATTGGTGAGAAAAATTGAAGGTAGCGGTGGTTTGGTGCATAGTTTGCACAACTGGGCACGGAGGCCAGCCCTACAGCCACATTTCTGCTTTCTCTCCCGTCATCTGCTCCGTTTGCAGAGCATAATGAACCACAGGGTGTCCGGGGTCTGATGATCTCCTCAGGAATGTGGTGGTGATTGCTGGAATGAGCGCTGGAAATGTCGGCGGTAAGTTGGTGACCGATGCCTATAAGTTCGAGTCAAAGCCTAATCTCGACCCCACAGTTTTATCCAATTTTAGACCCTTCTCAAAACTTCCTTTTATGTCAAAAGTTTTAGAAAAAGTTGTTTATGAACAACTACAAACCCACATTGATCTCAATGACATTTCTGAGAAATTCCAGTCTGGTTTTAAAGCACATCACAGTACTGAAACAGCACTTTTAAGAGTTTTAAATGTTTTGCTTTTAACAGTTGATTCTGGTAACTCCGCTGTTCTTGTGTTTTTAGACCTAACAGCAGCCTATACAGTTGACCACAACATTTTTTTGCCACATCTCGACCAGTGTATGGGTATTAGGGGCACTGCCCTCAAATGGTTTGAATCTTATCTATCTGACAGGGGTTTTTCTGTTCAGTTGGGAGAATATTCCTCAGCTCTTTCCCAGCTGAACTGTGGGGTCCCACAGGTCTCAGTTTTGGGCCCTCTTCTTTTTTAATTTATATGCTGTGTTTGGGTTTTACTTTTAGAAAGCACAATATTTCCTTCCACTGTTTTGTGGATGATGTCCAAATCTACCTACTTCTTAAAACGAACACTTGCACATCCATTCAAGTTTTATTGGACTGTCTCAGGGACATCCATTCTTGGATGGAAGTTAATTTCCTGAGCCTTAACTTTTTTTAATTTAACCTTTATTTATACAGGGTAGTTCTATTGAGAGGCAACCTCTCGTTTTCAAGGACGCCTTGTTCACATTCACACCAGGAAGCTGCCCAGTACAACCACAGACTGACACGTGACAACTGAGCAGCTCCACAGTTGGGGTTAAGGGCCTTGCTCAAGGGCACCACAGTGGGGTTAAGGAGGGTGGGGAAAACACTGCTATGTTAAAATAAAACTGAAATAATTTTATTTGGGCAACAAAGTGTTTTAGAGGTTAAGACAGTGCCATTGGCCCCCTCCAGTCAAACTGTCATTTGTTTGCAAGAAACCTTGGTGTAATTTTTGATTGGGAGTTTAAGTTTAACAAACTAGTTCAGAAATCAAAACCACTTTCTTTCAACTCAGGCTTCTCTCAAAGTTAAAGGCCTACCTCCCAAGTACTGACTTTGAGACCGATTCATATTTTTATAATGTTTAGACTACTGAATCAGAATCAGAATCAGGTTTATTGCCATTGTTCATGTAGTACACAAACTAGGAATTTGTCTCGGTGCAATGCTGCAACATTAAACATGATAAGATAAAAGAAATAAACTATACATGCAATAAAGTGTAGAATAAGAGTAAGTGATACTGGTCAGCAGTTAAAATATATTAGCGAGCAGCAGATACTGTGGAGAACTATATAGTGCAGTCGGTAATGCAGGAAGAAAACAGTGATGATTGACATGAGTCTGGTTGAGCTGCTGTACATAGTGCACGAGAGTCAATAAGCCACTTAGTGTTCAGCAGTCTGATGGCAGAGGGGAAGAAGCTGTTCATGTGACGGGAGGTTTTAGTCTGGATGGACCGAAGTCTTCTACCAGAGGGGAGGGGGGCAAACAGTACGTGACCAGGGTGTGAGGGATCGGCTATGATCCGGCCAGCACGCCTCCGGGTCCTGGAGATGTACAGATCCTGGAGAGATGGGAGCTTGCAGCCGATCACCTTCTCAGCAGTGCGCACGACGCGCTGCAGCCTTAGTCTGTCCCTGGCAGTGGCTCCTGCGTACCACACGGTTATGGAGGTGGTGAGGATGGACTCGATGATGGCTGTGTAGAACTGCACTAACATCTTGGTGGGTAGCTTGAGCTTCCTCAGCTGCCGCAGGAAAAACATCCTCTGCTGGGCTTTTTTGATGAGTGAGCTGATGGTCGGCTCCCATTTGAGGTCCCTGGTGATGATAGTGCCTAGGAAGCGGAAGGAATCAGCAGTGGTGATGGGAGAGCCTGAGAGGGTGAGGGGGGGCAGAGGGGTAGTGACTTTCCTGAAGTCTACAATCATCTCCACTGTCTTCAGAGCGTTCAGCTGCAGGTTGTTATTGTTGCACCAGGACGCCAGCTGGGCCACCTCTCTCCTGTAGGCGGACTCGTCGCCGTTGGAGATGAGCCCGATGAGGGTGGTGTCGTCCACAAACTTGATCAACTTGACAGACTGGTGGCTGGAGGTGCAGGAGTTGGTGTAAAGGGAGAAGAGTAGGGGGGAAAGTACACAGCCCTGGGGTGATCCGGTGCTGATGCTAGTAGAGTCTGAGACAGTACTGTAACTCCCTCTATGTTGGTCTAGACCAGTCATCATTGAAACAATTACAAACTGTTCAAAATGCTGCTGCCCGCTGGCTGACTGGAAAGAAACTGCGTGACCACATAAGTCCAGTTTGTGCATCATTGCACTGGCTTCCTGTAAATTTTAGGATCCAGTTCAACATTTTATTAATTATTTGTAAATGTTTAAATGGTTTGACTCCTTGTTATTTATCCGAGCTGTTACACACTCACTCTACAGCCAGAGCACTGAGGTCATCAAACCAGCTGCTTCTGGCTGTTCCCAGGGGGAGGAACAGCCGACCTTATCGGGTCAGAGCTGCACAGACACCGGAGTACTTTAAAACAGTGCTAAAGACTCATCTTTTCACTTTGGCATTTAGACCCAGCTAGGCAAGTGGTCTTGGCCTCTTTTATTTTGTCCTTAATTATCACTAATATTTTTAAAAATTTATTGTATTTATATCGGCTTTTATTTTAATTCTTAGTATTTGGATCCTTTTATGTTTACATGGTTCTATTGTATTACTTTTAACTTGTTTTTATGGTTAATTCTATGTTTTTGGGGTCTGTTCAGCACTTTGGTCAACTGAGGTTGTTTTAAATGTGCTGTATAAATAAACTTTGACTTGACAGCGGGGGTCAAAGTTTATTTATACAGCACATTTAAAACAATGTGCTGTATAAATAAAAATAAATAAACTTTGACTTGACAGCGGGGGCCCCCTCATGGATCGTCACCTTATCGTGGTGGGGGGGTTTGCGTGCCCCAGTGATCCCAGGAGCTATGTTGTCCGGGGCAATTTGCCTCTGATAGGGTCTCCCAAGACAAACTGGTCCTGGGTGAAGGGCCAGACGAAGAACGATCCAACAGACTCTCATGATAAATTGTATATCAAGGATTCAGTGTACCCCGCCCGGTATGGGGTTACCGGGGCCCCACCCTGGAGCCAGGCCTGGGGGAGGGGCTCGAAGGCTAGCGTCTGGTGGCCGGGTTTCCACCCATGGGACCCGGCCGGGCTCAGCCCGAAGGAGTTACATGGGTCCGCCCTCCAGTAGGTTCACCACCTGCAGGAGGGATCATGGAAGTCCGGTGCTATGTGGATTAGGTGGCAGTCAAAGGCGGAGACCTTGGCGGACTGATCCCAAGCTTTCTAAACTGGCTTTTGGTACGTGGAATGTCACCTCTCTGGTGGGGAAGGAGCCTGAGCTGGTGTACGAGATTGAGCGATACCGGCTAGATATAGTCGGCCTCACCTCAACACACAGCTCCGGTTCCGGAACCAGTCTCCTGGAGAGGGGCTGGAGCTTGGCCTTTTCTGGAGTTGCCCCGGGCGAGAGGCGACGAGCAGGGGTAGGTATTCTTGTATCGCCCCACCTTGCTGCCTCTATATTGGAGTTTTCCCCGGTGGACGAAAGGGTTGCTTCCCTGCGCCTTCGGGTTGGGAAACGGGTCCTGACCATCATTTGTGCCTATGCACCAAATGATGTTTCAGAGTACCCACCCTTTTTGGAGTCTGTGACTGGGGTGCTGGAGGGTGCTCCTCCTGGAGACTCCATTGTCCTACTGGGGGACTTCAATGCGCACGTGGGCAACGACAGTGAAACCTGGAGGGGGGTGATTGGGAGGAACGGCCTGCCCGATCTGAACCCGAGTGGTGTTCAGTTATTGGACTTCTGTGCTAACCACAGTCTGTCTATAACGAACACCATGTTCAAGCATAAGGGTGTCCATATGTGCACCTGGCACCAGGACACCCTAGGCCGCAGGTCGATGATCGATTTTGTTATCGTATCATCAGACCTGCGACCGTATGTCTTGGACACCCGAGTAAAGAGAGGTGCAGAGCTGTCAACTGATCACCACCTGGTGGTGAGTTGGATCCGATGGCAGGGGAGGAAGCCATTCAGACCTGGTAGACCCAAACCTATAGTGAGGGTGTGCTGGGAGCGTCTGGCTGAGGCCCCTGTCCGGGAGGTCTTCAACTCCCACCTCCGGAAGAACTTCAACCACATTCCGAGGGAGTCTGGAGACATGGAGTCTGAGGTGGTCGCAAGGTGGTCGGTGCATCTCGTGGTGGCAACCCCCAAACCAAGTGGTGGACACCAGTGGTGAGGGGGGCCATTAAGCTGAAGAAGGAGTCCTATCAAGCTTGGTTGGCTTGTGGGACTCCCGAAGCAGCTGAGGTGTACCGGCAGGCCAAGCGGAGTGCAGCTCGGGTGGTTGCTGAAGCAAAAACCCGGGTATGGGAGGAGTTCGGTGAGGCCATGGAACAAGACTTTCGGTCGGCTTCAAAGAGATTCTGGCAAACTGTTCGGCGGCTCAGGAGGGGAAAGCAGCTCCCCGTCCACACTGTGTATGGTGCGGATGGGACACTGTTGACTTCAACTGGGGATATCGTCGGGCGGTGGAAGGAATACTTCGAGGATCTCCTCAATCCCACTGATACGCCTTCCACAGAGGAAGCAGGGTTTGGGGACGAGGGGGATGACTCGCCTATCACAGGGGCTGAGGTCGCCAAGGTGGTTAAAAATCTCCTTGGTGGCCGGGCCCCGGGGGTGGACGAGATTCGCCCCGAGTACCTCAAGGCCCTGGATGTTGTTGGGTTGTCATGGTTGACACGCCTCTGCAACATTGCGTGGAGGTCGGGGGCAGTGCCTTTGGCATGGCAAACCGGGGTGGTGGTTCCTCTCTTCAAAAAAGGGGACCGGAGGGTGTGCTCCAACTTTAGAGGGATCACACTCCTCAGCCTCCCTGGGAAGGTCTATGCCAAGGTACTGGAGAGGAGAGTCCGGCCGTTGGTCGAACCTCGGATTCAGGAGGAGCAATGTGGTTTTCGTCCTGGCCGTGGCACATCGGACCAGCTCTTTACCCTCTCGAGAATTCTTGAGGGTTCGTGGGAGTTTGCCCAACCAGTTTATATGTGTTTTGTGGACTTGGAGAAGGCATTTGACCGCGTCCCTCGTGGATTTTTGTGGGGGGTGCTTCGGGAGTATGGGGTATTGGGCTTGTTGTTACGAGCTATTCGGTCTCTGTACGACCGTTGTGAGAGTTTAGTTCGCATTGCCAACACTCGGTCGGAGTCATTCCCAGTGAGAGTTGGACTCCGCCAGGGCTGCCCTTTGTCACCGGTCCTGTTCATAATTTTTATGGACAGGATTTCTAGGCGCAGCCAGGGAATGGAGGGTGTCATGCTTGGTGACCACAGGATCTCATCTCTGTTGTTTGCAGATGATGTTGTCCTGTTGGCTTCATCCAGCAATGACCTACAGCTCTTGCTGGGACGGTTTGCCGCTGAGTGTGAAGCGGCTGGGATGAGAATCAGCACCTCCAAGTCCGAGTCCATGGTCCTCAGCCGGAAAAAGGTGGATTGTCCTCTCCGGGTTGGGGACAGGCTCCTGCCCCAAGTGGAGGAGTTTAAGTATCTTGGGGTCTTGTTCACGAGTGAGGGGAAAATGGAGCGAGAGATCGACAGACGGATTGGAGCAGCATCTGCAGTGATGCGGACGTTGTACCGGTCTGTTGTGGTGAAGAGGGAGCTTAGTTCTAAGGCAAAGCTGTCGATTTACCAGTCAATCTACGTTCCTACTCTCACCTATGGTCACGAGCTTTGGGTAATGACCGAAAGAACGAGATCGCGGATACAAGCGGCTGAAATGAGCTTTCTCCGTAGGATTGCTGGACTCACCCTCAGAGATAGGGTGAGGAGCTCAGTCATCCGGGAGAGGCTCAGAGTAGAACCGCTGCTCCTCCACATTGAAAGGAGTCAGTTGAGGTGGTATGGGCATCTGATTAGGATGCCTCCTGGACGCCTCCCACTTGAGGTGTTTCAGGCACGTCCCACTGGGAGGAGACCCCGGGGCAGACCCAGGACTCGGTGGAGAGACTATGTCTCCCAGCTAGTCTGGGAACGCCTTGGTATCCCCTCTGAAGAGCTGGAGCAGGTGGCTGGGGAGAGGGAAGTCTGGGCTTCTCTGCTTGAACTGCTGCCTCCGCGACCCGGACCTCCGGAAAAGCGGTAGAAGATGGATGGATTGACAGCGGGGGGGGGGGGGAAGCTTTTGGCTGTAGACCGGCTCCAAGGTGCACTGGCGCCACCAGCTGGACTGAAGTGTTGACAGGGACTAACGCAGGAAAATAACATGAAGTGACTTCAGGGTGTAATTTTTTAAACGCATTAACTGGCCTCCATTAATTGAAAAAGTTAACACATTAATAGCAGTAGGTGCAATTTTAAAATTTTCCACTCCTTGCGTTCAAAAAGTCTGAGTCCACCACTGTTGAATTAAAAAACCAAAGTTGTTATCTTCTAAATAGCTGTGGCCATATTTGATCATTTCTTCTGTGGGAATCAGTTTTGAGTGGCAATTTGTCCATTATTCTAAAAGTTATAACTGCAACATGCCACTGATGTACAAAAAATTTACACCAGCACCACTGTACTAGAGTTCACTTGACCAACTGGAAGATTAGAGTGAATTATTAAGAAAATAAGGAGCAGGTTATATGGCATAATGCTTTCCATGTCTTTCTCTACAGTTCCTCCCAGGTCTATCTCTGTGGTGGCAGCCAACAGCCCAGCCCCATTCAGCCGCTATGAGGCCCAGAACTTCACTCTGGTCTGCACTGTTACAGGAGCAAAGCCAGCCCCGATGGTGAGACGAAGCCTCTGTATCATTTCACTCTCTTGAAGGACTCTGTGATCTAATTTGTGTGTTGGGACAGAAAGCTTTGTGATCCACCAGTAAGTACATTTAGCCATGCATCAGCCAGCTTCTATCTACCGCTTTTCCAGAGGTCCAGGCCATGGAGGCAGCAGTCTAAGCAGAGAAGGCCAGACTTCCCTCTCCCCAGCCACCTGCTCCAGCTCTTCAGAGAGGATACCAAGGCGTTCCCAGACCAACTGGGAGACACAGTCTCTCCAGTGAGTCCTGGGTCTGCCCCGGGGTCTCCTCCCAATGGGACATGCCCAAAACACCTCAAGCGGGAGGCATCCTAATCAGATGCTCAAACCACCTCAATTGACTCCTTTTAATGTGGAGGAGCAGTGGTTCTCCTCTGAGCCTCTCCCAGATGACTGAGTTCCTCACCCTATCTCTAAGGGTGAGTCCAGCAATCCTACAGAGAAAGCTCATTTCAGCCACTTGTATCTATGATCTCATTCTTTTGGTGCTTATCCAAAGTTCATTCTCCCCTCACTTGTGAATAAGACTCTTTGATACTTGAACTCTTCCACTCCCAGCAGGAGCTCGACCTCAACCCAGAGAGGACAATCCACCTTTTTCTGGCTGAGCACCATGGACTCGGACTTGGAGGTACTGATCCTCATCCAAGCTGCTTCACACTCAGTAGCAAACCATCCCAGTCAGACCTGTAGGTCATTGCTGGATGAACAACAGCAGGACAACATCATCTCCAAACAGCAGAGATGAGATCCTGTGGTCGCCAAACATGACACTCTTTGTTCCTAGAAATCCTGTCCATAAAAATTATGAACAGGATCAGCAACAAAAGGCAGCCTTGATGGAGTCCAACTCTTGCAACAGTTGTATAGACCAGACAGCTCCTAGCAACAAGCCAGATACCCGTTATTCCTAAAGCAACCTCCACAAGAACCCACGAGGGATGTGGTTAAATGATTTCTTCCCCCTATGGATTTCCACCTTATCGTGGTGGTGGTTTGGGGTGGGGGAGTGGGGGAGTGCGTGTCCTAGTGATCTCAGAAGCTGTGTTGTTGGGGGTTACTTGCCCCTGGTAGGATCTCCCTAGTCATGGGAGTCCTGGGTAAAGGGTCAGCCATCCGATGGATTCCCATGACAGCTCAAAATCAAGGATTCAGTGTACCCCACAGGACCCCAGTATGGGGTTACGGGGTCCTGGACTAGAGCCAGACCGGGGAGAGGGGCTTGACAGCAAGTGCCTGGTGGACAGCTCCAGTGGGTTCACCACCTGTAGGAGGGATCATGGGGGTTCAGTGCTATGTGGATTAGGTGGCAGTTGAAGGCGGTCTGATCCCCAGCTTCCTAATTTGGCTTTTGAGGAATCTTTAATCAATTTCAGTTTAAAACCACTTTTTTTTTGAATATGTGCATTGGTATAATTGCATCTTAAAAAACTGAATAACTATTGTCATAACAGGTCATTTTGAAGTGGATGCTCCTAACATTGTATACTGAATAGAAAAATATACACTGGAACTGTACTGTATATGCCCCATAACTTTGTTTTGTTAACATGCACTGTAGCACAGGCTCGTCTGTGCACTCAGAGTTTAACTGCAGTCCTACTTCCTCTGTGTTCTGCTTCTCTATTCATTTTCCAAGGTAACTAGAATATAATGAACAGGTTCACAATGCCATTTTTAAATATTCTACAATTGTAAGTTCTAAAATTTTTAGACTCTCCCAATCTTACTTTCAAAATGTGGATTTCTCTTTCTGCTCTTCTGTAATTAACAAAAGAAAAAGGAATTTTTGGAAAACCTCATCGTTAAAATCGTGGCCCCTGGCAGCCTCCAGGTGCATTCCCACACTACCCTAGCTGGCTCCTGTTAACAGAAAACAGCATGAACCCATGAACTGCCACATCAGTATGAAAAGCAGTGTGAAGGGACCATTAATAATTGACTCCATTTTGCTTGTTTTTCCACTGTGTTTCTACAATGAAGAAGCAACATCCCTCTCACACAGATGAGCTCTGGTCTAACTCAGCTTCGATCCACAGTACTGATCTTACGATTTGAAACAGTGCTGCAGTTTCACTTAATTCATTTGCTTTTGTTTTGCTTTTCAGGTGTACTTCAAACGAGATGGTGAGCTCATTGATGTGGTGCCAACAACCAGGTCTGACTCCTCAGCAGGAATCCGAAGCAAGGTTCAAGATCTGGAAAACAGCCACAGAAAGAACTGGGCTGGTCTCTGGAGTTCCCAAGTTCTCTCCAGTCGAGACATTGACGACACCAAACTCAAGAAGTCCCTGTCCCTGCTGGAGCAAGAGGAAAAACTGGCTCAGCTGGGTCAAGACAGCTCTGATGGCCCCCAGCCAGGTGGAGAGGAGTGGCCTGAGTTTAGCCCCGAGCCAACCACTGAGGTGATCCCAGAGACGGTAATAAGCAGGGAGTTTCCTCGTTGGGTCCAGAGCAGTGACCCGCTCTACTACTTCCAGTACCAACAGTGGGCGGCAGGTGACGGTACCATGCAGGTCAGAGCACTGCTGACCTGGAGCCTCAATCCGCTGCTGGACAACGAGGCTCTGTTCAGCTGTGAGGTCAACCACCCAGCTCTGTCCATGCCCATGCAGGCAGAGGTCACACTCAGTGAGTCACACATACTGTAGATATTAGCTAAGCTAACAATACAGTTATTCATGTAGAGCTGTGCAGTATGATACTCCAACAGCGCACATACTGTACATCATTCCAACATCTGCTTGACATACCAAGTTTACATTGGAAAGACATCTTGTAGAGGCCGTTTGCACATTGGCGAGACGTTGGGACTATGCTGAAGTGTAGCCAACTGAAATAAATTTTTTGATGATATTCTAATTTATTGAGATGCACCTGTATATACAACTTATATATAAAATAAAATGGGATCATTCTGTAGACAAACATAAAAAAATAACCATTACATAGAATCAAAATTTAACCAGCATCCATGTGAACAGTCTGAGAATTAGGAGAGTCCAAAATTGTTGTGAATTAATGGAAAAAAGTTGCAAATTAATGAAAAAAGTTTCAACTAACAAGGAAAAAGTTGCAAATTAATGAGAATATAGTTTCAAATTTACGTGGAAAAAAGTTGCAAATTAATCAGAAAAAAGTTGCAGATTAACGAGAAAAAAGTTGCAAATTTATATGAAAAAATGGAGATTAATGTGAAAAAAGTTCCTAATTAATGAGAACAAGTTCCAAATTTACTTGAAAAAAAATTGCAAATTAACAAGAAAAAAATTGCAAATGAAAAAAGTAGTAAATTAATAAGAAAAAAGTTGCAAATTACATGAAAAACTTGCAAATAATCAGAAAAAAGTGGTAGATTGAGAAAAAGTCAACTTCCATGAAAACGTTGCAAATTAATGAGCAAAAAGTTTCAAATTTACATGACAAAAGTTACTAAAGCCAGCCTGACGTGGTATTCTTTTAATGATTCAAAGTTCCATTTTCCCTTTGTCCCGATTCACAGCTACTGTATATAAATTAAATGGACATGTAGACATGCTGTGAATGTTTTCCACATGGTTACAGTCACAGTAGCTGAAATGTCTCCACATATTAGCCTGAGCTTCCTGGGACGCGTCCTGTGGTAACGTATTGTCACTTCCTGTGTTGCTGGCTGGCTGTGGTTTACTCTGTGGTTTGCTCTCCTCATTCTTCTGAGGATTTTTGCATTTAATTGTATTTTAATCACTTTATTCCATCTACCATTAGTTCTCTTTCCTGTTTATCAAGCCTCTTGCACCTGTGTGCTCACTCAGTGTCACCTAATCTCCCTCTTCAGCCTTCTGTTCTCCTTTCATCAGTGCATGTGTTAGCTTCGGGTTAGCCTCTAGCGATGGCTACTAGCTCTCCTTCCTCTCCTCCTCTGGTGTGCTCTCTCTGTCACATGTTTAGCTACACCTCTGCCTCTTTTAGTGATAACGGTAAATGTAATAAATGTTGTCTTGTAGCAATGCATATTGTAGAGGAGTCAGCAGACAGCGTCTCAGTCAGGATGCAGTGGTTAAACATAAGAGGATAATAGGGACGTCATGGGGAGTTGGCAGGAAGAGGGAGCTGGGGGTTTAAGGGAGATGTATTGTGGGGTTAGATGTCATGCAGTGTGATGTGATCTGTTGAGTTTATAAGGAGAAACCTGGCTTGACTGTTTCATGCTTTTTATGTGTATGACTGATGAGAGAGTGTTAATAAACTTCGTCTGCTCGTAAACCAGCCTCCTCATTTCCAACACTCTCCACACTGGTGACCTTTTTTTTTTTTTTTTGTTACTTATTTGTACCCGTAGGTAGATTTGGTTTGCAGTCTGGTGACAAGCCACCGGCTGCCGGTCGCTGCGTACGCGAGCGCCCTAAACCTACATGTTTTTGGTATGCAGGAGGAAACCGGAGAAATCCCGGAGTAAACCCACACAACACGGGGAGAACATGCAAACTCCACACAACTCACTGTTGGTCGGGGGCTGGGATCGAGCCCACGGTCTCATGATCCCCGCGATCCCCCGGCCGAGGGTAAACTGTGCTGCCACAGTGCTAAACCACTGCACCACCGTGGAACACGAGGCAAGAACCGCGGAGACGGCCCGGACGGGAACCCCCAGCAACGCATGCGCTGTTTCAGTCAAGCTACCGGACTTTTGGCAGCACAACCCGCGCTCTTGGTTCCACCACACCGAGGCCCAGTTCGCCCTCCGGGGAATATCGGCAGACGACACCAAGTTTTACTACATGGTTGCAGCGCTGGATGCTCACACAGCTCAGCAGGTAGCGAGCCTGCTCGACCAGCCCCCAGTCCACGACAGATACAAGGCTCTCAAAGCTGCACTGACCCGGTGCTACACGCTCTCGGACAGTGAGAGAGCAGAGAGGCTCCTGAGGCATTCCAAGTTAGGAGATGGTTCAGCTGTCGATCTGGTGAAGAAGATGGTGGCGTTAATGGGCACGGGCAACGGGCATTTTCTGTTTGCCCACCTTTTCCTCCAGAACCTCCCAACAGAGGCGAGAGCGGTCCTGGCCAATTCGCCGTTGCTGGCCGCGCATGACTACCGTGCACTAGCCCAGGAGGCAAACCGGATCATCCTCACCACCAGAACGCCCACAGTCAATGCGGTGACGTCGGTACCCAGCGAGACGACCAGAGGAGGTGAGGAGCCACCGATGGTAACGGCAGCGGGGGCCCAGGAGCGCCAGAGAGACGCGCTCTGCTTCTACCACCGCCGCTTCGGAGAGAACGCACGCAGATGCGCGCCACCGTGCCAATTCAAGCGCTTGGGAAACGCCAAAGCCGGCAGTCGGTAGCAGCTGCGACCGCCGGTGAAGAGAACAAGCTGCTCTATGTGACGGACTCGTGCTCGGGGAGACAGTTCCTCGTAGACACCGGAGCCCAGAAGAGCATCATCCTGCCAACTTACGCCGACCGACTGGCAGGACCTTGCAGCCCCGGGCTGGTGGCAGTAAACGGCTCGGACATTAAGACCTTTGGTGAGAGAACACTGGTTTTATCCCTACACGGCCGTACATATGAGTGGACTTTTGTCATAGCAGCACTGAAGTTCCCAATCTTGGGAGCTGATTTTCTGTGTGCGCATGGTTTATTAGTTGATGTTGCTAACAGGTGCTTGGTTAATGCACTGTCCTTTGACTCTCTCCCCTGTACAGCTTGAGGGGCCGGGCCAGTAACACAAGCCAACGTCACAGCTCCAGGCGGTAAGTTCCACACACTGCTCACTCAGTTCCCAGCACTCACGGTCCCGACGTTTTCAGTGGCCATCGCTAAACACGGGGTGGAGCACTTTATCACCACCACCGGGCCGCCCGTTTTCGCACGACCTCGGCACTTGGACGCAGCTAAACTGGCCATAGTGCGCGAGGAGTTTGCCAACCTGGAAAGATTGGGCATAATCAGGCGATCAAACAGCCTATGGGCATCCCCGCTACACATGGTCCCTAAGGCTGAGGGATTGTGGCGACTGTGCGGGGATTTCCGCAGGTTGAATAACGCCACAGCACACGACCGCTACCCAATTCCCCAATTCCCCATATTCAGGATTTTTTCGTTCACCTCGCCGGAGCATGCATTTTTTCTAAAATAGACTTGGTCCATGGTTACCACCAGGTCCCAGTGCGTGCGGAGGACATACCCAAAACAGCGGTAATAACTCAGTTCAGTTTGTTCGAGTTTCTGCGCATGCTATTCGGGTTAAAAGGAGCGGCACAGATGTTCCAGCGCATGATGGACGCGGTGCTGCGCGATCTCCCGTTTGTGTTCGTCTACCTGGATGATATCCTGGTAGCCAGGAACGCAACCCACCTCAGGACGGTTTTCCAGAGGTTGGAGGAGCACGGGTTAATAATCAACCTGGCGAAGTGCCAGTTCGGTGTGACTGGGATTGATTTTTTGGGGCACCGCGTCTCACCGGAGGGAGCAATACCCTTGCCCGACAAAGTGCGCGCTGTGGCAAACTTTCCCTGGCCTCAGATGGTCAGGGTGCTGCAAGAATTTTTGGGGATGGTTAACTTTTATAACCGTTTCCTCCCCCGCACAGTTCAACTCATGCAGCCATTGTACGCTGCGCTCAAGAGACGAAAACCCGCGGATGGAGTCGGATGGAGCGTTCTCTGAGGTTAAAGCAGCCCTGGCAAACGCCGCACTGTTGGCGCACCCAGACCCGGTGGCCCGGATAGCACTCACTACCGACGCCTCAGATGTGGCCATAGGGGCCGTCGTGGAGCAACGCGTCGCCGGTTCTTGGCAGCCGCTCGCTTTTTTCAGCAGGGTTTTGCGCGACAGTGAGCGTAAATACAGCGCGTTCGACA
The DNA here is from genome assembly GCA_020510985.1 of Pholidichthys leucotaenia. Classification (NCBI taxonomy): domain Eukaryota; kingdom Metazoa; phylum Chordata; class Actinopteri; order Cichliformes; family Pholidichthyidae; genus Pholidichthys; species Pholidichthys leucotaenia. Next base: position 422,690,021 of record CM035843.1, read on the forward strand.
GGGAGTTGCTGGCTCTCCACCTGACCATACGCCACTTCCAGTTCTGGCTGGAAGGGCGCAGCTTCACCGCATTCGTGGACCACATGCCGCTGACGTTAGCGATGGCCAAGGTTTCGGAACCATGGTCGGGCCGGCAGCAGAGACAGCTGGCCGTGATCTCGGAGTTTACGACCGATATTCAGCATGTGTCGGGTAAACTGAATGTGGTAGCGGACTGCCTCTCGCACGCTTTTGTGGCCCCGGTCTGCATAGGGATAGATTATACAGCCATGGCTGCAGAGCAGATTAGCGATACGGACGTGCGCGCGCTCCAGTCTGGACCAACAGGGTTAAGGCTGGAGAGCAGAGTACTGCAAGACGGCAAGCCCCCCCCTAATCTGTGACGTCTCCACGGGATGCCCGCGCCCGGTGGTCCCGGTCGCGTGGCGCCGCTGCGTGTTTGATTCAGTTCACGCTCTGGTGCACCCAGGAGTGCGCGTGTCAGTCAAAATGGTGGGAGCGAAATTCGTGTGGCCAGGCCAGCGCAAACAAGTGAAAGAGTGGGCGGCAGCCTGCATAGCGTGCCAACGAGCCAAAGTGCACAGACACACAAAGGCTCCTTTGGAGCCGTTTAGTATACCGGCTAAAAGATTCGACCATGTTCACGTGGACCTTGTGGGCCCCCTCCCGCCGTCGCAGGGGTGCACGCACCTTCTGACAGTGGTGGACCGCACCACATGCTGGCCAGTAGCAGTCCCGCTGGCGGCAACCACATCCGTGGACGTGGCACGCGCTTTTTTGACAACATGGGTGGCACGTTTTGGAGTCCCATCAGACATCATGTCCGATAGGGGCCCTTGGTTTGTGTCCGAACTTCGGTCCGCGATGGCCCGCAGCCTGGGTGTTGCAATTCATCGCACAACCGCGTACAACCCACAGGCAAATGGGTTATGCGGGCGTTTTCATAGGTCACTGAAAGCAGCACTCAGGGCTTCGTTGACGGATGCAAATTGGGTTGACCGGTTGCCGTGGGTTTTATTGGGGTTGTGTTCCGCGCCAAAAGAGGATCTGGAGGCTTCCCCGGCTGAGCTGGTTTTTTCTCAGCCACTGCGGCTGCCCGGGGAATTTTTGCCAGATAATCCCGCACCGGACAGCTGCCCGTCTCAGCGTTTGCAGCGTAGTGCAGACACAGGCACGCTGCCTGGCCCGGCCCACCACTGTTTTCCATGCACTTTTGTGCCAAAAACTTTGAAGAACGCGGAGTTCGTGTTCGTCAGACACGATGCCCACCGCCCTCCACTGCGCCCACCCTATGATGGCCCGTTCAGAGTGCTGGAAACAGAGGACAAGCATTTTTTGTTAGACTTGGGGGGGGCGTCGGGAGAAAATGTGCATAGACAGACTTAAGCCTGCCTTTGTAGTGGCGGACGAGCAAGTACTGCTGGCTCAGGCCCCTCGGCGTGGAAGACCCTCACTGAGAACTCCCCAGGCAAACGATTCACCAGGACAGCCACACGGGCAGAGCGAAGTTCCCCCCCCCCTTGCCTTGGCCCACCCGCAGTCAGACACACGTCCAGCACCCCCCCGCCGGCACAGAGGCCCCCGTTACAGCAGATATGGGAGGAGACTGAAGCCCAAAAAACGTGGTGACTGAAACTCTGTCTGGGGGGAGGGGGTGTAGCAATGCATATTGTAGAGGAGTCAGCAGACAGCGTCTCAGTCAGGATGCAGTGCTTAAACATAAGAGGTTAATAGACAGGGACGTCATGGGGAGTTGGCAGGAAGAGGGAGCTGGGGGTTTAAGGGAAATGTATTGTGGGGTTAGATGCCATGCAGTGTGATGTGATCTGTTGAGTTTATAAGGAGAAACCTGGCTTGGCTGTTTCATGCTTTTTATGTGTATGACTGATGAGAGAGTGTTAATAAACTTCGTCTGCTCGTAAACCGGCCTCATTTCCAACACTCTCCACAGTCTTTTTGAGGCGCTCGAGGCGAGGTTGTCTGATTTGGAATCCTGGCTCTGCTGCACTGAAACACTATCAGCGTCAGTTAATAATGACGGACGCCCCTTAGCTGCAGGGGAGCTCCCTAGCATAGGGCGGCCTGCTAGCGGTCCCCTAGCTCTGACCTCTCCTGAGCAGCCGGGAGAGAATGGGTGGGTGACGGTGAGAAGGGGCTTAGCTGCAAGCCCCTGGTTCACCACCAACCTGTTCATGTTTCTATTCGCTTTTCCCCACTCAGTGACACGCCCGCTGAGGAAAAAACTCATCATCCGATCATTGGCAACTCTGTAGTCAAAAACGTGAACCTAGAGACTCCAGCGGCCATAGTGAAATGCATTCCTGGGGCCAGAGCAGGCGACATCCAGTCAAATTTGAAAATGCTGGCTAAAAAGTAACTGTAAATACTCCACAATTGTTATCCACGCTGGCATTAATGACGTCCGACTCCGGCAGTCGGAAGTCACAAAACTTAACGTGGAATCGGTGCGTGACTTTGCCAAAACAATGTCTGCCACTGTAGTATTCTCTGGGCCCCTCCCCAATCTGACCAGTGATGACATGTTTAGCTGCTTGTCATCCTTCAACCGCTGGCTGTCTGTGTGGTGTCCTGCAAACAACGTGGGCTACATAGACAACTGGAGCTCATTTTGGGGAAAACCTGGTCTTATTAGACGAAACGGCGTCCATCCCACTTTGGACGGTGCGTCTCATTTATCTAACAATCTGGCATCATTTTTATCCAAATTTCCAAAATCCTGACAACTCAGAGTTGGGACCAGGAAGCAGAGTCGCAGTCTTACACGCCTCTCTGCAGCTCCACTTCATCCGCCACCCCTCAACTTAGCCCCTGTCTTCCCCATCAGAGAATCATTGTCTGCTCCCTCCAAAGTAATTAAAAATATAATGTATAAGAATCCCAAAGTGATTAAACAAAAAGTTGGTTAAACTCAAATTAAACATGAAGCCTCTGAATTTAATGATTTGGCCTCTGTTCCTCCTCATAATTTAAAAATTAAATGTGGTTTTGCGGCGGCATGAGTTTATTGAATCATACCGCCGTCACGAGCTCCGCTCCCGGCGCCGTGCATGCGCGTCGGGAGCGAGCCCAAGCGGCTCTCAGAGACACACGGTGTGTGTGTCCAGCAGTAGCAGTTGCAGAATCAGAATGAGAGAGTGAGTTACAGAACAAAGAGGTTACAAGGCACATCTACATATTGATCTGTCTCTAGGTCACAGTAAGGACAGGACGCATGAACACTATACATGAATGGCACATTACATCACAATACATGCATGGCACATTACATCTCAGTAGTGCAGCGGGAAAAACCAAGAGAAGAGAACTGACTGTCCTTAATCTATTGTGGGGATTAACCGAACCGCCACACGCTCCCCCCCAGAGGGCACAGCAGGGGGCCGAGACCTCGATAATCCCTCTATGGGAGCGAGCTGTGGGAGAAGCCTGCTGCAGGCGGAGGGGGAGGGAGGAGGGGGGTAATAAATGCCGGCAGGGGGACGGTGAAATCGTCCGAGCCGCGCAAAAATTGCTTGTGGGTCCGCGATGTCGAAGGGCTGTCCCGTTGAACGTGCAGAGGTCCACAAGAAGAAAAATTAGTCTCTGACTCCTCTCGCGGCCATGAAGAAAACAGGAGCGGCGAGGCTGCGTAGCAGCTGTAAGAAAAAAAAAAAAAGAAGTAGAGGGACTTGGCTTGTTGGCTTTAGGTGCGGGCGCAGCCCTAAAGTCCTCGGGAAAAGCTGACGGTGTAGGAGCATGCTCAAATAACGAGGCTGAGTTTCAGTCATAAACCAGCTTTATTTGACAGAACACAAGCTCCTAGCATTCTCAAAGCAGGAAAGCGAAAGAATCATACTTCAACCCCCTTTTATACATTTCCAGCATCAGAATTCAAGTCACATGGTGTCTTCAGTCAACATACAGTTACAAAGCATCCCTTTGAAGCTTCACCATTGTCTCTCATTTCTTGATGAACCGGAATACCCTCCAGGGCGTCTTCTGTGGGACAAAGAGACAAATCTCACACTTCCTTGTTACCTCCTGTAGATTTGAGTCCTCAGTCCTTGCAGACGTGACACTCCACAATACACATTCAGTCCTGTCTCTGTGGCAGCGTGAGCCCACAATGTGTGTCGGCCACACTACCCCCCCCAAACGTCGAGTAAGGCAAAATCTGCATGGCATAACAAAAAGAGAAACACAAAGCACTCCATACATCGCTAATCAATCCACCAACTGCCTAGGTTTTAATCTTCTGCCGAATCTGCTGCAACTTGGCTTGGCTGCCTCTGCAACATCTCTCTGCACCTGTGGATTAAAGCTGTTAGCACCTCTCTGTGAAGACTTTGGAGAATGTCTTCTCGGCGGCCTGCCCCGGCGGGGGGGCCTCGCGAGCTGCACCTCCTCGTCAGCCAGAACAAAAGCGGGTTTGAGCCTGTTAATGCAAATCAGCTCCCTTCTGCCCCCTAAATCTAGCAGAAAATGCTTCTGCCCGGTCTCCAGCACTCGAAACGGTCCGTCGTAAAACGGCCGCAAACTTGGACGCTGGGCGTCATGTTTAACAAAAACAAACTCTGCATTTTTTAAAGCCTTGGGCACAAAAACGTGTGGGAAACTGTGATGGACCGGGCCAGGAAGCGTGTTTGTTCCTGAGCCGCTCTGCCACGGCTGAGCGGGGGGGCCATTAGGTGCGGGATTATCAGGAAGAAATTCCCCGGGCAAACGGAGCGGCTGAGCGAAAACTAATTCAGCCGGGGAAGCATGCAAATCTTCCTTAGGTGCAGAACGCAACCCTAATAACACCCATGGAAGTTTGTCTACCCAATTTGTATCCGTTAGCGACGCTCTGAGGGCTGCTTTCAATGACCTGTGAAAGCGTTCGCATAAACCATTGGCCTGGGGGTTATACGCGGTGGTGCGATGAATCTTCACCCCCAAGCTGCGGGCCATCGATGACCATAGCTCGGAAATAAATTGGGGACCCCTGTCGGACGTTATGTCCGACGGTACACCAAAACGCGCAACCCATGCTGTTAAAAATGCTCGCGCAACTTCTTCCGCTGTGGTTGATGTCAGAGGAATCGCCTCTGGCCAGCGCGTGGTGCGGTCTACCAAAATATCGTCCAAATAAACGAACACGAAAGGCAGGTCGCATAAAACTGCATCCATCATGCGTTGGAAAGTCTGCGCGGCCCCCTTGAGGCCAAAAGGCATGCGCAAGAACTCAAAAAGGCCGAAAGGAGTTATGACCGCTGTTTTGGGTACATCCTGCGCGCGCACTGGCACCTGGTGATAGCCGCGCACCAAGTCTATTTTAGAAAAAATGCGCGCCCCCGCCAAATGAACAGAAAAATCCTGAATGTGCGGAATCGGGTAGCGGTCATGAGCTGAAACGTTGTTCAACCTGCGGAAATCGCCGCAAGGCCGCCACGAGCCGTCAGCCTTTGGGACCATGTGTAACGGCGAAGCCCAAGCGCTCTTGGAGCGTCTAACGATGCCTAGTTTTTCCAGATTAGTGAACTCCTCGCGCGCGATGGCCAGTTTAGCTGGGTCCAAACGCCGAGCCTTTGCAAAAACGGGAGGGCCTGTGGTTGTTATGAAATGTTCTACCCCATGTTTGGCCACCGTTGCTGAAAAAGTGGGGACTGTGAGTGCTGGAAACTGAGCAAGCAGAGTGTGAAACTTACCACCCGCGGCTGAGACGCTGGCATGTGCAGTTGGCGGGGCCACCCGAGCTGTGCAGGGAATAGAATGAAAAGACAGTGCATTAATCAGACGTCTATTAGCAAGATCAACCAATAAACCATGTGAGCACAAAAAATCAGCCCCTAACATGTTGAAACTGACTGCTGCTACAATAAATGTCCACTCAAATGAACGGCCTTGTAAGGACAGAAGCATGGTCCTCTCACCAAACGTTTTAATTGTGGAGCCGTTCGCTGCTGACACTGACACCCAGGGGGCTTTAGAAGGCGACAGCCGTTCCGCGTAGGTGGGCGTGACGAAGCTCAGCTGCGAGCCCGTGTCCACGAGGAACTGTTTCCCCGAGCGTGCATCCGTCAGGTAAAGCAGCCTGTTCTCATTGCCAAGAGTCGCGGCTGCTACCGGCCCTCGGTCCTGGCGTTTAAAATTGCACGGTGGGACGCACCTGTGCGCTCTCTCTGCAAAACGGCGGTGGTAGAAGCACGAGCCGTTCTCCGCTCCGCGTCGTCTGGCTCCGGTCGCCGCCGTTGTTGGTGCGTCTGGTGCCGCTGGACCCAAGCTGTCTCCGGACGCTGTTCCCGAACTAGCCGCCGCGGCCGAAACCGCGTTCTGCTTGTGGGCGTCGACCAACTTCTGCGCCTCCTTGCTCAACCCATGGTAGTCTCGCTTGGCCAATCGGGGTGACTCTGCCAGGGCCACTCTCACTGCTGGTGGCAGGGTTCGAAGGAATAGGTGGGCGAAAATGAATTCGCCATCCTCGGAGGCTTTGAGCTGCAGCATCTTCACCATCAGGTCCGCAGGTCTATCGTTTTCTGCCTCCGTCAGCGCCAGGAGCCCCTCTGCTCTTTGTTGGACTGAGGGGGTGAAATGGCTGATCAGCGCGTCTTTCAATGCGCTGTACTTGTCGCTGTCTGGTGGATGATTAACCAAATCCTCCACTCTCTGGACCGTGTCGCTGTCCAGTTTCGCTACCACGTGGTAGAATCTTGTGTCGTCGTTGGAGATTCTCCGGAGGTTGAACTGCGCCTCGATTGCGCTAAACCATGAGCGCGGGCTGTGCTGCCAGAAATCGGGCAGCCGGAGCGTGGAGGCGGCCATCAGGCTGGCTTCCACCGAGCCCGGTTCGGAAGAATTCTCATTGCTCATTCTCCGTCGTAGGTCACCAGTGTAGGAGCATGCTCAAATAACGAGGCTGAGTTTCAGTCATAAACCAGCTTTATTTGACAGAACACAAGCTCCTAGCATTCTCAAAGCAGGAAAGCGAAAGAATCATACTTCAACCCCCTTTTATACATTTCCAGCATCAGAATTCAAGTCACATGGTGTCTTCAGTCAACATACAGTTACAAAGCATCCCTTTGAAGCTTCACCATTGTCTCTCATTTCTTGATGAACCGGAATACCCTCCGGGGCGTCTTCTGTGGGACAAAGAGACAAATCTCACACTTCCTTGTTACCTCCTGTAGATTTGAGTCCTCAGTCCTTGCAGACGTGACACTCCACAATACACATTCAGTTCTGTCTCTGTGGCAGCGTGAGCCCACAATGTGTGTCGGCCACAACGGCTGAATTCCCTTATGTGCCGTGGCTGAGACCATTAATGAATCCTGTGGGTGAGCTGCGAGCGTGCTTCAGGTGTGCGGGCAGCCCTGAAGGTTCCGAGGGTGGCGATCGGCCATTTTTCTCGGGCATGTGCAGCGGCGGAGGACGATGGCGATCTCTGTAGCCGTTATTTTCCCGTGCGTGGTGCGTTGTCCTCGTAACTCCCCAGTGCGTGTGCCGGGGTTCCATGTGTGGGTGGGCCAGCTGGAGAGGCGAGTCAGGGTGCAGAATCTTGGTGGAGATCGGTGCAGATGGCGCCGATAATATCCAGGTTGAGCTGTGGCTGCAGATTGGCCATGGTGCATTGGAGCGGTGAGAGGAAATAGATGATCTTTTGTCCCTCTCGGCCGTGGTGCGTTCAGGTCCATGCGCTGCGTCCTCCGCCGGCCCTGGAGGTTGCCGTTGTGGAGAAGGGACGAGGTGCCTGCGCTCTCGTGTGGAGGAGCTGCGAGCGCGGCCGGTCCAGCGTGGATGAGCAGATCTCAGACGTGCAGATCTCATCATGAAGAACGGGTCACCAGTGCAGCTGTCCAGATCAGAAGGTTGCTTTGCACAAAACGTGTGCATGTTCGGGGTCGCCAGTGAAGCGTTCACTGGCAGCGTGTTCTTTTCTGCCTTCAGGTCATGGTGCGTTGGAGCGGCGAGAGGGAGGAGACGTCTTGTGTCCCTCGGCCGGTTCAGCGTGGATGTCCAGACCAGAAGGTTGCGTCGCACAAAGCGTGTGTGTCTTCGGGGTCACCAGTGCGGCGGCATAAAAAAATAAGCAGCGATGCTGATGTTTTAAGTAGAGTTTATTGAATCATACCGCCGTCACGAGCTCCGTTCCCGGCGCCGTGCATGCACGCCGGGAGCGAGCCCAAGCGGCTCTCAGAGAAGAGGAGACACACGGTGTGTATGTCCAGCAGTAGCAGTTGCAGAATCAGAATGAGAGAGTGAGTTACAGAACCTGTGCAGTATTTATACCCAACTCAGACAATACATCAAAGCGGATTCACAGCAGTTGGTACGATCAAAGGGACTGCAGAACAGGCATGAGACATTTGCATTTGAAAGACCTACATAACAATAGGCAGATGCTGTCCTCTGCTCCAGCTTGCAGGACAAAGAGGTTACAAGGCACATCTACATATTGATCTGTCTGTAGGTCACAGTAAGGACAGGACGCATGAACACTACACATGAATGGCACATTACATCACAATACATGAATGACACATTACATCACGATACATGAATGATACATTACATCACAATACATGAATGGCACATTACATCACGATACATGAATGGCACATTACATCACAATACATGCATGGTGTGGCGGTTTGGTGTAAACCCCCACCAACAGACTGGACAGACACAGCGCTCGGCTAGAGCAATTAACAGAACAGTGAAATGTGTATTAATGCCTACAGACAGCCCCGCTTCTTCTGGCTCACTTCTGTGATGTTAATGTTGCCTTTCATGCATTGTGTGCATGCGTCCTGTCCTTACTGTGACCTAGGGACCGAGATCAATATGTCTCTCAAATGCAAATGTCTCATGCCTGTTCTGTTATCTCTTTGATCATACCAACTGCTGGGGGAATGCTCTTTTATGTATTACGTCAAACAGGTTCATTTTGTCTTCTTTCAATTATTTATCCTTTTTTTTTTTTTTTCCTTTGAAAGACAAAAGTAAAATAGAAAGATGTCTTTACCTTCTTTACATGTTTCAACTGCACTGCAGCCTTCATCAGAAGAGTCAGCTGATTGCTGCCAGGTGACATTTATCAGCTGATTTTCGTAGGCGGGGCCAGCTCAGCAGATCTGTCAGATCTGCCGAGCCGGCCCCGCCTCCCGCCGTCAGATGGTCTCTGGAGAATGTGGTCCCAGGTGTGAGAAAGCATAAAGGCCCCCGTATTACGTGGAAGTTATGGACAAGTTTGCATTAAAGACTTCCGCCGGCTGGAGAAATTGGAGAAAACACGGGCACGCATCAGAAACCACCTACGATTCAACCTCCGTTGCAGAGATGAGGAGGTCACACCCCAAAGCCTCAATATAAGAAATCCAATCCCGACCAAGAACGCAGAAAAAATCATCAACAAAGCACGGAAAGACCTTATAAAAGAACGTATAAGAATAACGGCAAATAAAGTAGACAAAATAAACAACCAAATCAAAGAGGAAACGGACATGTTTAAGCAACGCTACCCGACGGACCAGAAAACGCAGGAGCAGATAAAAGCACAACTGAAACACGCACACGAACAAGAATTCATCACAACGAAAAACCGCCAATTGAAAAAATTAAAAAAACTCACAGAAAGAAAGAACGGACGAAGACAAACACACACGGAAAAGAACGATAAGTGGGTCAAAAACCTATCACAACGCACACTCACGGACACGGAGAAAACAGTGCTGAACAGAGGACTGAACTTCGCCATCACACCAGCCAGAATCCCCCATGAAGAATACATCCTCGCAACAGAACTGGCATGTGAAAAAATCCAGGACCAAGGAGAAAAAGCAGCACTCCGGAACGCAGTCGCAGGAATCCTCAAAACGGCCAAATTACCACAAAGCAACGTTACAAGAAAAGAAGAAAAAGCATTAAACTCACTCAAGACAGATAAAACGATCACAATACTCCCAGCAGATAAAGGCAGAACAACAGTAATTTTGGACACGGAAACATACGAAAAACAGATGGAAACCATGTTGGCAGACAGTAACACATACGAAATCATTAAAACAAACCCGACAGAAGAAAAGAAAAAAATGCTCAAAGCCCTTCTAAAACCTCTATTAGAAAGCAATAAAATCACAAAGGACGCATATGATCACCTGATCCCCACAGCCAGCATCACCCCTCGGATTTATGGAACACCGAAAATACATAAAAAGGATATCCCACTGCGGCCAATAATAGACAGCATTGGATCAGTCACATACAACTTATCAAAAGCCCTAGCTGAAATCATCAAACCCCTCCTTGGACTATCAGACTTTCACTGTAAAAATTCAAAAGAGCTGGCACAAGAACTCAAAGACATAAAAATAGAATCAGACGAGATCCTCATCTCACATGACGTCATCTCTTTATTCACAAAGACTCCTATTGACGTCACACTACATATAGTGCAAGAACGCCTCAACAAGGACAGTACCCTAAAAAGACGCACCAACCTCACAGTCCATGACATATCCAAATTACTACAGTTTGTTGCAAAATCCACTTATTTTCAATTCAGAGGAAAAATCTACAAACAAAAAGAAGGATTTGCAATGGGAGACCCACTATCAGCCATCATGAGCAGTTTTTTTATGGAGGATCTGGAAAATAAAGCCATCAACACAGCACCCACAATATGCAAACCCACCCTTTGGAAGAGATACGTAGATGACATTCTGGAAAAAATAAGGAAAGGACATACACAAGAACTCACTGACCATCTGAACAGTACAGACAGTACGGGGAACATAAAATTCACACACGAAGAGGAGGAAAATGGCACCATAGCCTTTCTGGACATGAAAATCCACCACAACGAGGATGGCAGCATAAAAATCACAGTCTACAGGAAACCAACCCACACAGATCAATACCTACTTTGGACATCGGAACACCCCACAGCACACAAGCTATCAGTCGTCAGGACATTATATGAACGAGCCACCATCATCACGGAACAAGAAGACAGACAGGAAGAGGAAAACCACATAAAACATGCACTTATACGCTGCCAATATCCAGTATGGGCCATAAACAAAGGGAAACAGCAAGTCAAAAACAAAGAAAATAAACAGGACACAAGACACAGAACAAAAGCTGAAATCAAAAACAAGGAAACCATAACTATACCATACATACGAGGGATCACGGAACCAATTCAAAGGATCATGAAAAAATACAAAATAAACACAGCAGTCAAAGCACACAAAAAATTAAGACAGTTATTAGTACACCCCAAGGACAGAATAGAACAAGACAATAAATGCAATGTATTATATGAAATATCATGCAGATCATGTAACAAAACCTACATTGGAGAAACCGGAAGATTATTCACCACAAGAAAAAAAGAACACCAAAAGGAATGTGAGAAGGAAACGCAAGGACGACTCACAAGATCACAAAAAGAAAAAGCAGAACAAGAAACATTAAAATCAGCTATATCGGACCACTGCAAAAGAAATAATCACATCATGGACTGGGACAACACAAAAATTATTGGATCGGAGAGCAACAGACACAAACGTTGGATCAAGGAGGCAATAGAGATCAGAAAGCGGGGAAAAGACACCATGAACCGAGATGAGGGGGCCTTTATGCTTTCTCACACCTGGGACCACATTCTCCAGAGACCATCTGACGGCGGGAGGCGGGGCCGGCTCGGCAGATCTGACAGATCTGCTGAGCTGGCCCCGCCTACGAAAATCAGCTGATAAATGTCACCTGGCAGCAATCAGCTGACTCTTCTGATGAAGGCTGCAGTGCAGTTGAAACATGTAAAGAAGGTAAAGACATCTTTCTATTTTACTTTTGTCTTTTATGTATTGTTGTAGTTGGGTATATATGCTGCAACTCTGTAACTCAAACTCTCTCTCATTCTGATTCTGCAACTGCTACTGCTGGACACACACACCGTGTGTCCCCTCTTCTCTGAGAGCCGCTTGGGCTCGCTCCCGGCGCGCATGCACAGCGCCGGGAGCGGAGCTCATGACGGCGGTATGATTCAATAAACTCTACTTAAAACGCCATCGCTGCCTTTATTTTTTCATGCCGCCGCACATGGCACATTACATCTCAGTAGTGCAGCGGGAAAAACCAAGAGAAGAGAGCTGACTGTCCTTAATCTATTGTGGGGGTTAACCGAACCGCCACAGTTTATTAAATATTAGGTCTCTAACTCCCAAGTCTCTGTTAGTTCATGATCTGTTAATTGATCACCAGATTGATTTAATATCCCTTACAGAGACTTGGTTAGGGCAAGAGGATTATGTTGGTTTGAATGAATCAACTCCCTCTGGTTATTTAAACTGTCAAAATCCCAGAAGTTCTGGTCGTGGAGGAGGAGTAGCAACAATTTACCATTCCAAATTAATAGTTAATGTAAAGCAAAAAACACATCAATCCTTTGAGGGCCTGGTCCTCAGTATTGGGCATTTTAGCAATTTTAGGTTAAACCCAATTTTATTTGCCATAGTTTATCGTCCTCCATCAACCTACTAAGAGTTTTTATCCGAATTTGCTGAATTCTTAGCTGATTTAGTGCTGAAATCAAATAGAATAATTATAGTAGGGAACTTTAATATACATGTAGATAGCGATTGTCTTAATATGGCATTTAATTCAATATTAGACTCGATAGGGTTTTCTCAGAAAGTAGGAAATTCTACCCATTATCTCCACCACACATTGGACCTTGTTCTGACATATGGCATAGAAATAGAAAATCTAGTAGTGTCTCCTCATAACCCTGTACTGTCAGACCATTGTCTGTTAACCTTTGATTTTACTATTTCTGACTATTTGACTCTGAAAGAAAAAATATTACTACAGCAGATGCCTGTCAGATGATGCTGTTACCAAATTTAAGCAGATTGTTTCCTCTATGCCATGTGTCAACACAACGGAAATAAGCTATAGACAGTTTGCTCCTTCTGTAATTGATAGCATGGTGGATAGTGTTACAGCTTCTCTGCATCAGACTCTAGACATGATGGCCCCCTTAAAAAAGAAAAAGTCTAATCATAGATTTCTAACTCCTTGGTTCAACACAGAAACTCGTAGCTTAAAACAGAAGACTCGTCAGTTAGAAAGAAAATGGCACTCCACTAATTTAGATGAAATCTACTTAGCTTGGAGAAATCATCTTTTTTTTTTTTCCACAATATCTTTATTGAACCTTTTTTTTTTTTTTAACAAACATGATACAAACAATCAAACACTAACACTAAAGTACTACAAAAAAAAAAATGCACTAAAAACACCAACAACCACCAACAAAATCAAGTCTTCAACAATGCTCCTCTGTTTAGTCTAGACAATCCAATACATAAGTATACATATTATGTTCACCAGTTTGGAATTTACAAGGTCCACACACATCATTCACCTTCTTCTTCAAGAGTTATGTTTAAATTTTTTACATAATCAATAAAAGGTCTCCATATATTCTCAAACACAATTTCCTTTGATTTTAGTATATATGTTATTCTTTCTAATGGAAGGTTTGTTAACATCTGTCTTAACCACTGAGTCACATCTGGTCTATGAGTCTTTTTCCATAATAGTGCAATACATTTTTTGGCATTAAGCAAACTGAGGTCTATGAATGTTCTTTCACTTTTATTAAAATTATGCTTTTCTGGGTACAGACCCAACAAAAACAGTTTAGGATTCAATATGATTTGTTTTGAGATTATTTTTTCAATTGTTACCCTCACCTCTTCCCAAAACATTCTTATTAATCTAATCTTGGTTTGAGCTTCTGTACAAGCCAATTCCCATTGTTCCTCTGAAATTTCAATTTGCAGATCTTCTTTCCAGTAGTTTAATCTTTTCAGTGAATTTTCACTTGAAGATAGTGTCAGTGAGTTATAAAACTCTGAAATAATACCCTTTCTTTTACTATCTTTCATCATCATTTTTTCCAAGGATGAATAAATAGGTCGAGTGAGAGCTTTATTTTGATTTGATCGAATAAAGTTTCTAAGTTGAAGATATTTAAAAAAATGTGTTCTATTGAGATTAAATTTGATCCTCAGCTCTTCAAAAGACATTATGTTGTCTGCACATGGCAAATATAAATCCTGAATCTTTTGTATCCCTTTTAAATTCCATACTTTAAATACAGCGTCCGCTCTCCCTGGTTTAAAATATTGATTACCCCATATTGGACTAAATTGTGACAATAACTGTGGTTCTTTTAAATAGTTTTTAGCTTCACACCATATTTTGATCATATGCTTTACAAATGGATTTTTAACTTGTTTTTGTAATTTTTTTGCCGAATCTGAGTATATGAATATGGGAAGAGGTAAAGGTAAATTGTATGATTCCATTTCAGTCCAGTGAGGGAGATCATTTGATGAAAAATAATATGTCATAGACCTCAGTTGTGCCGACCAATAATACAACATAAAATTTGGACATTTCAGACCTCCACGATCAAATGGTAAATATAATAAAGACAAACGTAATCTAGCCCTCCTGTTGTTCCATATAAATTCCACTAACTTTTTTTTTATTCTTGAGAATAGATCTAAAGGTGGTGATAAGGGAATGTATTGAAATAAATAAAGTATTTTAGGTAAAATATTACTTTTAAGTATATTGATTCTCCCGATCATCGACATTGGTAGTGACATCCATCTCTGAGTTAACTCATTGATATCTGACATTAAGGCTTCATAGTTGACACTGGCGACTGATTCTAGCTTAGGCATAATTTGGATTCCTAAATATTTAAACTGATTTACAACATTGAATTGATTTACCTCAGGGGCTGGGTAATTTCTCTGGGTCTCATTTAGCATTAATATTGAAGATTTAGTTTTATTTATTTTATATCCTGATATTTCCCCAAAATTCTTTATTAAATTCAACAAGGTTGGAATTGATTTTTTTAGATTCGACATAAACAAAATTATGTCATCGGCGTACAGGGAGATTTTATGTTCTGTTGGTCCAACTTTAATTCCATATATTTGTGAATGTAAACGTATCGCTATCGCTAAAGGTTCAATTGCCATAGTAAACAGTAAAGGTGAAAGTGGACAGCCTTGTCGACATCCTCTATTTATTTTTATTGGTTTTGAAATATTGTTATTTGTTAGGATTTCTGCTGTAGCATTATTGTATATTATTTGAACCCATTTTATGAAATTATTTCCAAGTCCAAACCTTTGTAGTACTTCAAAAAGAAAGGGCCATTCAACTCTATCAAAGGCCTTTTCGGCGTCCAATGATAGGAGAGCTGTATCCGGTGCTTCTTTATTAAAATAAATAATATTAAATAGTCTTCTTACATTATGGAAGCCTTGTCTACCCTTTATAAAGCCATTCTGATCTCGATTAATAATATTTGGTAAAATTTCTTGTATTCGTCTTGCTAAAATTTTACAGATTATCTTAAGGTCGGCGTTTAATAGGCTTATTGGTCTCATATTTTCACATTTATTAGAGGGCTTACCTGGTTTTGGCAGCAGTATAATTAAGGCATTATTTATGTATGATGGTAAATTATTATTTTGAAATGCTTCTAAAACCATTTCCAAAAAAGGTTTTATTAATTTATTCTTAAATTTTTTATAAAGGTCAACTGGAAGACCATCTGGTCCTGCACTTTTTCCTGATTTCATATTATCAATGGCTAGCCCAACTTCTTCTTGACTAATTTTAGACTCCAATATCTCCCTGTTTTCATTTGGAATACACGGTATAGATAGTTCGTTCAAAAACCCATTTAGTTTTGTTAAATCAGGTTCATTTTTGGTATCATATAATTTTTCATAGTAATCTCTAAAGGCTCTATTAATTTCTAAAGGATCTATAACTACCTGTCCATTACTTATAATACTGGTAATTGGTGTTTTAATTTCTAATTGTTTAATCTGCCATGCTAATAATTTTCCTGATTTTTCACCTTGTTCATAAAAAGATTGTTTCAATCTTAGAAGACTCGAGGCAGCTCTATTCGCTGATTTTTTGTCGTATTCAGCTCTCAAAATCAGTAATTCATTCTCCAACCTTGGGTCACTTCCTGCATACACTTTTTCCTGAAGATTTTTTATTTTATGTTCCAATTTAGCTCTCTCCTCTCGAGTCTTCTTAGATTTTGATCCTGTATAACTAATAATATGTCCCCTAATAAAAGCTTTGAAAGCCTCCCACTTTACACATGCTGATGTTTGTGTAGTATTGATGTCAAAGAACTCGTCTATCTGTTTTTCTATATACTTGACAAATTCCTCATCCTGAAGCCATTTATGCTGAAATTGCCATCTACCTGATTCCTTTGTCAATTTTTTATCTACATATATTAGACAACAGGGTGCATGATCAGAGATCACGATGTTATCATAAAAGCAGTTTTGAATCTTGGACCTTAATTCTGTGGAAATCAAAAAATAATCAATACGTGAGAATGTCTTGTAGGTACTGGAATAACAAGAATAGGCTTTAACTTGTGGTTTCATTTCTCTCCATATATCTAACAATCTCAATTCTTTCATAAAATGATTAATAGTCATCCTACATCCAATGTGCGTACAATCCAGTCCTGTTGATCTATCCACACCTGGATTCAATGTACAATTAAAATCCCCTGCTATTATATGTTGCCCTGTAAGTGATGATAAGATGAGAAATAAATTAGCAAAGAACTTCTGATCATCTATATTGGGACCATATAAGTTCACAAGATTTATATTTTCTAATAGCAAAGAACCTTGAATGATTACATATCTTCCAAATTTGTCTCCAATTACATTTTTCACTTGAAAAGGAACTGATTTATGTATGAGAGTCATAACTCCCCTGGCTCGGGATGAAAATGAAGAGGTGAATACACTTCCCTGCCATCTACTCCTAATTCTTTTAACATCCTCCTCTATCAGATGAGTTTCTTGTAAAAACACAATTCTTGAACCCATGTCCTTTATTTTATTCATAACTTGTTTAAGTTTTTTTAAATTTTGTAGACCTCTGCAATTCCATGAAGTTAAATTAAGATTAACACTTTGGTCCATGATCAATAGAGAGTTTGGGATTACCTTGCAGTGTAAACATGCTCATACAGAGAAGCAAAAACATGAGTGGTTGAACATTCATCCTACAAACTACACACAAACAAATTTCCCCTTCCCACACTTGTGGCAAACCCCCCAAAATCAAAAGAAAAATTCTGTCTCCCGATATAGCCATCGACCGTTCCACACCCACGGGGAACAGCCTAAGCCACTCCTTCTTCATCCTCCCAATCACCCTAACTCTACTGCTTTTAATGACGTAACATTAACTCTCCTCTGTAGTTTTCCAACTTAACTCCAAAATTTTTAACAACTTTGTTCATCATAGTTTTTTTTTGTTTTTGTTTTGTTTTTTTAATATATAATACAATCTATATTTTGTAAACTTACTATTTACTTCAAGTCAGTCAGATGCCTGTGCAAATGCTTAATTATTCTACCTTATATTTTGTTCATGCTTAGCTCCCACCAGTCTCTTCTTCTTCTTTGATCTTCTTGATGAACTCCTGCGCCTCCTCTGGGGTCTTGAAGATGTGGGTTCTGCCCTCATACGTGGTCAGCAGTCTCGCAGGATAGATTACACCATGACGAATCCCAAGGTTGCGCAGCTCCTTACGTACGGGATCAAACTGCTTCCTCAATTGCTGGATTCCTGTGGCCAAATCTGGGTAGAACCGCACCTGCTGGTCCTGGTGTTTAATCTCTCCTTTAGCACGTGCAGCGTTGAAGATCTTCATCCTGTCTCTGTTGCTAAGAAACTTCATAATTAAGGTCCTCGGCGGTCCCTTATCTCTCCGTGGGCCAATACGATGCGCTTTTTCCAGAACCACTGCTGATTGCAACTCCTCGCTGCCCAGCACCTCCGGAATCCACTTTTCCAGAAAGGAACATACGTCCCGACCTTCTGATTCCTCTGGAAGACCCACCAGCCTCAAATTATTCTGTCTCGACCGAGATTCCAAATCCAAAATATTATCTTCCAGAGATTTATTTTTTTTTTCCAAAGTGCGCACCTTTAATTGAAGACGGGTGACGTCATCTTCAGCACTAGCGAGACGGAGCTCCATCTGCGCCGTTCGTTCTACACAGTCACCCAATTCCTTTCTTATTCCTTCCAGCGCTGTCATAATCCCATCAAATCTAGAGGAAAAGTCCGCTCTCATTGAACTCATGGCAGCCATCAGCGCATCTGCGCCATTCCCCGCAGAAATCGCACCGCCGCCAGCCTCCTCCGCCATATATGGAGCCTTGTTTGCTGCGTCACAGACCTGAAAGTCCGTTAATTTGGACTGTTTCGGCGGCTCGCTTTTTCCTTTTCCTGGTTTTCCAGCCTTAGGCTTCGCCGACATATCCTCGCCCAAATGCTGGGATACGTTCTGTCCCAAATGAGAGAGTTATTTGCCGATTTTTTTTCTCCAGGAGCAGAGCAGAGCGAGACACGTCCGTCCTACGTGGCAGCCATAACCGGAAGTCGAGAAATCATCTTTTAATTTAAAAAAAAAAAATCTCTTAGAAAAGCTAGAACAAGTTATTATTCTGCATTAATGTAAGAGAACAAGAATAATCCCAGGTTTCTTTTCAGCACTGTAGCCAGGTTGACAAAGAGTCAGGACTCTGTCAATCCTAGCATTCCCTTAGGGATTACTAGTCAGGACTTTATGAACTTTTTCAATAATAAAATTTTATCTATCAGAGATAAAATCAATCAGATTCTTCCCACCATTAACTTAAATATAGTAACTACTACAACTCCTTCAACTGATATCTGGATAAATTTACTCCAGTTGACCTTTTAGAGTTAGACAAAAAAATTTCCTCATCCAAGCCTTCAACTTGTCTTTTAGACCCTATTCCTACCAGGTTATTTAAAGAAGTCTTCCCATTTATTGGTAGCTCTATTCTTCAAATAATCAATTCTTCATTAACATTAGGCCATGTACCGTAGGCTTTTAAAACTGCTCTAATTAAACCCTTACTCAAAAATCCACTGCTGGATCCAGGAGTTTTAGCTAACTATAGACCAATCACTGATCTCCCTTTCATTTCAAAAATCTTAGAAAGAGTTGTTGCTACGCAATTATTTGACCACTTGCAGGGAAATGGTTTATTTGAAGAGTTTCAATCTGGGTTTAGAATCCATCATAGTACTGAAACAGCCTTAGTGTAGGTCACTAATGACCTCCTTACCGCATCTGATAATGGACTAGTTTCTGTACTTGTCCTTTTAGACCTTTGTGCAGCTTTTGATACTATCGATCATAATATTCTTCTTGATAGATTAGAACACTATGTTGGACTTAATGGAACTTCGTTGCAGTGGTTTAGATTTTATTTATCTGATAGGTTCCAGTTTGTTCATGTCAGTAATGAGTTTTCTTCCAACTCAAAGCTCAGTCATGGAGTTCCACAGGGATCTGTGTTAGGCCCTACTCTTTTTAGTCTATATATGCTTCCACTGGCAACATTATTAGAAAGCACTGTATACATTTTCATTATGCAGATGACACACACAATTAAACCTGTCAATGAAGCCAGATGATAGTAATCAATTAGCCAAGTTAGAAGCCTGTCTTAAGGAAATCAAACCTTGGATGACTTGTAATTTCCTGCTGTTAAATTCAGATAAGACTGAAGTCATTCTTGTTAGTCCAAAAAACCTTAGAAATACCTTTCCAAATCAAACTCTTCGTTTGGATGCAGTTACTCTTTCTCTGAATAGTTCTGTAAAGAACCTTGGAGTTATTTTTGATCAAGATCTGTTTTTCAATTCACATATTAAATTCGTTTCTAAGACTGCCTTCTATCATTTGCGTAATATTGCCAAGATTAGGAGCATCTTGTCTCAGAGGGATGCTGAGAAACTGATCCACGCTTTTGTTAGCTCTAGATTAGATTATTTTAACTCTTTATTATCAGGTTGTCCTAAAACATCTTTAAAAAGTCTTCAATTGGTCCAAAATGCTGCGGCTGTAGAGGATGACTTTCACAAACGAGACTGAGTTTATTTCTCAGGAAAGGTTTATTGTGAGTCTACATCCTCTATCAAGCAAAGTATCTCAGCAAAGAGGCAGAACAATCATTCTTCACAGCTCTTATACTCTCCAGAGACACAAAACCCCCAACATCAAATATCACATCCCCAACCCACAGTCCTTCAGTAAACATATAGCCTCCGAGGCTCCTTGGCATCTCCATTGTCTCTCAACTCCTCAGCCTCGGGGGCTCCTGCTGGGACATTCTCTCTGACTTCCCGTCTCTCAAGAAACCACTTCACACCTCCCGAGGTCTCTGCCGGGTCAGGTCTTCTTGGCCATTTAGACGTGAAGCCTCCAGAGTATGCACCGTCATGCCTACTAAATATATGTGAGGGAAAATGCATACCATACATGCATACCATATATGCGCCCTAAATGCGCGCCATACGGCAAGAGTTTTAACAGGTACTAGAAAGAGAAATCACATCTCTCCTGTTCTGGCCTCCCTTCATTGGCTTCCCATAGAGTTTAGAATTAAGTTTAAAATCCTTCACACTTACAAAGCTCTCTGGGCTGCACGGTGGCGCAGTGGTTTAGCACTGTGGCAGCACAGTTTTACCCTCGGCCGGGGGACCACGGGGATCATGAGATCGTGGGTTCGATCCCAGCCCCCGACCAACAGTGAGCTGTGTGGAGTTTGCATGTTCTCCCCGTGTTGCGCGGGTTTACTCCGGGATTTCTCCGGTTTCCTCCCGCATACCAAAACATGTAGGTTTAGGGCGCTCGCGCACGCAGCGACCAGCAGCCGGTGGCTTGTCACCAGACTGCAAACCATGTCTACCTACGGTTAAAAAAAACTAACAAAAAAAAAAAAAAAAAAAAAAAAAAAGCTCTAAATAATCAGGCTCCTTTTTATTTAAAAGATCTGATACTACCCTATTATCCTAACAGAGCACTACGCTCCCAAAATGCTGGATTACTTGTAATACCTAAAATCTCCAAAAGTACAATGGGAGGCAAAGCCTTTAGTTATCAAGCTCCTCTCCTGTGGAACCAGCTGCCAATCTGGATTTGGGAGTCAGACTTGAGCTTTGTTTTTAAAAATAGGGTTAAAACCTTCCCTTTTGAAATAGCCTACAATAGGGAGGGATGTCTTTGAACCCTCCCTTAGTTATGTTGCTAATAGGTTTAGACAGCCGGGGTACCTCCAATAATGCACTGGGCTTCACCCCTTTCTGTTTGCTCTCTACATGTCTTATGGTGATGCATATTGGTGATATAGCAATGCATATTGTGGTTGTGTCAGCAGACAGCGTCTCAGTCAGGAGACGGTGGTTAGACACAAGAGAACAATAGGCAGGGACCTCATGGGGAGTTGGCAGGAAGAGAGAGCTGGGGGTTTAAGGAGAATGTATGGTGGAGGTGAAATGTCATGCAGATGTGAGATGATCTGTGGAGTTTTAAGGGATGAAACCTGGTTTGGCTATTCAGTGCTTTCTGTGTATAATGTTGTGAGAGTGTGAATAAACTTCGTCTGATCGTAACTTGGCCTCATCATTTCCACACTCTCCACACTGGTGACCCTGAACGTATTATGGAACATGAGGCAAGAACCCCGGAGTCGGCCCGGACGGGAAGCCCCAGCAACGCAGCAGTCATCCCGCAGACGGCCCTGACGGGAACCCCCAGCAACGCGTGTGCTGTTGCAGTCAAGCTACCGGACTTTTGGCAGCACAACCCACGCTCTTGGTTCCACCACACCGAGGCCCAGTTTGCCCTCCGGGGAATAACGACAGATGACACCAAGTTTTTCCATGTGGTTGCAGCGCTGGACGCTCGCACAGCTCAGCAGGTAGCGAGCCTGCTCGACCATCCCCCAGCCCACGGCAGATATGAGGCTCTCAAAGCTGCGCTGATTCGGCGCTACACGCTCTCGGACTGTGAGAGAGCAGAGAGGCTCCTGAGGCATTCCGAGTTAGGAGATGGTTCGGCCGTCGATCTGATGGAGAAGATGTTGGCGTTAATGGGCACGGACGACAGGCATTTTCTGTTTGCCCACCTCTTCCTCCGGAACCTTCCAACAGAGGCAAGAGCGGTCCTGGCCAATTCGCCGCTGCTGGCCGCGCGTGACTACCGTGCGCTAGCCCAGGAGGCAGACCGGATCATCCTCACCACCAGAGCCCTCACGGTGAACGCAGCGGTGTCGGAACCCAGCGAGACGACCAGAGGAGGTGAGGAGCCAACGGCGGTAGCAGCAGCGGCGGCCAAGGAGCGCCAGGAAGACACGCTCTGCTTCTACCACCGCCATTTTGAAGGGAACGCACGCAGATGTACGCCACCATGCCAATTCAAGCGCTCGGGAAATGCCAGAGCCGGCAGTCGGGAGCAGCTGTGACCGCTGGTGAAGAGAACAAGCTGCTCTACGTGACGGACTCGCGCTCAGGGAGGCGTTTCCTTGTAGACACCAGAGCCCAGAAGAGCATCATCCTGCCGACCTACGCTGACCGGCTGGCAGGACCCAGCGGCCCCGGGCTGGTAGCAGTAAACGGCTCGGACATTAAGACCTTTGGTGAGAGAACACTGGCTTTATCTCTACATGGCCATACATACGAGTGGACTTTTGTCATAGCAGCACTGAGTTTCCCGATCCTGGGAGCTGATTTTCTGTGTGCGCATGGTTTATTAGTTGATGTTGCTAACAGGCGCCTGGTTAATGCACTGTCCTTTGACTCTCTCCCCTGTACAGCCCGAGGGGCCGGGCCAGTAACACAAGCCAACGTCACAGCTCCAGGCGGTACGTTCCACACACTGCTCACTCAGTTCCCAGCACTCACGGTCCCGACGTTTTCAGCGGCCATCGCTAAATACAGGGTGGAGCACTTTATCACCACCACCGGGCCGCCCGTTTTCGCACGACCTCGGCGCTTGGACGCAGCTAAACTGGCCATAGCGCGCGAGGAGTTTGCCAACCTGGAAAGGTTGGGCATCATCAGGCGATCGAACAGCCCATGGGCATCCCCGCTACACATGGTCCCTAAGGCTGAGGAATCGTGGCGACCGTGTGGCAATTTCCGCAGGTTGAATAACGCCACAGCACACGACCGCTACCTGATTCCCCATATTCAGGATTTTTTCGTTCACCTCGCCGGAGCGCGCATTTTTTCTAAAATAGCGGCGAACTTCCCCCAGCCTCAGACGGTCAGGTCGCTGCAGGAAATTTTGGGGATTGTTAATTTTTATAACCGTTTCCTCCCCCGAGCAGCTCAGCTCATGCAGCCACTGTACACCGCGCTCAAGAGATGGAAACCCGCGGATGGAGTCGAATGGACTCCGGAGCGAGAGCAGGCGTTCTCTGAGGTGAAAGCAGCTCTGGCAAACGCCGCACTGCTGGTGCACCCAGACCCGGCGGCCCGGATAGCACTCACTACCGACGCCTCGGACGTGGCCATAGGGGCCGTTGTGGAGCAACGCGTTGCCGGTTCTTGGCAGCCGCTCACTTTTTTCAGCAGGGCTTTGCTCGATAGTGAGCGTAAATACAGCGCGTTCGACAGGGAGTTGCTGGCTCTCCACCTGGCCATATGCCACTTCCAGTTCTGGCTGGAAGGGCGCAGCTTCACCGCGTTCATGGACCACAAGCTGCTGACGTTAGCGATGGCCAAAGTTTCGGAACCATGGTCGGGCCGGCAGCAGAGACAGCTGGCTGCGATCTCGGAGTTTACGACTGATGTTCAGCATGTGTCGGATAAACTGAATGTGGTGGCGGACTGCCTCTCGCGCATGGTAATGGCCCCGGTCTGTGTAGGGACAGATTATACAGCCATGGCCGCAGAGCAGATTAGCGATACGGATGTGTGCGCGCTCCAATCTGGACCAACAGGGTTAAGGCTGGAGAGCAGAGTACTGCAAGACGGCAGCCCCCGCCCCTAATCTGCGACGTCTCCACGGGACGCCCGCGCCCGGTGGTCCCGGTTGCGTGGCGCCGCCGCGTGTTTGAGTCAGTTCACGTTTTGGCACACCCAGGAGTGCGCGCGTCAGTCAAAATGGTGGGAGCGAAATTCGTGTGGCCAGGCCTGCGCAAACAAGTGAAAGAGTGGGCGGCAGCCTGCATAGCGTGCCAACGAGCCAAAGTGCACAGACACACCAAGGCTCCTCTGGAGCCGTTTAGGATACCAGCTAAAAGATTCGACCATGTTCACGTGGACCTCGTGGGCCCCCTCCCGCCGTCGCAGGGGTGCACGCATCTTCTGACAGTGGTGGACCGCACCACACGCTGGCCAGAAGCAGTCCCGCTGGCGGCAACCACGTCCGCGGATGTGGCGCGCGCTTTTTTGACGTTTTGGAATCCTGTTGGACATCACGTCCGATAGGGGCCCTCAGTTTGTTTCCGAACTTTGGTCCGCGATGGCCCACAGCCTGGGTGCTGCAATTCACCGCACAACCGCGTACAACCCACAGGCAAATGGGTTATGCGAGCGTTTTCATAGGTCACTGAAAGCAGCACTCAGGGCTTCGTTGACGGATGCAAATTGGGTAGACCGGTTACCATGGGTTTTATTGGGGTTGCGTTCCGCACCAAAAGAGGATTTGGAGGCTTCCCCGGCTGAGCTGGTTTTTTCTCAGCCACTGTGACTGCCCGGGGAATTTTTGCCAGATAGTCCCGCACCGGACAGCTGCCCTTCTCAGCGTTTGCAGCGTAGTGCAGACACAGGCACGCTGCCTGGCCTGGCCCACCACTGTTTTCCATGCGCTTTCGTGCCAAAAACTTTGAAGAACGCGGCGTTCGTGTTCGTCAGACACGATGCCCACCGCCTGCCATTGCGCCCACCCTATGACGGCCCGTTCAGAGTGCTGGAAACAGGGGACAAGCATTTTTTGTTAGACTTGGGGGGGCGTCGGGAGAAAATATGCATAGACAGACTTAAGCCTGCCTTTGTGGTGGCGGACGAGCAAGTACTGCTGGCTCGGACCCCTCGGTGTGGAAGACCCCCACTGAGAGCTCTCCAGGCAAACGATTCACCAGGACAGCCACACGGGCAGAGCGAAGTCCCCCCCCCCCCTCCCCTTGGCCCACCCGCAGTCAGACACACGTCCAGCAGCCCCCCGTCGGCAGAGAGACCCCCGTTACAGCAGATATGGGAGGAGACTGAAGCCCAAAAGATGTGCCGACTGAAACTCTGTCTGGGGGGGGGGGGGTGATTATGGCGATGCATATTGGTGATATAGCAATGTATATTGTGGTTGTGTCAACAGACAGCGTGTCAGTCAGGAGGCAGTGGTTAGACACAAGAGAACAACAGGCAGGGACCTCATGGGGAGTTGGCAGGAAGAGGGAGCTGGGGGTTTAAGGAGAATGTATGGTGGAGGTGAAATGTCATGCAGATGTGAGATGATCTGTGGAGTTTTAAGGGATGAAACCTGGTTTGGCTATTCAGTGCTTTCTGTGTATGATGTTGAGAGAGTGTGAATAAACTTCGTCTGATCGTAACTTGGCCTCATCATTTCCACACTCTCCACAGTCTGTTCTTTTCATCTTCTCTGTCCCCTCAACCCCCAGCCAGTCGCAGCAGATGACTGCCCCTCCCTGAGCCTGGTTCTGCTGGAGGTTTCTTCCTGTTAAAAGGGAGTTTTTCCTCTCCACCATCACCAAGTGCTGCTCACAGGGGATCACCTGATTGCTGGGGTCTTTCTGCAATTGTGGGGGTTTCCCCTACAGTTGAAAGTGCTATGAGATGACTGTTGTTGTGAAATGGCGCTATATAAATAAAGTTGAATTGAATTTTGAAAAAGCTGTTTTATTTCACCTCCTTCAGCTGCTCCTAGAGGACCAAAGCTGTCCATGATTCCCAGTAAAGCCAAAGTGGGAGATACGGTGCGGCTCATGGTCCAGGGCTTTCAGCTGGGACTTTCTGCAGTAAGTTTTTCATCCACAGTCTCTTTGAAATAGGAACATTAAAAATCTCTGGGAGCATTAGAAAGGAAGAATAAAAACCTCCTTTGACCACTTCTTAAATTGGAAGACATTTTCTGGTTGAGTTTCCTTCCTTTAAGGCAATAACTGGTCTTGCTTCTTTTCTCTTCCCTTTGAAAATGAACTGTTAGGGTTCCAGGTGATACAGTAGAGAGAAACTGTCCCAGAGTTAAAACTCTCTATAGTGGCTCCTTCAGACAGGGTGGCTTGTTTATGCATCTGTTTAGTATTTCATTGTGTTCTGTTGGTGATTCAATGGTTCTAACCACAGTAAGGGCTGTAGTACAGCAACACAGTTCATAATCAGTTGTCAGAGGCGTGGGGTGCATTTATGGCCATTTCCAAGTTTACTTCACTATTACAGTAGTTCAAGAATGAATTCTGCAAAGAATGCCAAGCCCAAAGAGGCTGTCCTACTGCTCTTAATTATTCAGAGGTGTGTTTGGGGTGTAACATGAAATAAACCAATTGCTGTTTTTGCTCTCATTCCCTTTAATAAACAAGGGTGCCAGATCAAAGGCTTAATATTAATATGACAGCGTTTAAATGGGAGAACAAATCTGTCTTGCACTGAGGACAACATCTTAAAGGGCAGGGAGCTTTTAAGGAGCTTTTTAACCTCCTCCACAGCCCTGCTGGCAATGGGGAGACTTGATCATAATTATGCACGGATGAGAGCTGTAGACTACAATTCAGAGATGATGCCAGTCTTTCTCTTTGTCCACGATTTTGACAGAGTTGTAACAGTTCCTTCAGTTATATTATCATTCATCTGAACTTCTCTGTTAAACCGAGAACGAGGAGCTGCTCATCTTTGCCTGAGCTCTAATCTTCTCTGCTGAATGCAGCACCTCAAAACAACTGTCAGGACACTTTCATTTTGAATCAGTCTGTGAAAAGAATAACAATGAATGAGGTTAAAAATTGTTTTAAAAACTGTCAAAATAAGATAATGATGAATGTTGGCTCTGCTTGCACCTACTAGGTGTTCTCTGGAGTCATAGTGAAAGCTCTTTTCCCGGTAGGGCAAACTGGTCTATGGTCTGGTAGTTAAATTGAAAAGAGGACGATCCACTGAATCGTAAACCCAAGCACTGTTTTTTTTTTTTTTTCTCTGTGCAGTGAATAAAACTGTGCTGTGTCTTCAAATAGTTCATATTTAACTGTCCTGATTTAGCAACACTGGCTGTTTTTTCATTAATCAGGATGCGCAAGATGTGATGTGATATGATGATGACAGATTAGTGAACAGGGATCAGCTCTGAGCACCTTCTTGTTTGCCGTGGTGATAGACAGGCTAACAGATGAGGTCAGGCAGGAGTCTCCATGGACCATGATGTTTGCAGATGACAATGTGTTCTGTAGTGAGAGTAGGGAGCAGGTGGAAGAGAACTTGGAGAGGTGGTGGTATGCTCTGGAGAGAAGAGGAATGAAAGTCAGTAGAAGCAAGACAGAATACATGAGTGTGAATGAGAGGGAGGCAGGTGCAACGGTGAAGATGGAAGGAGTAGAGGTGGTGAAAGTAGATGAGTTTAAATACCTGGGGTCAACCATCCAAAGCAATGGAAAATGCACAAGAGAGGTGAAGAAGAGAGTGCAGGCAGGGTGGGGTGGGGTGAGACAAGTGTCGGGGTGATTTGTGACAGAAGGGCAGCAGCAAGAGTAAAAAGGAAGATTTACAAGATGGTAGTGAGACCTGCTATGATGTATGGTTTGGAGATGGTGGCGCTGACAAAAAGACAGGAGATGGAGCTGGCAGCGTTGAAGATGCTAAAATTTTCATTGGGAGTGACTAGGAGGGACAAGATTAGAAATGAGTATATCAGAGGGACAGCTCAGGTTGAGCAGTTTGGAGACAAAGTAAGAGAGGCAAGGCTGAGATGGTTTGGACATGTGCAGAGGAGAGATAGTAAATAAAGTGCATCCAGAAAGTCTTCATAGTGTTTCACTTTTCCCACATTTTGTTATGTTACAGCCTTATTCCAAAAGGGATTAAATTCATTTTTTCCACAAAATTCTACACACAATACCCCATAATGACAATGTGAAAAAAGTTTTGAGATTTTTGCAAATTTATTAAAAATAAAAAACTAAGAAATCACATGTACATAAGTATGCACAGCCTTTGCTCAATACTTTCTTGATGCACCTTTGGCAGCAATTACAGCCTCAAGTCTATTTGAATATGATGCCACCAGCTTGGCACACCTATCTTTGGGCAGTTCTGCCCATTCCTCTTTGCAGCACCTCTCAAGCTCCATCAGGTTGGATGGGAAGCTTTGGAGCACAACCATTTTCAGATCTCTCCAGAGATTTTCAATTGGATTCAAGTCTGAGCTCTGGCTGGGCCACTCAAGGACATTCACAGAGTTGTCCTGAAGCCACTCCTTTGATATCTTGGCTGTGTGCTCAAGGTCGTTGTCCTGCTGAAAGATGAACCATCGACCCAATCTGAGGTCAAGAGCACTCGAGCAGGTTTTCATCCAGGATGTCTCTGTACATTGCTGCATTAATCTTTCCTTCTATCCTGACTAGTCTCCCAGTTCCTACCACTGAAAAACATCCCCACAGCATGATGCTGCCACCACCATTGGCATGGTTATGAGCAGTGCCTGGTTTCCTCCAAACATGACGCCTGGCATTCACACCAAAGAGTTTAATCTTTGTCTCATCAGACCAGAAAATTTTGTTTCTCATGGTCTAGAGTCCTTCAGGTGCCTTTTGGCAAACTCCAGGTGGGCTGCCATGTGCCTTTTACTAAGGAGTGGCTTCCGTCTGGCCACTCTACCATACAGGCCTGATTGGTGGATTTCTGCAGAGATGGTTGTCCTTCTGGAAGGTTCTCCTCTCTCCACAGAGGAACACTGGAGCTCTGACAGAGTGACCATCGGGTTCTTGGTCACCTCCCTGACTAAGGCCCTTCTCCCCCGATTGCTCAGTTTAGATGGCTGACCAGCTCTAGGAAGAGTCCTGATGGTTCTGAACTTCTTCCATTTACGGATGATGGAGGCCACTGTGCTCATTGGGACCTTCAAAGCAGCAGAAATTTTTCTGTACCCTTCCCCAGATTTGTGCCTCCCAACAATCCTGTCTTGGAGGTCTGCAGACAATTCCTTTGACTTCATGCTTGGTTTGTGCTCTGACATGCACTGTCAACTGTGGGACCTTATATCAACAGGTGTGTGCCTTTCTGAACCATGTCCAATCAACTGAATTTACCACAGCTGGACTCCAGTTAAGCTGTAGAAACATCTCAAGGATGATCAGTGGAAACAGGATGAACCTGAGCTCAATTTTGAGCTTCATGGCAAAGGCTGTGAATACTTATGTACATGTGACTTAGTTTTTTATAAATTTTGCAAAAATCTCAGAAGATTTTTTCACATTGTCATTATGGGGTATTGTGTGTAGAATTTTAAGGAAAAAAATGAATTTAATCCATTTTTGAATAAGGCTGTAACACAGCAAAATGTGGAAAAAGTGAAGCGCTGTGAAGACTTTCTGAATACACTATATTTTGGACAAAGGATGTTGAAGATGGAGCTGCCAGGTAGGAGGAAGACCACAGAGAAAGCTTATGGATGTAGTGAAGGAGGACATGGAGAGGGTTGGTGTTACAGAGGAAGAAGAAGTCCACCAAGTGGAAATTTTTCTTCGGTTCACCACATACACATCGCAATGTAGACAAACAGTGTACATTCAAAATGACACCCATCACCAAAACACACATCTGCAAATCAGCAAGCAGCAAATGATAACTCAAACATGTTCACATCTCTTTACTCAGTAACCTAGCTGCTTTTGGCACAAAAGATGCCTTCCCCAACAGCACACAGACGTCACACCGTCTTATAGAGGTTGTTTGCACGTTGGCTAGATGGCAGCATGCCGTGATCCCAGCCTGCAGTCTTGTTCTAACACCTTTGTTCCCTCAGAGCAAGGTCTTCCCTGAGCCCATGTTCACCTGGACCAAGGTTGGTGGGCGTCTGCTGGACGGCAGAGAAGAGCATCATGGGAGGGAACTGGTCCTGGAGAGAGTTCCTGCAGAGCTCAATGGGTCTATGTTCCGCTGCACAGCCCAGAATCCTCTGGGATCCACAGACACCCACACGCGCCTTATCGTGTTCGGTCAGTATGTTTTGATGGAGTACTCTCTGAGTTTTGCTGTGCTGTGTACATGAAATGCTGCATGCTGGTTGATTTTTCTATTTGGTGTTTTCACAGACAACCCGAGACTGAAGAAAGGAAAGGAGCATTACATCGGTAAAATGTTTACTCTGTCAGCTCAGACACCAATAAATGTAAAGGAATATACACTCCTCAAAAAGTTAGGGATATTCGGCTTTCAGGTGAAATTTCAGGATGCACCTAAAATGCACTATAACCTTTCCAACAGTTCAATGTTTCAGTACTTTTTGCATAACTTGCTGTTCTCTAACAAGGTGCTTAATGGCAAAATTCACAACAGATGTTTGATCCATGAGTTGACCAATAAATTTCCTGTTTCCATTAGAATTGGTATTTAAACAGTCCTCTTCATCATGCTGTTCACATTTTGACATCATGAGACCAAGGCAACACCTAACAATTGATCAACAGTACCTCACCATTGCGAGGCTTCAAACAGGATGTTCTCAGAGGGAAGTGGCCACTGAGCTTACAGTCTCACACAGTGTCATCACCAGGTTGCAACAGAGATACAGAGAGACTGGAAGAGTCACAGAAAGACATAGAAGTGGACGTCCTTTGGCCACATCCCACGCTGATAACTGCTTCACTGTGAACAGTGCCCTGCGGAACCAGATAATGAATGCCACTCAACTCCAGGCAGATTTAAGGGTGGTGAGAGGCAATCAAAATGTCACGTCAGACCATCTGAAACTGTTTACATCAGCCTGGTCTGCGTGCTAGACGACCTTGCAAGGGTACCTGACCACACCACCAGGCACAGGCGTCATCGTCTTGCATGGGCCAGGGAGCATTTACGCTGGACGAGGGACCAGTGGGCCACAGTGCTGTTCTCTGATGAAAGTCGATTCACGCGGAGCAGAGATGATGGCCACCAACGATGTTGGAGACATCAAGGAGAACACTATGCATCAGCCATTGTTGTCATCAGACGAGCCTTTGGTGGTGGTGGTGTTACAGTCTGGGCAAGTGTGTCTAGTCAATACAGAACTGCCCTACACCTTGTGAATGGTAGAGTGACACGCCACTACCTGAATAACATCATTAATGCTGTCATTTTGCCCCTGCATGAACAACACAGGCCTAATTTCATCTTCATGGATGATGACACTCCAGTTCATCAAAGTTGCATCATTAGGGAACGGCTGCTGGAGGCTGGGGTACCTCAAATGGAGTGGCCTGCACTTTCTCCAGACCTGAATCCCATAGAAAACCTCTGGGATCAGCTGAATCGCCGTGTAGAGGCTTGTAACCCTGCACCCCACAACCTCAATGTCCTGAGGGCCGTCCTTCAAGAAGAGTGGAATGCCATGCCTCAGCAGACAATAAGTTGACTTGTGAACAGCATAAGATGTCGTCGTCAAGCTGTAATTGATGCTCAAGGGCACATGGGTATACCACATTTTTGTTGCGGTTTACCCACCGCTGTTGTTGGCTTTTGTTTCAATAAACAATAAGGAAATCACCATCGCATTCTTCTACTTAAATGCCCTACTTTCATATTATATCACCACAGCGTGAACTTTTTACATTTTCCATAAATTTCACCCAAAAGCCAAATATCCCTAACTTTTAGTGAGCAGTGTATGTATATGGACAGGAAGCTCATGATTAGTCATCAGCATACTGCTAGAAAAACTACAGTCCTGCTGCTGTATTTAGTGAGAAAAACAAGTTTACAATAAATATGGGACTTTTTTCTGGCAAATTTGCAATTCTTTTCTCATAAATTTGCTACTTTTTCTTATAAAATTGTGATTTCCTTATACATTTGCAACTTTTTTCTTTTAAATTTGTGATTTTTTTCTTTTTAATTAGCAGCATTTATATGGATGCTGGTAACATTTTTATTCTATGTAATGTTTACATTTTTTTTGTTCCTGTAGAAAATAACTTTATTTTAAAGGGTTTGAACCCATGATTATGGATGATTAATTAATGATGATGATTAATTAATTGCCCAACTACCCAACCACATTAAATCAATCAATATGATGAGTCGTAATTTTATGAACAAAGCATCTAGAGACAAATTTAACTGTCATCAGCAGCGTGGACAGTTTTACTGTGACAGATACTCCAGGAAGTGTGCTCATCTATTTCACACTTCATTAGCCTTGATGCTCACCGTGTCATTAAGTTGCCTTGAGTAATTCTTTTTTTTTCTCGTTTCATCACAACTATCCAGCTGTTGAGTTTTACGTGCAGCCACCACGGCCCCGAGACAGTATGTTAGCCCATTAACGTTAGCTAGCTGGGCAGTGTTGCAGACATCACTGCTGCATGGAAGCTAGGCAGCTACATGCTAGTCATTTTGCTGTTGTTATGGGGAGCTAAGTGCTTCCTGTTAGCAGTCTCATCCCACTTTTGTAGAACGTCTCTCCCCTCTGTGTACTCAGGGAATCCGTGTAAACTCTGTGGTGTCAGACAGGAAGAGCTTGGCACAGTAAAGGCTCGTCTAATTCAGACGATTTTTTTAAAGTTGAAATTCATCTGTGCTGTTAGAGCAACCAAGGACATGCGTTCTCCACATTTCTGTCAGTGATGTGGAATAAAAAGCAAATGAAACCAGCTGGTATCTCTGAGGACACCCCTGCAGTGATGGTGTCCGCACTCCTGCTGCTGTTTTCCCGGATTAGTAAATTAGCAAAAAATGATTGTTGTAGCCAGCAGCAGTTGGGCAGACGTTGCTCTGAAACGTCTACTGCGGCAGCATAGTTTACCCTTGGCCGGGGGATTGTGGGGATTGTGGGTTCGATCCCAGCCCCCGACCAACAGTGATCTGTGTGGAGTTTGCATGTTCTCCCCGTGTTGCGTGGGTTTACTCCGGGATTTCTCCGGTTTCCTCCCACATGCCAAAAACATGCATGTTAGGTTAACTGGCTGTTCTAAATTGTCCCTAGATATCTGTTTCCTATAGGCCCTTAGAATAGAGGGGTTAGTATTAATGAAAGCGCTTTGAGTGGTCTTTGTGACTAGAAAAGCACTAGATAAGTGCAGGTTAGTTAGTTAGTTAGTTAGACCTTCATGTGAAATTTGTTTATTTGACTGGGATTGACTGACAGATGTGGCCTGAGGAGCTGCCAAGGTTTTCACCAGCTTCAGAGCAGAGCTGAGAGAACGGTCGAGAGTATGGGTACAATAAACCACATTAGGTCAAATTTGACCACTGCATCATGGTCGGCCTATGAACTTTTCAGCCCCTCCTCGTATGTTGCTGCTACTTCATAACAGAATCTGTTTGAAATTGTGATCAAAAGTCAAACAGGAGGGAAGGTGTGTGCTAGCAGTGGTGTGGGTCAGAATAAATCCCAATGAAAGTACGTACAGCAGGTCAGGAACAGAGAGCTGGCTCCCCGTCGCTCACTTCCACCTCTCCTGGGAGTGGCTGCCGGGTGGCCCGGGCCTCTGGGGCCGTGGCTGGGGTTTTGTGTGATGCTCGGGCTCACTGGCCTTGGGTGTCGTGCTCTGCCCTGTGCTGGGCTGGACGGCTGTGAGCTGCAACTTGCTGCTCCAGGTCACAAAAAAGGGACCAGAGAACCGAGTTGTGACATCAGGGGTGAAGGAACATCTGCCTGTGATCTTGTGTGCAGCCATCAACGCGGAGGCCAGCCGCTGCTCCCTCACGTCACCTTCCATCGTGCTGCTGCTCGTCTGTGAGCTGTTGTGACCCACACCCCGTTCTGCCTGAAACGCCACTAGAGACTCCTCAGTGTTCACAGAACCTCCAGCCAGTCTTCAGCACCGGAACAGTGGCGGTGGAGTCGGACCTGGACACAGATGGTGTATTCTGGCAGGTGTTCTGAGAGGCTGGTACGGACCACACTGTGGCTCACTCAGGAAATGTTAGGGAGCAGGCCCACATTTATACACGGACACATCACAGAATTAATGCACCGCTCAGTTTATTCCAGTCTCAACGATCCTCAACGTCCCCTGGTGTGCTCAGGGTGGACTGACCAAGGACAACTTACCTTAGTCTCTACGTAGACAGGACAGGTGCTCATCAGTCTGTGACATCACTGGAGTATGCACATTATCATAGTGACGGGGGTGTTCACCAAGTTAGCAGGAGGCACAAATGTCTCAATGTAAATTAGGACCAAATGTGAAAGAATAAAGGTGTGGCGATAAGAGGCCAATTTAAAAATGACAGTCACTAATTACTATTTAATTACACAGAATAAAAGTTTAAGCAGCATTCAGATGATGCGTTGCAAATTTACAAGAAAAAAAAAGTTGCAAATGTATTAGGAAAAAAATAGAAAATTTAAGAGAAAGTTGCAAATTTATGAGGGGAAAAACAAAAAAGAAAATTGAACCACCAAACTGAATCAAAAATGTGGACCGTTAAAGTCATCTTCTGCAGTTGTGTTTGGGTTGGGGAGACGAGGCCACCCTGGTTTTCCACCAATGACGGCAGGTTCTTCACACGACCTCCTGATGACGCTGAAGAGTAGAAAGAAGAGGTCCACACAGTGAGGGCTGCAGCCTGGAGCTTTATTTGAATCCATGTTGATTCTCTGAACAGGTCCTGAGTCCTCTGACAGACCTGCCCTGAACCGCCCCCCCCCCCCCAACCCAACCACACACACACACACACGGACCTTCAGGGTGGTGGTTAGAAAGACGACTGATATAAAAACTGTGGGATAAAAGTAGTCACACATCAGATGTGTGACTGTAAAGGCAGCATTAGATCTGTGTGTCTGCCCCCCCCCCAACACACTCTGATAGACTCATAGACAAAATAGAATTTCAAAGGCAGTCTGTTACAGTTCACTAATACACTTCTGCTATTATCCATAATAATACAGTATGTACACTGGTTTATAGAAGACGATGGAGCTCTGTTTCCATGTCTATTGACAAACGTGTGCAGCATCACCTCAGCAGTCAGAGAAACACAGACAATAATTCACTCTCTGAGGCCCCCCATAACCGGGATAAAGGTGCGCTCAGACCAAACAAAGAAAATTTTTCACCTGGAGCAAACGCATACAAAGTCAGTGGAAAGAGAAACATGAATTTTGCCTTTTCGTGTCTCAGGGATAGTGCTAGCTAGCCTGGCATGAAATTCTGCTGTGGCCACAGTAAAAGCATCAACGCTGGAGAGGAAACTAGTTTGAAAATGACACTGCTGCTCTCCTGGAGACAGATGGGCCGGAGCTCTGCAGCCGAATCTGACTGTGGGGGTCATGTCCCCGCCGACTCCTGCCACAGACGTGCTATAGGGCGAGCTGTGTGAACAACGAGCGTCCAGGTGAGTTTTGGAGGCAGCCGAGACGACCATCCCATAAACCATGACGGCGTTTTGGGGTTTCCAGAGCAGGTTCAACACAGCTGCCGAGAAAGGGAACTCCCCCCGTCTGCAACTGGCTCACACGGCTAATTCACATCCATGTGTGTTTACACCGAGTTCATATGCAATCACGCCACATGAACGCAGGATTTCCACCAACTCCAGATGCAGTCCGCTGCAGATGGATCCTTCCATCCACCCCTATCAGCTCCGTTTGTGTTTTGCACCGGCATGGACGAGAACAGTTTCAAATACAAGATCAAGCAAGAATTATACAAAATAACACGAGATCTTGAGAAAGACCCAAGAGTGACCAAGATGAACCAACCGTGATCACGTGATGACAACAAGGAAGTGATGTAGCAGCTCCTCACCTGCAGTTTTGAGTAGCCCATTAATTTTAATTCTATGAAATGTTTGTTAAGTCAAGGTTTTACCTTCTGACACAGTGATGGAGTAGACCTCAGAAAATAACGCACCATCCTTAAATTGTTTTTAATGAACAAACAGCTATTAAATACCCCGAGATGCCGCAGGATTTTCTTGTGGATTGGATCCAGCATCCATCAAAGTTTCATTAGCAAACCGATGTGATGAGCTGGATTTGTTCTGTAGTGGTCCGGACCAGGGGGGGATGGAACACTGAGGAAGTGTTTGGTGTGGAGGCCGGATCACAGCTGTAACGGACTGCATCCAGAGTCAGTGGAAATCCTGGGTTAGGGTCTGCTGCTTGATCTGATTCTACACGTAGAATGACTTCAGCTGACATCATTCTGTCTTTATTGTTGTCTTCATACACAAAGTTGAAAATATTTACAATGAAAAACAATCAAAACTGAAAGTTGAAAATATGAAAACATAACAGAAATACAAACAAAAAAATGTGAAACAGTGAAAACAAATAATTAAGTCTTGAATTGTAGAAAATGTATCAAACAAAACTTTTATCTTATGGACATTTTTGTTTCCATATTTATAGATTTTTTTATACTTTTAATTACAGTTTGTTTCCCATTATTCAAGACTAGTGAATTATTCATGTTTCCACATTTTATTTAACCTTTATTTAAACATGGATAAACCAATTTTATATGTGTTTGTGCTGCTACTGTAACTATTTTCAACTTTCTGTACCAAGAATACGATGAAGACAGAATTACATCCATGACAACTGCTATCATCAAGTGTAGACTTGGATAAAACACTACACTACTAAACACTCTTAAGGTGTCTTCAGACCAAACACAAAAGTGCAAATTTTCATGTGTTGTGATTACGTGTTAACAAAATGTAAACATGCGAATAGATGCAAATTCACGTCTGAGCGAGTTGTAGAGAGGCAGGTTTATCTTCATAACTTCTGCACCTGTTGTGGAAATCCCCAAAATGCAGTCACGTTCAGGTTTACATCGTTACTGGGCAGGGCACACAGCTGAGAAAATGTCACTGCCTCCTCCAGAAACTACACCTGGATGACGGCTGTTTACACTGCTAGTCCTCGTTAGCACATGGGTGGATACACGCCATCTTGGCTGCAGAGCTCCAGTCCATCTGTCTGCAATTTCAAGCTAGTTTATGCTCCAGTATTGATACGTTTACTCTTGTGATGGCAGAATCTCAAGGCTGATTACTAGCTAGCACTACTAATTCCCTTGGCTATGAATGCACCTGTATTCATGTATTTACATTGAGTTAACATGTAATCATGCCGTGCATAAAATTCATTTTGTACTGTTTGAACAACCATTAAGGTGTGTTCAGACCAACTGCGCGTTAATTTAGTCGCTAACTAACTCACACAAATACACTGAGTTAACATGTATTCTGGTCGCACCACTAAATTTACTCACGTTTGGTCTGACACCATTATTCTGGTTCCAGGAGGAAAGCCCCGAGTGCAACAGACCCAAGTCCTGTCCATGTCAGTGTTTTGTCAGTTCATGTGCCACTGAAGACCATCATCTTCTCACAATTCCACAAATATCTCCATCTGAAGTCCAGATCAGGACTCCAGCAGCAGACAATCCTCGTTCTCGCTGACGGGCAGCATCAGCTGCTGCTCGTAGTACAGACTCTTGGCATAGTTGATTTCTTGAGAGATTTTGATGCCAAGGCTCTCGTTCTTCACATAGACCTGTGGACAGAGCATTCCACAGTCAGCAGTGGAGAACACACACAGTCCACGATGAGCATGACCAAAACACACACACCAGAGATGTCTATATGCTGAGCTGATACCAACTGATGACAAGCTACGTCCACACAGATCACAGGTTATACATGCCTGGCATCACTAGGTCCTCTGGGATGACTCTATTGAGTAATGGCCACTTCACACAGCATGGAGATCATTGGGTGACCACTAAGATCAGAAATTGGTTCAATCTGTCAGTGGTCTCCTAAAGCCTTAAAAAGCCATTTCTGTGTTTGGGAGACCCTTGTGCGATCAGAAAGTCAATTTTCAGCAACTTTCATGGTGATCTGTGGAAATGTTTGAAAGATCCAGTGTCGCTTTGGTGTTCTGAAAGTTCTGGCTCAGTCCAAACAATCTCTCAATGATCTCAGTCAACTTTCAATCAAGTTCAATAGTCACAGAGATCGTTGGTAGATACATGAGATCGTTGAGTGCTCCTGGAGCATTTGTTGAAAGATTGCTTCCCTCAGGGTCCCTTTATACAGCACGGAGGTCGCTGAGAGATGGGACCAATTTTAGATCTTTGGGGATGTTTGGGAGATCACTGTGTGTTTTGGACTGAGTCAAACCTTCACAGAGACTGTGGAGATCACTGAAGATCATTTATAGATCAAAAACTGTCCAGATCTCTCAATGACCTTTACCTGTAAAGGGAGTATTAGGAGACTGAAGATCACTGGAAGATCAAATTTATGCAAAAATTCTGATGTTTTTACATAAACAAGTTGCAGATTTATTAGAAATGAGTTACAAATTTACAAGAAATTCATAAGAAAAAAAAAATACTGGTGGTTGCCAGTGGTGCTACCCCCCCCCCCTTCTTTGTTGCTGAGATGTAGATTATTTGGCATGTTGACCTCTGACCTTTTGACCTCAAGCCCATAGTCAGAGGTCAGGGTGAAAATGTGTGCCAGGTTTGGTGCCCCTAGCTGTACTCCTATAGTAATAGGGCAAAGGGAAATTAACTGCGACCTTTGACCTCCAACCCAAACTCAGGTCAGGGTCCAAGCTCTGTCTTGGATACGATGATACAGATTTGAAAAGGCTACGTCATTTCTGTCTGTTATCATGTTCACACTGTAGGTGTTGATGCCACCACCGTCCATTTGCCTGGTGGGGTGACAGCAGCACCCATCAGAAGGGGTTAAACATTCTGGGAACAAGTTACAACAGTTCTGAAAAATGTCACACATCTGCAAGAAAAAAACCAGCAAATTTATGCAAAAATTCACTAACTGACTCAAAAAGTCACCAAAAATGTGATAGAAATCAAGTGTAAAAGTTACACATTTAGGAGGTAAAATTCTTTTTAGTTTTATTGTAAAAAAACATTTACAGGAAAAAAGTTGCAAGTAAATACATAATAAATGTGCTGCACTGGTGCACGTTAACGACAGAACGGAGAGGATCAAAGCTCACCATGGGTTTCTGGTGGGAGGGGCCAGGAATGGCCACGCCACTGCTGCTGTTCTCCGCCCTCTTGGTGAGCTGCACGTACACCTTCCCATGGTCCTTAGAGGTCAGGCAGTGGTAGAGGTCGTCATACTTCACCTCCAGGAAGATGGCGTCCCGGTCCATGTAGTCTCCCGGCTTCAGGAAGTAGACGGCCTTGGAGGAGATCAGGATGCAGAAGCTGTCCATGGGCTCTACGGCGATGAAGCTGGGGAGGGAGACGGACAGTCAGCTCAGAGGACAGCAGCGCCATCCCCACGTTGATGTGCAACAACCATACTCACAACTCAGAGTGGATGTCGTCCGTCAGGCTGAAGAGCTGCTCCTGGCCGTCGGCTTGTGTGGCCGAGTATCGGGGAAGCAGTCCCTGGGGGCCCTTACAGCAGCGTGGCTTCCTGACCCGCTGAACGCTCAGCCTGGACGACACAGTGACAAAAACTCACACACAGAATACAGCAGGGAGCAACGGTCCTGTCAGTTTATGAGGAAACATGCTGCAGATTTACCAGAAAGCTGCAAAACTATGATTAAAAACTGCAACGCTGAAAGGAACATGCCACAATTTAAAAGGAAATGTCGCAAAGTCTTCACAGCGCTTCACTTTTTCCAAATTTTATGTTACAGCCTTATTACCTCCGCCAGGAGGTAATGTTGTTGCCGGGGTTTGTCTGTCTGTCTGTCTGTTGGTTAGCAAGATAACTCAAAAAGTTTTGGACGGATTTTGATGAAACTTTCAGGCGTTGTTGGAAATGGTACAAGGTGTAGAAGAGCTTGGAAGAACGAGGCGGTATGATATATAAACCAAAGTTTATTATCAGCTCCTCTAACAAGTCTCATCTAAGTGCAGAAGCAGAAGCAAGAAAAGAGACCGAATACCTCCGGCTCTGTGAACTTATACTTGCACATAACAAAAGACATGCATATCAAAGGCTGACATCCCTCATTATCTTAATCCCCCCATTGTCTTGGTACTCCCCCTCTTCGCCCTGGGGGGTGAGGGTAGCTCCTCCGGTCTCCACCGCAGTGTCTGGGAAACTCTTTGATCTTCACTGGCGGTTGAGACTCTTTGTCCTGTTCTGAGGTGTGAAGTCGCCATATGTAATCACCAAACATTCTCACATGCTCCAACATATGTAGGTTATGGAATATATGATAAATATAGACCACACAAGGAAGAACTGATTAAATTTTGGGGATGATCCGGATCACCGTCCAGAAGAAAACCGCCATTACAGAAAATGTCATTTTCGTGAATAACTACTGAACCACTAATCCTATCATTGTCAATCCAATTGCTAGTCATATGTTTTCATGGTCAAGGAATCTGAAAACGTACACACAAACACTGTATGGGGGGAACTGTGGCGCTTAGCGGAGGTCTGCGCTCTCCGAGTGCTTTTCTAGTTCCAAAAGGGATTAAATTCACTTTCTTCCTCAAAATTCTACACACAATACCCATAATGACAATTTGAAAAAAGTTTTTAAAAATTTTGCAAATTTATTAAAAATAAAAAACTAAGAAATCACATGTACATAAGTATTCACAGCCTTTGCTCAATACATGGCAGGTGGGCTGCCATGTGCCTTTTACTAAGGAGTGGCTTCCGTCTGGCCACTCTACCATACAGGCCGGACTGGTGGATTGTTGCAG
The DNA here is from genome assembly GCA_020510985.1 of Pholidichthys leucotaenia. NCBI lineage: Eukaryota > Metazoa > Chordata > Actinopteri > Cichliformes > Pholidichthyidae > Pholidichthys > Pholidichthys leucotaenia. Next base: position 422,730,796 of record CM035843.1, read on the forward strand.
AGATGGTTGTCCTTCTAGAAGATTCTCCTCTCTTCACACAACAATGCTGGAGCTCTGACAGAGTGACCATCGGGTTCTTGGTCACCTCCCTGACTAAGGCCCTTCTCCCCCGATCGCTTAGTTTAGATGGCCAGCTCTAGGAAGAATCCTGGTGGTTCTGAACTTCTTCCATTTACAGATGATGGAGGCCACTGTGCTCATTGGGACCTGCAAAGCAGCAGCAATTTTTCTGGACCCTTCCCCAGATTTGTGCCTCCCAACAATCCTGTCTCGGAGGTCTACAGACAATTCCTTTGACTTCATGTTTGGTTTGTGCTCTGACATGCACTGTCAACTGTGGGACCTTCTATAGACAGGTGTGTGCCTTTCCACATCATGTCCAATCAACTGAATTTACCACAGCTGGACTCCAGTTAAGCTGTAGAAACATCTCAAGGATGATCAGTGGAAACAGGATGAACCTGAGCTCAATTTTGAGCTTCATGGCAAAGGCTGTGAATACTGATGTACATGTGATTTGTTAGTTTATTTTTAATAAATTTGCCAAAGTATCAAAAAAACTTATTTCCACATTGTCATTATGGGGTATTGTGTGTAGAATTTTGAGGATAAAAATGAATTTAATTCATTTTGGAATAAGGCTGTAACATAACAAAATGTGGAAAAAGTGAAGCTGTGAAGACTTTCTGGATATACTGTAAAATCTATATGGAGAAATGTGGAAAAAGTCAAAAAGGTTCAGGAAAAAAAACAATTTCAGACAAACAAAATAGAGAAGATTACAAATATAATCGTAAGTAGTAGTAAATATACATTAAAAAATTAAGAATTTATGATAAAATCTGCAAATTTTCAAGAATAGATTAAAAAAAACATTTTTTTAAAAAAGGCTGCAAATTTAGAGGATAAACAGTTGCAATAGATGTTTCACAGAAAATTTATGAAAAATGTACAACAGGAAAAGGTACAAAAGCGAATTTACAATAAAAAATTATAAAAGAAAAACTGGCAAATTTATGAGAAAGACCTCACACTTCTACAAGACACCAAATATATTTTTGTAGAAAAAGAATGTGCAGTTTGAGAGGAAAAAGTCTGACATTTACAGTTATTTTTAGTATCAAACTAAAGCAAGAACATGTGAAAATATGTGAAAAAATAATACATTTATAAGAAAAAAAATCTCATTTTTTCTGAAAAATACAATTTTCAAAAACAAACAAAAAAAAATACAATTCTTGAGGAAAAAAGGTTGAAGAATTATGAGTAAAATCTAAGACAATAGCATCATACAGTGGTGTGAAAAAGTGTTTGCCCCCTTCCTGATTTCTCATTTTTTTGTATGTTTGTCTCACTTAAATGTTTCAGATCATCAAACAAATTTAAATATTAGACAAAGATAACACAAGTAAACACAAAATACAGTTTTTAAATGAAGGTGTTTATTAAGGGGGAAAAAAATGCAAACCTACATGGCCCTGTGTGAAAAAGTGACCCCCCCTACCCACCCCACCCCCGTTAAAACATAAATTAACTGTGGTTTGTCACATCTTTGGAAAGCTGAGTTCAATTTCTCTAGTCACACCCAGGCCTGATTACTGCCACACCTGTTCTCAATCAAGAAATCACTTAAATAGGACCTGCCTGACAAAGTGAAGTAGACCAAAAGATCCTCAAAAGCTAGACATCATGCTGCAATCCAAAGAAATTCAGAAACAAAGTAACTGAGGTCTATCAGTCTGGAAAAGGTTATAAAGCCATTTCTAAAGCTTTGGGACTCCAGCGAACCACAGTGAGAGCCATTATCCACAAAGGGTGAAAACATGGAACAGTGGTGAACCTTCCCAGGAGTGGCCGGCCGACCAAAATTACCCCAAGAGAGCAGCGACGACTCATCCAAGAGATCACAAAAGACCCCACAACAACATCCAAAGAACTGCAGGCCTCACTTCCCTCAGTTAAGGTCAGTGTTGATGACTCCACCATACAAAAGAGACAGGGCAAAAACGGTCTGCATGGCAGAGTTCCAAGATGAAAAAAACTGCTGAGCAAAAAGAACAAAGGCTCGTCTCAGTTTTGCCAGAGACAAAGACTTGATGATCCCCAAGACTTTTGGGAAAATACTTTTTGATGAGGCAAAAAGTTGAACTTGGTGTGTGTCCCATTACATCTGGCATAAAAGTAACACAGCATTTCAGAAAAGGAACATCATACCAACAGTAAAATATGGTGGTGGTAGTGTGATGGTCTGAGGCTGTTTTGCTGCTTCAGGACCTGGAAGACTTGCTGTGGTAAATGGAACCATGAATTCTACTGTCTATCAAAAAATCCTGAAGGAGAATGTCCGGCCATCTGTTGGTGACCTCAAGCTGAAGCACACTTGGGTTCTGCAGCAGGACAATGATCCAAAACACACCAACAGGTCCACCTCTGAATGGCTTAATAAAAACAAAATGAAGGCTTAAGTCCTGACCTGAATCCGATTAAGATGCTGTGGCATGACCTTAAAAAGGCAACTGATGCTCGAAAACCCTCCAATGTGGCTGAATTACAACAATTCTGTAATGATGAGTGGGCCAAAATTCCTCCATAGCGCTGTAAAAGACTCATTGCCAGTTATCGCAAACCTTTGATTGCAGTGGTTGCTGCTGAGTGTGGCCCAACCAGTTATTGGGTTTAGAGGGCAATCACTTTTTCACACAGGACCATGTAGGTTTGGATTTTTTTTTTCACTTAATAATAAACACCTTTATTTAAAAACTGCATTATGTGTTTACTTGTGTTATCTTTGTTGAATATTTTAAATTTGTTTGATGATCTGAAACATTTAAGTGTGACAAACACACAAAAAACTAGAAAAGCACTCGGAGAGCGCAGACCTCCGCCAAGTGCCACAGTTCCCCCCATACAGTGTTTGTGTGTACGTTTTCAGATTCCTTGACCATGAAAACATATGACTAGCAATTGGATTAACAATGATAGGATTAGTGGTTCAGTAGTTACTCACGAAAATGGCATTTTCCGTAATGGCGGTTTTCTTCTGGACGGTGATCCGGATCATCCCCAAAATTTAATCAGTTCTTCCTTGTACCATTTCCAACAACGCCTGAAAGTTTCATCGAAATCCATCCAAAACTTTTTGAGTTATCTTGCTAACCAACAGACAGACAAACCCCAGCAAAAACATAACCTCCTGGCGGAGGTAATCAGAAATCAGGAAGGGGGCAAACACTTTTTCACACCACTGTAGATAAAATGAAAATATGTTTTGTGGCTCCATGCAGATTGCAAATTTAGGCTCATCAGTCCAGCTCACATTAAACTACAACATATTCAGTGGCACTCTGTAGTTTTGAAACACACATTTACAGCAAAAAAGTCAAATTTATGACAGAATAATTTTTACTAATTTACAAGAAAAAGCTGAAAATTCAAGAAGAACAAGAGCACTTTGAGGAGAGTGCAACATGCCCTGCCTCCGTTTTCTCTGAAGACTGCAACACTTACTGCCGCAGCAGTTTTCAACTTTTCAATGTAATTACTGTGGCAGAACCAAATTATGATCAGCCCATCATTCACGAATACACAAGGTGAAGCTACTGAGGTGAAGCTGTGGACCAGGTTTGGTGGCCCCGCATTTACTTGTTTTATAGTAATAGTAAATGTAGCATTTACCATACTGCAACTGCAATGTTAACTTTGACCTTTGACCTCAAATCCATAGTCAGGTGAGGGTGTAAATCATCCAAGATGTGTATTAGATACAACTACGGTATGGATTTGAAAAGCCTGCATCATTTCTTTCAATAGTTACTGTTTAGAAGATTTAGGGAAAATCTGACCTCTGACCTCAAAGTCATCTGATGAGAGTCACACTGCAGTATGAGCATCATCAGAGTATATCAAACCATGGTGCCAAGGTTCAAAACAATCAGAACAAAACGGTAGGAGGAGACGATTTGACAAAAGTGGGGCGGATGGATGGATGGATGGACGGACAGATAACATCTTCCTCCTTCAGGCTCTTCCACCACTTTGAGCTTCGACCAGCAGACGATAAAAAGTCTCAGATGGAAGACAAAATTGACACAAATTTCTGAGAAAATGTTGCTTATTTATAAGAAAAAATTGTCAATTTACAAGAAGTTCTAAATTAAAAAGAAAAAAATTGCAAATTCACATGAAGAGTTGCACATTTAAAAAAACATGAAGGAAAAAGCTACACATTTACAAGAAAAAAAAGCCTTAAAAGACTTATTTAAAAAAGTTGCAATTAAGTCAAATTTATGTGGAAAAATGTTGCAAATTTTCAGTTAAATGCTGCAAAATAAAGATGTCACAATTTAACAAGAAAACTTGGCAAATTTATACTTTTAAGAAAATGGCTGCAAACTTATGAGGAAAACACCACACATTTAGAAAACTTGCAAATTTAAGAAACAAATTTACATAGAAAAAACTGTCAGTTTTGTCAGAAGTTGGTTGCAAATTTATTTCCAATTAGAAAAAAAAATCAGGTTCAGAGGAAAAAAACTCAAATTTATGAGATAAAGTTGCAAGTTCATGTGGAAAATATCAAATTTACCTTTAAAAAGTTGAATTTGGTGCAAATTAAAAAGCAACAAAATAACAGTGAGATGCTGTTTGTGCTGCAGTGTGATCTGGCTCTTTAAATCTGCTTTCACACTCCTAAGTTCTGCAGCTCCATGCAGACGTAATTGGACCGAACGGTCTGACTGGTCGAGGCTGGTGACCCCTGACCTAGACCCTCCCCAGGGCCAGTGCTGAGCCTCCATCATCACCACAGAGCTGACGCTGGCTCCCATCACCACCAGTGCAGGAGCCACACGTTTACAGCAGCCCTGTAAAAACACACGCAACCTTCTGATGGCTGACATCACTAAATTTGTCACTTTTCTAATAAGTTGACCGCTTGTTCCTTATAAATTTGTCACTTTTTATGATAAATTTATTACATTTTCCCCCACAGAAATTCACACCTCATATATGCCAGGTCAACAGCTGTACATTTACCAGAAAAAGCCACAGATTCACAACGTATGCTGTTAGATACGACTCCATACTGAAGTTCCTCCATGACCTGGGATGCCCTCTGGTGGGAAAAATGAGCACTGATCAGATGGGGGGGGGGGCAGTGCTGCATGTGGCTCTGGAGACATGGGTAGCAGAGGCCTGGTCAGGATCACATGGCCCCAGAGGCCAGATGTACAGGAACTGCCCCACGGTGTGGGTGTCGACTACAGGAAGTGGGGAGGATACAGGGAACCTTCAGGAACCTTTACTACAGGGATGACAAAGTCACTCCATTCTGGACCAAGACCCTGAACGTTTTACTTCCACCTCGTCTCTTCAGCAGCTGCTTTTGCAAATCAACAATCAATGGGAAGAAATTTAGTGACAATGAAGCCTGTTCTCCTCCAGACCACCTGTGGAAGACGGTGGGTGGAGTTAAAGCTGCAGGGTCTTGGCTGGAGTGGAACCAGTCTGACGTTCCTGTTCTAATGTCTGATAAACGGCTCTGGTCAGATGTAGGTATTTCAGGGCAGCCCCCACACTGCCAGGTGGGGTTTAGGGTCCACTTGGTGTTAACTAGGTCAACATGGTCCATGACGATCATCATAAAAATTTGTGGAGAGATTTTTATTGTGGATGCGTAGCTTAATGTTAAAGTTTATATGCATGCTGTGGAAACGTTCAGTTGAACTGCTGCGGTGAAGAAGAAGAGGAGCACATCATGGTGACACGGAAGAGAGAAAATCATGCAGAAGGCTCCAAGTTTCCAAAGTGTGGGAGGATTTTAGCAAAAATTAACCCATGAAACCAGTTAACTGTGGACTGTAGAGCAGAGTTGTGACATCACAGCTGCACTACAGCCATGCTGGAATTTAACTGCTGCTACAAACACTTGTGATTAAACTGTCAAGTCCAACTCATGTTTGATGGCTCATTATTGTATTCAGCTACGGGAACTTGTTATAACGGGCTACATTATATTGAGACAGAGACCGACAAAGTGATGTTCACAGGTGTGCAGGCTGAAACAGAACCGGACCTGGAGCCTCAACAGGAGCTGAGCTGGTGGACGCGACCAAAGTAAAAAATAGCTGTTCCGTTAGCCGGTTACAAAAGTACTCGTTAGTTGCAGCCATAGTTCTGACTAGATAAAACTTGGAAACAGCACTTTGAGCTTTGTGAAGAAGACAGAAATGAAAATCAGCCAACTGGACCAGACAACAGTGAAGATCTCAGGTCACTCTGAGCTCACAGCCAACTGCCTCACAAGAGTTTTTCTGAAATCACTAAGTGCCCACACGGTAAATGCAGTTCACTGACATCGTGCTTCTTCTCATCTCGAGGTGACCAAAGCCTTTTGTAGATCCTGCTAGCCACACATTCACACCCCGATGGTGGTGGAGCTGCCATGCCAACTGGGGGGTTCAGTAGCACATCTCCTGACCTTGATGCAGACCCACCTGAGGATCCTTGTGGTATGACTCTGGTGACTACTGGGACAACCACCTAGGAGGAGGAGTGATCAGGAAAGAATAGGCTAACAATAAAAGCTCGTCTCCTCTCAGTGACGCGTTTTAACGAGTCATGTCCGGACGTTAGTCTGGCGACGCAGCTGACAAGTGTGAGCAGAAGTGCTGATGCTGGAGTCTATCCAGTCAGCCACAGAAGTGATGAGGAGATGGCGACCAATCACCATGGTAGGCAGCTAGACCAGACTGCTCTGCTCTGGCTGTGGAGGGAAGAAGGCCTGAGGAAGCGTCACGCTGTGGGGACCACGGAGACCCAGTGCACGCTCACCTTGAGGCTATAAAAGTGAAAACCGCAGCAGAGCTTTCAGCGTGTTTCTCCGGCATCAGTGTTTTCTACCCTGGTTTAAAAGCTCAACAACAATGCTGATGCCGGTCTGCTATTCTGAACACTCAGCACACTTCCACTGTGACTAAAACATGTTCTGCAGCAGCTGGACTGCAGAACCAAGACCCAGCCCACCTGTGGTTACTGAGACTAGCTATGTCCCGGACTGTCTGGGCCGTCTCTGAGGCGAAATCCAGAGCTCCAGCCACCGGTTTGGTCACCATGCCAACCAGACCTTTACCAAAGCCGGAGACGAAGCCGCTGACTCCCCCCTCAGTCTTCACCCCCTCCACTGTGGAGGTGATGATGCTCGTCATCCCTCCAATAATACCTGAGGAAGAAACACGTACAGATATGAGAAGAATCTGAATGTTTGACCATTTTGGCAAAAAGGAAAAAAAAAAGCTGTCCTAACTCTTAATTATTCAGGTTTATTTTGGACACGACATGCTATAAATCAGTCACAACGGCTCGTCACCTCACCTGTACTAGTCAGGTGCACATGATCCCTGGTGGATCACTATGATAATGTCATGTTTGCCTAGGAGAGTAGACCAGCTTCTGCAGAGGAAAACAACCCTGCTTGTGCACAAACTGAAAATGCACGAGAACGGTTGGCTACCGTGTAACCCGGGTTCTCTGAGTGGAGAAGACTATCTCTCCACCCTACATATTCCATATGGGTGGGGACTCTGTAAGACACACTGCGAGGAAACCAGCAGACCCTGCTGCTCCCGTGGGATTATGAGATGGTCTACGAGTTCGAAGCAGACGTCACCGCCACCAAAGTGCTCACCTTTAGTGGCACATACTTGTAAATAGATCCCACCACCACCACAAGGATCTATTTACAAGTATACTTTCCTGTGACCTTGGCCTGCCAAGGCCAAAATGGCCTGCCAGATGCTGAGGCCAGATGCTGAGGCCAGATGCTGAGGTGGCCTGCAGGTGTGTGAAAACCCCCAAGCTGGCACACCCAGCATTAAGAAAGGAATGAATCACTCCAGATAAAGCTGCCCATGGGCCTCTGGCCCTGGAGGCCTACTACTTCTTTCAGGTCCTGTCCTGCTGTATTCATCCCAGCACATGATCCCCAAATGAGCTGCTGGATGCTACGTTCATACAGTAGAACCTGATAAAGGTTGATGTCCATGAGGCTGCTGCACAAATCTCTGAAAGAGACGCACCTCACCACAGAGCCCATGAGGTGGCGAGACCCTGTGTAGAGTGTGCACACATTCCTACTGGGGCTGGCCTACCTGCCGTCTTGTATGCCTGCTGAATACCCTCCACAATCCAGTGGGATAGCCTTGTTTGGTGTCAGGCATCCCCTGGCAATTAGGCCTGTAGCAGACAAACAGCTGGTCTGTTGCCCTGTGGGCACTGGTCCGGAGAAGGTACACCCTTAAGGCTCTGACAGGACACAATTGTGACTACCCACTTGCTCTATTCACACTTCCACAAGGAGGAAGGAAAGGGCACAGATTGATAGACTGGCTGGCATAGGGCTCAGACACCACCTTAGGATGAAATACAGGTTTTAGCTGGAGCACTGCTCCTGCATCCCCTGGCAGCCAACGTAGACATTCCTCATGCACTGAAAAGGTGAGCAGTTCCCCTACTCTTTTTGCTGACACGATGGTCAACAAAAATCCAGTTTTCAAAGTAAGCCATCTTATCCCTACAGTTTCCAGGGGCTCAAATGGCTCATGCTGCAAGGCTGTCAATACCACTTCCAAATCCCATGGAGGAAGGACAGGTTGCTTCTGACAGCGAGTACTCCTGCAAGCCCCTTAGAAAAACTGAGCAATAAGGGTGCAGCAACCCTCCTCCAGTTTCGGAGGGCCAATCCAGGCTGCTTTTATGGCTGCCACCATACCTTTTGTAGGGGTCCCAACACAGCATCCATGCACCTTACGTGGGGCTGGTGAGATGCCAAATGGGAGGACACAAATCTCGAAGGTCCTGCCACTGAAGGCAAACCTGAGGTAATGTCTGTGTCCTTCACATATTGGGATTTGAAAGTATGCATCCACCAGGTTGATGGTGGCAAACCAATCGCTCTGGAGAATGGTCTGACATGGTGATGGCACTAAACACCTCTCACTCTCTTGTACTGTTCGAAGTGGAGTTGAGGTTGTGGCAGCAACCACACCTCAACCTTTACACCACTCTAAGGGGAGATACAGCCGTGGACAAAATTGTTGGTACCCCTCTGTTAATGAAAGAAAAACCCACAATGGTCACAGAAATAACTTGAATCTGACAAAAGTGGTAATAAATAAAAAGTCTATGAAAACTAACCAATGAAAATCAGACAATGCTTTTGAATTGTGGTTCAACAGAATTATTTTAAAAACAAACTCATGAAACAGGCCTGGACAAAAATGATGGAACCCCTAGAAAAGATTGAAAATAATGTGACCATAGGGACATGTTCAACCAAGATGTGTCCTCTAATTAACATCACAGGTGTCTACAAACTTGTAATCAGTCAGTCGGCCTATTTAAAGGGTGACAAGTAGTCACTGTGCTGTTTGGTGACATGGTGTGTACCACACTAAACATGGACCAGAGGAAGCAAAGGAGAGAGTTGTCTCAGGAGATTAGAAAGAAAATTATAGACAAGCATGTTAAAGGTAAAGGCTATAAGACCATCTCCAAGCAGCTTGATGTTCCTGTGACTACAGTTGCACATATTATTCAGAAATTTAAGATCCACGGGACTGTAGCTAACCTTCCTGGACGTGGCCGCAGGAGGAGACGGATAATACGAATGGTAACAAAAGAGCCCAGAACAACCTCTAAACACATTCATGGTGAACTCCAAGGTCAAGGTACATCAGTGTCAGATCGCACCATCTGTCGTTGCTTGAGCCAAAGTGGACTTCATGGGAGACGACCAAGGAGGACACCACTGTTGAAAACAAATCATAAAAAAGCAAGACTGGAAGTTGCCAAACTGCATGTTGACAAGCCACAAAGCTTCTGGGAGAATGTCCTATGGACAGATGAGACAAAACGAACTTTTTGGCAAGGCACATCAGCTCTATGTTCACAGATGTAAAAATGAAGCATACCAAGAAAAGAACACTGTCCCTACTGTGAAACATGGAGGAGGTTCTGTCATGTTCTGGGGCTGCTTTGCTGCATCTGGCACAGGGTGTCTCGAATCTGTGCAGGGTACAATGAAATCTGAAGACTATCAAGGTATTCTAGAGAGAAATGTGCTGCCCAGTGTCAGACAGCTTGGTCTCAGTCACAGGTCATGGGTCTTGCAGCAGGATAATGACCCAAAACACACAGCTAAAAACACCCAAGAATGGCTAAGAGCCAAACATTGGACTATTCTAAAGTGGCCTTCTATGAGCCCTGATCTAAATCCTATTGAACATCTGTGGAAGGAGCTGAAACATGCCGTCTGGAGAAGGCACCCTTCAAACCTGAGACAACTGGAGCAGTTTGCTCATGAGGAGTGGGCCAGAATACCTGCTGAGAGGTGCAGAAGTCTCATTGACAGTTACAGAAATCGTTTGATTGCAGTGATTGCCTCAAAAGGTTGTGCAACAAAGTATTTAAGTTAAGGGTACCATCATTTTTGTCCAGGCCTGTTTCATGAGTTTGTTTTTTAAAGTAATTCTGTTGAACCACAATTCAAAAGCATTGTCTGATTTTCATTGGTTAATTTTCATAGACTTTTTATTCATTACCACTTTTGTCAGATTCAAGTTCTGTGACCATTGTGGGTTTTTCTTTCATTAACAGAGGGGTACCAACAATTTTGTCCACGTGTGTATGCTTGTGGCACTAATCACACCCCATAAACTAACACTGGTTGTTATGGGTGTGAGATTTCTGTTTTTCTCTTTAGTGGGTTCAGTAGCGCACTTATCCTTGTATAGGCGGATTGTAGATATGGTTTGAACTGCAGATCACAGGATGTGCAGTCAAACATGCTACCTGAGCTACACTCTGAACCCAGTTTCCCTTTCCTCCGCTTTGTTAGGTTTATTTGCAAGCGGCAACCTTTATCAAGCAATTAGCTTCTGCTGAGAGTTTACTGTGTGTTGGGCACCCTTGCTATATTCACCCTTCTGCATGAGGGGAAAGCCTTCTGTCGCTTCCTCCGACTAGGTCGGATTCCACGTGGAAAATGACTGTGCTAGTCGGTCAGCTGCACTGTCCCGGCAGCTGCCACACTTTTGCCTTAATGCCCTTGTGTGGGGGGGCAACAGCAATCCCGAGAGGGGCCATGGACCAGCTCTCTTCTTATAAGGTAAGTGGACTCTACTATTGCCAAACAACTCCCACACCTACAAGCGCATATTTTTCTTCATGAATATCATGTCTGCTGACTCCATGGAAATCAAGGAATCGAGGAAGCCACACATGCGTGGTGCCTTTATAGCCGGGGTGCTAATCAGTGTGTGGCCACCACAGGTGATGTGTCTTAAAAGAGTATCCCTGTCAGCTGCGCTGAGGGAATCAATCCCCATACATATGGACTATGTAGGGTGGAGCGATAGTCTTGACATGATGGAGAGCAGCAAAGGGAAGTGTTGAATTCTGATAACATGTAGGAGTGTGGGGGCCTCAGTATTCATTTAGGCTGCAGCTAGAACTACACTCCACAGTACCATGAGCCAGTCCATGGATCCCAGCTACCAAGTGCGCTCCACTGGTGGCTCCGTGGTATCTGATGCACTCCCGCTCACTCTGGTGCCTGTTGTCCATGGTCTTCCCCAGCCCGTCGGACAAAGTTCCTGTAAACTTGCACACAGAGCAGCAGCGCATGTTCATGCCAGGCGGCCTCTACAGTCAGTCATGACTACAGTCAACACAGCATTACATACCTTGGCAGCAGAATTTGACACACCGTGGGTCACGTTGCGAATGAGTCCGCTCACGTTGCCGTGTCTGAAGAGCTCAGTGACACCCTCGGAGACATCGTTGAGAAGGCCCATGGGGTTCCCCAGGAAGTCCACAGAGCCCAGGATCTGTGCTGCCTGGCTGATGAGCTCCTTCAGAGCAGAAACAAGACAGGTCTGACATGGGCCTGATGAGTCATGACACGCTTGGATGTGGGGCTTCTGTCTTTAACACGAGTCAGCACAATTATGACATCCAGCAGGTGATGTGAAGACGGATTAGGGGGTGTCCTCCTCCTTGTTAGCAGAATTACCCAAAACCCTCCCCCAGTCAAACTGCCATCCTCATTCATCTGGGGTTAATCATGTCCCCCAACTCCAAAAAGACAGCTGTTGTGACCAGTAAACAAACCTTTGTACATCACATTGCACAACTGAACGCACCAATGTGAAGCAGAAATGAAGAGTTTGTTTGCAAAAAGCGATAAACGCCACTTCCAAGAAAATTTCCCTCTGTACAACCAACAGCTGTTTACCTTACCTACTTACAGAAGTTCAAGTTGTTTTTTCTAAAAATCCACTATATCTGCTCTTATATACACTACGAAGTTCATGTTTTTTTCAAAAGCCGATAAACGCTGGGACCCTGTTTTTTACAAAAGCAGATAACTCCACACACGGCAAATCAGCGCTTGGTATTTGGGTGACGTGACTCAGCGAGGATCAGCCAATCACGCATCTATCTGCTGCAGCAGCGTTCTGCAGAGACCCCTGCTTGGGTCTGCTCACTTTGTGTGATCTAACTGCCAGGTTTTACAATTTTGTTGCATTTTATGTCAAATATGGATAATTTTGATGAAGCAGATGAACCAATGATGCGTTCACCAGACAAACTAGCATGGTTTTCGGGACATGTCTGTTTTTGTACTCATAAATTGCTAAAAAATAACAATGAGTTCATGATTTTTGGCTTTATTATGTCTGAGATACTCATATGTCAAGTGACCATGTCTTAGAAGCTGAACTGGAAGTACGAACACATAGAAACCAGCAGATGAAAAGTTGTTTTTCTCATTATTAAAACAATTGGACTTATCTGTTTTTGGAAACAAACTCTTCAAATGCAAAAAAAAAGTCCTAGAACTTTGTAACTTTTCTTGTACATTTTCGGCTTTTTCTTGTATATTTGCATCTTTTTTCTCATAAATGTGCATCTTTTTTTCTCATAAATTTGCAACTCTGAGTTATTTGTGTCATCACGTGTCAATACACTACAAGCTGTAATAAGGAATCTTATGTATAAATTCATGTGTCTTCTTGATGCATCTGGAAATGAAATCATCCAGGTTATGTCTAACATCAAGCTCAGGTCTAGCGGCTGTCAGTGACAGTTTAGAAGGCACTGGTACAGTTGTCTTTTTAAAGTTTGTACTGTATCTGTATTTTTTTTGTTTTTGTTTAAATAGTTTTGTTTTGTTATGGTGGACTCTGGAATAAAGTTTGATTGACTGATAAGGTTGCAACTTTTTTCTCATAGATTTGCCACTTTTTCTTGGTAAATTGGCAATGTTTTTCATGTCAATTTGCAACTTTCGTAAATTAGCATCTTTTTTCTCATAAATTTGCAACTTTTTTCTTGTAGATTTGTAACTTTTCTTGTCAGTTTGCAACTTTTATAAATTTGCAACTCTTTTCTAATAAATTTGAAACTTTTTTCTCATAGATTTGCAACTTTTTATTGTAAATTGGGAATGTTTTTCTTGTCAGTTTGCAACTTTCATAAATTTGCAACACTTTTCTAATAAATTTGAAACTTTTTTCTCATAGATTTGCAACTTTTTTCTTGTAGATTTGTAACTTTTTCTTGTCAATTTGCAACTTTCGTAAATTTGCAACTCTTTTCTAATAAATTTGAAACTTTTTTCTCATAGATTTGCAACTTTTTATTGTAAATTGGGAATGTTTTTCTTGTCAGTTTGCAACTTTCATACAATTGCATCTTTTTTCTCAAATTTACAACTTTTTTTCTGAGATTTGCAACTTTTTTCTCATAAATTTGCAACTTTTTTCTTGTAGATTTGCTCATACATTTGCATCTTTTTTCTCATAGATTTGTAACTTTTTCTTGTCAATTTGCAACGTTCCTACATTTGCATCTTTTTTCTCATAAAGTTGCAACTTTTTCTCATAGATTTGCAACTTTTTCTTGGTAAATTGGGAAACGTTTTTCTTGTCAATTTACAACTTTCGTAAATTTGCATCTTTTTTCTCATAGATTTGCAACTTTTTTCTTATAAATTTGCAACTTTTTCTTGTCAGTGTGCAACTTTCCTACATTTGCACCTTTTTTCTCATAAATTTGCATCTTTTATCTCATATATTTGCAACTTTCTTCTTGTAGATTTGCAGCTTTTTATTGTAACTTGGGAATATTTTTCTTGTCAGTGTGGAACTTTCATACATTTGCATCTTTTTTTTCTCATAAATTTGCAACTTTTTTCTCATAGATTTGCAACTTTTTTTTCCCCAAATTTGCAACTTCTTTCTCGTAGATTTGCAACTTTTTCTTGTCATTTTGCAGCTTTCCTAAATTTCCATCTTTTTTCTCATAAATATGCAACTTTTTCTCATAGATTTGCAAGTTTTTCTTGGTAAATTGGCAACGTTCTTGTCAATTTGCATCTTTTTTCTCATAAATTTGAAACTTTTCTCATAGATTTGCAACTTTTTATTGTAAATTTGGAATGTTTTTCTTTTCAGTTTGCAACTTTCATACAATTGCATCTTTTTTCTCATAAATTTGCATCGTTTTTCTCATAGATTTGCAACTTTTTTCTTATAAATTTGCAACTTTTTCTTGTCAGTGTGCAACTTTCCTACATTTGCACCTTTTTTTCTCATAAATTTGCATCTTTTATCTCATATATTTGCAACTTTCTTCTTGTAGATTTGCAGCTTTTTATTGTAACTTGGGAATATTTTTCTTGTCAGTGTGGAACTTTCATACATTTGCATCTTTTTTTTCTCATAAATTTGCAACTTTTTTCTCATAGATTTGCAACTTTTTTTTTCCCAAATTTGCAACTTCTTTCTCGTAGATTTGCAACTTTTTCTTGTCATTTTGCAGCTTTCCTAAATTTCCATCTTTTTTCTCATAAATATGCAACTTTTTCTCATAGATTTGCAAGTTTTTCTTGGTAAATTGGCAACGTTCTTGTCAATTTGCATCTTTTTTCTCATAAATTTGAAACTTTTCTCATAGATTTGCAACTTTTTATTGTAAATTTGGAATGTTTTTCTTTTCAGTTTGCAACTTTCATACAATTGCATCTTTTTTCTCATAAATTTGCATCGTTTTTCTCATAGATTTGCATCTTTTTTCTCAAATTTGCAATTTTTTTCTCATAGATTTGCAACTTTTTCCCCAGATTTTCAACCTTTTCTTGTAAATTGGGAATGTTTTTCTTGTCAGTTTGCAACTTTTTCCTCAAAGATTTGCAATTTTTTTCATAGATTTGCAACTTTTTATTGTACATTGGGAATGTTTTTCTTGTCAGTTTGCAATGTTCATAAATTTGCATCTTTTTCTCATAAATTTGCAACTTTTTTCTTGTAGATTTGCAACTTTTTCTTGTAAACTGGCAACGTTTTTCTTGTCAATTTGCAACTTTCGTAAATTTGCAAATCTTTTCTCATAAGTTTGCAACATTTTTGTAGATTTGCAATTTCCTCATAATTTGTCACCTTAATGTTACTTTTTGCAAAATTGCAACATTTTTTCCTGTAAATTTTCATTTTTTTAAATTTTTTTTTTTTTTTTTGCAAATTTGCAACATTTGTGCTGGTTAAATTTTTATTCTGTGTAACTAAATCAAAACTTACAATTTTTTTTATTTCTAAATTTGCACCTTTTATCATATTTTTGCACCTTCATTACAAATGTTCACCAAGTTTACATTTATACGTTTGTACCTTATGCTACATTTGTGAATACTCCCCAGCATCCTTATTAAAAATAATAAATTGCCAACTGATGCATTATGAGAAATATTTCAAGCACTTCTGACTGGACAAATTAAAGTCTAAAATATCTGTATGCAGTGATTAAAGATAGTTTTAACTGTGTCTCCTTTGTTTTTCTGGTAAAATAAAGAGCCAACATGGAGCAAAAACACAATGATATATTTAATTAAAAACTCCCTAATCTGTAAATGTGCTTCTGTTAGATAAAGCAGATAAATAAGCTGCATGAATTTACAATAAACAGGAGGATGAATTGTCACACGGGCTGTGTGAAACGTTGTAAAACTTCCTTCACTTCACTAAATCTCTGCAGTAGCATCTGACAGCCAGGACACATATGGTGAGAAATGTGCAGGATCAGCAGCAGAACTCAGCGCCTCTGTGATTCATTACATCAAACACAACGCCGCGCACGTCAGACGGCGCTACAAGAGACATCAGCTCGTCACATTTCCCTCAGTGTCATACAGAACGTGGGTTAGTGGTGCCATTTATCACTTTAAAAAGATGATATCTGCAGAGACCCATACCTGTTATCTAACCACTGTACTGGGCAAAAGTTTTAGGCAGCCGCTCAGGGAGAAAAGTCTGAAAATCTGTGGAAACGCATCTGATGGAGAGATGAAGCCACATTCGAAATATGTGATCATCTTGACCAGTAGGTGATTGGTTATTATTTAACAGGGAGGATGGGAGGGTATTCACCAATTCAGCACAAGGTACAAATGAATAAATGTAAATTAGCTACAAATATGCAAGAGATCGGCTCTGAGCCCCTTCTTGTTTGCCATGGTGATGGACAGGCTGACAGACAAGGTCAGGCAGGAGTCTCCATGGACCATGATGTTTACAGATGACATTGTGTTCTGTAGTGAGAGCAGGGAGCAGGTGGAAGAGAACCTGGAGAGGTGGCGGTATGCTCTGGAGAGAAGAGGAATAAAAGTCAGTAGAAGCAAGACAGAATACCTGAGTGTGGATGAGAGGGCGGCAGGTGTGACGGTGAAAATGGAAGGAGTAGTGGTAGTGAAAGTAGATGAGTTTAAATACCTGGGGTCAACCATCCAAAAGCAATGGAAAATGCACAAGGAAGGTGAAGAAGAGAGTGCAGGCAGGGTGGGGTGGGTTGAGACAAGTGTCGGGGTGATTTGTGACAGAAGGGTAGCAGCAAGAGTGAACGGGAAGATTTACAAGACGGTAGTGAGACCTGCTATGATGGATGGTTTGGAGATGGTAGTGCTGACAAAAAGACAGGAGATGGCGCTGGCAGTGCTGAAGATGCTAAAATTTTCATTGGGATTGACTAGGAGGGACAAGATTAGAAATGAGTATATCAGAGGGACAGCTCAGGTTGAGCAGTTTGGAGACAAAGTAAGAGAGTCAAGGCTGAGATGGTTTGGACATGTGCAGAGGAGGGATAGTGGAGATGTTGGACAAAGGATGTTGAAGATGGAGCGGCCAGGCAGGAGGAAAAGAGGAAGACCACAGAGAAGATTGATGGATGTAGTGAAGGAGGACATGGAGAGGGTTGGTGTTCCAGAGGAAGATGGAGGGACAGGGAGAGATGGAGGCAGATGATCTGCTGTGGAGACCCTGAAGAGAGCAGCTGGAAGAAGAAGTATGCAAGAATAAAGGTGTTGTGGTGACACAAAGGAGATTACACTCCACCCAGTGCTTCGGGGTGTTGGGGGTGCTCGCCAGGGGCACCAGAGCACCGGGGGATATGTAGAAAATAAAGAGGTGCCTTTCACCCCCGTTGTGCCAGGCTCACACCTGAGGACGTAGGAGCGTGCATGTGTTAGCGTGTATGTTGATGTGTGTTCGCGCTTGGTAACAGGTGTGTGAATGTGTTTACCCAGAGGCAGGGAGAAAACGTAAGAAGCAGATCGCTTTGGCCCTCAGAGTTAGTCTGTTGTGTGTTGGAGGTGAAATATTCCTCTGTGCCGTCAGCTCGCGTCTCGTCTGCTTTCATCCTCCACATTGGTGACCTAGAGACGTGAAATGGAAAACGGACCGAGCACCACCACGGAGACACTCCTGCTGCAGTCTCCCACCGCTGCATGCGCCGTTGCAGTCAGACTCCCGGACTTTTGGCTTCATGACCCGGCTGCTTGGTTTATTCATGTGAAAGCCCAGTTCGCCCTCCGCGCAGTCATGGCAGACAACGCAAAGTACCACCATGTGGCGGCATCGCTGGACGCGCGCATCATGAACCTACTCCGAGCCACGATATGCCAATAGATGCCAATTTACAAATTAAAAAGGCACAAATTTCAATGTAATTACATAGAACAAACATTTAACCAGCATCCAGATGAGCATTGAAAATTTATGAGAAAAAAGATGAAAATTTGTGGGAAAACAAGATGAAAAATTACAAAAAAAAGTTGAAAATTTTAAACAAAAAAAGAAAATTTATGAACAAAAAATATTGACAATTTATGAAAGAAATTAGCACACCTATTTTGCCAGAAAAGCTGAAGAAACGAGGAGGTGCCTAAAGCTTCTGCTCAGACTGAAGCTGGCTGAGTTTCGTTTAGTCGTGACTAGTGTGACGGTGTGTGTCAGTCTTGCCTCTCTGAAGTGCTTCAGGACGTCATTGATGATGATCTCCTGGGTCTCGTAGGGGTGCACTCTGGTGAACGGGTCCATGTTGATGACGGCGTCTTCAAAGCGAACCAGAGGAAAACCCAGTGTGCCTTTCAGGGCCTGCAGTGGCCAACAAAGATCCACAGAAACACATGTGAGACGAGGTGACAGCAGAATGGTGAAGCTCCCACCTTCACCTTAAGTTAAATATTTCTCACACACCCACCAAGGCATTGCTGTATCCCACTCATAAACTTGCAACTTTGTCTTGAAGATTTGCACATTTTTTGTCTCAGATTTGCAACTTTTCTCAAATTTACAACTTTTTTTCTCATAAATTTGCAACTTTTTCTTGTAGATTTGCTTTTTCCCCTCATAGATTTGCAACATTTTTCTCAGAAATTGGAAACTTTTTTTTTTTCACAAATTAGCAACATTTTTCTTGTACATTTGCAATTTTTTTCTTTCTCATAAATTTGCAACTTTTTCTTACAGGAAAAACGTAATTAGGATTGTCATTATTGTGGTGGGGGGTTTGCGTGCCCTAGTGACCCAAGGAGCTATGTTGTACGGGGCAACTGGCCTCTGGTGGGGTCACCCAAGATAAACTTGTCCTGAGTGAATGTTGGAACAAGGATTCAGTGTACCCCACCTGGTATGGAGTTACCGGGGCCCCACCTTGGAGCCAGGCCTGGGGGAGGGCCTCGATGGCTAGCGCCTGGGGGCCGGGTTTCTGCCCATGGGACCCAACCGGGCTTGGCCCGAGGAAGTTACTTAGGTCCACCCTCCAGTGGACTCACCACCTGCAGGGGGGACCGTGGGGGTACGGTGCTATGTGGATCAGGTGGCAGTTGAAGGCAGAGACCTTGGTGGTCTGATCCCAGGCTTCCTAAACTGGCTTTTGGTACGTGGAATGTCACCTCTCTGGTGGGGAAGGAGCCTGAGCTGGTGCATGAGGTTGAGCGATACCGGCTAGATACAGTCAGCCTCACCTCAACACACAGCTCTGGTTCCGGAACCAGTCTCCTGGAGAGGGGCTGGAGCTTGGCCTACTCTGGAGTTGCCACGGGTGAGAGGCGACGAGCAGAGGTGGGTATTCTTGTATCCCCCCACCTTGCTGCCTCTATATTGGAGTTTTCCCCAGTGGACGAAAGGGTTGCTTCCCTGCACCTTCGTGTTGGGAAACGGGTCCTGACCATCATTTGTGCCTATGCACCAAATGATGTTTCAGAGTACCCACCCTTTTTGGAGTCTCTGACTGGGGTGCTGGAGAGTGCTTCTCTTGGAGACTCCATTGTCCTACTGGGGGACTTCAATGTGCACATGGGCAACAACAGTGAAACCTGGAGGGGGGTGATTGGGAGGAAAGGCCTGCCCAATCCGAACCTGAGTGGTGTTCAGTTATTGGACTTTTATGCTAACCACAGTTTGTCCATAACAAACACCATGTTCAAGCATAAGGGTGTCCATATGTGCACCTGGCACCAGGACACTCTAGGTTGCAGGTTGATGATCGATTTTTTTATCATGTCATCAGACCTGTGGCCGTATGTCTTGGACACTCGGGTAAAGAGAGGTGCAGAGCTGTCAAATGATCACCACCTGGTGGTGAGTTGGATCCGATGGCAGGGGAGGAAGCCATTCAGACCTGGTAGACCCAAACCTATAGTGAGGGTGTGCTGGGAACGTTTGGCTAAGGCCCCTGTCCGGGAGGTCTTCAACTCCCACCTCCGGAAGAACTTTGACCACATTCCGAGGCAGTCTGGAGACATGGACTCGGAATGGGCCATGTTCTCCACCTCTGTTGTTGAAGCGGCTGTCCAGAGCTGTGGCCGCAAGGTTGTCGGTGCATCTCGTGGTGGAAAACCCCGAACCAAGTGGTGGACACCAGTGGTGAGGGGGGCCATTAAGCTGAAGAAGGAGTCCTATCAAGCTTGGTTGGCTTGTGGGACTGCTGAAGCAGCTGAGGTGTACCGGCAGGCCAAGCGGAGTGCAGCGGTGTGGGAGGAGTTCGGTGAGGCCATGGAACAAGACTTTTGGTCAGCGTTGAAGAGAGTCTGGCAAACTGTCCAGCAGCTCAGGAGGGGGAAGCAGCTCCCTGTCCACACTGTGTATGGTGCAGATGGGGCACTGCTGACTGACTGGGGATATCGTCGGGCAGTCGAAGGAATACTTCAAAGATCTCCTCAATCTAACTGACATGCCTTCCACTGAGGAAGCAGGGCTTGTGGATGAGGGGGACAACTCGCCCCCTGAATACCTCAAGGCCTTGGATGTTGTAAAGCTGTCATGGTTGACATGCCTCTGCAACATTTCGTGGAGGTCGGGGGCAGTGCCTTTGGCATGGCAAACCAGGGTGGTGGTTCCTCTCTTCAAGAAGGGGGACAGGAGGGTGTGCTCCAACTTTAGAGGGATCACACTCCTCAGCCTCCCTGGGAAGGTCTATGCCAAGGTACTGGAGAGGAGAGTCCGGCTGCTGGTTGAACCTTGGATTCAGGAGGAGCAATGTGGTTTTTGTCCTGGCCACGGTACAACGGACCAGCTCTTTAACCTCTCGAGAAGCCTCGAGGGTTCGTGGGAGTGTGCCCAACCGGTTTACATGTGTTTTGTGGACTTGGAGAAGGCATTCGGCTGTGTCCCTCCTGGTTTTTTGTGGGGGGTGCTTTGGGGGCATGGGGTTATCAGGCGTGTTATTACAAGCTATCCGGTCTCTATACGACCATTGTGTGAGTTTGGTTCATATTGTCAACACTCGGTCGAACTCATTCCCAGTGAGAGTCGGACTACGCCAGGGCTGCCCTTTGTCACCGATCCTGTTCATAATTTTTATGGACAGGTTTTCTAGGTGCAGCCAGGGAACGGAAGGTGTCATGCTTGGTGACCACAGGATCTCAGCTTTGTTATTTGCAGATGATGTTGTCCTGTTGGCTTCATCCAGCAATGACCTACAGGGCTTATTGGGACAGTTTGCTGCTGAGTGTGAAGCGGCTGGGATGAGAATTGGTACCTCCAAGTTCAAGTCCATAGTACTCAGCCGGAAAAAGGTGGATTGTCCTCTCCGGGTTTGGACAAGCTCCTGCCCCAAGTGGGGCACTTTGCAACTTTTTTCTCAGAAATTTGTAACTTTTACTTCAGATTTGCACGTTTTCTCATTAATTTGCCACTCTTTTCTCATAGAAGCAGTGGGGCTGTTTCATGGTGTTGCGACCTGACTGGGCCAAGGCCAGAATTACCTATTTACCTGGGACCTTCTGTCCGTTTCAACCCTCTATCTTCAAGGTGGACAGACCTATAGTCATTTTCACCCACAGGCAAGGTAGACTTACACCTAGGCCAGGTGGGTTTCCTCAAGTCTTGTCTACTGTTTGTTGTGAGTGCAGCCTATCTAGAGGGCTGAAGGGGCAAAGGTAAGTCAGAAGAAGTGGGTCCTATCCTTTCTCTAACTAAGCTCCCCGCTGCCTGCTTAACATCAAGGTCAACTATTGTACCACCAGCAGCAAACAACTCTGGGTCAGAGCCGTCTTGCACTACAACACTGTTCACTGATGTGAGGATTCCTACCTGCAGCTGAATATGACAAAAAGTAAAGATTTGATTGTTGACTTTTGGAAGAAAACTCCCAGGCACAAAATCACTTTAGTAAAAGGTCAGACCCACTGAATGTGTGCAATCTTACAAATATCTTGGGATGATCATTGATAGTAAATTAAACTTTGAAGAGAACTGTGAAATGGTGTGCAAAAAGGGTCAGCAACGGTTGCATTGTTTAAGGAAGATTGCACACCTTCATAGTGGCCGAACCAAAATGACAATGTTTTTATTGGGCTTTTATAGAATCTATTTTTATCCTTTTCTTTAGTGTCATGGTTTGGTCAGATAAAAGTGAAACATAGAAAATCCTTAGACCAAGTAATTAATGATCCAGTCGCTTGCTTGGCAAGTCACAGCTGAGCCTGACATCCCTGTACACCAGACAGGTACAGAGGATCGCACTGTAAACGATGGCAACCCTTTGCACTGCCACTTTCAGCTTTTTTCCTCCAGACGGAGGTTTGTTGTCCCAAAATGTAAAACCCAGCGCTACAAAAACAGCTTTGTTCCTGCTGCTGTCACAGAGTTGAACAAGATGTAGCAATATATTGCACATAATTTACTTTTCTATTTATGAATTTTATTCTATACTTATTTACGTAAGATTTTCATTGGGTTTTAAATCTTTTATTGGGTTTTAGATTTTTCATTGGGTTTTTAATCTCTTTGATTTAGTTTTAATTTCTTTACTGTGACCCTTCTCTCTTATCTTTTTCTTATGTCTTGATTGGTGGAGCCTTGAGTGCTTTTATCATTTCTATAGTCAGCTTCATGTGTGCTTGTGTTGTGTTCATGTTGCATGTAACTGTGTTTAATAAATATGTGTTATCTGACTGCAAAAGAAATCTACCTATGGGTATAAATAAGGTAACCTGAACCTAGGATGTGCTCTATTGCTTGTCAGGGCTACACCTGGATCACCACCAAAATAAGACAGAATGATAGGAGATACTGTATATCAGGGGTCAGCAACTGATGGACTCCGGTCCGGATCCAGACCCCAAGAGTCCTCTATCCAGACCCCAAAAGCCTTTTAATACAATTTAGGGAAAAGGGAGACTGTTTAAGTTTCGATGGGAAAAAAAAGAACTGAACTGCTGTATTGGAGACTTCCTGGACAGATTATGACGCGAGCCCTTGGGCACTCTCCTGCTACAGACTCTCCTCTTTGCTGTCCCACGAATGGCACTCTCAGAGATTCTGCAGCTCCAACTGCTCCAGAGTATATGCAGCAGGTCGCAAAATCACAGTTCACACACACACAAGCACGCGCACAAGGCCGACAGGACATCCACCCCAGACAGACACACTTCGCTTCAGGTCTGTACCCACAAAAAAAGTACTGTTGTGAAATTGAATGTATTTAACGGGGCACTTCTTCCTCTATACTGCCAAGAGAAGTCTGTGCTGGAATGTAGTAAAAGCTCCGTGTGTTACTGAACATGAAAAGTTCCACCTCCCTTCTCCCTGTAACCATGGAGTTACAGCTCCATCCATGCTGTAACAGAGTTTACTGTTGACATGAAAAACATGTCAGAGGAATTCTGTAGTGTGGAATTATATTTTATGTCAGTTTTTTTGTCTTACAGTTTGAAACGTTTTTTTTTTTCTGCACTAAAACTATTATATAGAAGTGGAGTTTTTGTGAAATTTAGTTTTTTAGATATTAATGGATTTTTAAAATGGAATACAATTTAGTTTGTGTTCTCCTGTAAAACATCTAGGATTTTAGTTGTAGATTTTAGACCTATTTATTTGGAGTCAACAAACACATTAAATATTCTTCTGTATTATAGAATTTTATATTACGTTTTGTTTGAAACTGAACAAAGAACTCATATTAATTTTTTTGTTTAAAAATTAATATAGAGCTAAAAGCAGCTAAAACATGAGCTTAATAAAATAACGTGTGAAATTAAGTTAAATGATCCTGTCTGGAGAGAGCTGTGGTCTTCTGAAAGAATGTCAATGAAAGGATGACAGTTCTTAAAAGAACGTTTTGTGATAAATTTGTCCCTGTGTCAGATTACTCTTCCATTTGTTTTAATAAAATATGTTGGAAGTAAATTTATGGGTCATTGCAAACACTTTGCTTTAAAAGACCAAGTTGTTACACAGTGGGAGGAAAAATCCTGAATAGAAAAAAAATGCATCAAGATGCATTGAGAATGGTTTTAGAATCAAGTCGGAGTTCTGAATCATAATCGAATCATGAGGTGCCTAAAGATTCCCACAACTAGTTCGAACCTTCGGCTGGGGAGGAGGACTTATCAGACCTTGTGCAGTTTTAGTTGGTGACCCCTGCTGTATATTATCGTCTGTGGATTAATGAACCAGGTGGAAACAGCTTTGTCTATTAGGGTGATAATAATAATAATGATGAGTACCTTGAGATCAGGAGGCAGCTTGTGAGAAGTGAAAACACTCAGTTTGACCTGAGGGAGGCTAATCTTCAGGTTCTCAAAATAGTAACGTTTGGGAGGTCCAGCGTCCTCGATGGGCTTTTCATGGAGGTTCTCATCCAACTTCTCCAACTCTGCATTCATCAGAGTCATAGTTTAAGCCAACATTCACCCCCCCACACACACAGAGCATCCCACAGACATGAACCTGTAACACAGGACCCACCAGCTTCTGTCTGTCCATATACAAAGAAGCTGAGCAGCTTGAGAAGCAGCTTCTCCTCAATGATCACAGTGAAGCGGCGGGCCGTCACCATGAGGTGCTGTGGAAACATCACAGTGACACCCTGAGTGGCAGGAACAAAGTGATCTGGGGACACAGCAGTGGTACAGACTGTGACAATCACCTTAAAAAGATCAGTGAGTATAAGTCTGCTGGGAACCTTCACCGAGTTGACCTGCAGGGCGGGGCCACTGTCACCAACGCCACCGTCGCTGGAGCTGGGAGTCACACACAGCATCACGGGCTGGGTGGTGCCCAGCAGCTGGTTGTCCACCTAATAACAATATGTGACACCATACAAGCACTGCAGTCCAAAGCTGTTCAACTTTCTACATGTTTTATAAAAACATATCAGGGCTGCTCATTAAAGATTCCCCCTGACCCCACTTCCTGTTATTGTAGGAGGCTGAAATGTCACATGTATAATAATCCACATCTCTATAGGTCGCACGGTAATTTGCAGCTCTGAACTCCTCAGAGCTTCTCTTCTACAGGAGCTAAGGTGGAGTAAGGTGTGATGATGGAGACACATTGGTCATCAGGTTCTTGTAGTTGAGAGGCCACACACCATGGGAGATGTTCATGAGACGAAAGAGACTTATGGGGAGGATGACCCATCATATGACGGAGTCAAGCACTGGCATCCACAGTTCAAGTGTGGTTGGACAGCACTCACCCCTGGGAGACCACAGTGCTCCATTAATGAAGACATCCATGACCATCTGCACATGTGGAAGTTGTCTCCACGATGGATTCCCTAATTGATCACACCTTTCCAGAAGCAGGAACGAGTCACACGCTCCCAGGATCTTCTGGCCATGTGCCAAGAAAACCAGGAGGACCTCTTCTACAGACTAATCATGCAGAACCAAACATAGGTCCATCACTATGATCCAGAGACTAAAGGCCAGTAGAAGCAATGGAAGAAATTAAGACTCACCACCTCTGAAAAAGACATGTGTCCAACCATCGGTGGATAAGGTCATGCTCATGGTCTTTTGGGACCAGCATGAGTACTGATGATGGGTTTGTTGGCAAAGGGTACCACAATTACTGGGACTTACTATGCTTCAGGCCATCATAACTGAGAGACGTGCCATGCTGACCAAAGGTGTGCTCCTCCTACAACACAACGCCCCAGTTCACAACCCACATGCTGCCCAGACATAAGCACAGTCCTGCAACTATGAAATCTTTCCTCACCCCCTCACTCTCCTGACCTCCCACCATCTGACTTCCACCTCTTTCCAACCATGAAGTCATTTTTGAAGGACAAGCACTTCCAACAGGATGAAACACTGATTTCTGAGGTCAAGTCGTGGCTTCTGACACAACCTGCAGACTTCTACAGGTGAGGTCTCACCAGCTGCATAAAGCAATGGGAGAAGTGTGTGACCCTTGGTGGTACCTATGTAGAAAAAGACCAAGTTTGGTTCCTCTCAGTCCATGGGGAATCTTAAATGAACAGTCCTGAATCTCCTCATACAGCCTGACCTAAATAACATCAAACTGGCAGAACATGAGAATGCAAAAGCTGTAATAAAGCATTATTGGAGACAGGTGTGTACAATGTGAGTGGCCGATAAGATAGGACGAGTATAGTAAGCACAGAATCAACCCTGAATGAGAAAAAAGTTAATTCCACTAAACTCAACTAAAATATGCTAAAATAATCTCTGGGAATGAGATACATGGTCAGGAGTTGGTAATGATCCAGCAGGGACCACAGATGTCTAGTAGGATGACTACATCTTACAGAGAAGAGCGGTAAAAACTCTGCTAAGCTCTGTAGAGGCACTGTCTATGTGAATTTGGAGGCTCATGGGAATAACTTCTCTCAGCTGCTCCCTTCAGGGGTCTCCACAGCGGATCACCTGCCTCCATCTCACCCTATCCCTCCATCTTACTCTGTAACATCAACCCTCTCAATGTCCTCCTTCACTACATCCATCAATCTTCTTTGTGGTCTTCCTCTTCTTCTCCTGCCTGGCAGCTCCATCTTCAACATCCTTTGTCCAATATCTCCACTATCCTTCCTCTGCACATGCCCAAAGCATCTCAGCCTTGACTCTCTTACTTTCCAAACTGCTCAACCGGCCCTCTGATACACTCATTTCTAATCTTGCTCATGGGAATAACTAACAAATGAAAAGTCTTGTAAGGGCCCTTTTACACAACATGGAGATTGTTGAGAGACTGGCCCAATTTTTAATCGTTGGGGTCATTTGAGAGATCCTTGTAGGTTTTGGACAACGGCAAAACTTGGAGGTGACTGTGGAGGTCACAGCAAAGATCACTGAGCAATCTGGCTGAGAAACTCAGCACCTCCTTGGTCACCCATAAAACTGTAACCAAATCCATCCATGAGCTCTGCAACAATCAGGCTGTGAAGGTCCTGAGAAAGCTCTTGGCTTTTTCCCACCATGAGATGTTTCTTATATAACACCTTGGTAATAAACATCTGAAACCCTTGCCTTACTGATCTTACTTTCCACAGACAGGAGGTGGAAGGACTTTCTAACAACTGATGGATTTCAGCTGACTCCTCATCCCTTTCTACTGCATTCAATACTTTTTCCCTCTGTCCTTCTACTTTATCATACCTCACTTTATTTATGAGCTTTAAAGTTTTGATTTCTTTCTATGTGTGAATTTCTTGAGTAGTCTCATTGGAAAAAATGCTGATGTGTTCAATACACATTTTCTCCACATCATATCATATTATAGTCTGGTGACACACACACATATATAGCATATTGAGCATTTCCAAGTAAACTTCCAAAGTACAGTTTAAAATGAAGCTAAACATCAACATTATGGTAGTGCTCTGATCTACCTGGATGGTCTGAACGCTGAGCTCCAGCACTTCGTTGGCAGCTGTGCGGGTGAAGTGGACATCTATACCAGACAGCGTGATGAAAACGAGCTCCTCGGGAACCTTGTTGACCAGAGACACCCCCACACCCTCGTCCAGTTTCACCAACACCTAGTCATACAGCACAGGAAGGCATCTCAGGATACCAGTCCTAGACAGAGCCACTGACAGTACACATCACTGGATACCAGGAGGTGATTTGAAGGGGATGGGGGGCATCACCCTTGTTAGCAAAATGACCCCAAATCATCCCCATTATTACCCTGCCATCCCCCACATCCCCATCCCCACTTATGGGTTTAAATAAAGAGGGGGGCAGAGGGGCATTTCTCCCCAACCCCCCAAAAAGAGAGAACTGTCTCCCCCAATATCATCATAAACCTTTCTGCGTCATGTTACAGAGCTTAATAACATACATTTGAACCACCAATTTTCAGCAAAAATAAATCTTGGAAATTTGCAATTTTTCCCCCCTGTAAATTTTCATCATTTTTTTCATAAATTTACAACTTTTTTCCATACAAATTTGCAACATTTTCCTCATAGATTGACAACTTCTTTCTCATAAATTTGCATTTTTTCTTCTCATAGATTTCAACTTTTTCTCATAAATTTGCAACTTTTTTCTCACAAATTTTCAACTTTTCCTCAAACTTTTCATTTTCCTCAATCTTTTTTCATATGATTTGCAACTGTTTTCCAATAAATTTGCAACTTTTTT
Organism: Pholidichthys leucotaenia; assembly: GCA_020510985.1. NCBI lineage: Eukaryota > Metazoa > Chordata > Actinopteri > Cichliformes > Pholidichthyidae > Pholidichthys > Pholidichthys leucotaenia. The sequence continues at coordinate 422,759,033 of CM035843.1, forward strand.
CTCATAGATTTGCAATGTTTTCCTCAAATTTGAAACATTTTCCTCACAGATATGCAACTTTTTTCTCAGATTTATACCTTTTTTCTCATAAATTTTCAATTCTTTCCCCATAAATTTGCAGCTTTTTTCATGTAGATTTGCAGCTTCTTCTTGTAGATATGATGCATGAACTGCTGTGTTTTTACCTTTACAGAATCGTGGCTAAATGACAATATCCCGGACTCTGCTATTCAGTTAGCAGGTCTAACATGCCATCGTGCTGACTGGGTCATCATGGAAGGAGCAAAAACCCGTGGGGGGAGGGGGGTTACATCAGTGACACTTGGTGTCGGGATGCCACTGTGGTGCACACACACTGTTCTCCGCTGGTGGAATTTATGATTATCAAGTACCAACTGTTCTATTTACCGAGAGAATTTACATCCATCCTGCACGTCGCTGTTTACATCCCACCCACCACCAGCAGCGACAGGAAGGAGGCCTCAATGAACCATCAGGCCATCAGCGAGACACAAACAGCACACCCAGACGGATTCCTCATCACAGCAGGAGACTTCAACCACGCACATTTAAAGGTCCTCCTACCAAAACTACACCAGAGGGGTGGCCTACTTGGTAGAGCATCCGCCCCACACCCGGGAGACCGGGTTCAAATCCCGGCTGGGTCATACCAAAGACCATATAAAAATGGCACCGTCTGCCTTCTAGCTTGGTGCTCATCATAATATTACGGGGAAAGGAAAGTTCCGCACAGAGCTACCAGAGGATTGATCCCCCCCCACTGTAGCTTTCACTACTTACACTAGCTGTGTGGCCGAGGGTCAGAGAAACGGAGACAGGCACCTCCCCATACACCATATGGTGTCCTACATGCTGTGGAAGGGAATTAACTAACTACCAAAACTACACCAACATGTGGACTTTCCAACAAGAGGAGGCGACTTGCTGGACCTGGTGTACACAACTCACAAGATGATAAAAATGGTAAATGGCGTTCACTTATATAGTGCCTTTTACTCATCTCTGGATGACCAAAGCACTTTACAGATCCTGCTATCCACACATTCACACACTACACTTTATTGCATGTATAGTTTATTTCTTTTATTTTATCATGTTTAATGTTGCAGCATGGCACCGAGACAAATTCCTAGTTTGTGTACTACATGAACAATGGCAATAAACCTGATTCTGATTCTGATTCACACACTGATGGTGGCGGAGCTGCTATGCACAGGCGCTGGTCTGACCCACCAGGAGCAACTGGGGGTTCAGCGTCTTGCTCAAGGACACTTCGACATGCAGACTGCAGAGAGCAGGAATCGAACCCCTGATCCTCCAATTAGTAGTCGGTCACACTACACCTACGCCACGGCTGCAGAGCATACAAGGCCTCCCGCCCTCCCCCACCTAGGTCTCTCTGGTCACATCACCATTTTGTTAAGGCTGGCATAAAAACCCTGAGTGAAAGCCATCAGACCAACTAAAAAGCAGGTACATGTGTGGCCAGAGGGGGCCTCAGATGCTCTGAAAGGCTGCTTCAGCACTACAGACTGGGGCACTTTCAAGCATGCAGCCACTCACAATGGACACACAAACCTAGAGTTGTACACTGAGGTTGCTGTTACATACAGAGCTAAATGCATTGATGATGGCAGCGCGGTGGCGGAGTGGTTAGCACTGTGGCAGCACGGCAACTCACCCTTGGCCGGGGGATCCTGGGTTCAATCCCAGCCCCCGACCAACAGTGATCTGTGTGGAGTTTGCATGTTCTCCCCGTGTCTGCGTGGGTTTACTCCGGGATTTCTCCAGTTTCCTCCCACATGCCAAAAATGTGCAGGTTAGGTTAACTGGAGACTCTAAAGTGGTCCCAGGTGTGAATGTGTGTGTGAATGGCGAAGGGCTGGGTGCCGCACCATGGCTGCCTCATCCACTCATGTGGATGCCCTGTAATTTCCCCAATGTGGGACTAAATTCCTCAAGCCATCACTCTGATGAACTCCTAACATTCACCTAGTCCTACCTGTTGCTGTACTCATGACTTTTCATCCATTATTACATTGCACATAACTCTCACACTGCTTTTTACTTCATTCACATTATATCACTGAATCTGAGTTCACATTGAAATACTGTGTGACTGTATATTTTTTCATATATTTCTGCAAAGTGTGGTTAGTCTGAGTAAATAACTGCATATATTCCTGTATATACTTGCATCCTTTTATAGAAACGTGGACAGACTGTAATTTACTGTACATACTCTGTTGTCATTGAATCCTTATTTAAATCCTCCACCTGAACAACGAGAGCAAGTTTTTAGCCAAAGTCAAATTCCTTGCATGTGTTGTGCATACTTGGCCAATAAAGCTGATTCTGATTCTAATAAAGGATTCTAAATAAAAAAATAAAACCATCACTGTTCATGCCAACCAGAAGCCATGGATGACAACAGAGGTCCACAGGCTCCTGAGGACTAGGGACGCAGCCTTCAGGGCCGGTGACACTGCAGCACTAACAACAGCTAGGGCCAACCTGTCCCCTGGTATCAAGGATTCAGAACGACAGTACAGCAAGAAAATATCCAGCCACTTCAGCAACACCAGAGATGCATGTTCCCTCTGCTGGGGCATACAGGCCTTCACCAACTACAAACCTCCACCTCAAACCTGTGCGAGTGACATCACACTGCTTAACAACCTAAATGACTTCTTCGGCTGCTTTGAAGCACAAAAGAGCACATCAGCACAGAAGACCACTCCTCCCCCAGACGAGCAGGCCATAAGTCTGGATCCAGCTAGTGTGAAGAGGACCATCTGCAGGATCAACCCACACAAGGAAGCTGGACCAGACAACATACTGGGTCACGTCCTGAAGGACTGTGCAGAGCAGCTCAAGAATGTCCTGGCCAACATCTTCAGCATCTCCCTGAGCCAAGCTCTTGTATCCATGTTTCAAAACTGCTACCATTATACCAGTCCCAAAGAAGACCGTCCCATCCAGCTACAATGATTACCGGCCCGTAGCACTGACCCCCATTATAAGGAAGTGCTTCGAGCAGCTGGTCATACAGAACATCAAGTCCATCCTCCCTCCCTCTCATGACCCACCTCAGTTTGCATACAGGTCAAACAGATCCACAGAAGATGCCATCGCTGCTGCTCTCCATCCAGCCCTCACCCACCTGGACTCAAAGAACTCCTACGTGCAAATGCTGTTCTTGGACTTCAGTTCAGCATTCAACACAATCATCCCCCAGTTCCTAATACAAAACTCAGGCACCTGGGACTCAAAACTTCTCTCTGTAACTGGGTACTGGACTTTTTCACAGGGAGGCCACAGAACGTGAGGGTCAGCAGCAACACCTCCAAGACCATCACACTGAGCACAGGGGCCCCACAAGGGTGTGTGCTCAGGCCACTGCTCTTCACCCTGCTGAACCATGACTGTGTACCAGCCTACAGCACCAACCACATCATCAAGTTTGTGGATGACACAATGGTGGTGGGCCTCTCATCACCAACAATGAGGAGGCCAACTACAGAAATGAGATGATTCAACTGGTCCAGTGGTGTAAAGACAATAATCTCTTCCTGAACATGGGAAAAACCAAGGAGATTGTGGTCGACTTCAGGAAGGGACACACACAGCATCCCCCTCTGATCATCAATGGAGCAGCTGTGGAGAAGGGTGAGCAGCACCAAGTTCCTCACCTCCATTTCCTCCACAAACTGAGGAGAGCACGAGTCTCTCCCCCCCCCCCCATCATGTGCTCATTCTACTGGGGCACCATTAAGAGCATCCTCACCAGCTGCATCACAGTGTGGTATGGAAGCTGCACCGCCTCCTGCCAGAAGACTCTACAATGCACAGTGAAAGCAGCCAGCAAGCTCATCGGTGCCCATATGCCCCCCCCCCAGACATCTACCACACCCACAGACCCATCAACATTGCAGGTGACACCTCCCACACCTCACACTCCCTCTTCAGGCCCCTGCCCACAGGGAGAAGGTATTAGAGCCTCTGGGCCCACTCCACAAGACTGCTAAACAACTTTGTTCATCAGCCCATTAGGATCCTGAACTACGCCCACTACCCCCCAGGACCGTAACACACTCACCCGCACAATAACTACCTCAGCTGTTAGCACAGAAAGACTGGCATGCCAACAGTAATACATCTGCTGCTGTATGTCTCTGCACCTTACTGCAGCCATTTGCACAGATGCCATACCTGCTGCTGTTTGTTATTGCAATATTGATCATGTGCAGTCCTATCTGTCACTGTCTGCATCTCCTCCATCGCATTGAACTTGCACCATGGGTAGCATTATTGTACTTACACTGATGTTTTTATCCTTATTCCTTCTTTTCTTATTTATTTATGCAAACTATTAAGAGAGAGAGAAAAACAGCATTTCGATTCTCCTGTATGTCTTGTACATATAGAAGTATTGACAAATAAAATCTTTGAATCTTCAAAGTTTCTTCATGTAGATTTGCAACTTTTTTCTCATAATAATCTCAAATTTTGTACCATATTACCATTTCCACATCTGTACGTCATGCTAAATTGTCAAATACCCCCCACCCCCCTGTTGAATACTGAATAGGTAATATGAATGTTTATATAACACTCTTGACAATTAGCCACTTTCACACCCACCATCTACAATGACAAGTTAAACCAACAGATACATCTTTGGACTGTGGGAGGAAACCCACAAAGGACCAGCAAAGCAAGTAAACTACACAAAAATGGAGAAATAAAGGGTTTTTTTCCCCCTCCAACTGAACCATTAAAATGAGTAAGACAAAAACAAATAAACAAGATAAATAAATTATCCAGCCACAGGGGGTGCACAAGCCAGTGTACTCCCTGTGCCAGTGCCAAGCCCAGATAAATGGGCAGGGTTGGGTCAGGAAAGGCATCCGGTGTAAAAACCCTCGCCAAATTGACATGTGGATCATTGTGATATAAGATGATGATATGCTGTGGTGACCCCAAAAAGGAGAAGGAGAAGGGATAAGGACCTGTACTTATATAGTGCTTTTCCAGTCTCAAAGACCACTCAAAGTGCTTCACTAGTACTAACCCTCTATTCTAAGGGCCTATAGGAGCCAAAAGAGCCCCCCCCCAAAAAAAACAAAAAACAAAAAACAAAACACATCTAATGACAATTTAGTAACATTTGGCCATCGTGTGGACCAAAACACTACCAAAGTACATTAGAAGCTTTTCCAGTTTGGGGTAGAAATGCTGTTGCGTGGATGGGAGCCCCAGACTGGAAGGATGGACAGAACACCAGTGCTCTGTTCTGGTACCTCCAGCTCCTGCTCAGGCTCTCTCTTCATGTCATCTTCTTTGCTTCGTTCCTGCTCTGTGCTTGATGATTTCCTGATCGCTCTCCTCTGGCTGAAGTCACTGATCTGCAAACAGGTGACAACATAAACAACTGTTAGAAATACAGAGGATAACACCCAGAGCCTGCATCAACTCCTGAACTCTGTGCCACAGTCTTCCTTCTGTATGACACTGTCAAACAATTTGGAAGCCAATTGCTGACAGCGTCAAACAACTTGGAATTTGCTGTTGGAAATGTAACAGTTAAAAAGCTGTTCAGTTGTTTTCAACCACTGCATCATCTTTCTTGATGATTTTTACTCACTTATAATTTTACTGGACCGAGGATTCTTGCCACTTGATCTTTATTGGTCAACAAACTAGGTTAGGCTAGCCTGTCTGTTTTAGTTACCACCCCTGGCCTGGAAAGCCATGGCTCCCTCTCCGACCTGTGACAGCTGTGTTTCCCTCTCAAAGAAGGTTTCCGAATTGGAACCGAGACTCTCTAACCTCTGTAAGATTCGGGAGGCTGAAAATCATCTGCACACCATCATTTTTGGACGGACATCGATGCCAGCGACGGACTCACAGCGAGCAGAGATGGCTACCTACCTGGGTGAAATTAACATATCGCCATCCACCTCCACCCCTGCTCCGGTTACCTCAGCTGTCCAGGACTCCAGCACTAAACACTGGCTTCAGCTCGGAGCTAAACCCAAAGCCCCGGGTTGTTTTTCTCAGCCTCAATGTGTGCCCTGGACCATGGTCGGGTCCAACAGCAAACGTCGAGGATCGACCAGGCACCGCCGCACCTCCTCCCTTCCCCTCTTGCTGGAAAACAGATTTGACATCTTTTCCCTGGAAGATTTCCCCCACCTGGACGTTGATCTTCCACCCATGGCCGCCCCTCCTCCTTCAGCAGCGGCCCAAGCCCACAAGCCCTGGATTAAAACTACCCTCAGTGTGCCGAGCTTTACACCAGCTCCAAAAAGAAGAGAGCACAACCCCACCCCCCCCATCACCCACACGCCGGCATCTCACCACCACAGCAGCAGCAGCAACAACGGCAAAACTAGTCACCATTACAAAAGCCACCAACAAAGCCCCCCCAGACGATGCTGGTAATTGGTGATTCCATAACGAGGGACGTCACAAGTAGGTACTGTGTTACAAAATTTTTTCCTGGGGCTAAAGTGTCAGACATTGAGGCTCTCACCCCTGAACTATTAAATGAATACTCCCACGTTAAAACTGTTACTGTCCATGTTGGATGCAACAACATCCCAGATGAAGTGTCTGAGATTTTAAAGAGAGACTTCAGGAGCCTTCTGTCCACTCTTAAGAACTGTAGCAGATGTGTGTTTATCTCTGGACAACTTGCTCCTTTTAGAAGAGGCTGCAGTTATTTTAGCAGAACTCTTAGCCTTAATACCTGGTTGTGCTCAACATGTCCTACTTTTAACATTGGTTTTATAGACAATTTCAACCTGTTCTGGAATCGCTCATCATTTATAAGGCCGGATGGCATCCATCCAAATAGACTGGGTACATGTCTTTTAAGGGACAATCTGTTTTATTTGATTCAGCATTTTTTAGTACAGTGACTGAAAGCTGGTGTGTCACTTCACCCCAAAGTGTCTGGGTCTGCCAACAAGCTTTCTTTTGCTTCCACTTCTCATATTACTCCTATTAATCCAAATAATTCTCTCTGTCTTTAATTCACAACCCCATAGAGACTGGGGGACAGACACAATACCCAAAACACTATAACCCAAGACAAATACAACATAACTTGATAAAGATTAAAACCATTAATCTACCACAGAAAAATAAAATAATTAAATGCGGACTGCTGAATATAAGATCTCTGTCCGATAAAGCAACCTTAATTAATGATATGACCATGGAGCACAATATAAATATACTCTGTCTCACTAAAACATGGCTACGCCCTGATGACTTTGTTAGTATCAATGAGCCCCCCCCCCCCCCAAACTATGGTAATATTAGGGATGTGATTTGGGGTTGGGGAAATTATCTGAAAATTCAGCAGGGGGTCTGGAGGACACAGTCTCCCAGCGGGGTCCAGGGCAGAGCCCCGGTGGGGGGCAAGGGGGGCAAAGCCCCCTGAAGCTCCTGGGTTTTTATGATTTTTAAGTACCAGAACTGTGCTTAAATGACATAAAACAAACAGCTGAACGCCACTTATTACTGTATAATATTGACTTATATTCCAAGAAGATAGCATTCCTAAAATATTCCAACAAGCATTATCCATCACATGCTTTAACACTTGATCAAATCAAAATCAGTTAATTTTATCTATTCCATAATAGAAATAAAATTCATTCATACTATATATTATATTATATTTTACTTTTTAGAATATATATTATTTACTATGTAGAATATATATTATATTATATTTTACTATATTATATAGTAAATATATATTATATTAATATATTATATTATATTATAATATATTATATTATATTTTACTTTTTAGAATCAGAATCAGAATGAGATGTATTGCCATTGTTCATGTAGTACACAAACTAGGAATTTGTCTCGGTGCAATGCTGCAACGTTAAACATGGAGTAGCACTAAAGATAAAAATAAAAAACTATGCATGCAATAAAATGTAGAATATGAATGAGTAATAGTAATCTATGCAATTTAAAATATATTAACAAGCAGCAGATATTGTGGAGTTTCACATAGTGCAGTCGGTAGTGCAAAAGAAAACAGTGATAATTATCATGAGTCTGGTTGAGCTGCTGTACATAGTGCACGAGAGTCTAATCAGTCACTTAGTGTTCAGCAGTCTGATGGCAGAGGGGAAGAAGCTGTTCATGTAGCGGGAGGTTTTAGTCTGAATGGACCGAAGTCTTCTACCTGAGGGGAGGGGGGCAAACAGTGCGTGTCCAGGGTGTGAAGGGTCGGCTATGATCCGACCTGCACGCCTCCGGGTCCTGGAGATGTACAGGTCCTGGAGGGATGGGAGCTCGCAGCCGATCACCTTCTCAGCAGCGTGCACAACGCGCTGCTGAGAAGGTGTAGAAGGTGAGAAGGTGTTTATAATTTCAGCATTCATTTCAGATCACCAGTTTCAACCTCCATCGAGTCTTGAGCAGTTCATTTCGCACAATCACTGATGTAGCCAAGTCTTAGAAATATTCAAAAGTTATGAGTCAATATCCACTGTGCACTGTCAATTTCAAACTGTTTGGAATCATAAAAGTAATGTAACTAAATTGTTTTGCTATTTTTTTCTCCTCAACATCAATGTCAGGGCGCTGCAGGAGTTTTGGGGGATGGTTAACTTTTATTACCGTTTCCTCCCCCGCGCAGCCCAGCTCATACAGCCGTTGTACGCTGCACTCTAGAAACGGAAACTGGCGGACAGAGTCGACTGGACTCCTGAGCGGGAGCAGGCGTTCTGAGGTTAAAACAGCTCTGGCGAACGCTGCACTACTGGCGCACCCAGACCCGGCGGCTCGGATAGCGCTCACTACCGACACCTCGGACATGGGCATAGCGGCCGTCGTGGAGCAATGCGTTGCCGGTTCTTGGCAGCAGCTCACCTTTTTTAGCAGGTCTTTGCACGACAGTGAGCGTAAATACAGCGTGTTCGACAGCGAGTTAATGGTTCTCCACCTGGCCATACGCCACTTCCAGTTCTGGCTGAAAGGGCGCACCTACACTGCGTTCGTGGACCACAAGCCGCTAACGTACTTAACATACTTTATCTTCCTGGAAGATAAAAAAAAAAGCGGAATTCCACGAATTAGCGGAAAAATCACATCCCTAATATTCCCAGAAACACTGGCCAAGGTGGTGGTGTCAGGGTAATATATGAATTCACATTACCAGTGAACCCTCAGCCTAAGCTAAACTCAAATTATAACAATTTTGAATGCTTAATTTTTAGCATAGCACACCCATCCTGGAGGACAGAACAGCCTATTTTATTCACCACAGTATATCGCCCTCCCAGTGCTTCTTTTGCTGAATTTATGTCTGAATTCTCTGAGTTCTTAACAACCTTAGTCCTCAGTTCAGACAAAATTATCATAGCTGGTGATTTTAATATTCATATAGACGTTGATAATGATAGTCATAATGTAGCATTTCTCTCCCTCTTAAATTCAACTGTTTTTTCTTAGCGTGTTAGTAAACCAACTCATCTAATCACACCTTTGACCTGGTCTTGGCCTATGGTGTAGAAATTGATGAGCTGCTTGTCATCCCTCAAAATCCTACACTAACTGACCACTATTTGATAACTTTCAAATTTGTGTTATCTGATTTTACGTCATCAAGCAGAAACATAGTTACCAGATTCTTACCTGACAATGCTGTGGCTCACTTTAAAGAATTAATCCCTTCAGCACTTACTCTATTACCATGTCTCAATATAGCAGGGGACAGCACTGACTGCTTGAATCCATCGCAATTAGACCTCTTAGTTGATAGTACTGCAGCCTCACTACAGACAACACTTGACTCCATAGCCCCTCTTAAAAAGAAAACTATTAAAAATAGGAGACTAGCTCCATGGTACAACTCCCACACCCGTAAGTTAAAACAGAAAGTTAGATTCTGTGAAAGACTTTGGCGTGCAAATAAGACAGAAGAATCTTGTTCAGCCTGGAATGCCAGCCTTACCACCTATAAGAAATCTCTCCGCAGTGCTAGGCGACAGAACCATTCATCCTTGATAGAAGAAAATAAAAACAACCATATATTTCTTTTTAACACTGTAACTCAGTTAACCAAAAGCCACAATGCCATAGACCCCTACACGGTGGCGCAGTGGTTTAGCACTGTGGCATCACAGTTTTACCCTCGGCCGGGGGACCGCGGGGATCATGAGATCGTGGGTTCGATCCCAGCCCCCGACCAACAGTGAGCTGTGTGGAGTTTGCATGTTCTCCCCGTGTTGCGCGGGTTTACTCCGGGATTTCTCCGGTTTCCTCCCGCACACCAAAAACATGTAGGTTTAGGGCGCTCGCGCACGCAGCGACCAGCAGCCGGTGGCTTGTCACCAGACTGCAAACCAAGTCTACCTACGGGTACAAATAAGTAACAAAAAAAAAAAAAAAAAATCCTCCAACTCTTAGTGCTGATGACTTTTTAAACCTTTTTTTACGATAAAATTGTCAGTATCAGGAATAATATTCCAAAAAATAGCCCCTTTAAAAATACCAAGCCTCTGCCTAACACTGCTGTGTCCACAGGCTCAGAACTGTTTTTCTGAATTTTCTCTTATTAGTCATCCTGATCTAGCCTTAATAGTATCAGCCTCTAAACCAGGGCTCCCCAAACGTTTTCCTGTGAGGGCCACATAACTTTTGCCTTCTCTGATGGGGGCCGGGGTCAGTTGGTAACAGAAAAAGTGTGACGATTGGACGGGTGCCTAAACGTAAACATTTATTGTTTTCCAGAAAGCCACAAATGACCAAATATTAATAACCCTTTCCGGGATCTTCACAGGAAAAAAAGTCAGAAAATAAATAATAACACTATTTATGAAATAAATAATCACCAAATAACCCTCTCTGGGTTCTTCACAGAAACAAGTCCATGGAACATTAACTTTGTGTTGTGCCGTGCACAATCTGAACAGGGAAAAGTTCAGCTTAGTTGTCAGAGCAGAATCTCTTCCTTAACCACTTGCGCTCCGTTGTTCCGCGGGCGGGCAAGTCTCTGCGTCCTATGACGCACGAGGGCGCACGAGAGCACCCTCGTGTGCGCTTGGACGCATGACGCATGATGGTGGTGATGGTGATGTAGTAGCGTCCAAGCGCCACTCAAAAAAAAAACAGCAGAGACAGCCGCGAACAGATTAGTTCATCTGACTGACCTCTCATTCGACTAATAAGAGCCTTGAATTGGGTTTCTGAAACCTTGAGGAGCCAATGAATGAAAATCTAGGAAGGAGGACCCACCTACTGTGAACGCAGGAGCCAATTGAAGCACAGGAATTCAGGCTGGGTGAAGAGAGATTTACTGTTGCAACAGATGAAAACAAAGGACGCTGGACACAGACCCAGCAGCATGGAGAACACCCACAATGGGACCTGCACTCATTCCAGCAGAATAGACGGAGGCCGACGACAAAAGTCGTAAATCATTCGCCAAAACGGCAATAATGGAATTATGTTGATCGGGATCCACGAGCGGAGCAGCGTCGCGTTCGTCTGACGCGTGGGAAGAGCTGTTCGCCACGACTCTGCTGCTTTGAAGAGGTAAGGTGTTATAAGCTAAATTATTATTTATCCCTGAAAACTGTAATCCAAAAATGACTTTTGACCGATCGGTAAATTACAACTGTACTGCGCACGAATTACGAAGTGCGTGCGGCGCGATAAACGGTTCATTTGCCGTGTTCGGACCGTGAACGCCCCCACCCGCCCCCCCCGCTGCAGAAGAGGAGCGGGGGGGGGGGCGTTCACGATCCGAACGCACCCCGGTCCGCGGGGGGAAGCATATCAGTCTATTCCATCATGTAGCGATGGCCCTCTTCTGTAGCGGGGGGGGGGGGCGTTCACGGTCCGTTCACGGTTCCCCCCCCCCCACACACACACACACAGTAGCGAGGGGTGGGGGGGAGCCGCTGTGAAAACATGCAAGGAGTGTAATCTGTCATGTAGCGAGGGCCAAAGTCGGTCCTTGGTAGCGGGGGGAACGACCCCCCGCCCACACACACACACACACACACACACACAGACACAGCCCTGAGTGTGACCTTTCATTAGAGCCTAAAATGAAGATTCTACATTGAATTATTCAAAAGTTACAGACATTTTTCCAAACTGTGCCATTTGGCACAATTTGGCACAGTTCCAAAACGCCTGGGAACAGCCTGAGAACAAAGCTGTGTAAAATATTCATTTTTTGTGGTATTGTTACCAAATTTGGATCTCAGCTGGATAACACTTGGTTCTACATTTCTGTTGCATTTTCCAGCCGGATCGGACAGCTGTGTGTTATTTACAAGCATTTGTATCCAAAAAAACACTGTGTCCAATTTTTTTTTCTTCAAGTTCAGTATGTTTAGATGACTGTAACTCAGTGGCCGGAGCACGTAGAGAGATTATGGTTTTTTTTTGCCAAAAAATTCAAAGTGTTTTCTTTTAAATGAGACCAACCCCATGAAGATGCTGCAAAGGGTTGAATAACAGCTTTCGATTTACTTCGGGCACGTTATTTTTTGGTATTTTTAGGAAAATTGCCCGGAGTGCAAGTGGTTAAATGGCTCATATGAGCAGTCTCTCAGAGTTCTTGTGTTTCTTCCTTATAATCCTTTTGTAGGTTCCAGCAGGCTTGTAGACACCGCTGCTGAACAGCCTTTTCTTTGCATTGAACAAAAAAATAATCGTTTGTCCACTGCAGGTTAAATACCCTGCATTCTGAATCAATTTTTCTCTTACCAAACCTTTTCACCATTATTCCATTTTATTTGACAGGGGTGACTCTAGGATTTTTGTTTTTTTTCTGGGGGGGGGGGGGGGGTTCAGATAGGTTCACAGACTGCAGAAGGGTGGAATAGAATGTCACGTTCTATGCGTGTATTAGTCTCGATCGCGTGGCCAGACTGAAAAAAAAAAATAAAATCATCACGCTTACCAGTGAGGAGGAAAAATCAGTGCAGGCGGACACAGCAAGCCGAAGATTAAAGGTGTTTTATTCCTCCATCACGAGGCTCACCCAGCGCTCTGTGAGAGAGCTCTGAGCAGTTGTCTAAGAGCGAATTCTAAGTGCGATAGTGAGGCATGAACAGTCAGCTCTTTATACAGTGATACAGAGAATCCATGGCTCAGAATGCATGGCTGAGCACACGCTCAGCAGGGGAACGAGACGGCGCTCGGCCGACTTGAAGCGAGGTGCGGGAAAAGCTCTGTGCAGGAGGGGGTGGAGGGGGGTGGGGTTAAGCGTCTCTGGTATTGTTCAGGGGGCCAGGCCAAATGTGGAGGCGGGCCGTATCCGGCCCACGGGCCATAGTTTGGGGACCACTGCTCTAAACCAACTACTTGTCTCTTAGACCCAATCCCTGCTAGACTCCTGAAGGAGTCACTATCTCTGATTAGTCCACCGTTTCTGAACATAATTAATATGTCCCTATTGACAGGACATGTACTGCAGTCTTTTAAAGTGGCAGTACTTAAACCACTACTTAAAAAGCCTTCGCTTGATTCTGGGATTTTGGCCAATTATAGACCAATATCTAACCTCCCCTACCTTTCCAGGATCCTTGAAAAAGTAGTCGCCAATCAACTGTGCACTTTTTTAGAAAATAATTCTATATTTGAGAAATTTCAGTCAGGTTTTAGGAAACACCACAGCACAGAGACAGCCTTAGTGAAAGTCACTGATGACCTCCTTTTGGCATTTGACAAAGGACTTGTCTCTGTCCTTGTCTTATTGGACCTTAGTGCTGCCTTTGACACCACTGACCACCATATTCTGCAAGAGAGACTTGAACAGCAAATTGGTCTGAAAGGAACAACGCTAAGATGGTTCCAGTCTTATTTATTAGACCGTTCCCAGTTTGTCCATGTCCATAACAAGTCCTCTATCTAGACCATGGTTAGCTATGGAGTTCCGCAGGGATCGATACTTGGACCAGTACTGTTTACATTATACATTCTGCCTTTGGAAGACATTATGAGGATGCACTCTATTCATTTTCATTGTTACGCTGACGACACTCAATTATATTTATCCATCAATCCAGATGATCCCAAAAATCCAGACTACTGATGGTTCACAAGGTCTCCAGAAGCAGATTGGGAAGTAGAGCTTTCAGTTATCAAGCTCCCCTCCTGTGAAACCATCTTCCCAGTTCAGTTCGGAGGGCAGACATATCTCTTTATTCAAGAGTAAGTTGAAATCTTTTCTCTCTGAAAAGGCCTATAGTTAAAAATGCTGCCACTGCCAGGCCTTCACTCACATGTGCAGCCTAACCCGGCTTGATACTGGAATGTCTGGCTTTGAATGTTAATGTTGAATTGTATTTGTTACGTTTGCTTGGAATGTAGCTACTGCCAGGCCTCCTACTTTTTACCTCTTTTTTCAACACAGCCGGTCGAGGTGAATGGCCGTCCTCTATGAGCTATGGCTCCTCTTGAGGTTTCTGCCTGTTAAAGGGAAGTTCTCCTCGCCTGTGTTGCCACAGTGCTTGCTCTTAGGGGTCTCTGCTGGGTTCTATAAATTTGAGAGCGTGGCCTAAACCCACTTTTTTTTTTGTAAACTGCCTTGAGATAACCTGTGTTGTGATTTGGTGCTATATAAATAAAACTGAATTGAATTGAAAATTGAATTTGGCTCTGCCTTCACTCTCTTCCTCTTCTTGCTTTCCAAAGTCTTCCTATAGATGACCATCCGATGCTGTCTAGCTACATTCTCCCCTGATGCCACCTTGCAGATTTCTCCTACATAAGATGTAGTCCACCTGTGTGCACCTCCCTCCACTCTTGTACACCACCCTATGTTCCTTTCTTTACTTGAAATATGTTCACTACAGCTGCAGTATGTCTGTCTTTTTTTTTGCAAAATCAAAAATCAGCCCAACAGCCAATCACAGGGCTACCAACAACATAGCACCCTGTGACTGAAGTTATAGTTACCAAGGGCTGCAACTAACGATTATTTTGGTAGTCGACTAATCTAACAACTATTTTTTTGATCAGTCAACTAATCACGATTATTTCTGTCGTGTCCACCAGCTCAGCTTCCTGCTGGCACAGCTCCTGTTCAGGCCCCAGGTCATGTTTTACCTCACCTGTTTAATCCTGCACACCTGTGAACATCACTTTGTTGTCAGTCTCTGTCTCAATATAATGTAGCCTGTTATAAAAAGTTCCCAGAGCTAAATGAAATAATGACCCATCAAACATGAGTTGGAAACTTGAACTTGACAGCTTCATCAGAAGTGTTTGTAGCAACACAATTAAATAATAGATGTTAAAGTGTAAAAACTCAAACATCAGCTCTGCTGCTCCATAAAGGCTGTTGGAACTGCGTGTTAAAAACAAACTAGACTAATATTCACCTGCATTCAAGTGAAGAAAGAAAATAACAAGCTAGTCCATCCTGCCTGAAACCTTGCTGGGTCTAGAAATTTAAAAGTTTAATTAGGCTTCAGATGAAAATTAAAAAACTTCTTCCAGTCCCAAATTAAAAACAAAAAAACACTTTAAATACCAGTGCAGGAATGTGAGCCTCCACTACAAATACAGTGAAAGATTTAAGCCATTTTAATTTATTTGTGATGATTATGGTTATCTTTTTTAATTAAATTACAAATCATGATATTATAATTTACTGAGATGCACTAATATTCAGAAGGAAGGCTGATATTATGGTGACAATAATACAGAATATGAAAAAGAGTAAACTGCTCCTTTAATTCACCCATTTACTGCAGTTAGCATATAGCTAGCATAACGAAAGCAGCTCAGCTGTCAGCAACCATCATAAGAGAGATTATTGGCCGACAACAGGTAACCTATTTAAACAGCACACACTAATAGTGTGGTCAGTTTTCTGAAGCTGAGAGAGTCGCTCAATGAAAATAAGAAATGCGAACGTTACTTGCTAACCTTAGCGGTGCAGTCCGCTGACAGGTGGCCAGAGATGGAGGAACGGAGAGGAGGAGGGAATGGATGCATCCATCACTGTAGTGCAGCTGTGATATGACAACACTGCTTTACAGTCGGCATTTAACTGGTTTCATTTATTTATTTTCACTAAAATCCTCCCATACTTTGGAAACTTTTGGCCTTCTCCGTGATTTTCTCTCCATGTCGCCATGATGCATTCCTCTTCTTCTTCACTGGAACAGTTAAACTGAACATTTCCGTGGCATGCAACTTTAAAATTAAATTTGTCAACAATAAAAATCTGTCGACAAATTTTTATGATCAACGTTATTAACAACGTCAACTAATCGTTTCAGCCCTATAGTTACTGTAGTTGTAAGATTCCCTGGGAAGATTCAAACTTGGGACCTCCTGCATACCAGACAATCACCCTAACAACAACCCCATGCGACTGCTTTGGTTCACGGTCTAAATTTCTCAAAACAAAAACGTTTCACTGACAGTGGCTTCCAAGCAGCTGTAGAACAGCATAAAGCTAATGCTGTGCTACGTATTTGGTTTTCCAAAGCACAGAAAAGCCATGCTGTACTTCAGAGGAATGACAAGTTGAGGGAGGATTTGAACCTGGGTGTCCAGCATGAAGGACAATCATCTTAACCTTGACACCGCACGACTTTCTCACACACTAACAAAATGTTCCGTTGACAAGACACAAAGGCCAACAGACATTTCACAAAGAGGATTTTTGGAACATTAACAGAATTTAGTAAAATTTGGTACTCTGCTGAAGGACACTGTTGCGATTGTGAAGTTTGGATCAGAAGATTATCAGAATATCTTGTCCTCGTATTAGTCCCCTATAGATGATCTCTGCTTAATTTTAAGTAATTTGGATGAAAGACCGAGGAGGAGTTTCAATGTAAGTAAAACAAATGAAATTTTAGGGTGTTTTCACAACTAAATTTGTTTAATTTGGTCCAAATCATCTGGCAAGTTTGCTACTTTGTATCATTTTTTCCTTAGTTCAGTCCCCTTTCACACAGGCAAAAATTCAAGCGGACCAAACTGCATTAATTAAATCCCGCGAGACTTGTGTCAGAACATTCTCTGTTCTTATTGGTCAGATTTTTTTGCTGCGAGAACAGGAAAGGTAAATACAGGAAGTAGGATGACTATCATGTATTTATGCATTTCTGGGAAGAAAATACAAATCGTAGTGTAATCTATGGTTTTTTTATCACCATGGTTACTGTTTATTACATATGTGCATATACCACTTCCGGCAAATTGTACAGTTTGAAAATGAAGCGCTGCTACGGCTGGAAACTAAAGGCCCTTTTCCACTAGCACGCTTTAGCGCGACACGGGACGGCTCAGCACGCTTTGTACGCTTTTCCACAAGCCCCAACACGGTTTAACAGCCGCGATTCTCAGCCCCGCTCCAGGGCAGGGTACAGCAGTGCTGAGACGTTAACAGACTGGTCGCCGCTGATTGGTCAGGTCGTAACCGGCGCTGATTGGTCAGGTTGTAACCGCCCCTCTCCTCCTCCTCTTCTACCGAATCTTCACGACCTTCTCAATAAAGTTTTTGAAAAAAAAAAAAAAAAAAAGAATCTTCACGACCACCATTACTCAGCACGCAACCACTGTTGGCGGTTTATTTTCAGTGTATTGCTGTGCTATTTTCATTTATTCTCTATCAAAAATGGCTTCGCGTAATAAGGGTGTTCCATGGACCAATAAGGAGGTGCAGTGTCTGCTCACTGCATTGTCAGACGAACGCATCCAGCGCGAGTTAGACAGAGCTGCCCGGAATGAAAAAATATACCGGGAGGTCTCGACATCGGAGTCCTTTAACGGTGAGTTTTAAATTTTTTTTATTGTGCGTTTTTTCACAAATATATTCGGTAAGACGCTCAGTTTATTTATGCAATAAAAAAGCTGTTCATTTGTGGATGATGATCACTGCTTTATTGCAGCACACTGCGGACTAAAGCTTTTATTTTAATTATTCATGTGAACAATACGCTGAAATAAGCTTATGTATTCTTGTTAAAAACTATTGTCTTTTCTGTATATCTTGCACTTTCGTGCTGTATTTTATTGTGTGCATTTTCCTTGTAGAATCATCCCACGCGTCCGCCGCGACAGCCCGCCCGGATTCATTCAACCGAGCCTTGCTGACCCAGTTTGGGAAGCTGGTAGAGGCACTCAGTGGTCGGCATGTATAAAATGTCGATTAACCTTCATGTTGTGTTGCAAAGTTTTTTTTTATTTTAATATTTTGTATATAATAAAATGGAATTGTTTTGGAAAGTGTGGTTTGTCTGTTATAACACTGAATTATAAAACAGTATAATTACATAGAAATTCCATTGCCTAGTCTGATCAAAATGATGCTGATCATCCTGTCAGGGGTCAACCATTGTAAAGGTAATGTAATTTTTAACTAGACCAAAAAACAAATGTTTTTGTAAGCTTTCTGTTCTTTTTATTGAAATATCATAAAAAATTAGGACCAAGTCAAAGTAGGTACAAGTATATGTAAATTGAATGTTCTATCGGCATTCCAAATTCAGAGAATTACAATACTTTAGAAGGAGTGTAGCATCATCTAAACGGAAAATAATAATACTGTTGTTGCAAACGTTGACCTGAAGGTGAAAAACATGAATTTTTTTTATTCAGTACATCCAAAATGCCCTAGGATGTAAAAAATAATACAATTTGGTGTTGGCCAGTGTGCCACTGTCTCATTATTTAATACGAATAAAAACAAGTTTCAGCTCATTATTTCTAGGTCATTTGGCAGTTAATTCAAAACAAAAGTGACTTGTGTTGTTGCAGCTTAATTATGAGATAAAATTAATTGTGAGATAAAACCACAGAGCGAGCAAGGCAATAATCCTTGGATCCTCCATTTTTTGTCTCGTGTAAATAAGGACTCAGTCGGGTGCCTAACGTCACGGGAGTGTGGCCCCGCCTCGCTGAGAATCTGCCGCCGCCCCACTTCTAAAACCTCCTAACACAAACCATCACAGCACAAGCACAACACCGTGCTAATGGAGACAGAAGCATTCCGAGCCGTACTGAAGTGAATCGAGCCGTACCGAGGTGTGCTGGGCTAGTGGAAAACAGGCTTAACATGTTCATTAATCCTCCAGAACCGTGACGTGCTCAGCCACAGATATTTTCAAAGATCTATCAGGTATGTACAGTGACATAAAATGTTTTACCGTTTGCCGCTGGGCCTGTTTTAGTGCGCTCCTTTTCTCACCTGCAGGACCACACCAGAGTTCGCCATTTGAATCGAACTGAGACCACCTAAAAGAGGTGGTCTCGGTACGGTTGTTCTGGTACGCACTTGAGTGCGATTACCATGTTCTCACCAGACAAAATGAACCGCACTAACAGAGAAAATGAACTTGAGTTCAACTGAAATGGACTAAACCCTGCAGGTGTGAAAGCACCCTAAAGTTCAAATGTTCCGCTCATCACCTGCAGGACACGTGTGGGTCCATCTGGCAGCACCTGGACCGACAGGACCCCAGAGCCAGGTCTCATCTTCTGGTTGATGAACTGCTGCTCAGGGCCCGGCTGCAGTAGTCCAGAATCTGGTCCCAGCACCACCTCTGCTCCGTCACACAGGCCCGCCACCCCACTCCTCACCTGAAAGTTAAAGGTCAAACACGGGACATGTGATGATAAACCATTTTGACCCTCAGAAAAACATAACGCAAGATTAACTAGAGGGCAATCAGAGAGTGCATACCTCCACCATGGTCTGTGTGTCTGCAGGATTACATAAAAACTACTGGATGGATTTTGATGAAATAAACAACCAAGGTGGCCTCTGGACTACAGGTGAACTCTGGATTTTTGAGGTGATCCAGGTCAGGATGTAGATTCTGGATCACCTTTTCATTTTCTGGAACACTGTGAGGTAGGGCCTTTGGATCACCTCCAAAATCTACTGGCTTCATCCGGAGCCCAAGAGCCACCTCTGGTGAAAATTTCATCTACAGTTAGGCCCAAAAATATTTGGACAGTGACACAAGTTTTGTTATTTTAACAGTTTACGAAAACATATTCAGGATACAATTATATAATCAATATGGGCTTAAAGTGCAGACTCTCAGCTGTAATTTGAGAGTATTCACATCCAAATTGGAGCAAAGGTTTAGGAATTACAGCTCTTTAATACGTAGCCGCCTCTTTTTCAAGGGACCAAAAGTAATTGGACAATCGACTCAGAAGGCTGCAAAAAAAAAATAACAAGGCTGCATGGGCTCTTCCCTCATTAACCTGTCATCAATTAAGCAGTTAAAAGGTCTGGAGTTGATTCCAGGTGTGGCGTTTGCATTTGGAAGCTGTTGCTGTGAACACACAACATGCAGTCAAAGGAGCTCTCAATGGAGGTGAAACAGACCATCCTGAGGCTGGAAAAAAAAGAAGAAATCCATCAGAGAGATAGCAGAAATGTTAGGAGTGGCCACATCAACAGTTTGGTACATTCTGAGAAAAAAAGAGTGCACTGGTGAGCTTGGGAACTCAAAAAGGCCTGGACGTCCACGGAAGACAACAGTGGTGGATGATCGCAGAATCCTTTCCATGGTGAAGAACAACCCCTTCACAACATCCACTCAAGTGAAGAACACTCTCCAGGAAGTAGGTGTATCAGTATCTAAGTCTACCATAAAGAGAAGACTTCATGAGAGTAAATACAAAGGATTCACCACAAGGTGCAAACCATTAATCAGCCTCAAAAATAGAAAGGCCAGAATTGACTTTGTCAAAAAACACCTGAAGAAGCCAGCCCAGTTCTGGAACAGCATTCTTTGGACAGATGAGACTAAGATCAACCTGTACCAGAATGATGGGAAGAAGAAAGTTTGGAGAAGAACTGGAACAGCTCATGATCCAAAGCACTACATCTTCTGTAAAACATGGTGGAGGCAGTGTGATGGCATGGGCATGCATGGCTTCCAATGGCACTGGGTCACTTGTGTTTATTGATGATGTGACAAAAGACAGAAGCAGCCGGATGAATTCTGAAGTGTATAGGGATATACTTTCTGCTCAGATTCAGCCAAATGCAGCAAAGTTGATTGGATGGCGCTTCACCTATAATCCAAAACATACTGCAAAAGCAACCCAGGAGTTTTTTAAAGCAACGAAGTGGAATATTTTGCAATGGCCGAGTCAATCACCAGATCTCAACCCAATGGAGCATGCATTTCACTTGCTCAAGACAAAACTTAAGGCAGAAAGACCCACAAACAAGCAATAACTGAAGACAGCTGCAGTAAAGGCCTGGCAAAGCATCACAAAGGAGGAAACCCAGCGTTTGGTGATGTCCATGGGTTCCAGACTTCAGGCAGTCATTGCCTGCAAAGGATTCTCAACAAAATATTGAAAAGTAACATTTTACTTAGGGTTATGTTTATTTGTCCAATTACTTTTGAGCCCCTGAAATGAGGAGCGTTTGTATAAAAATAGCTACAATTCCTACATGTTTAATCATATATTTTTGTTCAACCCCTTGAATTAAACCTTAAAGTCTGCACTTCAATTCCGTTGTAGTTGTTTCATTTCAAATCCAATGTGGTGGCATGCAGAGCCCAAATCATGAAGATTGTGTCACTGTCCAAATATTTCTGGGCCTAACTGTAAATCTGACAGATAAGGGGAGTCATTAACGGCAGCGATTCAGCATTCCTAAACCGAAACCGAAACCAAGGTTTAACACCTCAGCATCCCAGCCAACTTCCATACATTTAGCATATGCAAAGAAAATAACAGTCTTTCTTCACTGCTTGGCAGGAGAAAGTTTTTTCTCCTCAATTTGCACTTTTTTCCTTATGAATTTGGAACTTTTTTCTCAAAAATTCGCAACTTTTTTCTTGTAAATGTTTTACCTTTTCCTCAAGTATTTGCAACTTGTTCCTATTAATCCCTTGCACTCCGGTCAATTTTCCTAAAAACGCCAAAAAAAAATGTGCCCAAAGTAAATCGAAAGCTGTTCTTCAACCCTTTGCAGCATCTTCATGGGGTTGGTCTCATTTAAAAGAAAACACTTTGAATTTTTTAGCAAAAAAAAACATTATCTCTCTAAGTGCTCCGGCCACTGAGTTACAGTCATCTAAACATAGTGAACTTGAAGAAAATAAATTTGGCCTGGGTGTTTTTTTGGATACAAATGCTTGCAAATAACACACAGCTTCAGATCCGGGCTGGAAAATGCAACAGAAATGTAGAACCAAGTGTTATCCAGCTGAGGTCCAAATTTTGTAACAATACCACAAAAAATGAATATTTTACACAGCTTTGTTCTCAGGCTGTTCCCAGGCGTTTTGGAACTGTGCCAAATGGCACAGTTTGGAAAAACGTTTGTAACTTTTGAATGATTCAATATAGAAGCTTCATTTTAGGCTCTAATGAAAGGTGACACTCAGGGCTGTCTGTGTGGGTTGTCCCCCCCCCCCCGCTCACTACAGAGGATGGACTTCGGCCATCGCTACACAACGGATTAGCCTCATGTGGTGATGTGGGACAGCAGCGCAATCACCGCGGCTCCCCCCCCCCTCGCTGCAGAAGAATAGCGGGGGTGGGGGGGCGTTCACAGCCTGTACGCGGCGAGCAACCCCTTGTACCGCGGCGCACGAACTTCAGACTTCGTGCGCCGCACAGTTGTAATTTACCGATCGGTCAAAAGTCATTTTGGATTACAATTTTCAGGGATAAAGAATAATTTAGCTTATAACACCTTACCTCTTCAAAGCAGAGTCCTGGCCAACTTCTCTTCCTCATTGTCAGACGAACGCGACGCTGGTCCGCTCTGGTTCTGGTCTCGCGACCCGATCAAAACATAATTCCATTATTGCGGTTTTGTGCTTCCATGATTGTGGTTTTTGGCGAACGATTTTTCAAAACAAATAACAGTAGTAATTAAAAAAAGACTGGTGAAGGCGTGTGTGTCACTCAGCCTTCGCCGTCAGCCTCCGTCGGTCTATGACCATGGAAGAAATCATAACGTCTACTCTGCTGGAACCAATACAAAATAAGCACCGCCTGTGGCTGAACATGCCGATCCACGAATGGCACTCCCTGTCACACAGGTTGCATTTGTGGATGGTCTCCATGCTGCTGGGTCTGTGGAGCTCTTCCTGTGTCCTTTTTTGATCCGCTCCAGCAGCCGGTCTTCACCCAGCCTTAAAAAAAAAACAGCTCGCGAACTTCTCTGCTTCAATTGGCTCACTGAATTCAAAGCGTTGGGAGGTGGGTCCTCCTTCCTAGGTTTTCATTCATTGGTTCTTCAAGGTTTCAGAAACCCAATTCAAGGCTCTTATTAGTCGAATGAGAGGTCAATCAGATGAACTAATCTGTTCGCGGCTGTGTCTGCAGCTTTTTTTTCCAGTGGCGCTTGGACGCCAACACCAACTACATCACCACCATCAGGACCATGCGTCCGAGAGCGCGCAAGGACACACGAGTGCGCCCTCGCGCGCCCTAGAATGCAGAGACTTGCCCGCCCACGGTACAACGGAGTGCAAGAGGTTAATCTGCAACCTTTATTCTCAAAAATTAGCAACTTTTTCCTGTCGATTTGAAACTTTTCTTTTAACGACCGAGCATTCCAGCCCGTTTCCCTAAATATAGCACACACAAAGAAAATCTAATTCTTTACTCACTGAGTGGCAGTAGAAAATCTGAAACATCCTGCCAGCGGAACAGCAGAATTTTCAGGGGTTAAATTCCAGATGTGAGAGATCAGTGTTCTGTGGCGTACCCACCTGAACCACGAGGCGTGGAAGGCCACAGGTCAGCATGCCTGAGCTGAAGTACCAGGTCTGGGTGGTGCTGCGCCGTGAGTCTGGTCTCCTCAGCATCAGAGGCTCAAAGCTGGGACAGACGGAAAAAACAACTCTTACAGTTCGCCAGTGTCCACGAGTAACAGAAGGGAGCAGAATGGTGCACACCTGTTGTCAGTAACGGCTGCCAGTCCAGCAATGTCCAGCACCAAAGAGGAGTCCAGCAGGCGTGGCTGGGCGAGCTTACTCTGCGGTGGAGATGAGCCTTCGTGACACAGCATGCCAGTGCCACTCATCCTCCACAGCTGGGAACGCTTCCCCGGCTCCTGCGCAGCAAAGGGGATGAGGAGAAACCACATTCATGAGCCTCCCAAAAGTCACCTGCTCTTCATTTTTAAAATGAACCTAGTAAAGGTACATTAACCTTCATCAAAATGAAGCGGGGAAACAAAACCATCTCCCTCAGTCATGACGGTCACTTTTTGGTTCCAGTTAACAAATACAAATTCATGGACATGGACTGCTATTATGCTGGGAAGAAAACGGTCTCCATGACACCAACAATATCATTTATCGTGATAACTTCTGGAAAAATGTATCATTCGCCATGACCTGTTATTGGTACCGGCCTGATGACAGCTGATAGGTGACTTCTGTTATAAGTTTGCAACTTGCCTCAAGTGTTTTCTTCATAAATTTGAGACTCTTTTTAATCATAAAGTTTGAACAAAACATAAAAACTGGAGCCATTATCTAAATGAACAAAGAAATCATTTGCACAAAATAAAAATTAAACCAGTATCCATATGAATGGTGCACATTTAGAAGCAAAAAAAAGTCACAAATTTACAAGAAAAAAGTCAAAAATTTACGAGAAAAAAAAAGTTGAAAATTTACAAGAAAAAAGGCTGAAAATTTTACAATAAAAAGTTGAAAATTTATGAGGAAAAAAAAGCTGAAAATTTATGAAGAAAAAAAGCTGAAAATTTATGAGGAAAAAAAGCTGAAAATTTACAATAAAAAGTTGAAAATTTATGAGGAAAAAAAGCTGAAAATTTACAATAAAAAGTTGAAAATTTATGAGGAAAAAAAGTTGAAAATTTATGACAAAAAAAAAATCAGGAAGTTTACGAGAAAAAAGTTGCAAATTTACAAGAAAAAAAATTATATGAGAAAAAACTGCAAATTTATGAAGAAAAAGTTGGAAATTTATGAAAAAAAGACACAAATTTACAAAAACATGGCAAGTTTATGAAAATTTTTAAATAAATGAGAAAAAAGTTGCAAATTTATGATTAAAAAAGTTGCAGATTTAAAAGAAAAAACCAGCAAATTTACAAATAAAAAGCTGCAAACTTATGAGGAAAAAGCTGCACATTAACAGTAAAAACACTACAGATTTATGAAAAAAGTTGCAAATTTACATAAACATTGAAGATTTTTTTCCACATAATTTTGTGATTTTTTTTCCACATAAATCTAGTCTTTTTAACATAAAAATTTGTGACTTTTCACCAGAATGTTGAATTTTTTTCTCTTTTTCCTTCTACACTGGCAGGGTTCTGACAGTGAGCTCCAGTCTAGAACCACAGGTTGCACACCACACCCCTGCTACAGACGGTGCTCCGTCATGTTCTGTTGCTCTCGCCGCAGTGATCTGAAAGAAAAACTCACACACAGGTTTTCCACCTGTAATGTGGACGTCACACTGACAGCAGCTACGCTAGCCTGATACTAAAGAGCATCACTGATGGGGAAATAATGCAGAATTTTATTCTTGTGTACATGGAGTCCTGTGGAATCTGCTTCACACTCAGACAAGAGGAGGAAACACGGAAAGCGTGGAGGTGTGAAATTAAGCCTGAGGAGGCGTCAGTTTAACAGCATTCCTCTTCCTTCCATTATTGTGGGGAACGTACAATCCCTGAGAAATAAAGTGGATGAAATTCAAGGGAATGTACGCTACCAGAAGGACTTCAAGAACTGCTGTGTCATGGCTTACACGGAGACGTGGCTTACGGCGCAAGACCCGGATGCGGATCTGTGTATTGACGGCTTTGGAGCCTCACTTCGCTCAGATTGGCAGGAAGAGGTAACGGGGAAACATCAGGGGGGCGGCGTATGTTTATACATTAATAAACAGTACTGTACATCTGTCACGGTCAGAGAGTACATCTGTACACCCGATGTGGAGCTTCTGTCCGTATCGCTACACCCCTTTTATCTGCCCCGCGAGTTCCCCCAACTTTTCATCACGACTGTGTACATTCACCCGAGGGCAGATGCTGACTCCGCCTCCAGCACCGTCTTTGATGTGGTACAGCGGCTGCAGTCAATTTCCCCAGAGGCTCCAAACTTTATTCTTGGGGATTTTAACCATGTTTCTTTAAAGAAGACACTTAAAAACTTTTATCAGTATGTCTCCTGCCCAACCAGGTGAAAAAAGACATTAGACCTGTGCTATGGATCCATAGAGAGGGCCTATAAATCACTTCCCCTTCCTCCTTTAGGATCCTCAGATCACAACTGTGTTCATTTGCTGCCCACATATAAAACTGCTCTCAGAAGAGGCAAGGTGGAGATGAGAGACATTGATGTGTGGACAGAGGATTCAGAGCACAGCCTCCAGAAATGCTTTAACTGTACAGACTGGGAGATGTTCACACTGTCCTGCGGGGATGATTTGGACTCTTTGGTGGACGTCACATGTTCATACATGGCTTTCTGTAAAAATATGATCATTCCACGTAAACGTGTCAAAATATATCCCAACAACAAACCGTGGGTTACTAAATCAGTTAAATCTTGCTAACAGAGGAAAGCACTTGCCTTTAAACAGGGGTCTGTTTCTGAGCTACAGGTTGCCACAAAAGAGCTGAAGTCCGAAATTTTAAGAGCAAAACAGAATTATAAATCAGAGTTGGAAAGCAAGATGGCAACAAAGAAACTTGGTTCAGCCTGGGCCAGTATGAAAACTACTGCAGGCCTTCAGAGCACAGAGCGCAGTAATCGTGTGTTTTTAGATGGTTTTAGTTCAGACACAGAGCTGGCTAATGCTCTTAATTGTTTTTATGGTGGTTTTGATTCCTCTGATTTTAGCACAGAAACCCAAGATTTGAAACAGAAACTCAAAGACAATCAGCACTTTAATATTGAGGTGCAGGATATTAAAAGGGAGTTCTGTGCTGTAAAAATGAACAAAAGTCAGGGCCCTGATAATATATGTGGGCGCTTGGTAAAGTCCTGTGCACATGAACTGAGTCCTGTATTTCATTACATTTTCAATAAGTCCTTACAGACACAACATGTGCCTAAGATCTGGAAAGATGCCGTAGTTGTTCCCGTTCCAAAATCCAGCTGTCCTAAAACGGTAAATGATTTTAGACCAGTTGCTCTGACTTCAATTTTAATGAAATTTTTTGAAAAACTGGTCCGATGTGAGGTCCTAAAGCAGACTGAACATGCATTGGATCCTCTGCAGTTTGCCTATAGGCCTCACAGAGGAGTGGAGGATGCCACTGTCACTCTGTTTAACATGCTTTTTAAACATCTGGATTTTAATGGGACACATGCCAGGCTTTTATTTGTGGACTTTTCTTCCGCCTTTAATACAATCCAACCTCATATTTTAGTTGAAAGGCTCCTGCAACAATTTGATTTGAGCAATAATCTGGTGGGTTGGATTCTGGATTTCTTAACCAACAGGACGCAGAGAGTAAGGGTCAATGGTACATTGTCTGACCTAAAGTGCTCTTCTACTGGCTCTCCTCGGGGGGGGGGTGTTGTCACCACTACTCTTCATCCTGTACACAAACATGTGTCGGAGCAGACATGACAACAGACACATTATAAAGTATGCTGATGACTCAGTTATTGTCAGTCTCCTCCAGGATGGTGAGAGTGGCTACGGCCCAGTAGTTGATGATTTTGTTCACTGGTGTGAGGATTCCTACCTGCAGCTGAATACAACAAAAACTAAAGACATGATTATTGACTTTAGGAGGAAAACTCCCAGGCACAAAGTCACTGTACTAAAAGGCCAGACCACCGAATGTGTACAATCCTACAAATATCTTGGGACGATTATTGATAGTAATTTTAACTTTGAAGAGAACTGTGAAAGGGTGTGCAAAAAGGGTCAGCAACATTTGCATTGTTTGAGGAAACTTGCACGCCGAACCATAATGACAATGTTTTATCGGGCTTTTATTGAATCTGTTTTATCCTTTTCTTTAGTGTCATGGTTTGGTCAGATAAAACTGAAACAGAGGAAATCCTTGGATCAGGTAGTTAGATGGTCCAGTCGTTTGCTTGGTGAGTCCCAGCTGAGCCTGACATCCCTGTACACCAGACAGAGGATGGCTACCTTCATTTTAAATGATGACTCCCACCCTTTGCACTGACACTTTCAGCTTCTTCCCTCAAGACGGAGGTTTGCTGTCCCAAAAAGTAGAACCCAGCGCTACAAAAACAGCTTTGTTCCTGCTGCTGTCAAAGAGTTGAACAAGATGTAACAATATATTGTACATAATTTAGGTACCTATTTATTAACTCCATTTTATATTTACTTATTTTTGTAGGATTTTTATTTGGGTTCTAAATCTTGTATTGGGTTTTAGACTTTTGAGTTTTTAACCTCTTTGACTAGTCTTTAACTTTTTAATATGACCCTTCTCTCTTATCTCTGGCTTTTCTCTCATCTCTTTGTCTTTTTATACCCTGATTGATGGAGCCTTGAGCATTTTTATCATGTTTATAGTCAGCTTCATGTGTGCCTGTGTTTGTGTCTGTGTTGAATGTAATTGTGGTTTGTAAATATGGATGTCACCAGACTGCAAAACAAATCTACCTACGGGTACAAATAAAGGAACCTGAACCTGAACAGTGGACGCTTGTATCAAGTGGACAGAGTTGTGAGCTGCAGCCCTCATATAACGCTCTGCTGCTCCTCCTTCTGTAGCCCACCCTCCCAACAGTCATCGTGTTGTGCTGCGTACCTTCTTCCTGAGGATGACTCTCTGAGTCTTGGTGTCCACGTCAAGAACCAGCTCAGCACAGCCAACCAGCCCCTTCTTCCCAACACGTGCCCTCTCACCTTTCCTGCAGGGAGAAAAATCAGCACTACTGACCTCCATGACACCATGTGGTTTTAGATCTAAAGAATAATTCAATGATGCCACTGGTCCATACTGTGAGAACGTGTGTGTGGCTGCGATGTAGATGAAGTTCTCATAGTAGAGGTTGTTGTACTCCCTGAAGAAGTTCATGTTGGCTGTCACCTCCGAGGATCCCGCGCCCTTCACGGTGAGGGTGAGGTATGGGGGGAGCGTCGGCTCGTCGCAGGCGTAGTCCAGCACGGAGCTGGCCTTCACCTCGGTGTGCAGCTGGATGTCAGCCACGCTGTGCTGCCAGAACTGGATGGGAACCTGGATGCATGTGAACCATCAGAGCCGTTATATGACCTCCACCTCTGATCTACTGGACTGGCTTTACTGTGTTCAGCCATGTGTCCATCAGTCACCTTTTAGTAAAGAGACTGTTTATGACTCAGAAATATTACTGATGACACAACAGTCAATCTGACTGGACAACAGTGACTTACTACTACATTCCCTGAGCACCACCCTGATGCTTCACCAGACACATTGCTTCACTTCAGCAGTGTTCTCCTCATCTTTCATCACAGTAACTTCAGTGGCTTCTGCAGCATTACTAGTCGGTACCTGAAAGGTCTGCTACCACGTAAGGCATGACCTGACTATCTGCTGTGCTTAAGATCTGTTGTCCAGATTAGATTTCATTCCTCCAGAATATTCCTTTATAAGCTCTATAAGCCTAGCATCCTTGGACTCCTATCAGAACTACAAATCCATTTATCTTTTCATTAATCTCCGTTCCTTTTCACAGTAACACAAATTTTTCTTTTTATAAACTGATTCTTATCCTCATTTTCTTCCTAAAATTGTGTCTGTTTTCATAACCATTTTGCTTTACACCTATTTTGTAGTTTTCTCAGTTTCCACTATATTGCCAATTTAAGCTCGGTTTTCCTTTGCTTCCACAAATGTCTGATAGTACACTTTATGCTCAGGAATACATTAACACTTTAATGTGTTCATGACACATGTTCAGTTCACTGCTTTACAGTCCTCTGATTGTACTCATCTATGCTGAAATGTCTTATTAAACTGTTAAAAGTTCTATTGGAGTTATTGTTTAATTCCATGTCCATTTTCTTCATTAAAAGCAGAGAACTCACGGGTCTTGAGACTGATTCATTTCTGGTACAAATATTGAATTATTAATAAAATGGTCCATCTTCTGGATTGGTGCCCCGAATAAGTTTACATGTACTGGTAATGAAAAGAAATCTTCATTCCCACTCACATATATATGCATATTAATAGTTTGTACCAGGAGACTGCTATATTTCTTATGTCAGAATTCCAGTGTGTTGAGGACCTTCACTTCTGTACAGTTTGAAAAGAGAAAGACTTCCCAACCCGGAACGTTGTAACAGTCCTGTTGGCTGCATTAACTCCCTTTGAAAAAACGCACAGCAACCAGGTAGACACACTGTGAGTGAGAGGGGAGCTCCACTGAAATTGTTTTGGCCAAAAAATAAGCCAGGAAACTGCATCGCTGTAGGCTGTCATAACCACGGTTTGAAGAAAGACAAACCAGTTTCATTTTTTGGGCTGCCAAAGAGATATTTAGAGCCTGAACAAAGGGATAAGTGGCTGACTGCTATTCAGAAAAAATGAGGATGGGACACTATAACCCTGCAAATAACAGGACTTCATGTTTGGTTCATTTTGTAGCATATAAGTGTAATTTTATTCACAGAAATATCTGATTAAAGGCAATACATTTATTTAATCTGTGCACTGAGCCACTTATCCCTTAAGTCAGGCTCTAAATGTCTCTTTGGCAGCTCAAAATGACACTTGTTTGTCTTTCTTCTAGTGATGTCGCCATTAATTGCATTAAGATTGACAGGACAGCTCACTTCTTCACCTCTCACGAATAAGTGTTTTATGGCATTTAATCACACTTTAACTGCATAGTGCAATTAATAAACTTATGATCAGAACTTTAATCAATCATCCTTCCTCATTTAATAATGGAAGTGTATTAGGTCACATTGAAGCTGAAACCTTTGTCAATACTGAACAGCAACCACAAGACATTTTAGGAGATATTGACCCAGATAATAACTACTTTAATCACATTAACAACTAGAAAAGCACTCGGAGAGCGCAGACCTCCGCCAAGCGCCACAATTCCCCCCATACAGTGTTTGTGTGTACGTTTTCAGATTCCTTGAGCATGTAAACATATGACTAGCAATTGGATTCACAATGATTATTTGTTTATTTGACAGGGACAGTGCAATAAACACACAATTAATCAATGACAATCAATCTGATAGTGATAGGATTAGTGGTTCAGTAGTAAAAGCATTGCCTCCTTGGCGGAGGTAATAAACTGAAGTGTTGCTGTTGTGTCCATCTCCTCCACTGACGGATGCAAATTGGGTAGACAGGTTGCCGTGGGTTTTATATTATATTGTAACGTGCTGCTCGACATGGCGACGTCCCACCGGGAGGTTTGAACTCACGCCTCCCGCTCCGGAGTCCCGCACTCTACCTGTGTCGCCAATAGGGTCAACCCACTTGGCAAGCCAAGTAGGGTGCTCATATTGAGTTCGCTACAATATTATTTTTTTGGGGGGTTGCGCTCCGCGGCAAACGAGAATTTAGAAGCTTCGCCGGCAGAGAGCTCGTTTTTGCGCAGCGCCTATGGCTGGCCGGTGAATTTGTGCCAAATGCGCAGCTCCTATGGCTGGCCGGGGAATTTCTGCCAAAGAATCCGTCGGCGGACAGCTGCCTGTGTGAGGTTTTGCGGCGGGCCCAAGCCAGCAGTGTTTTCCGCGTCCTTGTGTGCCTAAAACGTTGAAGAACGCAGAGTTTGTGTTGCAGACACGACGACCAGCGCCCTCCATTGCGCCTGCGCACATGTTGAAAATGGCTGTATGTCACAGTGTTGAATGAAAAATGCTTTAAAAAATTCCTGTATCCAGACGGTGAACCGGATCACCCCCAAAATTTAATCAGTTCTTCCTTGTACCATTTCCAACAACGCCTGAAAGTTTCATGGAAATGCGTCCAAGATTTTTTGAGTTATCTTGCTAACCAACAGACAGACAGACAGACAAACAAACACAGACAAACCCCGGCAAAAACATAACCTCCTCCTGGCCTTTTCGGCCTGGCAGAGGTAATAAGTGTGCTTATTGTGATGAACAACAATTAAATGGAATTATGAACTCGGATCAGACATTGACAATAATACATATTAATAGTAGGAGTCTCTATGCCAACTTAGATAGTATTAAGGAGCTTTTAAATCAATTTAACACCCCATTTAAGATTATTGCAATAAGTGAAACATGGATTAATGAAGAAAAAGATGTAAATTTTGAACTACATGGATATGAGATGTACACACAAAATAGGAAATGTAAAAGTGGTGGTGGTGTAGCACCATATGTTGATAGGAAATTACAAAGTAAAAAAGTGGACAGCATGACATCAATAGTGAATGAAAGTATGAAATGTTTAACAATCGAAATTACAATGGAAACTAGAAAAAACATAATAGTAAGCTGTATATATAGAGCACCGGAATCTGATATGGAAAAATTTATAAATGGGATGGAAAAGATGTATACAAAAATAAGACAAAAAGATTATCTTTATTTGTGGTGACTTTAATATAGATTTAATGAAAACAAAATAACATAAACCAACTGAAGATTTCTTAGATACAATGTATAGTTTAACCTTATTTCCAAAGATTACAAAACCTACGAGAATAACAACACACTGTGCTACCTTGATAGACAACATTTTTACCAACTTATTGAATATAATAATATGGTGAGTGGTATACTAATAAATGACATTAGTGACCACCTGCCTGTATTTGTTTCTTTAGATATTAATTATAGGGTTAATGAGAGTAAGAATAATAATAAACCATGTAAAAAGGTTATTTATAAAAAAAATACGAACAGAAGATAGAATCAGTGCTTTAAAAAGATGACTTAATGTTACAGAATTGGGATGTTGTCTATAGAGAGAAAGAAGTGGACTTGGCATATGGTAAATTTATTGATATACTTAAATCATTATATGATAAAAAACTGTCCAATTAAAGAAATTAATAAAATACATAAATACAAAAATTGCCTGTGGTTAACCAGGGGGCTACAAAATGCTTGTAAAAAGAAAAATTATCTCTATAAAAATGTCATTAAATTAAGAACCAAAGAATCTGAAAAAAGATATAAAAGATATAAAAATGAATTAACTGAAATAATACGAACTAGTAAAAAATTATACTATAGGAAAATGTTAAATGAAAATAAAAATAATATAAAAGGAGTCTGGGATATATTATATATTATATATATTAATATATTTATATTAAATAAATTAAGGAAAAATAGAACTAAGAAAACGATATATCCAGAGTATTTTACTGATAATTGTTGTGATAATTGTGATAAGAACATGGTAGTAAATGGCAGCAAAAATTTCAAACCAAGGAAAAGACACCATGAGTGAAACACTGATTGGAAATAACCCTTTGTCAATCTTTCTCTCAGCGGTGGATGAACTAGAGGTAAAATCTGTTGGTGAAAAGTGTAAAAATAAATTATCTACTGATTGTGATGGTATTGATATGGCACTAGTAAAAAAGAATTTAAAACCATTTACATATATTTGTAACCTATCATTTCAAACTGGCTCATTCTCTCAGAAAATGAAAATAGCAAAAGTAATACCATTATTCAAGCAAGGAAATAAACACCAATACACAAACTACAGATCAGTATCGCTTCTCCCACAATTTTCAAAGATTCTGGAAAAACTTTTCAACAACAGATTAGAAAACTTTTTAAATAAACACGATGTGCTTAATCAGAACCAATATGGATTTAGAGCAAAGAGTACAACATCATTGGCAATAATGGAAGCAACAGAGGAAATAATAAATGCATTACATCAAGGAAAATATGCAATTGGTGTATTTATAGATTTTAGAAAAGCACTTGATACAATAAATCATTCAATACTTCTTGATAAACTGCAAATGTATGGTATTAGGGAGTGGCACTGAATTGGGTTGCAAGTTATTTATCTGAGAGACAACAGTTTGTGAAGATGGGAGAATATCTGTCTGGATGTGTGGGAAATGCCTGTGGGGTCCCCCAGGGGTCAGTATTGGGCTCCAAATTATTTAACATATACTGTATATAAATGGTATATTCCAAGTTTCTAAATCATTAAAAATAATATTATTTGCTGATGATACTAATATATTTTATTCTGGAAATAATTATAATCAACTAATCCATACTCTAAATAATGAATTAAATAAGCTTAAAAAATGGATGGATTGTAATAAATTATCACTAAATATAGATAAAACTAAGGTAATGATATTTGGTAAATGTAAAAATAAAGAAGATATACATATTCATATAGATAATGTAATTATTGAAAATGTTAAGGAGATCAAGTTTTTGGGTGTAATACTAGATGATAAAATTAGTTGGAAACCACACGCCAGATACATACAAAACAAAGTGGTAAAAAAATATTGCAATTATAAATAAAATTAAGCAAGTCTTAGATTACAAATCACTTCATATCTTGTATTGCTCATTAGTACTTCCATACTTGACCTATTGTACAGAGGTCTGGGGTAACAATTATAAAAGTACACTTACTGTAATTCATTGCTAATATTACAAAAAAGGGCAGTCCGTGTTATACACAAAGTTGGGTATCTTGAACATATTAATTTATTGTTTTTACATTCAAAGCTACTGAAATTACGGGATGTGGTTGATTATTATACAGCACAATTAATGTTTAAAGTCAGTAAAAACCTTTTGCCACACAATATACAAAATCTTTTCAGTGAGAGAAAAGGGAAATATAATTTAGGGGGAACACAAAATTTAAAATGCACCTAGTACTTCCGGTTATGGCTGCCACGTAGGACGGACGTGTCTCGCTCTGCTCTGCTCCTGGAAAAAAAAAAAATCGGCAAATAACTCTCTCATTTGGGACAGAACGTATCCCAGCATTTGGGCGAGGATATGTCGGCGAAGCCTAAGGCTGGAAAACCAGGAAAAGGAAAAAGCGAGCCGCCGAAACAGTCCAAATTAACGGACTTTCAGGTCTGTGACGCAGTAAACAAAACTCCATATATGGCGGAGGAGGCTGGCAACGGTGCGATGTCTGCGCGGGGAGGCGCAGATGCGCTGATGGCTGCTATGAGTTCAATGAGAGCGGACTTTTCCTCTAGATTTGATGGGATTATGACAGCGTTGGAAGGAATAAGAAAGGAATTGGGTGACTGTGTAGAACGAACGGCGCAGATGGAGCTCCGTCTCGCTAGTGCTGAAGATGACGTCACCCGTCTTCAATTAAAGGTGCGCACTTTGGAAAAAAAAAATAAATCTCTGGAAGATAATATTTTGGATTTGGAATCTCGGTCGAGACAGAATAATTTGAGGCTGGTGGGTCTTCCAGAGGAATCAGAAGGTCGGGACGTATGTTCCTTTCTGGAAAAGTGGATTCCGGAGGTGCTGGGCAGCGAGGAGTTGCAATCAGCAGTGGTTCTGGAAAAAGCACATCGTATTGGCCCACGGAGAGATAAGGGACCGCCGAGGACCTTAATTATGAAGTTTCTTAGCAACAGAGACAGGATGAAGATCTTCAACGCTGCACGAGCTAAAAAAGGAGAGATTAAACACCAGGACCAGCAGGTGCGGTTCTACCCAGATTTGGCCACAGGAATCCAGCAATTGAGGAAGCAGTTTGATCCCATACGTAAGGAGCTGCGCAACCTTGGGATTCGTCATGGTGTAATCTATCCTGCGAGACTGCTGACCACGTATGAGGGCAGAACCCACATCTTCAAGACCCCAGAGGAGGCGCAGGAGTTCATCAAGAAGATCAAAGAAGAAGAAGAGACTGGTGGGAGCTAAGCATGAACAAAATATAAGGTAGAATAATTAAGCATTTGCACAGGCATCTGACTGACTTGAAGTAAATAGTAAGTTTACAAAATATAGATTGTATTATATATTAAAAAAACAAAACAAAAACAAAACAAATTAAAAAAAAAAAAACTATGATGTACAAAGTTGTTAAAAATTTTGGAGTTAAGTTGGAAAACTACAGAGGAGAGTTAATGTTACGTCATTAAAAGCAGTAGAGTTAGGGTGATTGGGAGGATGAAGAAGGAGTGGCTTAGGCTGTTCCCCGTGGGTGTGGAACGGTCGATGGCTATATCGGGAGACAGAATTTTTCTTTTGATTTTGGGGGGTTTGCCACAAGTGTGGGAAGGGGAAATTTGTTTGTGTGTAGTTTGTAGGATGAATGTTCAACCACTCATGTTTTTGCTTCTCTGTATGAGCATGTTTACACTGCAAGGTAATCCCAAACTCTCTATTGATCATGGACCAAAGTGTTAATCTTAATTTAACTTCATGGAATTGCAGAGGTCTACAAAATTTAAAAAAACTTAAACAAGTTATGAATAAAATAAAGGACATGGGTTCAAGAATTGTGTTTTTACAAGAAACTCATCTGATAGAGGAGGATGTTAAAAGAATTAGGAGTAGATGGCAGGGAAGTGTATTCACCTCTTCGTTTTCATCCCGAGCCAGGGGAGTTATGACTCTCATACATAAATCAGTTCCTTTTCAAGTGAAAAATGTAATTGGAGACAAATTTGGAAGATATGTAATCATTCAAGGTTCTTTGCTATTAGAAAATATAAATCTTGTGAACTTATATGGTCCCAATATAGATGATCAGAAGTTCTTTGCTAATTTATTTCTCATCTTATCATCACTTACAGGGCAACATATAATAGCAGGGGATTTTAATTGTACATTGAATCCAGGTGTGGATAGATCAACAGGACTGGATTGTACGCACATTGGATGTAGGATGACTATTAATCATTTTATGAAAGAATTGAGATTGTTAGATATATGGAGAGAAATGAAACCACAAGTTAAAGCCTATTCTTGTTATTCCAGTACCTACAAGACATTCTCACGTATTGATTATTTTTTGATTTCCACAGAATTAAGGTCCAAGATTCAAAACTGCTTTTATGATAACATCGTGATCTCTGATCATGCACCCTGTTGTCTAATATATGTAGATAA
Source organism: Pholidichthys leucotaenia (assembly GCA_020510985.1). Taxonomy (NCBI): domain Eukaryota; kingdom Metazoa; phylum Chordata; class Actinopteri; order Cichliformes; family Pholidichthyidae; genus Pholidichthys; species Pholidichthys leucotaenia. The sequence goes on from CM035843.1 coordinate 422,796,062, forward strand.
AAAATTGACAAAGGAATCAGGTAGATGGCAATTTCAGCATAAATGGCTTCAGGATGAGGAATTTGTCAAGTATATAGAAAAACAGATAGACGAGTTCTTTGACATCAATACTACACAAACATCAGCATGTGTAAAGTGGGAGGCTTTCAAAGCTTTTATTAGGGGACATATTATTAGTTATACAGGATCAAAATCTAAGAAGACTCGAGAGGAGAGAGCTAAATTGGAACATAAAATAAAAAGTCTTCAGGAAAAAGTGTATGCAGGAAGTGACCCAAGGTTGGAGAATGAATTACTGATTTTGAGAGCTGAATACGACAAAAAATCAGCGAATAGAGCTGCCTCGAGTCTTCTAAGATTGAAACAATCTTTTTATGAACAAGGTGAAAAATCAGGAAAATTATTAGCATGGCAGATTAAACAATTGGAAATTAAAACACCAATTACCAGTATTATAAGTAACGGACAGGTAGTTATAGATCCTTTAGAAATTAATAGAGCCTTTAGAGATTACTATGAAAAATTATATGATACCAAAAATGAACCTGATTTAACAAAACTAAATGGGTTTTTGAACGAACTATCTATACCGTGTATACCAAATGAAAACAGGGAGATATTGGAGTCTAAAATTAGTCAAGAAGAAGTTGGGCTAGCCATTGATAATATGAAATCAGGAAAAAGTGCAGGACCAGATGGTCTTCCAGTTGACCTTTATAAAAAATTTAAGAATAAATTAATAAAACCTTTTTTGGAAATGGTTTTAGAAGCATTTCAAAATAATAATTTACCATCATACATAAATAATGCCTTAATTATACTGCTGCCAAAACCAGGTAAGCCCTCTAATAAATGTGAAAATATGAGACCAATAAGCCTATTAAACGCCGACCTTAAGATAATCTGTAAAATTTTAGCAAGACGAATACAAGAAATTTTACCAAATATTATTAATCGAGATCAGAATGGCTTTATAAAGGGTAGACAAGGCTTCCATAATGTAAGAAGACTATTTAATATTATTTATTTTAATAAAGAAGCACCGGATACAGCTCTCCTATCATTGGACGCCGAAAAGGCCTTTGATAGAGTTGAATGGCCCTTTCTTTTTGAAGTCCTACAAAGGTTTGGACTTGGAAATAATTTCATAAAATGGGTTCAAATAATATACAATAATGCTACAGCAGAAATCCTAACAAATAACAATATTTCAAAACCAATAAAAATCAATAGAGGATGTCGACAAGGCTGTCCACTTTCACCTTTACTGTTTACTATGGCAATTGAACCTTTAGCGATAGCGATACGTTTACATTCACAAATATATGGAATTAAAGTTGGACCAACAGAACATAAAATCTCCCTGTACGCCGATGATATAATTTTGTTTATGTCGAATCTAAAAAAATCAATTCCAACCTTGTTGAATTTAATAAAGAATTTTGGGGAAATATCAGGATATAAAATAAATAAAACTAAATCTTCAATATTAATGCTAAATGAGACCCAGAGAAATTACCCAGCCCCTGAGGCAAATCAATTCAATGTTGTAAATCAGTTTAAATATTTAGGAATCCAAATTATGCCTAAGCTAGAATCAGTCGCCAGCGTCAACTATGAAGCCTTAATGTCAGATATCAATGAGTTAACTCAGAGATGGATGTCACTACCAATGTCGATGATCGGGAGAATCAATATACTTAAAAGTAATATTTTACCTAAAATACTTTATTTATTTCAATACATTCCCTTATCACCACCTTTAGATCTATTCTCAAGAATAAAAAAAAAGTTAGTGGAATTTATATGGAACAACAGGAGGGCTAGATTACGTCTGTCTTTATTATATTTACCATTTGATCGTGGAGGTCTGAAATGTCCAAATTTTATGTTGTATTATTGGTCGGCACAACTGAGGTCTATGACATATTATTTTTCATCAAATGATCTCCCTCACTGGACTGAAATGGAATCATACAATTTACCTTTACCTCTTCCCATATTCATATACTCAGATTCGGCAAAAAAATTACAAAAACAAGTTAAAAATCCATTTGTAAAGCATATGATCAAAATATGGTGTGAAGCTAAAAACTATTTAAAAGAACCACAGTTATTGTCACAATTTAGTCCAATATGGGGTAATCAATATTTTAAACCAGGGAGAGCGGACGCTGTATTTAAAGTATGGAATTTAAAAGGGATACAAAAGATTCAGGATTTATATTTGCCTTGTGCAGACAACATAATGTCTTTTGAAGAGCTGAGGATCAAATTTAATCTCAATAGAACACATTTTTTTTAAATATCTTCAACTTAGAAACTTTATTCGATCAAATCAAAATAAAGCTCTCACTCGACCTATTTATTCATCCTTGGAAAAAATGATGATGAAAGATAGTAAAAGAAAGGGTATTATTTCAGAGTTTTATAACTCATTGACACTATCTTCAAGTGAAAATTCACTGAAAAGATTAAACTACTGGAAAGAAGATCTGCAAATTGAAATTTCGGAGGAACAATGGGAATTGGCTTGTACAGAAGCTCAAACCAAATCAATAAATGCACGCCTTAAATTGATACATTTCAAATGGTTAATGCGGATGTATGTTACACCGGAGGAGTTAAATAGATATAACAAAAATATACCAGATACATGCACAAAATGCATGGAAAGTAAAGGAACCCTATTTCATTGTTTATGGGAATGTAGATTAATAAGAATGTTTTGGGAAGAGGTGAGGGTAACAATTGAAAAAATAATCTCAAAACAAATCATACTGAATCCTAAACTGTTTTTGTTGGGTCTGTACCCAGAAAAGCATAATTTTAATAAAAGTGAAAGAACATTCATAGACCTCAGTTTGCTTAATGCCAAAAAATGTATTGCACTATTATGGAAAAAGACTCATAGACCAGATGTGACTCAGTGGTTAAGACAGATGTTAACAAACCTTCCATTAGAAAGAATAACATATATACTGAAATCAAAGGAAATTGTGTTTGAGAATATATGGAGACCTTTTATTGATTATGTAAAAAATTTAAACATAACTCTTGAAGAAGAAGGTGAATGATGTGTGTGGACCTTGTAAATTCCAAACTGGTGAACATAATATGTATACTTATGTATTGGATTGTCTAGACTAAACAGAGGAGCATTGTTGAAGATTTGATTTTGTTGGTGGTTGTTGGTGTTTTTAGTGCATTTTTTTTTTTTTTTGTAGTACTTTAGCGTTAGTGTTTGATTGTTTGTATCATGTTTGTTAAAAAAAAAAAAAAGGTTCAATAAAGATATTGTGGAAAAAAAAATGCACCTAGTAAGATCTACTAGGAAGGGTTTTTGTGTGTCTGTGTGTGGGGTAAAATTGTGGAATGGGTTGGGGGAGAAACACAGGCAATGTCCAAACATCCATATATTTAAATCAACATATAAAGAAATGATTTTTGAGCAATATAAAAATAAAGGACAGTAACATTACAATGTGTCTTCAATGAAGAAAGGTTGTTATTGTGAATATATACAGTATGTTGAGTACTGTTATTACTGATATTATTACCAGAATTATAGTGTTAGGATTGTTGTTGGGATGGAGTTGTTTGGAGTATTGTATAGGCCAGGTGTTATTATTATTATTATTATTATTATTATTATTATTGTTGTTGTTGTTGTTGTAACTACCATATGGCTACCCATTATTATGGTTATTATTATTTTATGGTTACTTATTGTGCCTAGGTATTGTAAGCCATGTGGGGGTATATGGTGGTATGTGTGGTGATTGTGATGATGATGGTGTTGTCTATGATTGTACTGAACATACCAGAAGTATTTATTTATTATTGTTACAGTTATTGTAGGATGTTGGTATTGTTGTCAGTGTGGACTGTCATTGTTGTATCATTTCTGTTGCATAATTTGATTATGGGGTGTATTATGTATTATGGTGTTGTATGGTGAATGTGGTTGTGGGATGAATGATGACTAGAGTGATGTTGTAATTTGTTGGGTATGGAAAAGGGGTGGGACTATATAAGCATTGGCTTCTTCCCACTCCTTTTGAACAATTTATTTTTTTTTTGGTTTTGATTTTTGTTTTCAATTCTTTTTTTCTTTTTGTCTGAATGTTCAAATAAAATCAATCATATTATTGTGATTAACTCAACCCAGCTCTCTCTTGCCTATGTGATGCCTATGGCAAAAACTGCTATTAATTGTAATTAAACATTAACTCGCATGGCGCGATTAAAGTGACACCACTACTTTCTTCACTCTGTGGTTATGACAGCCTACAGTGATGCAGTTTTGTGACATATTCCATGGCAGAAACTGTACAAAATGATCTCTTTACCTACTGAGTGATGATTATGTCCCCTTATTGTGTTTCTACCCCTGGGTGACTTTCCTCCGGGGGCTCCTCATTGTCCTTAGGCCAGTGTCCTGCACCTCCTCCTGCTGCACATCCTCTTGGGGCTCCTCTTTTACTTAACCCTTTGAGTGTGTATGGCGCACTTCTGCGCCTGTCAGCTGATCAGTCCAAACAAAGCCCGTACAGCTGAATAGAGTGTGAAATGTACAAACCTTTTAACACCACTTGGTGGTCGAGAGGTGTGGCTTTTCATTTACTGTGAGAACTGGAAATGGTCCAATGCAATAAGTAGGTCAAATCAGCGTCTGAAGCCCGCCCCCTTTCATTCTGCTGTTTGACAGGAGGAAACAGGATGGCGAGGAAAACGCTCTCAGCTGAAGAGGTATTAGGACTGGTATTCACCGCTCCTGGGTTAGAGGAAGAGCTTAGCCCTAGTTTGTCATCTGAGTTTGAGTCCAGCTCTGATTATGTGCCTTTGGACAATGGTGCAAGCAGTTCTTGCAAAAGTAGAGACGGACATCTTGCGCGCGACGCTGCAGCTGCGTTTTCTGTGTCCAGCTGTGGGCAAAATGGCATAGGAGCCTCGTCTGCAGATTGTTCTGCTTTGCCAAACCATGGTCGCGGAGCGAAAAAGTCCAGAGTAGCCCGTGGGCGACGTTTGGCTGGCCAAGAGCGTGCTGCCGGTGCACACTGACGTACGCCACATGTATGCATTGGCAGGACAATTGGTAGTGGCGATGCGGCAGGAGGTTTGGACGTTGATGGCTGGGAGCTTCTTAGAGATGAAGAGGTTTATCAGCCGTGGCTGAAAGCATTTGAACAGCCAGTTGGATATCGTAGAGAGAAGGACCTGTCATCTGCACCCACCACTGGTTTTGTGTTGCTTTTTTGGACTCAGGAATTCTGGATGCTTGTGACTGACGAAACAAACAGGTACATAGTTGTTGCATTAACGGTTTCATTTGCTTCATTTTGGTTTAGTGTGAAACAAATGTGCCATAAGATTTGTGTGGGGTTTTTTTTTATGATTTTTAGTAATTTTGTCAATGATGGGACAAAAGGACCATGTGGTGACAGTGTGTGAAACAAAAACTGTCCATCCATCCATCTTCTACCACTTTTCCGGAGCAGTAATTAGGTTCAATTATGCACAATGCATGGATGCAAGTTCACCTGGCAGACACTTGGGTTCCTCTGCAACATTTTTGTAATTGGGACTTTGCCTCTAACTATTACCGTTTTGAAGCTATTGCCTTTGAGGTCAAACTCTGCGTTTTCCTGACAAAAATTCTACATGCTCAAAGGGTTAAGTAATGTTAGTGGAGCTCCCCTCTCACTTGGTGTGTCTGACTGGTTGCTGTGTGTTTTTCATCTGCTCCAATATGGCCACTGCAAACGGGCCCAGACATCGATTATAGCACGGCACTAACACGGCCGTTACCTAGAAGCATACAGCTCCACAAACCACATAAAACATTCAAGAATTACCTTGAAGGTGTGATTTATCTTGTTTCAAAGACAGACTGTCTGGATCGTCACAAAAGCCATCAATAGAGAGGGAAAAACTATCCTGATAAGTCTCCTCACTAGCAATAATGGTGGTTGTTTTCATCTGCCCCTTGCTAAGCAACCAGTGGCGGCTTACCTCAGAGATGTTGTCGATGCGGAAGGGTGGAGGCAGCTGGTCCGTGTCAGTAAAAGAGATCTGATATGTGGCTCCCTTTAGGCTGATCTCTGTCCGCAGGAAGAAACAGTTCCCCAGCGTGTCTCTGTTCAAAGCAAGCCTCCATGAAACACGGCATGATGTAGGTGCAAAATCATTCCAGACAGTGTATCTATGCAGCACGTCTCACCTCATGTTGACGTGAAAGGACTTTGGTTTGTTCACCTCAAAGCCCCCAGACCAGGTACAGTTGGAGACGTCCATTAAGCGCACACACAGCAGCTGGTCGTAGTCGTTCCGGGGCCAGTGGAAGACCACACTGGATCCTGGCAGGGTGGAGATGTAACCCTGTGGATTGGAGGTACCCTAGGACACACAAATGACCACATACCTAATGGAAGGATCTACCACAGACATGTCATCTACTACCGTTTCTATGCAGAGGAATTTATCTTCCACTAAAACAAAAGGACCGTTCCTTATTGCCACTGCTAGAATGTATAAAAGGCAGTCCAGGCCTGGATGGCCAGCATGTTTTTATATTTGAACTAGAAAAGCACTCGGAGAGCGCAGACCTCCACCAAGTGCCACAGTTCCCCCCATACAGTGTTTGTGTGTACGTTTTCAGATTCCTTGACCATGAAAACATATGACTAGCAATTGGATTGACAATGATAGGATTAGTGGTTCAGTAGTTATTGACGAAAATGGCATTGTCCATAATGGCGGTTTTCTTCTGGACGGTGATCCGGATCACCACCAAAATCTAATACATGTGTAGGATACCCCATTTCTGACAATCTCTGAAAATTTCATGAAAATCCATCCATAACTTTTTGAGTTATCTTGCTAACAAACAAACAAACAAACAGACAGACAAACCAACGCCGATGAAAACATAACCTCCTTGGCGGAGGTAATGAAGGTAAAACAGAGGTCATTGTGCTTGGATCCAGCTGGGCCTGTGATGTCCCCAACATGGATCTGGGTTCCCTGCAACAACCATACAGCTCTGGAAAAAATGACGAGACCAAGGAGACCACTGCAACAACTATCACTTATAGTTTTACTAATTATACGTATTCGTTTGAGTAAAATTAACAGTTTTGTTTTATCCTCTAACCTATTGAGACCGAGTCACCCAAATTCCAAGTCAAAATACCATCACTGACAGCAGTGGTTCCTGTAAAAAAAATTTTTATTTAATATATTCACTTTGTTCCTGATATTATATCCTTAAACAAAGCATATCATGTCTGGACGCTGTCAAGTCTGGTCCCCAAGTTAGACTCACAGACATCTAGGCTCCACTTCCCATAGAACGCTCTGAAAACTGCTGACTCAGCATTCTATGCTTATCTGTTTTGGTTCACTGTATTTTACTCTGCACTGAAACCTCTCAACCTTCCCATGGCACTGTCTGTGTGCAGTACTGTGTGACTTTTCCCCTCTTGTACAATATGTAAATACCAAAAAGGCATCTTTGGTCTACAGCTTTTTCATTAATCCACCAGATCAAAGGGACATTTACTGGTAAAGTTTAAAATCCACAACATTCCCTACCTAAGGCCCCTGGAATGGTCAGGTTTCTGTGTGAAATTCTGTAATTTTACTTCCTAAATGGTCCCAAAAAACTGTAAATAATTTGCCGTTGTTCTGTTGGAACCCAGGCACAACAATGGCCATCTATTTTGTGGACCAAAATTACAGTTCCCACAGAAACCTAAACGTTCCAGTGACCCCAGGTAGGGAACCACTGATTTAAAAAGGTAAAGGGCAACTTTATTGTCATTCAGTCCGTACAGCCAATCATGTACAGTAGAACGAAATTATGTTTCTCTTATCTACAATGTTAATCACATCTAGAATCATAGGGGTCGCTGCCATGCAAGGCGCCGCCACAAATTTCCCTCCTCCGTTTTAATATTGCTGAGCACCAAGCTGGACGGCAGGAAGTTCCACTTTTATATGGTCTTTAGTATGACCCGGCCGGGATTTGAACCCAGACCTCTCAGGAGTGGGGTGGATGCTCTACCAACTAGGCCACCACTCCGGTATTTAGCGCATTTAGTTACAGAAAATGACAACTGGTCAAAACAACAAAAAAGATGTTGACTTTAGATCAAATAATGCAAGAAAACAAGTTCATGTGCATTCTTAAACACTACAATACTAAAGTTTTAATGTAGGAATGATAGAAAAATTCCATATTATCCATATTATTATATTATTATTCTTATATTATTCCATGCCTTTCCTATCTCATATCCGATGTTTGTGTGTGCATTCCATGTAGAATAAGTTCATATACTGTATTCATCTGTATTATTCTTTCATATTATATGTCTGATATATTTTTGGTGTGTTTCTGTGAGCAATTATTCTCTACCTGTGGCCTTCAGTGGATGTGCATGTGAGTCCTAAGAATGCCAGTCAGCAGAGACGTAAAGGATGACTTAGATAATCTCTTTGTTTTATTGACATGCCCTGCTAAGTTTCTGTGTCCAAGGAATGTGTTAAAACTTCCAGTTCGTATAGATTAGATTTATAGACACTTAGACTGTCTCCAGGAGATGTCTCCAAGACGCCACACGGATGTCTCCCCCTTTGTTTATCTATTCTGAAGAGCTATAAAATACCAGGCTCAGGAATGAATGGTTAGAAAAGGGTGCATGCTCTGTGGACGGTTGAATGTACCCGTTTCTCCTCTGGCCAGAGAACAAATAAATGGTTCATTGACTCAGAATTCGCCTATTGAATTTTTGACTTAGTCTCATTTAATTCAAAATTATTCTATCATTTGGAGCTCCCAACAAGGGACCCGATAACTCCGTCCTTCCGGCGCCTCTGCCCAATTTCAGCGAGTGCACAGCTGACGAAAGACCTTCCCAGGCTGAACCCAGCAGACTCAGTGTTACTGCAGTGAGGGCATTTCGGAGCCGAGGTGCTGAAATGGACTGGGTGGCGGGTCCAAGAACCCTAAAGGCGGCTTGAGTGTGAGTACATTTATTTGTTGTGTTTGTTCCCTGGTTCCTGGGGGTAAAATTTTGTGCTAAGCACTTGACACTGCAAAGTCTGGTTACGCTTCTGCTCGCTGTAATTGTAAAGCTGTGATTCGGTTTTTGGTCGGGAGCAGTTTGAGTTTCGACGAGGTGAATGCTTAGCTGTGTTGTCTGCACGGGATCAGTGCAAGAGACTCCAACATTGTTGCAACTGAGCACTGATGTATTAATCTGTGCAAGATTCTTCAATAATATTGCAGTGAGCCCTGATGTACTAATCGGTGCAAGAGACTCCATTAATATTGCAGTGAGTATTGATTTACGAATCGGTGCAAGATTCTCCAATTTAACTGCAGTGAGCACTGATTAAAGTGACCGGTGTAAGGAGGGTTAACGTTTAAGTAATAGTGCTGGTTTAAAAATAACTGCAGTTTTGTTTGTCTGTCTCTCTGGTTGTTCTGTGTTACACGGTTTGTCCTGGTGAGACCGCAGAGGTGGAAGTACAAGTGCCGTGATGGATGGAAGCCATGTTTGTCCATTGTTTTTCAGGTTATTGTGCAGTGTAAAGGGACAGTTATGTTATTTGCTCACAGGGTGATAATGAAAATTGCGGGAGCTTGGAAGTAATACTTTTGGGTAAGAAATTGAATTGTGTTCTCACAGCGGTAGACAAAAAGTTGACATGAGAGCGTTGGGTTGCCAGATTTGTGTTTACAAGTACTTTGGGAGTGCTTTTTAACTTTGGGTTGCCATTTCAAGCTTGTTTTACTAGCTTTTTGTGTGTGTGAGCAGCTGCCCAAAAGTGACCTTGGAGAAATAAAGGGAGAGAGCTGCGTGTGTGTATATGTGGGCCCTTGTGTCTGATAGTGAGTGAGTGAGAAGAAGGGAAAATATATGTGTATATATAGGTATTTTTGCAAAGCTTGGGAGTTTTTACAGTTTCTTTTTGTGGGATTTTGAATCTAATGTTGTGTAACTGGTAAATATTCTCATGTTTTTAAAGCCAACATTTTCAATTACTAGATTTTTTTTTTTCTCTTCATTATGGGTTTTTACTTTTATCTTTTGGGACGCCTGAGGGCAGATGAACAACATTGGCATATTTTTATTCATTTTTTTTTTTTTGAAGTATCAATGTAATTTCTATTAACTCAGTTGCATTATCTCTCTGACCGAGGGACAACAGTGAACTTTACAGGGAAAAAGAACGATGGACTAAGGGTCTGACATGACAATGCCTGTGTTCCTCCTTCCCCCTGCTCCTCGCTCTTCTGCTGCTCAGCCATGACCCTGCCTCAGGAGCCCAGCGAACGACGTCGCCTCACCCCTGCTCACTGCACTCCTCCCATCGACAACCAAGCCATGCCAGATAGCCAATAAGTTAAGTAAAAGTGCATGCATATTAATCACTGCGACCATCATCAGTATAATAAATTAAACTGAAGATTATAGAATAATGCTATCACTAAATGATACACAATAACTGAAAACTTTAAATACAGCTCATATGACATGATTCAAAGTGCAGAACAAAGTGATAATGACAAGGTTTGTGCATATGATTTACCTGAGGCTGCTAATAATCAAACAGAGGTTTTAATGCTTCTGTGTCGTATTGTTGTTCCTTTGGACAAACAAAAGTCACTTTACTGAATGACTATGTGATTATTAAAGTTTTAATCCTGTTACTGTTCATGACAAAAACAGCAAAGCTCTGAAGGGTTATAGCAGTTGGGGGGAAAAAAAGGACTGATTGGTTGGTTTACTGTCTTGTCAATTTAAAAGAATGACAGACTATGTGGAAGTAGACATTGTAATACAATACTATAAAATCATCACTTTTTCTGTCTTACTATTTATTATGGGTGTGCTTGAGTAAAAGGAACTCTTATTTTTCTCTAACCTATTGAAAATGAATCACCTAAATTAAAACAGAAAATGTCATTTATAATATTTACTTAGAGGAAATGATTAAAATATCAAAGAACACAAAGATGTTACTTTTGATGAGTTTTTGGATTACGTAATGAAGACAAGTTCATGTTACTCCTTGAGTACTATAATGCTTAAAATTTTTTATCTAGAGAAGGAATTCAGGAGGTTCCAGTCTGAGTCTCCCATTTAAAAAATATAGTTTGTGGAATTTTTTCCTTTAATGAAATGAAATGCATTTAAGGGCTCGGTACAAGGTGGGAAGCACCTTGTGGAATTTAAGCCCACAAATTTCATCAATCAATCCTTTAATACTTACCCAGTCACATGGACAGCAGTCTAAGCAGAGAAGACGGACTGCTGCCTGGCTGACTTATCACTATGACCTCTTCGACAGATAACTATGAAGAGTTCAAAAGATTTAACATGAGGAGAGAACAGATCTCTTCCCTTCGCCACCATCTTGGAGTTGAGACCGACAGACTGCCTCTGGGGCAACGTCACTGTCTCCTCCTCCACAACTGTCTCCATCTTGTGGTCAACCATAGCAACTGCATCCTTTAATAACATATCTAAAACAAAGAGAATTTATTAAGCTGATTTATAACTAAATCGCGCTCTCAAATTAACTTCAAAGCAGTCCATATTATTCAAAATAACCTAAATTTAACACAAATTCAAAGTTTTATGCCAAAACAGTAGGGAAAAAAAAACTTCTTGGTTGTTGAAGTTATTCTCATGTGGTGAATCATTGGCCCAATGCAAAATGAATGCCAGAAATGCATGAAGACTACACTTTACAGTTAATCACATATGTAACCACACATTTTAATCTTTTAAGTTAAAAGCACATATATTTAGTCAACATTTAAGCAACAATTGCAAACTTTTGAAGTTATACTAGATTAGATTCTAGTTTACTAGATGTTGTTTTTTCTTGCCTTCTGATTGTTGCTCTGAGTGTTGCTATCCCTGTGCTGTTGCAATCCTGGAATTTCCCCATTGTGGGACTAATAAAGGCTTATCTTATCTTATCTTATATATGTGTGTTTTATTTCTTTTAAATGCTGCATTGTGTGATTTATTCCTCAGGAAGCCCATTAAAGTTAAGGGTTATAATAAATGACAATGTTTTATTCAAGAGTGATTTTAAAGTAATGCTAACCCGTGCATATCGGTAAAAGATTTAGTGATTCACTGAATATTTAGGCAAAGAGTTGTTTTTGTAATTAGGAAATCACTTTATTCAATTAATAGAAGCTTTAGGTGTTACTTAAAGTCATGTTATTCTGGGGTCATGTTCATGTTTTTTTCCACAGAAAAAGGAAAGCATTAACCAACTATTTATCTTTCACCAGGATTTAAAATTGAAGTCAAAAAGGTGAAAACTAACAATCAATCACCATTAGCTTTAATTCTAACAAATCCTTGGTGACCAAAATATACAAAAACAATTCACTTGTGCTTCTTAACATTAAAATTTTTTAATCAACAGTAGAATGCACCAGTTTAGAAAGCTTGGGATTAGTCTGCCAAGGTCTCCGCCTTTGACCGCCGTCTAATCCACATAGCACCGGACCCCCATGATCTCTCCTGCAGGTGGTGAGCCCACTGGAGGGCGGACCCATGTAACTCCTTCGGGCTGAGCCCAGCCAGGTCCCATGGGTGAAAACTCGGCCACCAGACGCTAGCCATCAAGCCCCTCCCCCAGGCATGGCTCCAGGGTGAGGCCCCGGTAACCCCATACCGGGCGGGGTACACTGAATCCTTGATCTAGAATTTATCATGAGAGTCTGTTGGATCATTCTTAGTCTGGCCCTTCACCCAAGACCAGTTTGTCTTGGGTGACCCTATCAGAGGCAAATTGCCCCAGACAACATAGCTCCTAGGATCACTGGGGCACGCAAACCCCCCACCACGATAAGGTGACAATCCATGAGGATCCATGGCTTTGATACGTGGAATGTCACCTCTCTGGTGGGGAAGGAGCCTGAGCTGGTGTACGAGGTTGAGAGATACCGGCTAGATATAGTTGGCCTCACCTCAACACACAGCTCCGGATCTGGAACCAGTCTCCTGGAGAGGGGCTGGAGCTTGGCCTTTTCTGGAGTTGCCCCGGGTGAGAGGCGACGAGCAGGGGTGGGTATTCTTGTATCCCCCCACCTTGCTGCCTCTATATTGGAGTTTTCCCCGGTGGACAAAAGGGTTGCTCCCCTGCACCTTCGGGTTGGGAAACGGGTCCTGACCATCATTTGTGCCTATGCACCAAATGATGTTTCAGAGTACCCACCCTTTTTGGAGTCTCTGACTGGGGTGCTGGAGGGTGCTCCTCTTGGAGACTCCATTGCCCTACTGGGGGACTTCAATGCGCACATGAGCAACGACAGTGAAACCTGGAGGGGGGTGATTGGGAGGAACGGCCTGCCCAATCTGAACCCGAGTGGTGTTCAATTATTGGACTTCTGTGCTAACCATAGTTTGTCCATAACGAACACCATGTTCAAGCGTAGGGGTGTCAATATGTGCACCTGGCACCAGGACACCCTAGGTCGCAGGTCGATGATCGATTTTGTTATCGTGTCATCAGACCTGCGACCTTGACACTCAGGTAAAGAGAGGTGCAGAGCTGTCAACTGATCACCACCTGGTGGTGAGTTGGATCCGATGGCAGGGGAGGATGCCATTCAGACCTGGCAGACCCAAACCTATAGTGAGGGTGTGCTGGGAATGTCTGGCTGAGGCAACTGTTCGGGAGGTCTTCAACTCCCACCTCCGGAAGAACTTCAACCACATTCCAAAGGAGTCTGCAGACATGGAGTCTGAATGGGCCATGTTCTCCACCTCTATTGTTGAAGCGGCGGCCCAGAGCTGCGGCTGCAAGGTGGTCGGTGCATCTCGTGGTGGCAACCCCTGAACCAAGTGGTGGACACCAGTGGTGAGGGGGGCCATTAAGCTGAAGAAGGAGTCCTATCAAGCTTGGTTGGCTTGTGGGACTCCCGAAGCAGCTGAGGTGTACCGGCAAGCCGGGCGCTGTTGACTTCAAACTGGGAATATCATCGGGCGGTGGAAGGAATACTTTGAGGATCTCCTCAATCCCACTGATACGCCTTCCACAGAGAAAGCAGGGCTTGTGGACGAGGGGGGTGACTCGCCTATCACAAGGGGCTGAGGTCACCAAGGTGGTTAAAAATCTCCTTGGTGGCCGGGCCCCGGGGGTGAATGAGGTTCGCCCTGAGTACCTCAAGGCCCTGAATGTTGTAGGGCTGTCATGGTTGACACACCTCTGCAACATTGCGTGGAGTGCCTTTGGCATGCAAACCGGGGTGGTAGTTCCTCTCTTCACAAAGGGGACTGGAGGGTGTGCTCCAACTTTAGAGGGATCACACTCCTCAGCCTCCCTGGGAAGGTCTATGCCAAGGTACTGGAGAGGAGAGTCCGGCCGTTGGTCGAACCTCGGATTCAGGAGGAGCAATGTGGTTTTCGTCCTGGCCGTGGCACATCAGACCAGCTCTTTACCCTCTCGAGAATTCTCGAGGGTTCGTGGGAGTTTGCCCAACCAGTTTACATGTGTTTTGTGGACTTGGAGAAGGCATTCAACCGCGTCCCTCGTGGTTTTTTGTGGGGGGTGCTTTGGGAGTATGGGGAATCTGGCTTGTTGTTAGAGCTATTCGGTCTCTGTACGACCGTTGTCAGAGTTTGGTTCATATTGCTAACACTCGGTCGGACTCATTCCCAGTGAGAGTTAGACTCTGCCAGGGATGCCCTTTGTCACCAATCCTGTTCATAATTTTTATGGACAGGATTTCTAGGCGCAGCCAGGGAATGGAGGGTGTCATGCTTGGTGACCACAGGATCTCTTCTCTGTTGTTTGCAGATGATGTTGTCCTGTTAGCTTCATCCAGCAATGACCTACAGTTCTTGCTGGGACGGTTTGCCGCTGAGTGTGACGCGGCTGGGTTGAGAATCCGCACCTCCAAGTCCGAGTCCATGGTCCTCAGCCGGAAAAAGATGGACTGTCCTCTCCGGGTTGGGGACAGACTCCTGCTCCAAGTGGAGGAGTTTAAGTATCTTGCGGTCTTATTCACGAGTGAGGGAAGAATGGAGCGAGAGACTGACAGACAGAGCGGAGCAGCATCTGCAGTGATGCGGACGTTGTACCGGTCTGTGGTGGTGAAGAGGGAGCTGAGCTCTAAGGCAAAGCTGTCGATTTACCAATCTACATTCCTACTCTCACCTATGGTCGCAAGCTTTGGGTAATGACTAAAAGAATGAGATCGTGGATACAAGCGGATGAAATGAGCTTTCTCCGTACGATTGCTGGACTCACCCTCAGAGATAGGGTGAGGAGCTCAGTCATCCGGGAGAGGCTCAGAGTAGAACCGCTGCTCCTCCACATTGAAAGGAGTCAGTTGAGGTGGTATGGGCATCTGATTAGGATGCCTCCTAGACACCTCCCACTTTTGGTGTTTTGGGTACGTCCCACTAGGAGGAGACCTCAGGGCAGACCCAGGACTCGGTGGAGAGACTATGTCTCCCAGCTGGTCTGGGAACGCCTTGGTATCCTCTCTGAAGAGAGCAGGTGGCTGGGGAGAGGGAAGTCTGGGCTTCTCTGCTTGAACTGCTGCCTCTGCGACCTGGACCTCCGGAAAAGCGGTAGAAGATGGATGGATGGATGGATAGAATGAGCACTGTAAAAACTTAAAAGGACAAAAGTTGAATGACTATAACAGTAATACTTACAGAAACAATTTATAAGGAGACAAAATTTGCACTCCTGTTTGTGTGATTTCTGACGCAAGGACATGGGGGAGCCCATGGCTTCCCCCAATTCTTTTTTTCATAGGATGGCCCCGGCATTGGACATTTGTGGTGGACAGGGGGACGGAGAGCGGTGTGGGGCGGGCTGGCTGTGGCAAGGGGAACATGACGTTTGTCATCAACTTGAACATCGGAGTCACTGGCTGGGGGTGGTGGCAGCATGAGGGGAGGAGGACCTCACAGAGGACAATAACGATGACGCGTGACAAGCAGACCCAAAGCCAAGTAAAACAAATGGCATTGACAATAACATTGACAATGATATAACGCATATCAATTTAACTGACTTGGACTTTGAAAATGCAGTGAACATGAAATGACATTGCAGGTTTGACACATTACAATGATGCCTCTCACCAGATAATGGTGTGACAGTATCACATTTCAGAAATGTGATAGGGATAAGGAATAATTGTGTTGTATGATAATGACGTGCTAAAGAGCTGGGCTGTGCTCCCGGTGCTTGGCCTCGGCCGAGCCGGGCCTTGGGACTACAGACCACACCGAAATTTAGGAAGAAACATAGAAAACAAAGCATTCCTTGTACAGTATGAAGCCAGATTCTAATTAAGCAATATGTCCACCTTTCCATTAACAGAAGGAGTGGGACATAACCTTTCACAAAGATGCACTAACACAAATCCAAAATGTCTGTTCAACAGGACAGACAGATGTAGCCTTAATGACTAATTCAGAATTGGTTACAATACATGCTAAATCACATTAAATCTGCACAGACAGCTACATTAATTGTCCTAGCTGACATTTGTAAACTAGGTCAAGGGAGGACACACAAAAAGGGCATGATGACAGAAACCTCATTTTGAGGGTGTTGTACTACTCACAAAGTTTCATCTAAATTAACCGTGTGCCACACATACTAATGGCACATAATGTATCTTTAAGGAAAGGATTTCCTTCCTCCTGTAAAAAAAAAAAGGGGACAACCGATCACGCTGTTCAAGTACACCGCAACTTTGGTGCATGAGCGTCTCCATGCATCGGGGGTGGGGGTGGGGAGGGGGTGGGGGTGTACCACAACAAATAATTAGCAAAAATACTCAGAAAAATAGATAAGAAATGAAAACTATCAATAAATGATCAATAATGTAGGAAAGAAAAATATAGGTGAAACCGTTTGGTAATGGAACCACAACATTAAATAGGAGAAGTTAAATTTACATCAATAAATTTGCAGGCATTTAAGAAAATTATGTGCAGAAAAATATTTGCAGATTATTGTTAAAAAATATATATATATCATGTTTATAAGAAATAAAGTAAACTAATAAGGAAAAAGAAAACCATGTAAATTTATGGGAAAAGTTCCAAATGTCTAAGGAAGGTCCAATTTATGCTGATGGAGCTTACTGTGGGACTCAATTTAGAATCTACTACAAAGACAAAACAGATTCTTACTCAATTATGTATGAAGAGAACAATGCTGTAGGGACTCAAAGCAAAATAATTTGACCTTCCCTGCATAAACTTATCCCTTTCAAAATCTTTGCATGGATCTCATTGAGCTAAATAAGTGTGAAGGCAAAAATGTCGTTTAGAAATTATTGACATACTTACTAAATAGACAAAGGCTTTCCTCTGCACTAATCTAAATACTGCTATGGTAACACTGAAACCCTTAACTGAGGCAATATCAAGATTTAAAATAGCTGAAATGATTCACTTAGATAATGGAATACATTTAATGGAATACACGTTGTAAATCAAATCATATCACATTTAAATACAGTACCCAAATTGTTGGTACCCAACATTCACCTAGGAAACCATTTAGCGTACCATCAACAATCTACAGGATCAGCAGAATGCACAAACAGGATTATGAAAGATGGATTAGGGAAATAGGAGTGGTGGCAATACCGGAGTGGTGGCTCAGTTGATAGAGCATCCGCCCCACACCCGGGAGGCAGGGGTTCAAATCCCGGCCGGGTCATGCCAAAGACCATATAAAAGTGGAACTTCCTGCCATCCAGCTTGGTGCTCAGCAAAAATGGAATGGAGGAGGGAAATTTGTGGCGGCACCTTGCATGGCAGCGGCCCTCTGATTCTACACTTGGGGTGTGTGTGATTTACACAGTAGATAGGTAAAACACAATCTCGTTCTACTGTACATGATTGGTTGTACAGTTGAATGACAATAAAGGGGTGATTTGATTTGATTTAGTGACAAAGGAAAATTGTGAATGGCAAACCCTACCATTGAAGCCATTTAACTTAGGTGATAAGGAAGGGTTTCTGGTTGATTAAATGCAAAGAATGACAACTGACAGAGATGTTATCCATGCTGCCCTTCCCAGGAGGGACCATGTGACGAAGGAACCATGGGAGGTGCACCCATCTTTTAGCCGAACCAGGGGATCTGGCCATCAAAGGAAACAGGACCAAAACTCCCTGGCAAGGACAACACAAAGGTTATCCTGGCGACGCCAACAGCTGTGAAAAGCGAAGGACGTGACAATTGGGTGCATCTAACGTTTTACCCCACTTGGAACCCTCAGCAAGCGACTGTTTAATACACATTACAAACTCAATCATTCATTCATCTTCTTCCGCTTAATCCTTTTCGGGTCGCGGGGGGGCTGGAGCCTATCCCAGCATCTTTGGGTGAGAGGCAGGGTCCACCCTGGACAGATCACCAGTCCATCGCAGCATTACAAACTCATTTAAAAAAAAAAAAAAAAAAACTCAACAAGTGACTGTTTAACGGTTTCTCTATGCAAGTATCAGCTGATGGCGCCCCCTGGCGTCCAGTAACGGCTTTTGCATAGCGAAGCAGCTGTTTGCTTATCATGGAGAGGCAAAAATGCAAGGGAAAGAAGGGTGCGGTTGGTGTTGTTGCCTTTTCATCCTCATCATCCTCGTAGTAACACTTTTGTTCTGGTTATTTTTAAGTTGTTCCACTGCCTATACACCGTAGAGAATTGTTATGTTTGTTCCTTAAATACAACTACAGCTGGACAAATTATCTGTTACTGCTAAAATAATGCAGCTACCACAGGCTGTTTTTTTTTTTAGAGAGGCTATATCAGGGGTCTGCAACCTTTGCCAGCCGAAGAGCCGTTTTGCCCGTCTCCGACTAAAACAGACGTGGCTGAGAGCCGCAACGGCAATTTGACCTTTAAAATAAAGATTATGCTGCTTATAAAGTTTTTTATATACTGTACATAGCTCTGAATATTATGTGGCATTAATAAATTCCTACTACAGCAGTGGGAAAAAACTGCTTATAGCTTCATTTATATAGCTTCATTCATGAAATAAATGTTAGATATATATTATAAATTGTTTTGTGCTGAAAAATAAATTTCTGAATATCTGACCATAATTTTTGCATAGTTTTAATTATCAGCACATTCATAAATTGTTTAAATCTGAAAAATATCACCCATCTCCTACTTTCAACAGTGATCACACAGCTTTAGTTCCTGATATTTTCATAAATTAGAGATGAAAGTTTTATTTAGAAGAAGCTACTTTTCATCCTGTTTCCTCATAATGCTCCTTGTTCAAATGTATTAATATAATATAAATCTGTGTCCTTCACTTGTTCTCCAGACTCTCAATTTGACAACTAGTGGATTGGTTGTGGGCGGCACGGTGGAGAAGTGGTTAGCACTGTGGCAGCACAGCAACTCACTCTTGGCCGGTGGATCCTGGGTTCCGTGCCAGCCCCCGACCAACAGTGATCTGTGTGGAGTTTGCATGTTCTCCCCGTGTCTGCGTGGGTTTACTCCGGGATTTCTCCGGTTTCCTCCCACATGCCAAAAACATGCAAGTTAGGTTAACTGGCATCAACTGGGGATTCTAAATTGTCCTTAGGTCTGGTTGTCTGTCTCTCTGTGTTGGCCCTGCGATGGACTGGCGATCTGTCCAGGGCAGGGGTCAGCAACCTTTACCGCTCAGAGCCATTTGGACCCGTTTCCCACAGAAAAGAAAACACTGAGAGCCACAAAAACCCTTTTGACACTTAAAATGAAATAACACTGCATATAACTTTTTTTCCCTTTATGCTATGTATAAACAAACTATAATGTGTTGCATTTATGAAATCAGGGAACTCCTGCAGAGAAAACAAAATTACATTTCTGCATGCAACAAAAACATTTTGAACTCCGAAAAAAAAAGACATTGGGTTGAAAGGAGAGTGCTTTTTCTAGCACTGATGACTCCTGATCCTTCGATAAAAATCTCATAATTCCATACCTGTCAAGTGATACGGTTTCGCCGTATTTTAATACGGGAAAAATGCAATTTTAGCAAATACGGGCGTATTTATATATTGCACAATATTGCACAATATTCCATGGCAGAATGTTGTGGGCTTTGGTTCGGACAATTGCAACATGATGGTGGGTTGAGACCTTTCCAGACTGAAGGAGAAATCTCCAAATGTTTTCAGGTATGGGCAGTATTATTCACCTTCAAATATTACCTAAATATAACAAAAAAAAATGCTTTAAAATCTTAATAAACATGCTTAGAGGTAGTCCAAATCCCCTATAGCGTACTGTTATTTTGTATCTTGGAACTTTGCTTTACATTCAATTCAATTCAATTCAACTTTATTTATATAGCGCCATTTCACAACAACAGTCATCTCATAGCACTATCAACTGTAGGGGGAACCCCCACAGTTGCAGAAAGACCCCAGCAATCAGGCGATCCCCTGTGAGCAGCACTTGGCGACGGTGGAGAGGAAAAACTCCCTTTTAACAGGAAGAAACCCCCAGCAGAATGTACATCTGAATGTACAGCATTATATTGAAAGGGCTGAATAAGATTGATATTTTCATTGTTATTATTGTTAACACAATTTCAAAGAGAATTATTTCTGATACTTAACTTATGAAACAAAAATCCATTCTTTTGTTTCAGCATTGGCAGCATAAATGAATGAATTTGAAATAGTTCAAGTTGCAGTTGCTGTTTGTTTGGTTTTTGTTTTTTGTTTTTTTTTGTTTTTGTTTTTTTTGCTTCAGTTTTCTTTCATCTGCCGATAAATACAGTTTTTAAGTACTCAGTACAGGCGTGAAAGCCCCCCCAATAAGGGAAGCATGAGGTATGCCTTGACAGGTATGTAATTCCGCTGAAAACAATACCGAAAGCTCAGAATTGCAACACGAACCAGCGATGTGATTTGGGGTTGGGGAAATTATCTGAAAATTCAGCAGGGGGTCTGGGGGACATAGTCCCCCAGCGGGGTCCAGGGTGGGATGGGGGGCAAGGGGGGCAAAGCCCCCCGAAGCTCCTGGGTTTTTATGATTTTTAAGTACCAGAACTGTGCTTAAATGACATAAAACAAACAGCTGAATGCCACTTATTACTGTATAATATTGACTTATGTTCCAAGAAGATAGCATTCCTAAAATATTCCAACAAGCATTATCCATCACATGCTTTAACACTTGATCAAATCAAAATCAGTTAATTTTTTTATCTATTCCATAATAGAAATAAAATTCCAACATACCATTACTTTTTATAATTCCAGCATTCATTTCAGATCACCAGTTTCAATCTCCATTGAGACTTGAGCAGCTCATTTTGCACAATCACTGATGCAGCCAAGTCTTAGAAATATTCAAAAGTTATGAGTCAATGTCTACTGTGCACTGTCAATTTCAAACTGTTTGGAATCATAAAAGGGGACGGTTAACTTTTATTACCGTTTCCTCCCTCGCGCCAGCCCAGCTCATACAGCCGTTGTAGAGTTAATGACTCTCCACCTGGCCATATCGATTACTGGTGGCCATACGCCACTTCCAGTCCTGCGTGAAAGGGCGCAGCTTCACTGCGTTCCTGGACCACAAGCCGCTAATGTACTTAACGTACTTTATCTTCCTGGAAGATAAAATAAAGCGGAATTCGGCGAATTAACAGAAAATCACATCCTTGAGAACACGCCGCCATGAATCTTTGAAAAAGCACACAACGAGCCATTTGATTGGTCCAATCGTTTGCAACTATCCAATCGCAGGGCAGTTTACAATACAGCAGTAGCTTGAACACAACACATCCTGGTTATCGCGGGAGACGACTTCCGACTTCGTGTTGATTTTTCACTGACGGTGATTAAACTTTAACACGTTTTTTTTTTAGATTTTACAAGATCACCATAATCTTCAAATTTAGAATTACATTTTAAAAACTAATGAACTAAAATAAAATACATTTTAATTAAATACTCATTATTTATTTTCCAAAGTCACAGGGAGCCGCAGCAGAATCAGAATCAGAATCAGATTTATTGCCGTTGTTCATGTAGTACACAAACTAGGAATTTGTCTCGGTGCAATGCTGCAACATTAAACATGATAAAATAAAAGAAAGAAACTATACATGCAATAAAGTGTAGAATAAGAGTAAGTGATACTGGTCAGCAGTTAAAATATATTAGCGAGCAGCAGATACTGTGGAGAACTATATAGTGCAGTCGGTAATGCAGGAAGAAAACAGTGATGATTGACATGAGTCTGGTTGAGCTGCTGTACATGGTGCACGAGAGTCAATAAGTCACTTAGTGTTCAGCAGTCTGATGGCAGAGGGGAAGAAGCTGTTCATGTGACGGGAGGTTTTAGTCTGGATGGACCGAAGTCTTCTACCTGAGGGGAGGGGGGCAAACAGTACGTGACCAGGGTGTGAGGGATCGGCTATGATCCGGCCAGCACGCCTCCGGGTCCTGGAGATGTACAGATCCTGGAGAGATGGGAGCTTGCAGCCGATCACCTTCTCAGCAGTGCGCACGACGCGCCGCAGCCTTAGTCTGTCCCTGGCAGTGGCTCCTGCGTACCACACGGTTATGGAGGTGGTGAGGATGGACTCGATGATGGCTGTGTAGAACTGCACTAATATCTTGGTGGGTAGCTTGAGCTTCCTCAGCTGCCGCAGGAAGAACATCCTCTGCTGGGCTTTTTTGATGAGTGAGCTGATGGTCGGCTCCCATTTGAGGTCCCTGGTGATGGTGGTGCCTAGGAAGCGGAAGGAATCAGCAGTGGTGATGGGAGAGCCTGTGAGGGTGAGGGGGGGCAGAGGGGTTGTGACTTTCCTGAAGTCCACAATCATCTCCACTGTCTTCAGAGCGTTCCGCTGCAGGTTGTTGTTGTTGCACCAGGACGCCAGCTGGGCCACCTCTCTCCTGTAGGCGGACTCGTCGCCGTTGGAGATGAGCCCGATGAGGGTGGTGTCGTCCGCAAACTTGATCAACTTGACAGACTGGTGGGTGGAGGTGCAGGAGTTGGTGTAAAGGGAGAAGAGTAGGGGGGAAAGTACACAGCCCTGGGGTGATCCGGTGCTGATGCTAGTAGAGTCTGAGACAGTCTTTCCCAGCCGCACATGCTGCCTCCGGTCCGTCAGGAAGTCGGTGATCCACCTGCAGAGGGAGTCAGGCACGTTGAGCAGGGACAGCTTGTCCCGGAGCAGAGCGGGGCGGATGGTGTTGAATGCGGAGCTGAAGTCCACAAACAGGATCCTGGCGTAGGTTCCCGGGGAGTCCAGGTGCTGCAGGATGGAGTGGAGGGCCAGGTTGACTGCGTCGTCTACAGACCTGTTGGCTCGGTAGGCAAATTGCAGCGGGTCCAGGAGGGGAGTGGTGATGGACTTGAGGTGGGGCAGGACCAGGCACTCAAAGGACTTCATGACTACAGAGGTGAGCGCTACAGGTCTGTAGTTGTTAAGTCCAGTGATCCGTGGCTTCTTGGGGACAGGGATGATGGTGGAGGATTTGAGGCAGGTCGGCACATGGCATAGCTTAAGGGAGGTGTTAAAAATGTCTGTGAAGACAGGAGCCAGCTGTTTCGCACAGTGTCTCAGGGTGGAGGGAGACACGCCGTCCAGACCGGGGGCCTTGCGCGGGTTCAGTCTGGAGAACTGTTTGAGCACGTCCTGCTCACTGATGATAAGGGCAGGGGGGGAGGAGGGGGGGGGTGCCTTTAACGAAGTAGGGATTGTGGAGGCTGTGGAGCTGGAGGGAGGGGGGGAGTTGGACACAGATGACGGGGTGTCAAAACGGGCATAGTGTTGGGACAGTTTTTGACAAAGGGCTTTGTCATCCTGACCTTTAGGAGCCTGAGGCCGATAGTTGGTGATCTGCCTCAGTCCTCTCCACACGGAAGCCGAATCATTAGCAGTGAACTGCTGCTGGAGTCTCTCAGAATACCCAGATTTAGCTCTCCTCAGCTCTCTGTTAAACCGATATTTAACCTCCTTGTAGCAGTCCCTGTCTCCACTTTTCAGCGCTGCTTCCTTCTCCTTCCTGATCTGTCTGAGCTTAGCTGTGAACCAGGGCTTATCATTAGAGTAACTCACCCTGGTGCGTGATGGAAGAATGTCCTCCTCACAAAAGTGGATATATGAGTTCACTTTTGTGAGGAGGACATTCTTCCATCACGCACCAGAGGGATGAAAGGGATGAAAGAGGGATGAAGCAGAGGGATGAAAGAGCTGCATGCTGCTCCGGAGCCGCGGGTTGCCGACCCCTGGGCTATATACAGGAATAACACAGCAAACATCACTTTGAATCACACCTGTCACAACAATTATCACTCCACTGATTGGAAACATGATGACACTCCTTACTGTGCGAAGGCAAGGTTAATTTCATCACGGAATTCCTCTTTTCTGAAGCGGTGATGTCCTTTCCAGCAGCTTAACACTCTTTAAGTGTGCAACGGCTTACAGTGCGTCTCTCCCCTGTACTGCTACCTGCTTGACCAACGAAGCGAGCAAGTGTTATACTAAAGATCTACATTGTCAAAGGGGGGTTGGTGGTCATTGGGCGTACCCACACCTGGCCAAGAATTGGGCAGGGTTGTGTACCCTGCTTTGGCGGCTGACCGTACCCTCGTCATGTCAGCAGGCCAGGTGGGCAGGGTGAAGAGAGATGCTTTCTTACCACATGATGCCATCTGGGACACGGATGCAATTTCAGATGGAAAGCATAGAAGTGAGGGTCCTTCATTCACTATTTCCTTGAGTGAGAGTGGGCAAGAACACCTTATGAACTGAAACACTTAATTATAGGCTACAATCATTTGTAAAACTTATGAATCAGAATCAGATTTATTGCCATTGTTCATGTAGTACACAAACTAGGAATTTGTCTCGGTGCCATGCTGCAACATTAAAAACATGATGAGATAAAGAGATAAACTAAAAAAATAAAGGACTAAAAACGTGCAATAAGTGTAGAAAAATTAATAATAATAATAATAATAATAATAATAATAATAATAATAATAGTAATAATAGTAATAATGAGTAATACTAGTCAAGGCAGTTTTAAATAAATTAGCAAGTAGCAGATAATATGGGGTACCACAGTGCAGTTGATAATGCAACAGAAAAACAGTGATGATTGACATGAGTCTGGTTGAGCTGCTGTACATAGTGCACGAGAGTCAATAAGTCACTTAATGTTCAGCAGTCTGATGGCAGAGGGGAAAAAGCTGTTCATGTGCTGGGAGGTTTTAGTCCGAATGGACCGATTGATTTTGATTATATTACACATATTCACTTTTAATGACATATTCACTTCTATTGCTACACACATTCCTTGTTTAAGTTTAAACCACCTCATAAGATTGCTGCTAGTCTGCAAAGACACATAGCATGTAAATCCGTACATCTATCTTTATATCATTATTCAAGTTACTTTACTACCACTTTGTTTGATTATTTTTCTTTTAACCTCTTGCACTCTGGGATACTGCGGGCGGTCACGTCTCTGCGTCCTAGAGCGCACTGAAAAAAAAAAGCTGAATTTAGATTCTTCCACTACAGACACAGCCGCGAACAGAAAGCCAAAGGAGTGCTTTGATTGGTTTAGATTTGATTGACCTCTCATTCGACTAATAAAAGCCTTGAATTGGGTTTCTGAAACCTTGAAAAACCAATGACTGAAAACCTAGCAAGAAGGACCTGCCTACCAACGGCTGCAAATACAGCGAGCCTATTGAAGCAGAGAAGTTCAACGATTGAAAGCGTGCGGGAGTCCCATGCGTAAAATCTGTTTTGTGTAAGCCGCTGGGTGACACACACGCGTTCACCAGTCTTTTTCTCTTACTACTGTTCTTATTTGTTTTGAAAAATCATTCGCCAAAACCGCAATCATGGAAGCGCAAAACCGCAATAATGGAATCATGGTTTGACCGGGTCGCGTGACCAGAACCACGAGTCGTAACAAGCGGACCAGCATCATGTTCGTCTGACAATAAGGAAGAGAAGTTCGCCAGCGACACTGCTGTTGTGGACAGGTAAGTGTTATAAGCTAAATTATTCTTTATCCCTGAAAATTGTAATCAAAATGACTTTTGACCGATCGGTAATTACAACTGTGCGTCCTCTGTAGTGGGGGGGGGGGGAGTTGTTATCCTCTACATTACAGATATTTTAGAATAATTTTTATTGCACTGTAGGTTATTTTTTCTTGTAAAAAAAAGCCACACATTTTTTACGTGGCATGCTTCTTTGTGTGTGGGGGCTTGTTTGTTCATTCATTCATTCATGAATGAATAAACAACCCCCCCCCACACACACACACAGCCCTGAGTGTCACCTTTCATTAGAGCCCAAGATGAAGCTTCTATATTGAATCATTCAAAAGTTATAGATGTTTTTCCAAACTGTGCCATTTGGCACAATTTGGCACAGTTCAAAAACGCCTGGGAACAACCTTAGAAAAAAGCTGTGTAATATATTCATTTTTTGTAGTATTGTTACAAAATTTTGACCTCAGCTGCATAACACTTGGTTCTACATTTCTGTTGCATTTTCCAGCCCGGATCTGAAGCTGTGTGTTATTTGCAAGCATTTGTATCCAAAAAAACACCCAGGCGAACTTTATTTTCTTAAAGTTCAGTATGTTTAGATGACTGTTACTCAGTGGCAGGAGCACTTAGAGAGATTATGACTGTTTTGCCAAAAAATTCAAAGTGTTTTCTTTTAAATGAGACCAACCCCATGAAGATGCTGCAAAGGGTTGAAGAACAGCTTTTGATTTACTTTGGGTACGTTATTTTTAGGCATTTTTAGGGAAATTGACCAGAGTGCAAGGGGTTAATCATGATGCGTTATTAAGCATCAAGGGGGGAATATGATAGAACAATTCCATATTATCCATATTATTATTATATTATTATTCTTATATTATTCTATGTCTTTCCTATCTCATGTCTGATGTTTATATGCGCATTCCATGTAGAATAAGTTCATATATTCCTCTGTATTATTCTTTCACATTATATGTCTGATATATTTTTGGTGTGTTTCTGTGAGCAATTATTCTGTGGCCTTCAGTGGATGTGCGTGTGAGTGCTAAGAATGCAGGTCAGCAGAGACGTAAAGGATGACCTAGGTAATCTCTTTGTTTTTTTTGACATGCACTGCTAAGTTTCTGTGTCCGAGGAATGTGTTAAAACTTCCAGGTCGTATAGATTAGATTCATGGACACTTAAGACTGTCTCCAGGAGATGTCTCCAAGATGCCACACGGACGTCTCCCCCTTTGTTTATCTATTCTGAAGAGCTATAAAATACCAGGCTCAGGAGTGAATGGCTAGAAAAGGGTGCATGCTCTGTGGACGGTTGAATGTACCCGTTTCTCCTCTGGCCAGAGAACAAATAAATGGCTCATTAACTCAGAATCCACCTATTGAATTTTTGACTTAGTCTCATTTAATTCAAAATTATTCTATCAAGGAAGAACTCAAAAATCTGTATTTGTGGAATAACTGATTATTATTCTCCTAATCAGCTCCTCCTGAAGTAGACTGAGGTGTCGCGGTTTTGGAATTCTCAAGCTGAATGGCTGCCACACATATAGAGATGATCATTTAGGACAGCTTTTTCAGTGGTCTCTTGTTTTATTTTTCTTTTTTTCACGAGCTAAACTCTATTGTTACCAATCTGGGAGTTAAGATGGACAGACATTTTAAACATTTGAGGCTTTTATTTAACCTTAAATCCTTTCTATCTTCATTTTCAAAGTGTGATTCCTGCTTTCACCTCAGCCCGTTTGGACTTCTGTAATGTGTGCATAGTGGTGTTAACCAGACTGCTCTCGCATGTTTACAGGCAGCCCAAAATGGGGCTGCACTTCTTTTATTAGGAACCCACAGGCCTGATCACCTGACCTCACTCCACTGGTTTCCTGTCCATTTTAGAATCAATTTTAAGATCTTACTTCTTGTTTTTAACACTCATGACGTCATCCTGATGTCCTAACACTTTTTGTCCTCTGGGGTCAAAAATGACTCCACCGGGTGTGACTGTTGTTTAAAGCATATAGTATAGATTGTCTGTCAATTCTGTGTAATTAGATTAGATGATTAGATTCAACTTTATTGTCATTACACATGTATGAATACAAGGTAACGAAACACAGTTTAGCATCCAATCAGAAGTGCAAAGGACAGCAGTGCAGTATATACGGTAATTAACAGTATGTGCAATTTAAGCAAATATATGCAAATATACTGTATGCAGCAGTGCAGAAAGTTAAGAGTACTGTTATGTGCAAATAATGTGCAATAAGTTAGATGTAGTTATGTAGTTATGCAGTTATGTACAGGTGAGGATGGTAAGAGATGATGGTAAGAGAGTCAGCGGGGAACTAAATTCAATAACGTGACAGCTGTTGGAAAGAAACTGTTCCTAAACCTGCTGGTTCTAGTCCGAAGGCTTCTGAAACGTCTTCTGGAGGGGAGAAGCTGGAACAGTCCATGAGCAGGATGGTTGGAGTCCCTAAGAATGCTGCGTGCCCAGCGCAGACATCTTTTCCTGTAGACGTCCTCTATAGCTGGAAGTGGAGTCCCTGTGATGCGTTGGGCGGTTTTCACCACCCACTGCAGCGCCTTGCGGTCAGCGACAGAGCAGCTCCCATACCAGACTGTGATACAGTTGGTCAGGGTGCTCTCTATCACGCAGCGGTAGAAGTTGCCCAGGATGTCAGTTGACAGATGGTTCTTCTTCAGTGTCCTCAAGAAGAAGAGGCGCTGATGGGCCTTCTTGATCAGGCTGGTGGTGTTAACTGACCAGAACAGGTCCTCCGAGATGGTATTGGGTGGGTCCCCAGGAATTTAAAGCTGGGGACCCACCCAATACCTTTAGCCTTCAGTCCAACCCATTACCGCTAATTTTTCACTTTGTTTTGAAATTTAGGGCCAACAGACCATGTTAACATGAAGGTTTACCCTGTGTTGAAAATGTCACCACCCGCCCCAGAAACCACATCCTGACATCAGCTGCTCCCAGCACCAACCAAACGGCGGACAGAAGCGTTACAGAGGTGGGAGGTGTCGTGATGAGTGAAGCGGCTCTCATTTTTAAACTGATTCACTCTCCCGGCAACAGTGGAACTCCAACAACAGAAGCATTAAGCAAACATCTGGCCTGAGTTGAACAGGCGCCAACTCGTGCACTCACATCGCCCAGAGCACATGCAAGTGTAGTTCTTGTCTTTTAACTCACTTTGTATGTAATTGCCCTACATTTGAGACTGAGTATAAACTAATTAGCAGACTAAACCATCATGACATATGCAGTAGGCTACAATGAGTAATTTTAGAACAACTTAGACTGGTGAGGTTCTGCAGGATTTTTTTAAATGTAAAAAAGGTTCTGTGACTCAACAAAGGTTGGAAAACATGGCAGTAGAGATGGGGGACAAAAGGGGAAGAATAACGACTGTAGGTCTAGTTCTACCAGAATCACAAGACTCATTCCAAACTGGAACTTAGACAGGATTACTGGATAATTACTTGTGGGTTTCTGTCAGGTCAGGCATTGGCTTGCTTGCTACCGGATAACCATGAAAACCGGTACTACCTGTCTCATGGGTCGGGTCGTCGGCGACTCAACCAGTATCCCCGCCCTTCCGAGGGTGTGAAGGGTGAAACGGGGCATCCTGGCAGAACGAAAAACAATATCTGCCACAGGTCTGTGGTGGACCACTCCCAGTTACACGGGGTGAGACTGGACATCCTGACAGATAAACAACACATCTGTCGCAAGGTCTGTGGTGGACTTTTGCCAGTCAGTGCATTGTGACATGCACTACACAAAGAGCAGAGATAAACAAACCTATCATCTGGTCAGTCACTGCAACAGATACTGGAGTCAGTTTGTCTTGGCCTGTCCTTGCCACTGATAATACCACTATCTGCCAAGAATGTGCTGTAGTCCAGCAAAAGCGAGCGGTGCTCAAATACTTTGCAAGCAGTTTCATGAAAGCAAATCATACTGGCTCGGATGTCGCCCGGGTTAATAAGGTCCGCGCTGATCTGTTCACACTCCGACAGGCAGCGAAAAGTAAGTTAGGAGCAGGAAGAGAAAAGAAGAGGAAAACGGCAGCCTTATGTGTAGCAGAATGGAATGTACGCAATCTGTTGGACAGACCAACGTCACAGTGCCCAGAAAGACAGACCGCACTTGTGGCGCTGGAAATGAACAGATACAATGTAGACATAGCTGCACTTAGCGAAACAAGACTGCCTGGATAAGACAGCTTGGAAGACCATGGGTACATCTTCTTTTGGAGTGGGAAATCAACTCAAGAAAGGAGAGAAGCAGGAGTTGGCTTTGCAGTTAGAAAGGAGATGGCAGCAATGCTTGATGAGGAACCGGTGCCAATCAACGACAGGATAATGACTACGAGACTCCCACTACAGCAGAAGATGTATACCGCGACGTCCGAGCCAATTTTAATGCTAGAGGTGGTTCGGACACTGAGAAATGGAAAGGAATGCTAGGCAGTCATGGAGTAGCCAAATGCAATGCTAATGGAGAACTTCTACTTGCACTATGTTCAGAGTACAACCTTGTGATAACCAACACCCTATTAAAGTACAAGGACACACACAAGAAGACATGGATGCACCCAAGATCCAAGCACTGGCACTTGTTAGACTACATCATAGTCAGGCAGAGAGACGTAAGGGATGTATTGGACACCAGAGCAATGAGAGGTGCGAACTGTGGTACTGATCCTGTTATGCTGAGATCTAGATTAAGGATTTGCAGGCAAAAACAGCACTGCAGGACAGGTGCGAAGCCACAACGGAAGCTAAACACTAGTGCACTGAAAGGCCAAAAGAAGCAGGAAGAACTTACACAGGAAATGGATGAAAACTTGAAAGACTGGACAGCAACAACTCAGAGAATGACACAGAAGAGAAATGGCAACACTGAAGGACATGGTGTATCAGACTGCAAGTGATGTTTTAGGCCACCCTGAGAGGAAACATCAAGATTGGTTTGATGAGCATGATGAACATCTGAAGAAACTACTAGAAGTGAGGAATACAGATAGACAGGAAAATCTACAGTGTAACACAAGGTCAAAGAAGTAGAAATACTCAAAGGCTCAGAGTGAGCTACAGAAGTACACCAGAGAGATGAAGTCCAACTGGTGGGATGAAAAAGTGGAGGAACTTCAAACTGCAGCAGACATGAAGGACATGAAAACATTCTTCACAGGTCTGAGAGAAATCTACGGCCCTAAACCAAGAGGACTGATCCAACTAAAGGCTTTGGATGGTGAAACGGTTTTGCAGGAGAAAGATAAGATAAGAAAGATAAGAAATTGTGCCTTAGGAGACGGCAGTTTGGTAACATTCCTCTTCCTTCAATAATTTTTGGGAACGTACAGTCTGTGAGAAACAAGGTGGATGAAATTCAAGGGAATGTACGCTACCAGAAGGATTTTAAGAACTGCTGCGTCATGGCCCTCACCGAATCTTGGCTTACTGTGCATGATCAAGATGCAGACCTGTGGATTGACAGCTTTGGAGCCCTGCTGCGCTCGGATCGGCAGGAAGAGGTAACGGGGAAACGTCAGGGGGGCGGCGTATGTTTATACATTAATAAGCAGTACTGCACATCTGTCACGGTCAGAGAGCGCATCTGTACACCCGATGTGGAGCTGCTGTCTGTGTCACTACGCCCCTTTTATTTGCCTCGCGAGTTCCCCCAACTTTTCATCACAATTGTGTACATTCATCCGAGGGCAGACGCTGACTCCGCCTTCAGAACCATCTTTGATGTGATCCAGCAGCAGCAATCAATTTCTCCAGAGGCGCCAAACTTCATTCTTGGAGATTTTAACCATGTTTCTTTAAAGAAGACACTTAAAAACTTTTATCAGTATGTCTCCTGCCCAACCAGGCAAAAAAAGACATTGGACCTGTGCTATGGATCCATTTAGAGGGCCTATAAATCACTGCCCCCTTCCTCCGTTAGGATCCTCAGATCACAACTGTGTACATTTGCTGCCCACATATAAAACTGCTCTCAGAAGAGGCAAGGTGGAGACCAGAGACATTGATGTGTGGACAGAAGATTCAGAACACAGCCTCCAGGAATGCTTTAACTGGACAGACTGGGAGATGTTCAAACTGGCCTGCGGGGATGATTTGGACTCTCTGGCTGACCTCACATGCTCATACATGTCTTTCTGTAAAAATAAGATTGTTCCACATAAATGTGTCAAAATATATCCCAACAACAAACCATGGGTTACAAAATCAGTTAAATCCTACCTAAAGAGGAGCTGAAGGCCGAAATTTTAAGAGCGAAACAGAATTATAAATCAGAGTTGGAAAGCAAGATGGCAGCAAAGAAACTTGGTTCAGCCTGGGCCAGTATGAAAACTATTGCAGGCCTTCAGAGCACAGAGCGCAGTAATCGTGTGTTTTTAGATGGTTTTAATTCAGACACAGAGCTGGCTAATGCTCTTAATTGTTTTTATGGTCGTTTTGACTCCTTTGATTTCAGCACAGAAATCCAAGATTTGAAACAGAAACTCAAAGACAATCAGCACTTTAATATTGAGATGCAGGATGTTAAAAGGGAGTTCTGTGCTGTAAAAGTGAACAAAAGTCAGGGCCCTGATAATATATGTGAGTGCTTGGTAAAGTCCTGTGCACATGAACTGAGTCCTATATTTCATTACATTTTCAATAAGTCCTCACAGACATAACATGTGCCTAAGATCTGGAAAGATGCCGTGGTTGTTCCCGTTCCAAAATCCAGCTGTCCTAAAACGGTAAATGATTTTAGACCAGTTGCTTTGACTTCAATTTTAATGAAAATTTTTGAAAAACTAATCAGATGTGAGGTCCTAAGGCAGACTGAACATGCATTGGATCCTCTGCAGTTTGCCTATAGGCCTCACAGAGGAGTGGAGGATGCCACTGTCACTATGTTTAACATGCTTTTTAAACATCTGGATTTTAATGGGACACATGCCAGGCTTTTATTTGTGGACTTTTCTTCCGCCTTTAATACAATCCAACCTCATATTTTAGTTGAAAGGCTCCTGCAACAATTTGATTTGAGCAATAATCTGGTGGGTTGGATTCTGGATTTCTTAACCAACAGGACACTGAGAGTAAGGGTCAATGGTACATTGTCTGACCTAAAGTGTTCTTCTACTGGCTCTCCTCAGGGGTGTGTGTTGTCACCACTACTCTTCATCCTGTACACAAACATGTGTCGGAGCAGTCATGACAACAGACACATTATAAAGTATGCTGATGACTCAGTTATTGTCAGTCTCCTCCAGGATGGTGAGAGTGGCCACGGCCCAGTAGTTGATGATTTTGTTCACTGGTGTGAGGATTCCTACCTGCAGCTGAATACAACAAAAACTAAAGATATGATTATTGACTTTAGGAGGAAAAAATCCCAGGCACAAAGTCACCATACTAAAAGGCCAGACCACCGAATGTGTACAATCCTACAAATATCTTGGGACGATTACTGATAGTAATTTAAACTTTGAAGTGAACTGTGAAAGGGTGTGCAAAAAGGGTCAGCAACATTTGCATTGTTTGAGGAAACTTGCACGCTTCCAAGTTGACCGAACCATAATGACAATGTTTTATTG
Source organism: Pholidichthys leucotaenia (assembly GCA_020510985.1). Taxonomy (NCBI): domain Eukaryota; kingdom Metazoa; phylum Chordata; class Actinopteri; order Cichliformes; family Pholidichthyidae; genus Pholidichthys; species Pholidichthys leucotaenia. The sequence continues at coordinate 422,829,748 of CM035843.1, forward strand.
GGCTTTTACTGAATCTGTTTTATCCTTTTCTTTAGTGTCATGGTTTGGTCAGATAAAACTGAAACAGAGGAAATCCTTGGATCAGGTAGTTAGATGGTCCAGTCGTTTGCTTGGTGAGTCACAGCTGAGCCTGATATCCCTGTACACCAGATAAGTACAGAGGATAGCTACCTCCATTTTAAATGATGACTCCCACCCTTTGCACTGCAACTTTCAGCTTCTTCCCTCAAGACGGAGGTTTGCTGTCCCAAAAAGTAGAACCCAGCGCTACAAAAACAGTTTTGTCCCTGCTGCTGTCAAAGAGTTGAACAAGGGCTGCACGGTGGCGCAGTGGTTTAGCACTGTGGCAGCACAGTTTTACCCTCGGCCGGGGGATCGTGGGGATCATGAGATCGTGGGTTCGATTCCAGCCCCCAACCAACAGTGAGCTGTGTGGAGTTTGCATGTTCTCCCCATGTTGCGTGGGTTTACTCCGGGATTTCTCCGGTTTCCTCCCGCATACCAAAAAACATGTAGGTTTAGGGCGCTCGCGCACGCAGCGACCGGCAGCCGGTGGCTTGTCACCAGACTGCAAACCAAATCTACCTACGGGTACAAATAAGTAACAAAAAAAAACAACAACAAAAAAAAAAACCTGTAAAAATATATTGTACATAATTTAGGTACCTATTTATTAACTTCATTTTATATTTACTTATTTTTGTAGGATGTCACTTGGGTTCTAAATATTTTATTGGGTTTTAGACCTTTGAGTTTTTTAACCTCTGACTAGTTTTTAACTTTTAATATGACCCTTCTCTCTTACCTCTGGTTTCTCCCTCATCTCTTTGTCTTTTTATACCCTGATTGATGGAGCCTTGAGTATTTTTATCATGTTTATAGTCAGCTTCATGTGTGCCTGTGTTTGTGTCTATGTTGAATGTAATTAGTGGCTTGTAAACATGGATGTCACCAGACTGCAAAACAAATCTACCTACGGGTACAAATAAAGTAACCTGAACCTGAACCTGATCCTGGACAGATTTACAGACCACTTTGACCAACTACTAAACAACCCTGGACTCTCGCTGAAGAGGCTCTAGTGCAGTGACTTGTATTAAGTCTGGATGAGCCACCAAATCCTGATGAACTAATGGCAGCTATCATGACAACACAGGATGGCAAAGCTCCAGGAAGGGATGGAATTCCAGCAGAAGTGTGGAAATTTGGTGATGTTCAGCTGACCAACTGCCTGCACAAGCTCATCCAAGAGATATGGGATGCCCAGAAAGTACCTCAAGACTGGAAGGATGCAAGTATTGTGCCTTTGTTCAAGAAAGGTGACAGGAAAGACTGTGGAAATTACCGAGGTATATCACTGCTAGCCACTGTTGGTAAGATTCTCTCACGTGTACTACTGAACAGACTCAATGAACACATCTCGCAGAATGTACTACCAGAAACCCAGTGCAGCTTTAGAAGTGGAAGCAGCACAATGGACATGATTTTCTGCTTGAACAGGTTCAAGAAAAGTGTATCGAACAGAACATGCCGCTTTATGTAGTCTTCATAGACTTCAGTAAAGCCTTCGATACTGTATCACAACAAGGACTTTGACAGATACTCAAGAAATATGGCTGTACAGAGAAGTTTGTCAACCTGACTGAGGCACTCCATACAGGTATGCAAGCAAACATGGCAATGAGTGGTTCAGTGTCTAAAGTGTGTCTATTCCATCTAGCTACAATGCTCTGCACTGGGTGTGTTTATATTTATATATCTATATATTTATTCCATCTAGCTACAATGCTCCGCACTGTGTTTTTATATATCTACATATTATTCCATCTAGCTACATTGCTCCGCACTGTGTGTGTTTATATACTTGCATATTTATTCCACCTAGCTGCAATGCTCCGTACTGTGGGTGTTTATATATTTACATATTTATTCCATCTAGCTACAATGCTCTGCACTGTGTGTCTGTGTGTGTGTGTGTGTGTATATATATATATTTTATAGTAATATGTACATATGTATATTAGCTGCTCTTGCTTGCTTGTTTTTTTTTCTTGCCTTCTGATTGTTGCTCTGAGTGTTGCTATCCCTGTGCTGTTGCAATCCTGGAATTTCCCCGTTGTGGGACTAATAAAGGCTTATCTTATCTTATCTTAAAGACTTCTCAGTAAGCAACGGGGTGAAACAAGGGTGTGTGCTGGCGCCTACACTCTTCTCACTATATCTGCAGCCATGCTTGAGGTGGCCTTCAAAGGCACTTCAGAAGGAGTGTACATTCAAACAAGGAAAGAAGCAGACTTGTTCAATGTGGCACAGTTTAAAACCAAGAGTAAGACATTGATAAAGGTAGTAAGGGAAATGCCCTTTGCCAATGACAGTGCTCTAATTGCACACAGTGCAGAAGATATGCAATCTTTGGTGGAGAAATTTGCAAGAACAGCTAGCCAATTCAGCCTCAAAATCAACATCAAGAAGACAGAGCGCCTTTATCAACCACTAGAGTTCCAGTTATCAACATCACTCCCAGAAGAAATCAGTATTGGTACAGAGCCACTAGTCAAGTGTAAGACTTTCAAGTATCTCGGGAGTACTGTTTCAGGGAATGCTAGGCTGGAGGATGAACTATCTCTCAGAATGGGAAGCGCGAGCGCTGTGTTTGGAAACTTGAGGGAGAGACTGTGGAGCAATCGACATGTGTCTATCCGTGTGAAATGCAAAGTGTACAGAGCGACAGTACTGGCTGCTCTACTGTACGGTGCTGAAACTTGGACTGTCTACAGGGTGCAGGTAAAGAAACTCCACGCATACATGATAAGACACCTTCGAGCCATAATGAACATCTCATGGAAAGACAAGATAACCAACACAGAAGTGCTGGAACAAGCTGGTCTACCATCAATGGAGGACAAGCTAATACAGATGAAACTGAGATGGCTCGGACATGTTGAGAGGATGGATCACCAGCATCCCTCTCGGCAGTTACTCTACTCACAGTTATGCAAGGGCAAACGCAGGGTAGACCAGGGCTCAGATTTAAAGACACAGTCAAAAGAAACCTGAAGGAATTGGATATACACAGGAATTCCTGGCAGCGGAAGGCTAAGGACAGAGCTGCGTGGAGGAATCTGATCAGACCTAAATTAAACTGTCATTGTCGCCCCCAACAGACTGCTATGATGATGAGTTGTGGGTTTATAATATTAATTAACCAATATTGAATCATCTTATTTGGATGATCCAATAAAAGTTTAATGTTTTTAATAAAATCCCTTTTTCATGTGAAGTTTGAAGAGGATTTGGGCTGAAGTCTCAGGTTCATATACTTATCAGTTAGTGGTACAATGCAGACCTGTAGGTCAGGAGGATTCCTTCATATGCAGGAAAACAGTCATGCTGATGGCAGCATCCCTGACTGAATCTTCATATCACATCAGTACCTTCTGAATCAGATGTAAACAGATTGTGGAATGATAGAGGACACCCAGCCCTAACTACAACCATACCTTTACTGTAACAACATAATATTCACTTCTTCTTCTCCAAACTACCAGAGTGGAACCATCTCTCACCTTTCCTCGTGCAAACTCTCTCTGAGCAAAGGCCAGTTTGTGTGTCGATCGATTATCCAGCAGGTAGCGTGGGGCAAAGGTCACGATGTGCGTGTCCCTGTAGCGTCCTTTTCCTTTGCGCACACTGATACCTGTTTGTTGGACAGGAAACAATGAATAGCCAACACTGGGCAGCAGTGACAGATGTCTGGAGGCTTTATTAGGCTCCACAGTTCCAGAACAGGACAATGGATAGATGCAACAGTATCTGTGGTTGGACCAGCTTACCTATGTTGTAGATGAGGCCAGGTCTGTTCCCATGCTGAATCACTTTAACGGCCCTCACTCCACTTCCTCCGTCGAGGGAGAAGCCTTGACACCAACCTGGAACTCCATCAGGGTGGATCCCCTTTCCAATCCGCATTGTACACCTGTGTTGATGACATGATACAGGGATGAATGTCTGCATGCATGTCAGCATCCTACACACGTAGCAGTCATGGGCAGCAGGTGACTTGCTAGTTTTAACCAGAGTGGTATTAACCTGTTCACCATGAGGTACAAACGTACAAATGTCAATTAGTGACAAATGTGAACGAACAAAGGTGCAAAGACATGATAAAAGATGTCAACTTTAAAACTGAAAAAGTTGCAAATTACAATTTAATTGCACAGAATAAAAAATTAACCAGCATCCCGATGAGTGTTGAAAATTTCTTCTTCTTCTTCTTTTAGACTTGATTGGTGGTTGGCAACCAGATTACAGGTGCATTACCGCCACTGACTTGACTATCATCACTCTATATCTTTGTATAAGGAGTTCTTATAAGGAGTTCTGAACAACTCCTTATGTGTGAAAAAATTATCCAAGAAAAAAAGTTGAAAATTTACAGGAAAAACATTTACTGCTATTTTATGAGAAAAAAAATGACAATTCTAAAAAAAGTTGCAAGTTTATTAGAAAAAATAGCAAATTTTTGAGAAATGGTAAAGGGTGTTCACTTACATAGTGCATTTTACTCATCTCTGGATGACAAAAGTGCTTTCCAGATCCTGCTATCCACACATTCACACATTGATAGAGGAGCTGCCATCCACAGGTGCTGGCCTGACCCACCAGGAGCAAGTGCTGGGTCAGGCCAACTGACCCAGCAGCATGGCCAACTGAGTCAAGTTTATAAGAAAAAGTGACAAATCTACAAAAAAGGTTGCAAGTTTATTAGAAAAAAATAGCAAATTTTTGAGAAAAAGTTGTAAATTTGAGGAAAAAATTGCAAATTTTAAGAAAAATTAGAGAATTCATGAGAAAGAAGTCACAAATTTATGAGAAAAGTTACAAATTTGGAAGAAAAAAGTCAATTATGAGGAAAAAAGTTGCAAATTTATGAGAAAAAAAGTCAAATTTTTGAGGAAAAAAGTCACAAATTTGAGAAAAAAAAAGTCATGTTTATGAGAAAAAGTTGCAAATGTATGAGGAAAAAGTTACAAATTTTGAGAAAAATTAGAAAATTCATGAGAAAAAAAGTCAAGTTTGAGGAAAAAATTTGCAAATTTATAAGCAAAATGTCAAATCTACAAAAAAGTTGCAAGTTTATTAGAAAAAAGAGCAAATTTATGTCATAAATTTATGAGAAAAAAGATGCATATTTCTGAGAAAAATTAGAAAATTTATGAGAAAAAAAATCAAATTTTTGAGGAAAAAAAGTCAAATTTATGAGGAAAAAAGTTCCAAATTTATGAGAAAAAGTCAACTCGACAAAACAAGTTGCACATTTACAGGAAAAAAAATTGCAAATTCATAAGAAAAAGAAAATAGTTGATAAAAGTTAAACATTTGCAAGAAAAAAATGAAAATTTACAAGAAAAAGTGAAAAATTTACAAGGAAAATGAAAATTTAAAGGAAAAAACTCACAAATTTATGAGAAAAGTTTGGAAGAAAAAAGTCAACTTTATGAGGAAAAATGTGGCAAATTTATGAGAAAAAAGTCAAATTTCTGACGAAAAAAGTCACAAATTTGAGAAAAAAAAAGTCATGTTTTTGAGAAAAAGTTGCAAATTGCTTGGGCGCATGCGCACGCAGCGACCGGCAGCAGGTGAAAAAAGTTTGACGTCTGTGTCTTTGTTTTTATGCACGTTAATGTGTTTCAACGTAATTCTCTGTGCCGTTTCTCTTCTTGAATGTTTGTGGACTACATAACGAAGAGCTCCCTGGTTCCATCAGTATGGATTTCCTTCTTGTTTTCGCACTGTGGTTTCTTTCCTACCGGCTCTTTGTCTTGGAGGTAAGCGCGATCGCGGTCACGCCGGGAAGAACGCAGTATTCCAGAGAAATGTTACTGCATTTAAACATGGATAATGCAGCATCTGTGTTTGAGTCCGTGCCGCAACTGCCAGACTTAATTTTTAAGAGATTTTCATGGACACAGCGATGAAAAGAGAGACAAGAGGAGGAAACGCGGAAAGCATGGAGGCGTAAGATTAAGTCTGAGGAGGTGTCAGCTTAACCGCATTCCTCTTCCTTCCATTATTATGGGGAATGGACAATCCCTGAGAAATAAAGTGGATGAAATTCAAGGGAGTGTACGACATCAGAATGATTTCAAGAACTGCTGTGTCATGGCTTACATGGAGACGTGGCTTACGGCGGATGACCGGGATGCGGATCTGTGTATTGACGGCTTTGGAGCCCCACTTCGCTCGGATCAGCAGGAAGAGGTAACGGGGAAATGTCAGGGGGGCGGCGTATGTTTATATATTAATAAACAGTACTGCACATCTGTCACGGTCAGAGAGTACATCTGTACACCCGATGTGAAGCTTCTGTCCGTATCGCTACACCCCTTTTATCTGCCCCGCGAGTTCCCCCAACTTTTCATCACGACTGTGTACATTCACCCGAGGGCAGATGCTGACTCCGCCTCCAGCACCATCTCTGATGTGGTGCAGCGGCTGCAGTCGATTTCCCCAGAGGCTCCAAACTTTATTCTTGGGGATTTTAACCATGTTTCTTTAAAGAAGACACTTAAAAACTTTCATCAGTATGTCTCCTGCCCAACCAGGTGAAAAAAGACATTGGACCTGTGCTATGGATCCATAGAGAGGGCCTATAAATCTCTCCCCCTTCCTCCTTTAGGATCCTCAGATTACAACTGTGTACATTTGCTGCCCACATATAAAACTGCTCTCAGAAGAGGCAAGGTGGAGACCAGAGACATAAACGTGTGGACAGAGGATTCAGTGCACTGCCTCCAGGAATGCTTTAACTGTACAGACTGGGAGGTGTTCACACTGGCCTGCAGAGATTTTTTTTTTAATTTTGATTTTGTATACTTTATTGATCCCCAGAGGGGAAATTGAGGGCATCCACCTGGATGGATGAAGCAGCCATGGTACGGCACTATCTCTTAACCATTCACACACACACACACACACATCTAGGGCCACTTTAGAGTCTCCAATTAACCTAACCTGCATGTTTTTGGCCTGTGGGAGGAAACTGGAGAAATCCCGGAGTAAACCCACGCAGATATGGGGAGAAAATGCAAACTTCACACAGATCACTGTTGGTCAGGGGCTGGGATCAAACCAGGGATCCCATGGCCAAGGGTGAGTTGCTGTGCTGCCACAGTGCTAACCACCATTTGGACTCTTTAGTGGACGTGACATGCTCATACATGGCTTTCTACAGAGACGTGATCGTTCCATGTAAACGTGTCAAAATATATCCCAACAACAAGCCATGGGTTACAAAATCAGTTAAATCCTGCTTACAGAGGAAAGCACTTGCCTTTAAACAGGGGTCTGTTTCTGAGCTACAGGTTGCCACAAAAAGTCCGAAATTTTAAGAGCAAAACAGAATTATAAATCAGAATTGGAAAGTAAGATGGCAACAAAGAAACTTGGTTCAGCCTGGGCCAGTATGAAAACTATTGCAGGCCTTCAGAGCACAGAGCGCAGTAATCGTGTGTTTTTAGATGGTTTTAATTCAGACACAGAGCTGGCTAATGCTCTTAATTGTTTTTATGGTCGTTTTGACTCCTCTGATTTTAGCACAGAAACCCAAGATTTGAAACAGAAACTCAAAGACAATCAGCACTTTAATATTGAGGTGCAGGATGTTAAAAGGGAGTTCTGTGCTGTAAAAGTGAACAAAAGTCAGGGCCCTGTATGTGGGCGCCTGGTAAAGTCCTGTGCACATGAACTGAGTCCTATATTTCATTACATTTTCAATAAGTCCTTACAGACACAACATGTGCCTAAGATCTGGAAAGATGCCGTGGTTGTTCCCGTTCCAAAATCCAGCTGTCCTAAAACGGTAAATGATTTTAGACCAGTTGCTTTGACTTCAATTTTAATGAAAATTTTTGAAAAACTGGTCAGATGTGAGGTCCTAAAGCAGACTGAACATGCATTGGATCCTCTGCAGTTTGCCTATAGGCCTCACAGAGGAGTGGAGGATGCCACTGTCACTCTGCTTAACATGCTTTTTAAACATCTGGATTTTAATGGGACACACACCAGACTTTTATTTGTGGACTTTTCTTCCGCCTTTAATACAATCCAACCTCATATTTTAGTTGAAAGGCTCCTGCAACAATTTGATTTGAGCAATAATCTGGTGGGTTGGATTCTGGATTTCTTAACCAACAGGACACAGAGAGTAAGGGTCAATGGCACATTGTCTGACCTAAAGTGCTCTTCTACTGGCTCTCCTCAGGGGTGTGTGTTGTCACCACTACTCTTCATCCTGTACACAAACATGTGTCGGAGCAGACATGACAACAGACACATTATAAAGTATGCTGATGATTCAGTTATTGTCAGTCTCCTCCAGGATGGTGAGAGTGGCCACGGCCCAGTAGTTGATGATTTTGTTCACTGTTGTGAGGATTCCTACCTGCAGCTGAATACGACAAAAACTAAAGACATGATTATTGACTTTAGGAGGAAAACTCCCAGGCACAAAGTCACTGTACTAAAAGGCCAGACCACCGAATGTGTACAATCCTACAAATATCTTGGGACGATTATTGATAGTAATTTTAACTTTGAAGAGAACTGTGAAAGGGTGTGCAAAAAGGGTCAGCAACATTTGCATTGCTTGAGGAAACTTGCACGCTTCCAAATTGACCGAACCATAATGACAATGTTTTATCGGGCTTTCATTGAATCCGTTTTATCCTTTTCTTTAGTGTCATGGTTTGGTCAGATAAAACTGAAACAGAGGAAATCCTTGGATCAGGTAGTTAGATGGTCCAGTCGTTTGCTTGGTGAGTCACAGCTGAGCCTGACATCCCTGTACACCAGACAGGTACAGAGGATGGCTACCTCCATTTTAAATGATGACTCCCACCCTTTGCACTGCAACTTTCAGCTTCTTCCCTCAAGACGGAGGTTTGCTGTCCCAAAAAGTAGAACCCAGCGCTACAAAAACAGCTTTGTTCCTGCTGCTGTCAAAGAGCTGAACAAGTTGTAGCAATATATTGCACATAATTTAGGTACCTATTTATTAACTCCATTTTATATTTACTTATTTTTGTAGGATTTTATTTGGGTTCTAAATCTTTTATTGGGTTTTAGACCTTTGAGTTTTTAACCTCTTTGACTAGTCTTTAACTTTTTAATATGACCCTTCTCTCTTCTCTCTGGTTTTTCTCTCATCTCTTTGTCTTATGTCCTGATTGGTGGAGTCTTGAGTATTTTTATCATGTTTATAGTCAGCTTCATGTGTGCCTGTGTTTGTGTTCATGTTGAATGTAATTGTGGCTTGTAAATATGGATGTCACCTGATGGCAAAACAAATCTACCTACGGGTACAAATAAGTAACCTGAACCTGAAATTTATGAGAAAAAGTCAACTCGACAAAACAAGTTGCACAATTGCAGGAAAAAAAATTGCAAATTTATAAGAAAAAGAAAAAAATTGATAAAAGTTAAAAATTTGCAAGAAAAAATGAAAAATTTACAAGGAAAATGAAAAATTAAAGGAAAAAAGTCACAAATTTATGAGAAAAAAGCTGAAAATTTATAGGAAAAAAATTAGCTAATTTTTAAAAACAAAGTTGCACATTTTTGAGACTAAAGTAGCACCTTTTTGTGCGTTTGTGCCTATAATTGGTGGTTGAAAGTGATTTTCTTCAGTACTGGGGAGCCTGTGAGTGGGATAATCCCCCAGATCAGCTACTGCTCACAGCTTTCCCACACACACTCTTACATAGCAGGCTGCTCCTTGTCAGTGTAGCAGAAGAGCAGTGGACTGAGGCTCCGGGCCAACTCATGCTCCTCAAACTGCCCCGCAGCGTCGGCCTTACCGTTGTCCTGACGGAAAATCAGCGGCAAACCTGAGTGGTGGGGAGGATGGCGTCAGGGTCAAACGTCTCGCGTCTAAATCTGCTGGTTCTCACATGAAAAAGTGTTACCAGTCTTGTTGATCAGCCAGTAGGGGGCAGAGATCAAGATCTTCAACGCTCCCTGAGCACGCAGGATGATGCGGATGGTGAGGCAGAGCAGGCGTTTGTTGGTGTCATACAGCCTCATGCGCACCACGTAGTTCTGAGTCCCAGGAGGAATCAGCAGCTCTTTGCACACGGGGAAGCTCTCCAGCAGAACACCTGCAGGACAAACACCACCACAGCTGTGAGCAGGAAAACTTCAGCAAACAACTACCGATGGCCGCACCGCCCTGACCTAGCTCCATGTTCTGTGAGGTGTCGGCGGCGTGCAGCACGGCCTCCTTCCCCGGCTTCAGTGAGCCTTTGATGGCCGTTCCTTTGACGTAGTAGCTGAGGTCACAGGGCAGCAGGTTCGCCAGCACCATGGTGGGCAGCAGGTAGATGGTGTGGCCCGGCTGTCGATAGATCTGCTTGGAGCTGCCTGATGCCTGTCTGTTGGCGGGCTGCTGGTCCGGGTAGTTCTCTTTTTTGATGACCACGCAGAACCTGCCACACACAGAGAAAAGACGTGAGGATGTGAGCCAGCAAGACACGGCTCAGAAGGAACTTTGTCCAGTTATTCACCAGAACTGACTGATCATTTCAGCCCAGCTCACATTCAACACTTCCCCTAGATCCACTGTGACATGACAACTGAGGTTTTCATGGAAACACACCTGAAACTAGAACTTAACTCCACAAACAAAACAGGAAAAAAATACAAAAAAGTCAGAACTTTCAGGATATTTTGTTGTTGACTTATGAGACGAGACAGCATTCATCCCACTTTGGATGGTGCTTCTCATTTATCTAACAATCTGGCATCTTTTTTATCCAAATTTCCAAAACCATGACTACTCAGAGTTGGGACCAGGAAGCAGAGTCTCAGTCTTACACGCCTCTCTGCAGCTCCTCTTCATCCGCCACCCCTCAACTTAGCCCCTGTCTTCCCATCAGAGAATCATTGTCTGCTCCCTCCAAAGTAAATAAAAATATAAAGTATAAGCATCCCAAAGTGATTAAGCAAAATATTGGTAAAACTCAAATTAAACATAAAGCCTCTAAATTGAATGATTTGGCCTCTGTTCCTCCTCATAATTTAAAAATTAAATGTGGTTTATTAAATATTAGGTCTCTAACTCCCAAGTCTCTGTTAGTTCATGATCTGTTAATTGATCATCAGATTGATTTAATTTCCCTTACAGAGACTTGGTTAGGACAAGAGGACTATGTTGGTTTAAATGAATCAACTCCCTCTGGTTATTTAAACTGTCAAAATCCCAGAAGTTCTGGTCGTGGAGGAGTAGCAGCAACTATTTACCATTCCAAATTACTAGTTAATGTAAAGCAAAAAACATGTTATAATTCCTTTGAGGGCCTGGTCCTCAGTATTGGGCACTTTAGCAATTTTAGGTTAAACCCAATTTTATTTGCCATAGTTTATCGTCCTCCATCAACCTACTCAGAATTTTTAACCGAATTTGCTGATTTCTTAGCTGATTTAGTGCTGAAATCTGATAGAATAATTATAGTAGGGGACTTTAATATACATGTGGATGTAGATAGTGACTGCCTTAATGTGGCATTTAATTCAATATTAGACTCGATTGGGTTTTCTCAGAAAGTAGGAAATTCTACTCATTACCTTGTTTTGACATATGGCATAGAAATAGAAAATCTTGTAGTGTCTCCTCATAACCCTGTACTGTCAGACCATTGTCTGTTAACCTTTGATTTTACTATTTCTGACTATTTGGCTCCTAAAGAAAAATATTATTACAGTAGATGCCTCTCAGATGATGCTGTTACCAAATTTATGCAGATTGTTTCCTCTATGCCATGTGTCAACACAACGGAAATAAGCTATAGACAGCTTGCTCCTTCTGTAATTGATAACATGGTGGAAAGTGTTACAGCTTCTCTGCATCAGACTCTAGACTTGGTGGCCCCCTTAAAAAAGAAAAAGTCTAATCAGAGATTTCTAACTCCTTGGTTCAACACAGAAACTCGTACCTTAAAACAGAAGACTCGTCAATTAGAAAGAAAATGGCGCTCCACTAAATTAGATGAAATCTATTTAGCTTGGAGAAATCCTCTTTTAATTTATAAAAAATCTCTTAGAAAAGCTAGAACGAATTATTATTCTGCATTAATAGAAGAGAACAAGAATAATCCCAGGTTTCTTTTCAGCACTGTAGCCAGGCTGACAAAGTGTCAGGACTCTGTCAATCCTAGCATTCCCTTAGAACTTACTAGTCAGGACTTTATGAACTTTTTCAATAATAAAATTTCATCCATCAGAGATAAAATCAATCAGATTCTTCCCACAGTTAACTTAAATACTGTAACTACTACAACTCCTTCTATTGATGTCTGTCTTAATGAGTTTACTCCAATCGACCTTTGTGAGTAAGGCAAAATAGTTTCCTCATCCAAACCTTCAACTTGTCTTTTAGACCCTATTCCTACCAGGTTATTTAAAGAAGTCTTCCCACTTATTGGTAGCTTTATTCTTCATATAATCAATTCTTCATTAACTTTAGGCCATGTACCGCAGGCTTTTAAAACTGCTGTAATTAAACCCTTACTCAAAAAGCCAACGCTAGATCCAGGAGCTTTAGCTAACTATAGACCAATCTCTAATCTCCCTTTCATTTCAAAAATCTTAGAAAGAGTTGTTGCTACGCAATTATTTGACCACCTGCAGGGAAATGGTTTACTTGAAGAGTTTCAATCTGGGTTTAGAATCCATCATAGTACTGAAACAGCCTTAGCGAAGGTCACTAACGACCTCCTCATCGCATCTGATAATAGACTGGTTTCTGTACTTGTCCTTTTAGACCTTAGTGCAGCTTTTGATACTATCGATCATAATATTCTACTTGATAGATTAGAACACTATGTTGGACTTAATGGAACTTCATTGCAGTGGTTTAGATCTTATTTATCTGATAGGTTCCAGTTTGTTCATGTAAATAATGAGTTTTCTTTCAACTCAAAGCTTAGTCATGGAGTTCCACAGGGATCTGTGCTAGGCCCTACTCTTTTTAGTTTATATATGCTTCCGTTAGGCAACATTATTAGAAAGCACTGTATACATTTTCATTGTTATGCAGATGACACACAATTATACCTGTCAATGAAGCCAGATGATAGTAATCAATTAGCCAAGTTAGAAGCCTGTCTTAAGGGAATCAAAGCTTGGATGACTTGTAATTTCCTGCTATTAAATTCAGATAAGACTGAAGTCATTCTTGTTGGTCCAAAAAACCTTAGAAATTCCTTTCCAAATCAAACTTTCAGTTTGGATGCAGTTACTCTTTCTCTTAATAGCTCTGTGAGGAACCTTGGAATTATTTTTGATCAAGATCTGTCCTTCAATTCCCATATTAAATTTGTTTCTAAGACTGCCTTCTATCATTTGCGTAATATTGCCAAGATTAGGAGCATCTTGTCTCAGAGTGATGCTGAGAAACTGATCCACGCTTTTGTTAGCTCGAGATTAGATTATTGTAATTCTTTATTACCAGGCTGTCCTAAAACATCTTTAAAAAGTCTTCAGCTGATCCAAAATGCTGCAGCAAGAGTTTTAACAGGTACTAGAAAGAGAGATCATATCTCTCCGGTTCTGGCCTCCCTTCATTGGCTTCCCATAGAGTTTAGAATTAAGTTTAAAATCCTTCTTCTTACTTACAAAGCTCTAAACAATCAGGCTCCTTTTTATTTAAAAGATCTGATACTACCGTATTATCCTAACAGAGCACTACGCTCCCAAAATGCAGGATTACTTGTAATACCTAGAATCTCCAAAAGTACAATGGGAGGCAGAGCCTTCAGTTATCAAGCTCCTCTCCTGTGGAACCAGCTGCCAATCTGGATTTGGGAGTCAGACTCGATCTCTGTTTTTAAGAATAGGGATAAAACCTTCCTTTTTGATACAGCCTACAATTAGGGAGGGATCATGTGTTTCTGAACCCTCCCTTAGTTATGCTGCTAATAGGTTTAGTCAGCCGGGGGACCTCCAGTAATGCACTGGGCCTCACTCCTTTCTTCACTCTCAATAAAATATTTTTTTTTTTTTGCTGGTCATTAACATCTGTTTGTTCTCTCCCATAGACTGAGTCCCCATCATGCTGTTTGCTCTCTACATGTCTGTTCTTTTCTTCTTCTCTATCCCCTCACCCCCCAGCCAGTCGCAGCAGATGACTGCCCCTCCCTGAGCCTGGTTCTGCTGGAGGTTTCTTCCTGTTAAAAGGGAGTTTTTCCTCTCCACCGTCGCCAAGTGCTGCTCACAGGGGATCGCCTGATTGCTGGGGTATTTCTGCAACTGTGGGGGTTCCCCCTACAGTTGATAGTGCTATGAGATGACTGTTGTTGTGAAATGGCGCTATATAAATAAAGTTGAATTGAATTGAATTGAAAAAGTGGGGCAGCACGGTGGTGCAGTGGTTATCACTGCTGCCCAACAGCTAGAAGGTTCCAGGTTTGAATCCCCAGGCTGGCAAGGGTAGGAACCTTTCTGTGTGGAGTCTGCAGGTTCTCCCTGCTGTGTGGGTTTACTCCGGGAGCTCAGGTTTCCTCCCACAATCCAAAGGCACGCATGTTAGGTTAACCGGTGATTCTAAAGTGTCCCTAGGTATCCATCTCTGATCGGCTCTTAGAATAGAGGGTTAGTGCTGGTGAAGCGCTTTGAGTGGTCTTTGAGACTAGAAAAGCACTATATAAGTACAGGTCCTTATCCCCTTATAGTTGTACAGCGTCCTGACCTTGACCTTTTGACCCCAAAAGCATAGGTGCTAGTCCCAAGGCCAGTGTGTGCACTGAGTTGGGTGGCCATAGCCCCATTCCCTGTTAAAGCAGAGCATGGACACAGCTGGGTCGTCGGCTGGCCAGCACCGACCAGTCTAGCCACGTCACTGTCTGACTTTTATGCTGAGTCAAGACAAACTTTATACTGTGACTGGACCCTTAAGCTCACTGCGTTTCTTCTTCTGGCCATCCTTGTTGTGAGCACATGGCCCCGCCTACAGAGAGCTTGTTGACTGACAGGAGAGGGACAGAAGCAGTGTGACCGGCTGAAACTGTGGTGAACTCTGTGAACGAACACGCACATGAACATCAACATACTGAGTCCAGACCGTCACATTAGCTTCTTTCAGTTTGCCAGATTGAGCTAAAAAAAAAACTATCAAGTTCATTTCCATCTACATACAGGAGACAATTTATTATTTTTAACAAGGGGGTGGGGCTATTCACAAATTCAGCATAAGGTGCAAATGTATAAATGGAAATGAGGTACAAATTTATAAGAATAAAGGTACAAAGATACGATAAAAGATTCCAATAGAAAATAAAAAAGTCACACATTACAGTTTAATTAGACTGAATAAACATTTAACCAGCATCCAGATCAGTGTTGCAAATTTAGAAGAAAAAAGCTGCAAATATTTGAGGAAAAAGGTTGCAAAGTCGCAGGGGAAAAAAAAAAATATTATCAGAAAAAAGGTTGCAAATTTAAAAGAGAAAAATCACAAATTTATGAGGAAAGAAATTGAAAATTTACAGGAAAAAAATGTGACTTTGAGACAAAAGTTCCAGAATTTTATCTGTTTATTTATACTGGATTTCTGCTTCATGATGCTTCAAGCGGAGTGACGGCCTAGTTGACAGAGCATCCACCTCACCACCGGGAGGTCACGGGCTCAAGTCCCAGCTGGGTCATATCAAAGACCATATAAAAATGGTACTTCCCACCTTCTAGCTTGGTGCTCAGCGTAATAGAATGGGGGAAGGAGAAGTTGTCTGTGGCGGTGCCTTGCATGGCAGCGACCCCTCTGATTCCAGATGTGATGAACACTGTAGATAAGAGAAATGTAAATTTGTCCTACTGTACATGACTGGCTGTATGGACCGAGTGACAATAGAGGGGTCTTCTTCAAAAGTGTTTCATTCAGTTCTGTAACATGTTAAGGAAATGTTTATGACAGGGAAGGGCAACTGGCAGCCCACGGGCTGCATGTGGCCCCCGCTCTCATCCTCTGTGGTCCACCAGTCCATTTCCAAAAATCAGTTATTTATTTATATCACATTTGACTGTATTTGTCCACCAGCAGAGAGAGCGCTAATCGAAACCTAGGTGCCGCTCTGTACGAACGGTTGAGTGAGAGAGCGAGGGAGCCACAGAGATACAGAGGGAGCAGTGTGCACCAGAGTACGCGTTTGTAAGGTACAGTGGTGTGAAAAAGTGTTTGCCCCCTTCCCGACTTCTCATTTTTTTGTATGTTTGTCATACTTAAATGTTTCAGATCATCAAACAAATTTAAATATTAGACAAAGATAACACAAGTAAACACAAAATGCAGTTTTTAAATGAAGATGAGATGAGATGTTTATTAAGAGTAAAAAAAAAAAAAAAAAGAAAAAATCAAACCTAAATGGCCCTGTGTGAAAAAGTGACACCCCCCCCCCGTTAAAACATAAATTAAGTGTGGTTTATCACATCTTTGCAAAGCTAAGTTCAGTTT
The DNA here is from genome assembly GCA_020510985.1 of Pholidichthys leucotaenia. NCBI lineage: Eukaryota > Metazoa > Chordata > Actinopteri > Cichliformes > Pholidichthyidae > Pholidichthys > Pholidichthys leucotaenia. Next base: position 422,846,249 of record CM035843.1, read on the forward strand.
CTCTAGCCACACCCACACCTGATTACTGCCACACCTGTTCTCAATCAAGAAATCACTTAAATAGGACCTGCCTGACAACGTGAAGTAGACCAAAAGATTCTCAAATGTTAGACATCATGCTGCAATCCAAAGAAATTCAGGAACAAATGAGAAACAAAGTAATTGAGATCTATCAGTCTGGAAAATGTTATAAAGCCATTTCTAAAGCTTTGGGACTCCAGCAAACCACAGTGAGAGCCATTATCCACAAATGGTGAAAACATGGAACAGTGGTGAACCTTCCCAGGAGTGGTTGCTGACCAAAATTACCCCAGAAGCGCAGCGACGACTCATCCAAGATGTCACAAAGACCCCACAACAACATCCAAAGAACTGCAGGTCTCACTTGCCTCAGTTAAGGTCAGTGTTGATGACTCCACCATAAGAAAGAGACTGGGCAAAAATGGCCAGCATGGCAGAGTTCCAAGACAAAAAACACTGCTGAGCAAAAACAACATAAAGACTCATCTCAGTTTAGCCAGAAAACATCTTGATGATCCACAAGACTTTTGGGAAAATACTCTGTGGACTGACAAGATAAAAGTTGAACTTTTTGGAAGGTGTGTGTCCCATTACATCCGGTGTAAAAGTAACAGCATTTCAGAAAAGGAACATCATACCAATAGTAAAATATGGTGGTGGTAGTGTGATGGTCTGGGGCTGTTTTGCTGCTTCAGGACCTGGAAGACTTGCTGTGGTAAATGGAACCATGAATTCTGCTGTCTACCAAAAAATCCTGAAGGAGAATGATGGTCTGGGGCTGTTTTGCTGCTTCAGGACCTGGAAGACTTGCTGTGGTAAATGGAACCATGAATTCTGCTGTCTACCAAAAAATCCTGAAGGAGAATGTCCGGCCATCTGTTGGCGACTTCAAGCTGAAGCACACTTGAGTTCTGCAGCAGGACAATGATCCAAAACACACCAGCAAGTCCACTTCTGAGTGGCTTAAGAAAAACAAAATGAAGACTTTGGAGTGGCCTAGTCAAAGTCCTGACTTGAATCCGATTGAGATGCTGTGGCATGACCTTAAAAAGATGGTTAATGCTCAAAAACCCTCCAATGTGGCTGAATTACAATTCTGCAAAGATGAGTGGGCCAAAATTGATCCACAGTACTGTAAAAGACTCACAGCCAGTTACTGCAAACGTTTGATTGCAGTTGTTGCTGCTAAGGGTGGCCCAACCAGTTATTAGGTTTAGGGGTCAATCACTTTTTTCACACAGGGCCATGTAGGTTTGAATTTTTATTACCCTTAATAATAAACAATTTCATTTAAAAACTGCATTTTGTGTTTACTTGTGTTATCTTTGTCAAATATTTAAATTTGCTTGATGATCTGAAACATTTAAGTGTGACAAACATACAAAAAAATGAGAAATCAGAAAGGGGGCAAACACTTTCTCCCACCACTGTATGTGTTGCATACTGAGACTGCATTAATAGGCTGTAAACAGCAGTAAATGTACAAAGTAGGCTGATTTTGTACAAGAATAAATGGTACAGCTCCTCATTTATTCTTGTTTGGCAGGTGAAGCCTCAGTAAAGCTCAGAGGCTTTCCTTCTAATTGTGCAGAAAAAGATTCAAAGCTTTGAGGTTTCTTTCTAAAGAGCAGACTGCAGCACTGACACTGTTTCAATCCCATGTCAGCAATAAAAGTTCAGAGACTGTGGTCGTTTTAATCTGCTGATATTTTTGTTCATTTATACCAGTGGCTCAAATTTTATTTTTTATTATTTTTTTTTTGGGGGGGGGGGAGCCAGACGATTACAAAGTCCACCTACCCACAGCTATTTCTCTGCCCCTCCACACCCACAATGAATCCAAGAGCAAGCAAAGCCTCATCAGATTTCTGTTTCTTCTTGGCTTTTTTTTTTATTAATCATTGTCCAGAATTTTAAAATTAGGTCATGATATAATTTTATAGTAATTTTAATTCAGATAAAACACTGAGTAGCTTTTATTTTCATTTGCACTTTCAGTTTTAATTGTGAAACGTTTCGACTTTGAAAACACACACACACACACACACACACACACACACACACACACACACACACACACACACACACACACACACACACACACAGAAGATTAACACATACCTGCCAACTTTTCAAACCTGAAAAGCCTAGTAGCTAGCCGGGGTCCAGGGGCCTGCGACCCCTAATGCTAATGCTAATATTAATATTATTATTATTCTGAAGCTCCTGGGTTTTTATGATTTTTAAGTACCAGAACTGTGCTTAAATGACATAAAACAAACAGCTGAATGCCACTTATTACTGTATAGTATTGACTTATGTTCCAAGAAGATAAAATCTCTGAACTTAGTTCAGAGATTTTTTGATCTCTTCCATTTCCTCCTTCTTTGGTGGCATTTTTACTGACCTGTTGATAGTAAAACAATCTCTGCTGGTGTCGCCGGTATCCGATCCGACTGACCTCGAATCCAGCTGGGCCTCAGCTAGCCCCCTCCGCTGCTAGTCCCGCTGCTTACCGCCGCTGCAATTGAGCTCTTGTCCAGCCGGGGTACCGGCAGCTCCTCCACTGAGTCCCACCGCCCACTGCTGCTGTAGTTGAGCTCCGATCCGGCTCCCGTCCAACTGTTGCCTCGGTTGGTTCCTCCGGCGAGCCCCAATCACCAGGGACGGAGTCGCTTCTTTGTATCGGTGTTAGGTGCTACGACTAGCTATGGCGTTAGCTATAGCGATAGCGTTAGCTTAGCAAACGCTTCAGGTAAATTTAGATACGATTCCTAGCGATCTCGTGTTTGGAATTGCTTTCGTGTGTTTTTTTTACGATTTAAAAATTTTGACTGAATTTTTAGTGAAAAACCGTAATTTTGATTAATAAAGCTGTAACCCGGAATGGGGTCTTGAAAACCGTAACCATTACGGCAAAACCGGAGTAGTTGGCAGGTATGTTAACATGTAAATCTGGACCCCGGGAAGTGAGGAAAAAATTTTCTGACCCTCACTACCACCAAAGTTGCCCACCCCTGGTTTATGATACTGGGGAGGTCAGTATCTGGTTTTTCCAGGTTTGGGGGGCGGGGGGGCATCCCCTGCCATGATTTGAACCTATAAATGGGATTGGGGGGGGGGGATGATTCTGGGTCATTTTGCTAACCACAGGGATGGCACCCCCCATCCCTCTTTGGATCACCTGATTGTAGGGTTAATCAAGTCAGTAGCTATGGTTACAGGTCAGCAGATTTAATGAGTAATTATAATGAAGGATAACTGGGGTCTTAATTTTCTACCTGAAGTTCCTCTTGTGGCTGTCATCAAAGTCCGCTGACTGACACTCCCTCTTAGTGCTGCTGATCTCTCCAGGCCGCTCTACATTGGTCCAGTGGATGGGGACCTTACAGAAGAACAGGCCCAGGCCTGTGGGTCGAGCCTGCAGCCGCCAGGATGTCAGGTGGAGGGGAACGGCCAGGGACTGGCTGGGCATGATTGGAGGCAACACCACAGGTTCTGTTCACCAGCACCAGAACATCATGAAATATGTGTCAAACAATGCCCACTGATATGAGGAAGACTGAGAACTGACAGACCAAAGGACCAGAGTCTTACTGTCAGGTGCAGACGGGCTGTCCAGCCTGACCTCCATTGGAACGTCGAGCCGGTTCTTCACCATGAGGGCTGAGCGGACTGTGATCACCTTCCTGGCACTGCCCTCCATGGTGATGGAGAAGACTACCTTGACAGGAGGCAGCGCTGAGAACTGAAGCAAAACAAATCAAGTGAGAGTCAGTTTAACATGAGAACTAGCCAACACTAACCCACCACTGACCACATCTACCCTCGTTTATGATCTCTGAACGATCTTTTAATGAACACCCAGTGATCCCCAAGATCTCTGTGATCTCTCAATGATGTTCCAGTGATCTCCACAGTTGTCACGGTCTCCTCAAAGTTCTGACTCAGTCCAAAACAACCTCTCAATGATCAAAGTGAAGCAACCTCACAATGGGGCACCAATTCTCACTTTTTCAAGTCCCTGGAATCGTACAGCGCCGACATCATCAATTCCTCTTACTGATGCTATGGGACTGAACACTTCCGCATTTTTTCTAAAAACGGCATGCGTCATGACATCACACGCTACCGTTACCAATCAACACCATGACAGAATTGCTACCAGATAACGCTGAAAGTGCATGATAAACATGAGTTGAAACATTTCTTGATGTGGCAGCATGGGATAAAAAACTGTAATGTGTTCAACAGTCTATGAAGTGCACTCACACCCAATTCCCCAACAGCAGCACCTCCGTTAGTGACGGTAATATTAGCTTATTATTAGCAGTAGAATATTAGCGCGATGCCAGCAGTCTTGCAGGCCAAGTTTAATCTGTTTAACTCACAAAACCCAACAAAAAAGTCTGACATTTAAATATGATCTCATTCTTTTTTTAGCCGATGACAGCAACAGGTAGCTCTAAGGTTTTACCAACCTGCTCATGGACACGGAGCTGTAATGATGTTTGCATTTAAAGGCTTGTATCCATTCATGACTGTAAAGCAGCTGGAGTTTGGGTAGGTGGTACGTGCGATGTAGGTTACAGATTAATATGAGCAATGTCTTGCGGTTTTACCAGTATGTTCATATACAACTGAGTATTTTATGCATGTGGGTGTATATACACTGCGCATATACTGTATACTGTATATATTAAAAAACATGCAAAAATTACACCCAAATACAGCATGTATATTTTTGTGATTGAAAAATAACATAATTGTTCAGTTGTTTCTAATCACTTCAATATTCCATTTATACTGCTTTTATTTACAGCAGGGAAAATAAGTATTTAACACGTCAACATTTTTCTCCATCCATCCATCCATCTTCTTCCGCTTAATCCTTTTCGGGTCATGGGGGGCTGGAGCCTATCCCAGCATCTTAGGGCGAGAGGCAGGGTCCACCCTGGACAGATCGCCAGTCCATCGCAGGGCCAACACAGAGAGACAGACAACCATTCACTCTCACAGTCACACCTAAGGACAATTTAGAATCCCCAGTTTGATGTCAGTTAACGTAACTTGCATGTGGGAGGAAACTGGAGAGATCCCGGGGTAAACCCACGCAGACATGGGAAGAACATGCAAACTCCACACAGATCACTGTTGGTCGGGGGCTGGGATCGAACCTGGGATTCCCCGGCCAAGGGTGAGTTGCTGTGCTGCCGCAGTGCTAACCACTCCGCCACTGTGCCGCCCAACATTTTTCTCATTAAACATATTTCTGACGGAGCCATTGACCTGAGATTTTCACCAGATATCGGTAACAACCCAAGCCATCCATACATACAAAGAAATCAAGGCAACTGTGTTCACAAAACAAGTTATATTTAATAAAATGGAATGACAGGGAAAAAGTACTGAACACATTTGAGGAAATTCATTTAATATTTAGTAGAAAAGCCTTTGTTGGTAATAAAGAGTGGTGACCTAGTGGTAGAGCATCCGCCCCACAACCGGGAGATTGTGGGTTTCAGTCGCGGCCGGGTCATATCAAAGACCATATAAAAATGGTACTTCCCACCTTCTAGCTTGGTGCTCAGCATAACAGAATGGGGGAAGGAAAAAGTTGTTTGTGGCGGCACCTTGCATGGCAGCGACCCCTCTGATTCTACATGTGATTAACATTGTAGATAAGAGAAACGTCATTTTGCTCTACTGTACATGGTTGGCTGTATGGAATGAATGACAATAAAGTTGACTTCTTCTGTGTTCAATACTTATTTTCCCTGCTGTATATTGCTTTTCAGCAATAGGCGCAACACAAAAAGGTAGGATAAGATGATGTCAGCTTGGTGGTGTGGATCTGCATTTACCATGCAGAGTTGGAGAACTAATGCCAGGTTTACCAAGGGAAGGACAGAGGTTGGAGTTGGAATCGACAGCTTTGTCCATTGTATTCTCGGTTTGTCTTGTTGGGTTGCAGACCCAAACTAGAAAAGCACTCGGAGAGCGCAGACCTCCACCAAGCGCCACAGTTCCCCCCATACAGTGTTTTACATCATAAATATTAATCGTACATTTGTTGTGTGTACGTTTTCAGATTCCTTGACCATGAAAACGTATGAGTAGCAATTGGATTCACATGGATAGGATTAGTGGTTCAGTAGTTATTCAGGAAAATCGCATTTCGCATAATGGCGGTTTTCCGTATCACCACCAAAATGTAATCATCTGTAGAATACCCCATTTCTGACAATCTGTGAAAATTTCATGAAAATCCGTCCATAACTTTTTGAGTTATCTTGCTAACAAACAAACAGACAGACAGACAAACCAACGCCGATGAAAACATAACCTCCTTGGCAGAGGTAATAAGGCATAAAAGTCCATTTTTCTAAGGAAAGCATGTTTACAGTCTTTTACATTTGATTTTATTATATCTCTTTAAGAGAAGAAGCATTGTTTAAAGTCAGAAAAATAAATCTGCACTGATGCTGAAATCCCATGAAGGCCTGCTTTTATCCATATGGAAAACTGATCAAAAATTGATAAGGGAATCACTAAAGAATCGGCTCGATAAGCCAAACTGACAATGCCACTGACACTGATAAAATCTGATCAATTCCCATCCCTAGATGTAGTGTCATCAGACTTACATAGACATGTGGGTGGATGATGTTGGTCCTGCTGATGGGACTGCCAACCTGTGGTGAAATAAAGAACGAGCAAACGTTAACACCCCAGACAGTGATGGTCCACTCGTTTACCGTGGTACTCACCGTGTTGGAGGAGCTGTTTCTGTCCGGGTCTGCATAGCGGAAGAAAACGCCCACTTTGTCGACGGACACGGGCTTGACCTGCTCCCAGCCACAGACCCGGACCAGCAGCTGGTGCAGCTTCAGTTCATGAGTGTGTCTGTGGGAGCGGCAGCAGAGGCTCGGTGAGAATGACAGCCAACAACTACAGTCATTTATCTTCTATCAGCCACCATCAGCAGATTCAACAAGAAAAGCACATTTTGCTTTATAAAAAAATAACTGAAATACTGAAATACTTTTAAAGGTTCAGTCCAGCGGCAAGCTACTGTTGTCTGTTTCAGGACAAGATCAACAGACTGGGTAATCAGTGTATTGATCAGTCGCTGCATCGATTAACCTAATCTATGTGCCGACACGCTGATATCAGTCAACAAGTGAGTATCGGCTGATATATCTGTGCATCCTTCTCCATCACTTCTGCAGACACCTCAGATGGAGACCAAAGAGAGTGAAGAGCCGGGACAGCCGTGAACGTCAAACAGAGGTTTACCGGTGACGGAGTTTCTCATGGGCCTCGAACTCAAAAGGAATCTCCTCCCCAGGCAGCACCTCCCTCCACTGGCTCACATTGTGGGTGTCATCGGTGCCTGGACCATGGAGATCTGAGATGGAGTCGGCACTACTGCTGTGTGACAGCGCCACCCTGTGGACAACAGGTCGAAGTGTGAGTACAGAACCAAAACAAACCTCATCTACATACACAGACAGCACACTGGAAAAGTGATGTCAGCCATCTTTAACATCCATTCTATTCCTGCTCAGTCTCATTCTGTCTCTCTGTTTGAGTCTAACTGCACATTTAAAGCTTTTAAACTTGCAGTTTTGTCCACACGTGAAAACGTTTACCTTGTGGGGGTGGTAGTCAGAGTGGCGAACCACATGGTGCATCCTGTGTGGTTCAGTAAAGCGTACGGCACAAATGGCTGCCTCCTCTTAGATAACTTCACATCTGCAGTAGAAACAACAGTTACATACAGCAGTGCGTCCAGAACCAGACGACACATCAGCTACCTGGGCTGATGTCATCTCCAGGGAAACCAAGTCAAAGTATGTTTAACAATCACTGCAATTTAAAAAAAAACACATCTTATTTGCATTTTCCATTACATAAACTTTTTTTCTGATTTGGGGGTGTACAATGAAACATTAATTTAGCACTTATAATGCTAAATTAATGTAATTAATGTTTTATTTAAATGTTAAATGTATTATATAAATACTATAGCATAATAAAGGATTATAAATACTATAGTATTCTGGAGGCAGAGCCTATTGTTCAAACTCACTCAGTCATTATATCTAGTTTTTATTTAACCTTTATTTAAGCAAGGGTGGATCACAGAGAAACTCTTTTTCAAGGTCACCCTGTTGACACCGTCACCAGGAAGCTGCCCAGTCCAACCACTGACTGACCTGTGGCCACTGAGCAGCTCCACTGGAGCAGCTGGGGTGAAGGGCCTTGTTCAGGGGCACCACAGTGGGGTCAAGGAGGGTGGGGCCAACACTGCTGTGTTATCTGTCCTACCCACATCGGATCCTGCAGGTCCAGGGATTGAACCGGCAACCCTCCAGTCCATATATAATTGAATCTAAGAAAAAGCTCCAAATTTATGAGAAAAAAGTTGCAAACCTGTGAGAAAAAAAGATGCAAATTTATGAGAAAAAAGTTACAAATCAACATTGGCCGATGTCTAGCCAATGTCTTACTAATGTGCAAAAGATCTCTATAAAATGCATTCCCGATGTAAACTTGGCATGTGGGGCCGATGTCGGTGCGATGTACGTGTGCTGTTGTGGTAAAGAGCTGCAGTCCGGTAGAGCAGTTCATCTCAAAGTGGAACACAGCCAGCACTGAAGGGATTCTGGAGGCAGAGCCTAGTCTTTAATGAAATCTGCTGAACTCAGAGGCTTTTTTTAAAGCAGTGACAGAAAAATTTATAGCACTTTATAGCATATGACCCTAAACCCAGGGTGTCCCTCACCTAAACAAACATGCCTAAAATAATCTACAGTGGAGATCAAAATTAGAGAACAGTGTATTAATACTTGATTTATTCTGAAATATCGTTATTCTTCATTGTTCAGAATTTGACAGCATATCAGCTGTGGCTATTCCACTGTTCTTTTTAAATAACCAAGGCACTTCAACACAAACATTTATTTTGTAAAAAACACAGCGATCAGAATTAGAGAACAGTGACCACTGTGTCAGAAGAGAAGATTTAAACAGTGTTTTTTAGGACTATAGGATTCACAAATTAACAGGAAGTGTAGAGGCCCTTGCTTTGAATGACTTCAGCACATCACTAGTTTCTCACACTGCTCTGGTCTGATCTTGGTCCATTCTTCTTCAGTCTCTTCCACGGGTCAGTAACTGTAGTGGGTTTCTTAGCCAGTACTTTGTCTCCAAGGATTTTCCATTGATTCTGTATGGGGTTTAGATCTGGACTCTGGGCTGGTCATTTCATTGTTTCAATACTGTTAGATTCAAGGAACTGTTTAACCCATTTTGCAGTGTGGCAGGGGGCGAGTGTGTGAATGCTAGTGTCCAGAGGCCCCATTGGATCAGTAGTGAGAATGCTAGTGTCCAGGGGCCCCATTGAGCCCATAGTGTGAGAATGCTAGTGTCCAGGGGCCCCGTTGGGCCAGCAGTGAGAATGCTAGAGTCCAGGGGCCCCGTTGGGCCAGTAGTGTGAGAATGCCTGGGGCCTGATACCTGGCCCCCCAGTTGATCCATCTGCCACTGACCGAAGCCTCATCAGAATGGTCTCAGTGGAGGAGTGGCCATCAAGAAGTCATTGTTTAGGAAAGGAAACTGGCAGAAAAGGCTGAGGTATTCCAAACTAATTAAGATTTCAATAAATCACTGGACTTGTTTCCCATTTTCCTAGAAAACATTCAAAATAAGGTGGCACCTAAAACAATAGTGTAAATCCAGGCGAAGTTGGGCTCAAGTTGACTTCTTAGTTATCAGAGACATGGTTACTGTACTAACGCCGAGTCATTCTACACAACATGTAACAGTGTGCAAACATCTTAGAAGATGGGTGTGTCAGGACATGGAGTGAAGAACGACCTGTCTGGGGCTTGACATCAGTACAATCGGGCTGACCCATCTCTGAAGCTGACAGGCCAGTTTATTCTTCACTTTTAGGCCCATATATGTTTATGACTTCATGGTCTATCAGAACACATCACAGGTGCAGAAAATGTAATATGTTCACAAATTTATAATAATAACGACCGATATATTTTAGTTTCTTCCATAAAACAAACATCTGCATTTGCCTTGAAATTCAAGTATCAGTCAGGCACAAGAATGTGGACAAGGAATGGCAATAAAGAATACACAAGTCATGCTGCTCATGCAAAAACACAGAAAAGAAAGTGACAAAATGATGTGAAAGAGGAGGAAAGAGAAAACAACCTATGCTGTGGGTGAATGAGTTTAATGTAGATCTCTGGTGAAAATCACCGGTGTCAAATTCAACCTCACTGAGGGCCAACAAGAGGAGACTGAGTAAAGCCAGGGGACTCATTCCAGCCTCAGGACATCACACAGAGCACTCAGGTCCCCTGACATTTAACCCTCTCGTGAAACAAGAACAGAGAGATGGATGACGGACGCTCCTTTCAGCTGAGCTAAAAAGTCATTTGGTTAATTGATACTCAAGAGTTTGCAACATCTGCATATATATATAATTAATAAAAGGGTTAGGGCTGCCCTTTGTCACTGATCCTTATCAGAATTTTTATGGACAAGATTTTCAGGCGCAGCCAAAGAATAGAGGGTGCCATGTTGTCGTCTCTGCTGTTTGCAGATGTTATCCTGTTGGCTTCCTCCAGCCATGACCTACAGATCTTACTGGGACGCTTTGCCACTGAGTGTGAAACAGCTGGGATGAGAATCCGCACCTCCAAATCTGAGTCCATGCTGGACCCTCAGCTGGAAAAGGGTGGATTGTCCTCTCTGGGTTAGGGACGAGCTCCTGCCCCAAGTGGAGGAGTTTAAGTATCTTGGGGTCTTATTCATGGGCGAGGGGAGAATGGAGCGAGAGATTGACAGACGGATCGGAGCAGCATCTGCAGTGATGCGGATGTGGTACCAGTCTGTTGTGGTGAAGACGGAGCTGAGCTCTAAGGCAAAGCTGTCAATTTACCGGTCAGTCTACGTTGCTACCCTCACCTATGGTCATGAGCTTTGGGTAATGACTGAAAGAACGAGATCACGCATACAAGCGGCTGAAATGAGCTTTCTTCGTAGGATTGCTGGACTCACCCTTAGAGACAGGGTGAGAAGCTCAGTCATCCAGAAGAGGCTCAAAACCGCTGCTCCTCCACATTGAAAGGAGCCAGTTGCGGTGGTTTGAGCATCTGATCAGGATGCCTCCCACTTGAGGTGTTTCGGGCACATTCCACTGGAAGGAGACCCCAGGGCAGACACAGGACTCGCTGGAGAGACTATGTCTCCCAGCTGGTCTGGGAACGCCTTGGTATCCTCTCTGAAGAGCTGGAGCAGGTGGCTGGGGAGACGGAAGTCTGGGCTTCTCTGCTTGAACTGCTGTTTCCACAAGCCAAATCCTCAGAAAAGCGGTAGAGGATTTTTGATTTTGAGTACTTTATTTATCCCCAGAGGGGAAATTGAGGGCATCCACCTGGATGGATGAAGCAGCCACAGTACGGTACTATCCCTTAACCATTCACACACACATTCACACCTAGGGCCACTTTAGAGTCTCCAATTAACCTAACCTGCATGTTTTTGGCCGGTGGGAAGAAACCGGAGAAATTCCGGAGTAAACCCATGCAGACACGGGGAGAACATGCAAACTCCACACAGATCACTGTTGGTCAGGGGCTGGGATCGAACCAGGGATCCCCCAGGCAAGGGTGAGTTGCTGTGCTGCCGCAGTGCTAACCACTGCGCCACCGCACCAATGGATGATTAATAAAAGATTGATATGTGAGTTTAAGGACTGATGTCTCTGTCAGTGTCAAGTATTGCAGTATTACGTTGTATCAATCCCCCCCAGAAGCGATCAACAATTAGCATTCCCTTTACATTTATGTGCAGGTCAGCTGTCGAGCACTGTGTGGTTAACCACAATTAAATATTTGATGGACTGACAGTCCTAGTTAGATGTGAAAAAACATAACAGAAAATTGCAGTGGTGCTTCTGTCGGCATGTAGAGGCAAATATATTCATCCCTCCATCTTCTACTGCTTATCCAGGGATCCAGGTCACGGGTGCAGCAGTCTAAGCAGAGTAGCCTGGACTCGCAGAGTTCACATAGCACCATGACCCCTCCCACGAGTAGTGAGCCCACTGGAGGGTGGACTCATGTGGCTCGCTTGAGCTGAGCCCGGCCAGGTCTTATAGACGGAAACCCGGGTGTTAGGTGGTTGTCCTCACCCCTCAATAACTCCAAAATGATTGGGGTACACTGGATCCTTGTTGTAACTTCTTCATGAGAATCAGCTGGGCCGCTCTAAGCCTGGTCTTTCACCCAGGACCAGTCTGCCTCGGGAGACCCTAACAGGAGCAAACAGCCCCAGGGATCAATAGGACACATGAACCCCTCCACCACCATGGAGAGGGTAAACATATACGTTAATAAAAACTTCATTTATCATGACACACACTTCATTGGCGTTAAAACTTGATATGGTGGCCAATCAGCAGATGATGTGACCAGCTGGAAAAATCATCGTGGGGACACAAATGAACGGGACACAGAGCTCCACAATAGGAATTACAGCATGAAAAGTGGTTTGGTGCTGTGGGAAAAACACAGAGTGGGTTCTGAACAGAATGTGCATGGCTGAGAACCCACTCAGTTCTCTGTTGAGTAAATCAACAAAAACAAAAGAACATGGACAGGGAGACATTTTTTTTAAAAAAAAGCTGTTCTTGATGTTTTGCCTGGTAAAATAAAGGTTAAAATAAAAATGAAAAAAGCGACTGTGCGGCTGAGGGACACGGTTTTGAGTCTTCTGTACCTCTGGAGTGAATCTGCTGCTCAAGGCAGGTCAAGCTGGCTGTACTCCTAGTTCTAAGGTGAGCAAGAGGAGCACCTGACAGCAGAGAGAGACAGTTACTGCACAACAGACACACATGCCAGGGAACACACCAGATGGCTGCACCAGGGGTCCCCAACCATGGTCCATGGAGGACCAAGACCTGCAGGTCTTCTCTTCAGCAGGTGCTTTTACTGATCAGCACTCAGTGGGAAAAACTTCAGTGAAGTCACCTACTGAAGACAGTGGGTGGAGGTAACACCTGCAGGGTCTAGGCCCTCCTTGGACCAGAGGGACATCCTTCTTCTGTGTCGATACTTTTGTGAAGAGGGTACTTCATGCTTTACTTCAACACCACAGTCCAACTGACAGAGCAGCAGAACATGGCTGATAAGATGCAGCTTTGGTCATTCACTGAATATCTGCTGGTTACTTTGAACTCCTTAAAATCTGAGAACAGCAGCAGCTAAAATCTGATGTTCCTCACAGAGCAGCCCATCAACCAAGCTCTTCACAGGATAAATATACAAATGGAACTAAACACATCTGTTATTATTCTGAGATTTCTGCATGATTCCAACAATCTCAGTCCACACACTTTTATTACAGTTCAGCTTCAAACATGCAGTTTGTGTTTCCATATTAGCATCAATGCTAACTACAAAAGCTGTAACAAAAGGAGATCTCATCACATTTTCATTATGAGTCTTGCATTTTTGATGTTGCAGCAACTCACTCTGGCCAAAGTTAGGAGGGTCCACTGAGGAGCCGATCCAGGACAGGGATGGTGAAGATGGGCCACTCTGTTCCTCCTCGTTACAGTAGTCTGCTATCCAGGAACTCTTGGTGGTGTTGTACTGTTCTGAAAAGCCCAGTAAACACTAGTTAACCCCCTGCACTCTGGTCAATTTCCCTAAAAACGCCAAAAAATAACGTACCCAAAGTAAATCAAAAGCTGTTCTTCAACCCTTTGCAGCATCTTCATGGGGTTGGTCTCATTTAAAAGAAAACACTTTGAATTTTTTGGCAAAACAGTCATAATCTCTCTAAGTGCTCCGGCCACTGAGTCACAGTCATCTAAACATACTGAACTTGAAGAAAATAAATTTGGCCTGGGTGTTTTTTTGGATACAAATGCTTGCAAATAACACACAGATGTCAGATCCGGGCTGGAAAATGCAACAGAAATGTAGAACCAAGTGTTATCCAGCTGAGGTCAAAATTTTGTAACAATAACACAAAAAATGAATATATTACACAGCTTTTTTCTTAGGTTGTTCCCAGGCGTTTTTGAACTGTGCCAAATTGTGCCAAATGGCACAGTTTGGAAAAACGTCTGTAACTTTTGAATGATTCAATATAGAAGCTTCATCTTGGGCTCTAATGAAAGGTGACACTCAGGGCTGTGTGTGTGTGTGTGTGTGTGGGGGGGGGGGGGGTTGTTTATTCATTCATTCATGAATGAATGAACAAACAAGCCCCCCCACACAAAGAAGCATGCCACGTAAAAAATGTGTGGCTTTTTTTTTTTTTTTTTTTACAAGAAAAAATAACCTACAGTGCACTAAAAATTATTCTAAAATATCTGTAATGTAGAAGATAACAACTCCCCCCCCTCCCCCCCACCGCTACAGAGGACGGACATTGCCCATCGCCACATGACGGAACAGTCATGTGGCGATGTGGCGACTGCGGCGCACAGTCCCCGCGGTCTACTACGCACAGTTGTACTGAAATATCTGCAATATATCTGCAATCCGCTACAGAAGAGTAGCCGGGGGGGGGCGTTCACGGTCCGGACGCGGCGCACGAACCGTGTACCGCGGCGCACGGACTTCGTGCACCGCGGTCTACTACGCACAGTTGTAATTTATCGATCGGTCAAAAGTCATTTTTGATTACAATTTTCAGGGATAAAGAATAATTTAGCTTATAACACTTACCTGTCCACAACAGCAGTGTCGCTGGCGAACTTCTCTTCCTCATTGTCAGACAAACATGACGCTGGTCCGCTTGTTATGGACTCGTGGTTCTGGTCACGCGACCCGGTCAAACCATAATTCCATTATTGCGGTTTTGCGCTTCCATGATTGCGGTTTTGGCAAACGATTTTTCAAAACAAATAAGAACAGTAGTAAGAAAAAAAGACTGGCGAACGCGTGTATGTCACTCAGCCTTCGTCGTCGGCCTCCGTCGGTCTATGATGACCATGGAAGAGAATCCTAAACGTCTACTCTGCTGGGACAGCACCGCCTGTGGCTGAACAGGCCGATGCACGAATGGCAGTCCCTGTCACGCAGGTTGCACTTGTGGGTGGTCTCCATGTTGCTGGGTCTGTGGCGGTCCTTCCTGCTGGTCCTTTTTTCATCTGCTGCAGCAGTCAGTCTCTCTTCACCCAGCCTTACACAAAACAGATTTTGCAAGGGACGCACGCTTTCGAACTTCTGTGCTTCAATTGGCTCGCTGCATTCGCAGCCGCTGGTAGGCGGGTCCTTCTTGCTAGGTTTTCAGTCATTGGTTCTTCAAGGTTTCAGAAACCCAATTCAAGGCTCTTAGTCGAATGAGAGGTCAATCACATCTAAACCAATCAAAGCACTCCTTTGGCTTTCTGTTTGCGGCTGTGTCTGTAGTGGAAGAACGGAAATGCAGCTTTTTTTTCCAGTGCGCACTAGGACGCACAGTGAGGGCGCCCTCGTGCGCTCTAGGACGCAGAGACGTGACCGCCTGCGGTACACCGGAGTGCAAAAGGTTAAACATTAACCTGTGCAAATCACATGGAAAACATATCTGTTTGGGGGGAGGTGTGTAGGAAAATGTGTTATGGTCTGATAAAACCAAAGCTGAATACGTTTAGCACAAAAAACAAGCAGTGCATCACTAGTAGTAAAGCATGGTGGTGGCAGCATCATGCTTTACAGCTACTTTTCTCCAGCTGGAACTGCAGCTTTAGTCAAGGTGAAAGGAATTACCAAGAGCTTGCAATACCAGTGAAGTTTTGGCACAAAACCTATAGGTTTCTGCTAGAAAGCTGAAGATGAGGAAGCTCACCTTTCACACACTGAAATCAAACTCCAAACCCATTCATGTCTGTGTTCTGCACAACGGAGAGGAGTGAGTCAGGCGCACCTCCATGCATGCTATGCTAAACCTAATTTAAATTCAACTCAATCTTGGTGTGCAATGACAGTAAAGCTTCTAATTCAAAACTCTAATTGTTTGGCCCAATTGCTCAATCATATCCTCCTCAACCTCCATAAAATTACTGACTGTAATTAATGCCTGGTTTAATGCCAAGCTATCAGGCACATTTTTTCTTGGCTCATGCGCACGTCCTTTGGCCAGTGTAAAACCCATCTTCCCTCTGAAATAAACACGCCATCACAATCACAGTTCACCTTAGATCATTCATTCTGTGTATTACAGGGAAGACCTACAGAGCTTCTGATTGGATTATGGCATGTTACATCCAAAACACACCTTTGAATAATTAGACCAGCCTCTTTCCGATTTTGCACGGATCACCAACTGTTTTCTCACAGCTGTGACAACAAAATGGACATGGATATTCCCACAAATGCGCTCTGAAACTTAAGACTATAGACTGTAATATGTCTGAAAGTTCTGAAAGTCTATGGGGTGACCTGAAAAGGGCCGTGCACAGGAGATGCCCTCACAGTGTAATAGCTCTGGAGCGCCTTTTAAGGAGGAGAAGGTAAATATTGTCAAGTTAAGATGTGGCACGCTGACAGACTCCTACCCAAAGACACTGTAATTAAAACAGTTTTAACAAAATATTAGTTCAAGGGTGAACGTGCTTATGCAACTCACTTATCATTACATTTTTATCTTATATTTTCCCCTATAACAGATTTATTTGTTTAATTTATTTTACAGGTTAGCTGACATCACATCTCATTTTCTACGTGACAAAAACCTGGCATTTTCAACTCTACACATCAGTGTTTGTTCATGCGAAGGGAAGGGTATGGCCTTGTGTACTTACCAAGAAGGACAGAAGTGATGTTGACGTCCAGTCTCTGCTTGGCTTGAACCCCCATCTTGAGTCGAGGAGGGTGGAGACGGCCGGCAGCCTGCTGCTGCCAGGACAGGAAGCAGGGCCAGGGCTCGATAAAGGGCTCCCAGCCTAACACACACACACAGACAGACAGACAGACAGACAGACAGACACACACACACACAAATGAATGAATATATGGTTTAGGAGACCAATGTGGTTTTTTTTGGTGGTTTATGGGGACACACCTTTCCCATCATCCTGTGAACTTAAAAGATAATCTCAAAATTTTTTATTTGTTTTGTAAAACACAGACCTGACTTCAGAAATACATTTTTCCTTTAGAATACATACATTACATTTGACAGGTTTATAGTAGGGTGCCACAGCACCCAGTCATTTCAAGATGATGCAAAAGTTTCTTTTTGTGTGTGAGCTTGACAATATGAGTGCTTACAACAATTTTAGTCTGAGTGTCAGGCACACAGATCAAAACAGTGATTTCTGTAGACTACTTTCTTAAATGACTGCTATTGGACGTTCTTGATTATGATTATTTTTTCCAAAGCTCATTATTGTTCTCACATTGGCTTCAAAATGCAATTGTATTGCAACATTTTATTTAACAACATGCAAGTAAATAGGAGTGCAAAAATATGTTTTCGGAATTCCGAAATTTTCGGAATTGGTGGCTGACTAAATACTTTTTTTCCCCACTGTATAAGGTTCTTCATTCCACTCACGTGTTTGGAGCATGTAAACATTCCAAAATGTATACAAGAGTCGATTTCTGTCAACAAGTTAGTTGTACCAGATGCTTATGAATAACTTCATCGTCACTGATGGTGAAACACTGATTCACTCACTGCCTGGTACAGCTGTACAGGGCAAAACCTCTGATGCCCATTTTGAAAAGGTTTTCTGTCCAAGAGTTCAGCATGAGTTGAAACGATCAGCAAGAGTAGACTATGACCCCAGTTACATGGTCACAATAAACCGATTACGAAGAATAAACTTTGATGCTGGCAATAATCAGTTTTCTCGTGTTTACATACACTGAATAAACTGATTACTGGAGGGTAAACCATATGAGTTAATGACAACAGTTACATGTCCTTTATCAGATTATTCTGTTTACATGGCCACTCGAATAATCATTTGTGTACATGTAAACATGGTCACTGACCCTGGTTACATGGTCACAATAAACCAATTACTGGCAATAAACTGATAATGCCAATAATCAGTTTTCTTGTGTTTACATGCACTGAATAAAGAGATTACTGGAGGATAAACCATATGACTTAATGACAACAGTTACATGTCCTTTATCAGATTATTCTGTTTACATGGCCACTCGAATAATCATTTGTGTACATGTAAACATGGTCACTGACCCTGGTTACATGGTCACAATAAACCGATTACTGGCAATAAACTGATAATGCCAATCATCAGTTTTCTTGTGTTTACATGCACTGAATAAAGAGATTACTGGAGGATAAACCACTTGCGTTAATGACCCCGGTTACACGGCCTTTATCGGCTTATTCTGTTTCCATGGCCACTTGAATAAACAGATAACTGCAGAAATCCCATCATAACCGGTTTATTAGTGTACATCTAAACATGATCAATGTCTGGGACCAATATCATCCACTGACAATTAAAGGAGCTACAAGGGAAGATGGATGGATGGATGGATGGATGGATCCCAAACTGGGAAATTACAGATGAGGAACTGGCACGCGTTAATGACTATCTGGTTATACCAGGACACTGGCAAACACCAAAAACAAGAAAGAATTGTTCTCATATCTGTCCATAAAGATCACATAAGAACAGTTCTTGGCTGAGGATGTCTACAGGTGCATCTCAATAAATTAGAATGTCAACAAAAAGTTGATTTATTTAGGTAATTCAACAAAATTAAATTTCTATATTATATAGTCACTACACAGAGAGTGATATATTTCAAGTGTTTATTTATTTAAATTTTGATGATTATGGCTGACAGTCCATGAAAAGCCCAAATTCAGTTTCTCAAAAAATTACAATATTACATAAAATTAATTTTAAAAAATAGTTTTTTAATAGAAATGTTGGCCGACTGAAAATACGTCCATGTACCACTCTATACTTGGTCGGGGCTCCTTTTGGATGAATTACTGTATCAGTGTGGTGTGGCATGGAGGTGATCAGCCTGTGGCACTGCTGAGGTGTTATGAAGGTCCAGGTTGCTTTGATAGTGACCTTCAGCTCGTCTGCATTGTTGGGTCTAGTGTCTCTCATCTTCCTCTTGACAATCCTCCATAGATTCTGTGTTTTATCAAGACCAAAGTCAGCACAGTTGTCTACCAGGAAATTTTAGCGCACTTCATACTGATGACCTCTGCTGACAAGCTTTATGGAGAAGCTGATTTCATTTTCTAGCAGGACTTGCCCCCCCCCCCCACACACACACACACACAGCCAAAAGTATCAAAACCTGGTTTAATGACCATGGCATCACTGTGTTTGATTGGCCAGCAAACTCTCTTGACCTAAACCCCATAGAGAATCTATGGAGGATTGTCAAGAGGAAGATGAGAGACACCAGACCCAACAATGCAGACGAGCTGAAGGTCACTATCAAAGCAACCTGGACCTTCATAACACCTCAGCAGCGCCACAGGCTGAACACCTCCACGCCACGCCACATTGATACAGTAATTAATCCAAAAGGAGCCCCGACCAAGTACTGAGTGTGTACATAGACATACTTTTCAGTCGGCCAACATTTCTATTAAAAAACTATTTTTTAAAATTAATTTTATGTAATATTCTAATTTTTTGAGAAACTGAATTTGGGGTTTTCATGGGCTGTAAGCATAATCATCAAAATTAAAATAAATAAACACCTGAAATATATCACTCTCTGTGTAATGACTCTATATAATATAGAAGTTTAATTTTTTTGAATTGAATTACCTAAATAAATAAACTTTTTGTTGACATTCTAATTTATTGAGATGCGCCTGTACATTACTGCAGGTAGTCAAGTCAATCATGTTGGAAGTAGTTCACCAATGCATACTGATGCAACAATGTAACCATGAGGAAGCCGACACCCGTGTCTTGGTATTTCTTCTGCATGCCCTTGAAACATCATCGGTTGGAATGATGCACACAGTTTCCACCGCATCCAGGCTTGGAATCCATCTACAGCAATTTGAATCGCTTTCTAAGCAGGAAAGTCAACTAAAATGGTCTTCCGCAACGATACAGCTATGGACCTGGGTCCAACAGTGTAAAACTATGGCTTTCTTCCACACATTCACTGGATCAGACAGCACATCTTCCTTCAAGTTAAAGCAATATGCTTCAAGTTGATGCAGGAACTACCTTCCATCATGAGTATGAAGCAATTCACGACACTCTATTCCAAGCACCACAACTGAAAAAAGTTGTGCAAACTTGTCTGGAGGTTCTACTCCAGCAAGTCAAAAGAGGACAGCGATGTTGACCTTCTCCAAATGAAGTTCTTTTCTCCAAAAACCATGGATGTATAGAGAATTCCTCCAACTCACAACGCTCTGGATCTACATCTTATGAGAAGTGTCTACCGAGCCAGTATCTGGACAACAGCCCATACGTCCATAATACCTGTCAACAACCCCAGTGATCATAGATGGAAAGAAGAAGGTGGTAAGCTGTTTCCAGTTTGGATCCTTTTGACCCCTGCCAAGGAAGTATTCTGTCTGGATGTGAAGTGCTCTTGCACAAAACAAGGCTCTGTGCAAGTGCATGAAAGCCAAGTGCAAATGCAAATGCAAAAAATAGCTTGAATTTGGACCCAAAAAACATGTCAGTGAGGAATTGTTGCTGTTTCTGTTTAAAATGTTTTTAAGGTAATTAAAATGAAAGAAATGCCTAAATTGTTCTGTTATTGTTCAATGAGCCATTGATTGAGCTGAAAAGGATGTACAGCAGGTTAGGTTGATTAAGAACAGAAATGGCAATGTACTAACAAATGGCGAGAGTGTGTTGAGAAGGTGGAAGGAGAACTCTGAAGAGCTGATGAATAAAGAAAATGAGAGAGGAGGATGGATGAAGGAAAGATGGTGAACAAGGAAGTCCTGAGGATTAGCAAGGCAGAAGTGAGGGCAACTTTGAAGAGGATGAAGAATGGAAAGGCAGTTGGTCCAGATGGCATATCTGTGGAGGTATGGAGATGTTTAGGAGAGATGGCAGTGGACTTTTTAATCAGCCTGTTGAACACAATCTTGGAGAGTGAGAAGATGCCTGAGGAGTGGAGAAGAAGTGTTTTGGTAACAATTTTCAATAACAAAGGTGATGCTCAGAGCTGTAATAACTACAGAGGCATAAAGTTGATCAGCCACACTATGAAGATATGGGAAAGAGTTGTTGAAGCCAGTTTAAGAGGAGAGGTGACAATCAGTGAGCAGCAATATGGTTTCATGCCAAGAAAGAGGACTACAGATGCATTGTTTTCAAGAGTGTTGATGGAGAAATATAAAGAAGGACAGAAGGAGTTGCTCTGTGTCTTTGTGGATCTAGAGAAAGCATATGATAGGGTGCCAAGAGAAGAAGTGTGGTACTGTATGAGGAAGTCAGGAGTGGCAGAGAAGTATGTGAGAGTGGTGCAGGACATGTATGAGGACAGCGAGACAGTGGTGAGGTAAGGGATAAGGACCTGTACTTATACAGACATGGACAAAATTGTTGGTACTCCTCTGTTAATGAAAGAAAAACCCACAATGGTCACAGAAATAACTTGAATCTGACAAAAGTGGTAATAAATAAAAATTCTATGAAAATTAACCAATGAAAATCAGACAATGCTTTTGAATTGTGGTTCAACAGAATTATTTTAAAAAACAAACTCATGAAACAGGCCTGGACAAAAATGATGGTACCTCTAGAAAAGATTGAAAATAATGTGACCATAGGGACATGTTCAACCAAGATGTGTCCTCTAATTAACATCACAGGTGTCTACAAACTTGTAATCAGTCAGTCGGCCTATTTAAAGGGTGACAAGTAGTCACTGTGCTGTTTGGTGACATGGTGTGTACCACACTAAACATGGACCAGAGGAAGCAAAGGAGAGAAATGTCTCAGGAAATTAGAAAGAAAATTATAGACAAGCATGTTAAAGGTAAAGGCTATAAGACCATCTCCAAGCAGCTTGATGTTCCTGTGACTACAGTTGCACATATTTGTTCAGAAATTGTCGCAGGAGGAAACTTGATGAAAAATGGAAGAGGCGGATAATACGAATGGTAACAAAAGAGCCCAGAACAACCTCTAAACACATTTATGGTGAACTCCAAGGTCAAGGTACATCAGTGTCAGATTGCACCATCCGTTGTTGTTTGAGCCAAAGTGGACTTCATGGGCGACGACCAAGGAGGACACCACTGTTGAAAACAAATCATAAAAAAGCCAGACTGGAATTTGCCAAACTGCATGTTGACAAGCCACAAAGCTTCTGGGAGAATGTCCTATGTACAGACGAGACAAAACTGCAATTTTTTGGCAAGGCACATCAGCTCTATGTTCACAGACGCAAAAATGAAGCATACCAAGAAAAGAACACTGTCCCTACTGTGAAACATGGAGGAGGTTCTGTCATGTTCTGGGGCTGCTTTGCTGCATCTGGCACAGGGTGTCTTGAATCTGTGCAGGGTACAATGAAATCTCAAGACTATCAAGGTATTCTAGAGAGAAATGTGCTGCCCAGTGTCAGACAGCTTGGTCTCAGTCACAGTTCATGGGTCTTGCAACAGGATAATGAGCCAAAACACACAGCTAAAAACACCCAAGAATGGCTAAGAGTGAAACATTGGACTATTCTAAAGTGGCCTTCTATGAGCCCTGATCTAAATCCTATTGAACATCTGTGGAAGGAGCTGAAACATGCCGTCTGGAGAAGGCACCCTTCAAACCTGAGACAACTGGAGCAGTTTGCTCATGAGGAGTGGGCCAAAATACCTGCTGAGAGGTGCAGAAGTCTCATTGACAGTTACAGAAATCGTTTGATTGCCTCAAAAGGTTGTGCAACAAAATATTAAGTTAAGGGTACCATCATTTTTGTCCAGGCCTGTTTCATGAGTTTGTTTTTTAAAATAATTCTGTTGAACCACAATTCAAAAGCATTGTCTGATTTTCATTGGTTAATTTTCATACAATTTTTATCTATTACCAGGTTTTGTCAGATTCAAGTTATTTCTGTGACCATTGTGGGTTTTTCTTTCATTAACAGAGGGGTACCAACAACGGCTGTATAGTGCTTTTTCTAGTCTCAAAGACCACTCAAAGCCCATCACTAGTACTAACCCTCTGTTCTAAGGGCCTACAGGAGATAGATATCTAGGGACAATTTAGAACAACCAATTAACCTAACATGCATGTCTTTGGATTGTGGGAGGAAACCGAAGCCCCCGGAGTAAACCCACGCAGCACAGGGAGAACATGCAAACTCCACACAGAAAGGTTCCTATCCCTGCCAACCTGGGGATTCGAACCTGGAACCTTCTAGCTGTTAGGCAACAGTGCTAACCACTGCACCACCGTGCTGCCCAGCATGGTGGAGGTGTGCTGTAGGAGTGACAGATGGGTTCAAGGTGGGGGTGGGGTTACATCAGGGATCGGCTCTGAGCCCCTTCTTGTTTGCTATGGTGATGGACAGGCTGACAGATGAGGTCAGGCAGGAGTCTCCATGGACCATGATGTTTGCAGATGACATTGTGATCTGTAGTGAGAGTAGGGGGCAGGTGGAAGAGAACCTGGAGAGGTGGAGATATGCTCTGGAGAGAAGAGGAATGAAAGTTAGTAGAAGGAAGACAGAATACATAAGCGTGAATGAGAGGGAGGCAGGTGTAATGGTGAAGATGGAAGGAGCAGAGGTAGTGAAAGTAGATGAGTTTAAATACGTGGAGTCAACCATCCAAAGCAATGGAAAATGCATGAGAGGAGAAGAAGAGAGTGCAGGCAGGGTGGAGTGGGTGAAGACGAGTGTCAGGGGTGATTTGTGACAGAAGGGTAGCAGCAAGAGTGAAAGGGAAGATTTACAAGATGGTAGTGAGACCTGCTATGATGTATGGTTTGGAGACTGTGGTGCTGATAAAAAGACAGGAGATGGAGCTGGAGATGGCAGAGTTGAAGATGCTAAGATTTTCATTGGGAGTGACTAGGAGGGACAAGATTAGAAATGAGTATATCAGAGGGACAACTCAGGTTGAGCGGTTTGGAGACAAAGTAAGGGAGTCAAGGCTGAGATGGTTTGGACATGTGCAGAGGAGGGACAGAGAAGATAGTGGACAAAGGATGTTGAAGATGGAGCTGCCAGGCAGGAGGAAAAGAGGAAGACCACAGAGAAGATTGATGGATGTAGTGAAGGAGGACATGGAGAGGGTTGATGTTACAGAGGAAGATGAAGGGATAGAGTGAGATGGAGGCAGATGATCTGCTGTGAAGACCCCTGAAGGAAGCAGCTGGAAGAGGACGAAGAAGATGAAGATGAAGAAGAAGATTGTTCAATGAGCCATTAAAGTACATTTTATATCAGCATGGGAAATGATGTCTGCTGAAAAGATGTCTGCGCCGGGCACGCAGCATTCTTAGGGACTCCAACCATCCTGCTCATGGACTGTTCCAGCTTCTCCCCTCCAGAAGACGTTTCAGAAGCCTTCGGACTAGAACCAGCAGGTTTAGGAACAGTTTCTTTCCAACAGCTGTCACGTTATTGAACTTAGTTCCCCGCTGACTCTCTTACCATCATCTTTTACCATCCTCACCTGTACATAACTGCATAACTACAAAACTACATCTAACTTATTGCACATTATTTGCACATAACAGTACTTTTAACTTTCTGCACTGCTGCATATATTTGCATATATTTGCTTAAATTGCACATACTGTTAATTACCGTATATACTGCACTGCTGTCCTTTGCACTTCTGATTGGATGCTAAACTGTGTTTCGTTACCTTGTATTCATACATGTGTAATGACAATAAAGTTGAATCTAATCTAATCTAATCTAAAATCTGATGACCTATTGGTATTGCCTGGTGCTGTTCTGAAACTTAGTGCAGATGTTCTGTCTAACAGCCCACTTATTGCTAGAATTATCTAAAAATTTTGTCATCCTACTTTTGAATACAGTTAATCTTAAATTAAGCTGATTTTCAGTCCCCCTCACTGTTAAAAATGTAGTTGTCAATTTTCCAACATCCCTATGAAATTATTAAATTTATGTTTAATATCCAAACAGTCACTCCTAAATACTTGATTTGCCAGTGAGCTACCAGACCCATGGTCCTATTTTTGTACAACTGTGGCTATATCTGACAAAATATCGTTCTCATGGGCAAAATGAATAGACTCCAGTTGCCCCTCATGATTCTGAATCCATAGATGTCTTCTAAGTTCAAATCCAACCAGTCAGCCAAAAGCTAAAATAATTTCCATATTATTCATTGGCCTCTGGGGGGCTCATTTTGGCCCCACTCACTCAGAAGCCACATTTGGGGTCTGTGTGCTTGTCTCTCAAACTTAAACAGTTCTGTAGTCTAAACTTCAAATTGGCACCGAAAGAAAAACTTTTGCACCAACTTGAAATGAAAGTAAAAAAATACGCATGAATGGAACCTCACTATTATGGTCATGGTTTATGGGACCAAAACACACACACACACACACACACACACACACACACACACACACACACACACACACACCCCAACAACAACCTTAAAGTGGTTTATGGGACCAACCTGGTTTATGAGGACTGTTTGTATAACACACACAGAGACAGACACATTTTTAAAATAGAAAACATCTGCTTTTCAGGGACATTGGTTTTGACCTCTGTGCTGTGAAAATATGGAACTTTTGAATTTCGTAGTACAAAAAAAAAAATCAAATAAAACAGCAGCACAATCACCATGTTTGTCCACTCTAGTTAAGTACGGTAAGTGAACGCCAGTGAAATCTGGACAAAATGACATTACCTGACAACTCCCTGTTGTAGTAGTCTCCAGACAGAGTGAAACTAGCATTTCCCTCCTGGGTGGAGCCGATGCGCTGCAGCACATAAAGACCTGCAACAACAAAAATTCACAAACAGGCTGAGATGCTGGTAAGTGATGCAGTTCTGTCATCCATGCTTTTATGTCTGTAAAGGTCCCATTAACTGCACCTTCCCCACATGCTGACAGCTCCCCAGGTTGAAATGAAATGTTTGTCACATATTTTGGTCAAATTTTCTTCAATTATTTCAGCATCATCATGAATCATCTTTTGCAGCCTTGTTCAGAGTGGCTCACTTCAGAGCATGTTCACTTCCTTATGAGCCACGGTTAACTCCACCCTCTCTCTTATGTCACTATGGCTAATCTAGGCTGGCTAGCTGCGAGCTTGGGTAGTGATCCTCAGCCAACTGAGGCAACCTGTATGTGGTCAGACAAGGGATCAGCAAATTACTACACAAGGAGCCACTTTGGGAGATTTTTGACCAGCACAACAAGAAGGAAGAGCACAGGCTGTTCCTACTGAGGAGACTCAGGTCTTTTGGTGTACAAGGGGCGCTGCTGAAGACATTCTATGACACGGTGGTGGCATCAGCCATCACTTTTGGAGTGGTCTGCTGGGGCAGTGGCATTACTGCAGCCGATAGGAAGAGACTGAACAAACTGATCAAGAAAGCTAGATCTGTCCTGGGGCAGCGCCTTGACCCAGTGGAGGAGATAGGAGAGAGAAGGACGGTGGCTAAACTGTCATCTCTGCTGGAGTCCGAGTTCCACCCTATGCAGGACATACTGAACGCACTGAGGAGCTCATTTAGCAGCAGACTACATCATCCTAGGTGCACAACCGAGAGGTTTCGCAGGTCCTTCCTACCTACGGCTGTCAGACTGTATAACCTAAGCAGGGCTGCTCACAGAGATAGCAAAAAAAACGTGACAACTTAATAGTATTGAATGCAAAAGATGCAATAGACTTACACAATGGTCCCCTCCGGCATACAACTAGGAAAATACCAGTCGCTATGGAGGGTGAGAATATGTATGGGTACATAATCATACTATGTAGGATAACTAAGTAGACGGTTATGCTGTTTCATTCCATCTAGCGACAATGCTCCGCACTGTGTGTGTTTATACAGTATATTCATATATTTATTCCATCTAGCTACAATGCTCCACATCGTGTGTCTATATATTTTTTTTTCCACAATATCTTTATTGAACCTTTTTTTTTTTTTTTACAAACATGATACAAACAATCAAACACTAACACTAAAGTACTACAAAAAAAAAAAAAAAAAAAAAAAAAAAAATGCACTAAAAACACCAACAACCACCAACAAAATCAAGTCTTCAACAATGCTCCTCTGTTTAGTCTAGACAATCCAATACATTAGTATACATATTATGTTCACCAGTTTGGAATTTACAAGGTCCACACACATCATTCACCTTCTTCTTCAAGAGTTATGTTTAAATTTTTTACATAATCAATAAAAGGTCTCCATATATTCTCAAACACAATTTCCTTAGATTTCAGTATATATGTTATTCTTTCTAATGGAAGGTTTGTTAACATCTGTCTTAACCACTGAGTCACATCTGGTCTATGAGTCTTTTTCCATAATAGTGCAATACATTTTTTGGCATTAAGCAAACTGAGGTCTATGAATGTTCTTTCACTTTTATTAAAATTATGCTTTTCTGGGTACAGACCCAACAAAAACAGTTTAGGATTCAATATGATTTGTTTTGAGATTATTTTTTCAATTGTTACCCTCACCTCTTCCCAAAACATTCTTATTAATCTACATTCCCATAAACAATGAAATAGGGTTCCTTTACTTTCCATGCATTTTGTGCATGTATCTGGTATATTTTTGTTATATCTATTTAACTCCTCCGGTGTAACATACATCCGCATTAACCATTTGAAATGTATCAATTTAAGGCGTGCATTTATTGATTTGGTTTGAGCTTCTGTACAAGCCAATTCCCACTGTTCCTCTGAAATTTCAATTTGCAGATCTTCTTTCCAGTAGTTTAATCTTTTCAGTGAATTTTCACTTGAAGATAGTGTCAATGAGTTATAAAACTCTGAAATAATACCCTTTCTTTTACTATCTTTCATCATCATTTTTTCCAAGGATGAATAAATAGGTCGAGTGAGAGCTTTATTTTGATTTGATCGAATAAAGTTTCTAAGTTGAAGATATTTAAAAAAATGTGTTCTATTGAGATTAAATTTGATCCTCAGCTCTTCAAAAGACATGATGTTGTCTGCACATGGCAAATATAAATCCTGAATCTTTTGTATCCCTTTTAAATTCCATACTTTAAATACAGCGTCCGCTCTCCCTGGTTTAAAATATTGATTACCCCATATTGGACTAAATTGTGACAATAACTGTGGTTCTTTTAAATAGTTTTTAGCTTCACACCATATTTTGATCATATGCTTTACAAATGGATTTTTAACTTGTTTTTGTAATTTTTTTGCCGAATCTGAGTATATGAATATGGGAAGAGGTAAAGGTAAATTGTATGATTCCATTTCAGTCCAGTGAGGGAGATCATTTGATGAAAAATAATATGTCATAGACCTCAGTTGTGCCGACCAATAATACAACATAAAATTTGGACATTTCAGACCTCCACGATCAAATGGTAAATATAATAAAGACAAACGTAATCTAGCCCTCCTGTTGTTCCATATAAATTCCACTAACTTTTTTTTTATTCTTGAGAATAGATCTAAAGGTGGTGATAAGGGAATGTATTGAAATAAATAAAGTATTTTAGGTAAAATATTACTTTTAAGTATATTGATTCTCCCGATCATCGACATTGGTAGTGACATCCATCTCTGAGTTAACTCATTGATATCTGACATTAAGGCTTCATAGTTGACGCTGGCGACTGATTCTAGCTTAGGCATAATTTGGATTCCTAAATATTTAAACTGATTTACAACATTGAATTGATTTACCTCAGGGGCTGGGTAAATTCTCTGGGTCTCATTTAGCATTAATATTGAAGATTTAGTTTTATTTATTTTATATCCTGATATTTCCCCAAAATTCTTTATTAAATTCAACAAGGTTGGAATTGATTTTTTTAGATTCGACATAAACAAAATTATATCATCGGCGTACAGGGAGATTTTATGTTCTGTTGGTCCAACTTTAATTCCATATATTTGTGAATGTAAACGTATCGCTATCGCTAAAGGTTCAATTGCCATAGTAAACAGTAAAGGTGAAAGTGGACAGCCTTGTCGACATCCTCTATTGATTTTTATTGGTTTTGAAATATTGTTATTTGTTAGGATTTCTGCTGTAGCATTATTGTATATTATTTGAACCCATTTTATGAAATTATTTCCAAGTCCAAACCTTTGTAGGACTTCAAAAAGAAAGGGCCATTCAACTCTATCAAAGGCCTTTTCGGCGTCCAATGATAGGAGAGCTGTATCCGGTGCTTCTTTATTAAAATAAATAATATTAAATAGTCTTCTTACATTATGGAAGCCTTGTCTACCCTTTATAAAGCCATTCTGATCTCGATTAATAATATTTGGTAAAATTTCTTGTATTCGTCTTGCTAAAATTTTACAGATTATCTTAAGGTTGGCGTTTAATAGGCTTATTGGTCTCATATTTTCACATTTATTAGAGGGCTTACCTGGTTTTGGCAGCAGTATAATTAAGGCATTATTTATGTATGATGGTAAATTATTATTTTGAAATGCTTCTAAAACCATTTCCAAAAAAGGTTTTATTAATTTATTCTTAAATTTTTTATAAAGGTCAACTGGAAGACCATCTGGTCCTGCACTTTTTCCTGATTTCATATTATCAATGGCTAGCCCAACTTCTTCTTGACTAATTTTAGACTCCAATATCTCCCTGTTTTCATTTGGAATACACGGTATAGATAGTTCGTTCAAAAACCCATTTAGTTTTGTTAAATCAGGTTCATTTTTGGTATCATATAATTTTTCATAGTAATCTCTAAAGGCTCTATTAATTTCTAAAGGATCTATAACTACCTGTCCGTTACTTATAATACTGGTAATTGGTGTTTTAATTTCCAATTGTTTAATCTGCCATGCTAATAATTTTCCTGATTTTTCACCTTGTTCATAAAAAGATTGTTTCAATCTTAGAAGACTCGAGGCAGCTCTATTCGCTGATTTTTTGTCGTATTCAGCTCTCAAAATCAGTAATTCATTCTCCAACCTTGGGTCACTTCCTGCATACACTTTTTCCTGAAGACTTTTTATTTTATGTTCCAATTTAGCTCTCTCCTCTCAAGTCTTCTTAGATTTTGATCCTGTATAACTAATAATATGTCCCCTAATAAAAGCTTTGAAAGCCTCCCACTTTACACATGCTGATGTTTGTGTAGTATTGATGTCAAAGAACTCGTCTATCTGTTTTTCTATATACTTGACAAATTCCTCATCCTGAAGCCATTTATGCTGAAATTGCCATCTACCTGATTCCTTTGTCAATTTTTTATCTACATATATTAGACAACAGGGTGCATGATCAGAAATCACGATGTTATCATAAAAGCAGTTTTGAATCTTGGACCTTAATTCTGTGGAAATCAAAAAATAATCAATACGTGAGAATGTCTTGTAGGTACTGGAATAACAAGAATAGGCTTTAACTTGTGGTTTCATTTCTCTCCATATATCTAACAATCTCAATTCTTTCATAAAATGATTAATAGTCATCCTACATCCAATGTGCGTACAATCCAGTCCTGTTGATCTATCCACACCTGGATTCAATGTACAATTAAAATCCCCTGCTATTATATGTTGCCCTGTAAGTGATGATAAGATGAGAAATAAATTAGCAAAGAACTTCTGATCATCTATATTGGGACCATATAAGTTCACAAGATTTATATTTTCTAATAGCAAAGAACCTTGAATGATTACATATCTTCCAAATTTGTCTCCAATTACATTTTTCACCTGAAAAGGAACTGATTTATGTATGAGAGTCCTAACTCCCCTGGCTCGGGATGAAAATGAAGAGGTGAATACACTTCCCTGCCATCTACTCCTAATTCTTTTAACATCCTCCTCTATCAGATGAGTTTCTTGTAAAAACACAATTCTTGAACCCATGTCCTTTATTTTATTCATAACTTGTTTAAGTTTTTTTAAATTTTGTAGACCTCTGCAATTCCATGAAGTTAAATTAAGATTAACACTTTGGTCCATGATCAATAGAGAGTTTAGGATTACCTTGCAGTGTAAACATGCTCATACAGAGAAGCAAAAACATGAGTGGTTGAACATTCATCCTACAAACTACACACAAACAAATTTCCCCTTCCCACACTTGTGGCAAACCCCCCAAAATCAAAAGAAAAATTCTGTCTCCCGATATAGCCATCGACCGTTCCACACCCACGGGGAACAGCCTAAGCCACTCCTTCTTCATCCTCCCAATCACCCTAACTCTACTGCTTTTAATGATGTAACATTAACTCTCCTCTGTAGTTTTCCAACTTAACTCCAAAATTTTTAACAACTTTGTACATCATAGTTTTTTTTTTGTTTGTTTTGTTTTTTTTTGTTTTTTTAATATATAATACAATCTATATTTTGTAAACTTACTATTTACTTCAAGTCAGTCAGATGCCTGTGCAAATGCTTAATTATTCTACCTTATATTTTGTTCATGCTTAGCTCCCACCAGTCTCTTCTTCTTCTTTGATCTTCTTGATGAACTCCTGCGCCTCCTCTGGGGTCTTGAAGATGTGGGTTCTGCCCTCATACGTGGTCAGCAGTCTCGCAGGATAGATTACACCATGACGAATCCCAAGGTTGCGCAGCTCCTTACGTATGGGATCAAACTGCTTCCTCAATTGCTGGATTCCTGTGGCCAAATCTGGGTAGAACCGCACCTGCTGGTCCTGGTGTTTAATCTCTCCTTTAGCACGTGCAGCGTTGAAGATCTTCATCCTGTCTCTGTTGCTAAGAAACTTCATAATTAAGGTCCTCGGCGGTCCCTTATCTCTCCGTGGGCCAATACGATGTGCTTTTTCCAGAACCACTGCTGATTGCAACTCCTCGCTGCCCAGCACCTCCGGAATCCACTTTTCCAGAAAGGAACATACGTCCCGACCTTCTGATTCCTCTGGAAGACCCACCAGCCTCACATTATTCTGTCTCGACCGAGATTCCAAATCCAAAATATTATCTTCCAGAGATTTATTTTTTTTTTCCAAAGTGCGCACCTTTAATTGAAGACGGGTGACGTCATCTTCAGCACTAGCGAGACGGAGCTCCATCTGCGCCGTTCGTTCTACACAGTCACCCAATTCCTTTCTTATTCCTTCCAACGCTGTCATAATCCCATCAAATCTAGAGGAAAAGTCCGCTCTCATTGAATTCATGGCAGCCATCAGCGCATCTGCGCCATTCCCCGCAGAAATCGCACCGCCGCCAGCCTCCTCCGCCATATATGGAGCCTTGTTTGCTGCGTCACAGACCTGAAAGTCCGTTAATTTGGACTGTTTCGGCGGCTCGCTTTTTCCTTTTCCTGGTTTTCCAGCCTTAGGCTTCGCCGACATATCCTCGCCCAAATGCTGGGGTACGTTCTGTCCCAAATGAGAGAGTTATTTGCCGATTTTTTTTTTCTCCAGGAGCAGAGCAGAGCGAGACACGTCCGTCCTACGTGGCAGCCATAACCGGAAGTCTGGTCCTGGTGTTTAATCTCTCCTTTAGCACGTGCAGCGTTGAAGATCTTCATCCTGTCTCTGTTGCTAAGAAACTTCATAATTAAGGTCCTCGGCGGTCCCTTATCTCTCCGTGGGCCAATACGATGTGCTTTTTCCAGAACCACTGCTGATTGCAACTCCTCGCTGCCCAGCACCTCCGGAATCCACTTTTCCAGAAAGGAACATACGTCCCGACCTTCTGATTCCTCTGGAAGACCCACCAGCCTCAAATTATTCTGTCTCGACCGAGATTCCAAATCCAAAATATTATCTTCCAGAGATTTATTTTTTTTTTTCCAAAGTGCGCACCTTTAATTGAAGACGGGTGACGTCATCTTCAGCACTAGCGAGACGGAGCTCCATCTGCGCCGTTCGTTCTACACAGTCACCCAATTCCTTTCTTATTCCTTCCAACGCTGTCATAATCCCATCAAATCTAGAGGAAAAGTCCGCTCTCATTGAACTCATGGCAGCCATCAGCGCATCTGCGCCATTCCCCGCAGACATCGCACCGCCGCCAGCCTCCTCCGCCATATATGGAGTTTTGTTTGCTGCGTCACAGACCTGAAAGTCCGTTAATTTGGACTGTTTCGGCGGCTCGCTTTTTCCTTTTCCTGGTTTTCCAGCCTTAGGCTTCGCCGACATATCCTCGCCCAAATGCTGGGATACGTTCTGTCCCAAATGAGAGAGTTATTTGCCGATTTTTTTTCTCCAGGAGCAGAGCAGAGCGAGACACGTCCGTCCTACGTGGCAGCCATAACCGGAAGTCTGTGTCTATATATTTATGTTTATATGTACATATGTATACTCGCTGCTCTTGTTTTTTCTTGCCTTCTGATTGTTGCTCTGAGTGTTGCTATCCCTGTGCTGTTGCAATCCTGGAATTTCCCCGTTGTGGGACCAATAAAGGCTTATCTTATCTTATCTTATCTCAAAATCCACAGCCACAAAGATATCTGACCCTTGAAACTAAAGTAAAATGGCAACATTACCAGTACAAACTGGTCTGACACCATCGGAAATTACAAGTTTTCTTCCAAAATGTATAAGATTTATGGCTATAACTTTTCTGGTTTTCTCATAAATTTGTCACATTTTTCTTTAAAAATTCACTTTTTCAGGTAAAATTGGAGCCCTTTTCATATGTTTTGTTTACAGACCTTTTATGATTTTTTTTTTTTTTTTTTTTAGAAATTTTGTGATTTTTTTCTAAAGTTTACTGATTTTTTTCCAGAAATTTTGATTTTTTTCCCCAAAATTTTGCAATTTCTTTTAGAAATTGTGATTTTTTTTTAAAGAAATTTTTGTGATTTTTTTAAAAAAAAAATTTCAGAAACTGATTTTTTTTTTTTTCCAGAAGTTTTGTGGAGAAATTTTGTGATTTTTTTTATTTTTTGATGTTTTCAGAAACTGTGATTTTGCATTTTTTTCATTAGCTTTATGATTTTTTTTTTTCAGAAGATTTATGAGTTTTTTCAGAAGATTTGATTTTTTTCCAAAAGTTTTGGGATTTTTTTCCAGAAATTTAATGATTTTTTTCCCCAATTTTTTTTCCCCAGAACTTTTGTGATTTTTTTCTTGTAAATCTGCATCAGTGTTTTTCTCATAAGATTGAAACTTTTTTCCCTTAAATTTGTCGTATTTCTGGCATAAATTTTCTGCTTTCCTCATAAATTCTTTATTCTCCCTTGTAAATTTGGAGCACTTCTTGCATAAATTTTTCCACTCTGTCTGCAGTCTGCATGTCCACGTGTCCTTGAGCAAGACACTGAACCCCCAGCTGCTGCTGGTGGGTCAGGCCAGCGCCGGTGCCTGGCAGCTCCACCCCATCAGTGTGTGAGTGGGTGGAGAGCAGGATCTGTAAAGCACTTTGGTCATCCAGAGATGAGTAAAATGCGCTATATAAGTGAACACCATTTACCATAAATTTGTTGAATTGTTTTCAAAAAGTTGCAGCTTTTTCAGTAAATTTGTGCTTTTTTCCCCCATAAATTTTGATTATTTCTTGCAAATTTGTTGTGGTGTTTTGCCTCATAAAATTGCAACCTTTTTTTTCCTGAATTTATGTGAATTTTTGGCATAAATTTTCAGCTAATAAATTTGTTATTTTAGGTACATTTATTTCACCTCCCAATTCTGTTTCCTTCTTTTCACCAGTGGCCTTAAGGTGCCACTGGCTATTGGCAAGAGAGCCACATGTGGCTCCAGAACTGCAGGTTGCAGCCCCTGGGTTACACTGAGTGGCGCCAATTGCCCAGCCAGGCTCATGCTAACGGATCGGTGTAGCATCATGGTGAAAACCTAACAAAATAAGGCAGATTGACGTGAGACGTGTTATTGAGCATGGATTAGTGAACCAGGTGGAAACAGGGACAGGGTTTCCACTGGTAACATTTTGGCATGGCGGCCCGCCGCACTCTTTGCCCGGTTTGAGCACACCTCCCCCCAAAACTCCCCCCCCCCCGCCCCCCGGACAGGTGCACGAGGTGAGGAGGCAACTGAGAGCAGTGAACCCCCGCAGAGCTGCAGGTTCAGACGGCTTCCCAGGAGCAGTGGTCAAACCATGTGCAGACCAGCTGACAGGGATCCTCATCAAGCTGTTCAATCTCTCCCTGACACACGCCACCGTCCCCTCCTGCCTCAAGGCCTCCACCATCATCCCCATCCCCAAAATGGGAATGGGGATCCCCATCCCCGTTCACTACATTTTTAATAAGTCCTTACAGACACAACATGTGCCTAAGATCTGGAAAGATGCCGTGGTTGTCCCTGTTCCAAAATCCAGCTGTCCTAAAACGGTAAATGATTTTAGACCAGTTGCTTTGACTTCAATTTTAATGAAGATTTTTGAAAAACTGGTCCGATGTGAGGTCCTAAAGCAGACTGAACATGCATTGGATCCTCTGCAGTTTGCCTATAGGCCTCACAGAGGAGTGGAGGATGCCACTGTCACTCTGTTTAACATGCTTTTTAAACATCTGGATTTTAATGGGACACACGCCAGGCTTTTATTTGTGGACTTTTCTTCCGCCTTTAATACAATCCAACCTCATATTTTAGTTGAAAGGCTCCTACAACAATTTGATTTCAGTAATAATCTGGTGGGTTGGATTCTGGATTTCTTCACCAACAGGACACAGAGAGTAAGGGTCAATGGTACATTGTCTGACTAAAACTGTTCTACTGGCTCTCCTCAGGGGTGTGTGTTGTCACCACTACTCTTCATTTTGTACACAAACATGTGTCGGAGCAGACATGACAACAGACACATTATAAAGTATGCTGATGACTCAGTTATTGTCAGTCTCCTCCAGGATGGTGAGAGTGGCTACGGCCCAGTAGTTGATGATTTTGTTCACTGGTGTGAGGATTCCTACCTGCAGCTGAATACGGCAAAAACTAAAGATATGATTATTGACTTTAGGAGGAAAACTCCCAGGCATGAAGTCACTGTACTAAAAGGCCAGACCACTGAATGTGTACAATCCTACAAATATCTTGGGACGATTATTGACAGTAATTTGAACTTTGAAGAGAACTGTGAAAGGGTGTGCAAAAAGGGTCAGCAACATTTGCATTGCTTGAGGAAACTTGCACGCTTCCAAATTGACCGAACCATAATGACAATGTTTTATCGGGCTTTTATTGAATCTGTTTTATCCTTTTCTTTAGTGTCATGGTTTGGTCAGATAAAACTGAAACAGAGGAAATCCTTGGATCAGGTAGTTAGATGGTCCAGTCGTTTGCTTGGTGAGTCACAGCTGAGCCTGACATCCCTGTACACCAGACAAGTACAGAGGATGGCTACCTCCATTTTAAATGATGACTCCCACCCTTTGCACTGCAACTTTCAGCTTCTTCTCTCAAGACGGCGGTTTGCTGTCCCAAAAAGTAGAACCCAGCGCTACAAAAACAGCTTTGTTCCTGCTGCTGTCAAAGAGTTGAACAAGATGTAACAATATACTGCACATAGTTTAGTTACCTGTTTATTAATTTCATTTTATATTTACTTATTTTTGTAGGGTTTTTATTTGGGTTCTAAATCTTTTATTGGGTTTTAGACTTTTGAGTTTTTAACCTCTTTGACTAGTCTTTAACTTTTTAATATGACCCTTCTCTCTTCTCTCTGGTTTTTCTCTCATCTCTTTGTCTTATGTCCTGATTGGTGGAGCCTTGAGTATTTTTATCATGTTTATAGTCAGCTTCATGTGTGCCTGTGTTTGTGTTTATGTTGAATGCAATTGTGGTTTGTAAATCTGGATGTCACCTGACTGCAAAACAAATCTACCTACGGGTACAAATAAAGGAACCTGAACCTGAAAAAGTCCGCAATTGACAGCCTGAATGACTACAGACCCACAGCACTCATTGAGCGATTGGTGTCCCAGCACATCAGGGACTGTCTTCCCCTCCTTCGACCCCCACGAGTTCACCTACAGGGACAACCGGTCTACAGAAGACGCCATCACCACCACTCTCCACAGTGTGCTGAGCCACCTGGAGAACCCAAGGAGCTATGTGAGGATGCTCTTTGTGGACTTCAACTCAGCTTTCAACACCATCATCCCGGACATTCTGATCAACAAACTGCACCTCCTCCAGATCCCCCCCGCCACCTGCTCCTGGATAAAAAAACTTTCTCACCAACCACCCACAAACAGTCAGACTTGGCCCTTACCATTTCTCCACACTGTCTCTCAACACTGGCTCCCCCCAAGGCTGTGTGCTAAGCCCTCTACTGTACTCCTTGTACACCTTTGACCGTATTTCAGCTCACCAAACCACTGTCATTGTGAAATACACGGATGACACCACCTTGGCTGGGCTTATCACCAATGATGATGAGGAGGCATACAGGACGGAGGTAGAGAATCTGCTGCTGTGGTGCCAAGCAAACAACCTGAAACTGAATGTCAAAAAACCCAAAGATATACTGGACTTCAGGAAGAACAGACAGGACCACACCCCCCCCCCCCCCCCCCCCAAAAAAAATGGCGACCACATGGAAAATGTCCCCATCTTCAGGTTCCTGGGCACCCACATCTCCTCTGACCTCTCCTGGACTGTCAACACCAAGGTCCTGGTGAAGAAAGCCCAGCAGCTGCTGCACTTCCTCCATGTCCTGAGGAAGAACAACCTGGACCAGAAGCTGCTGCTGGCCTTCTATCACTGCTCAGTGGAGAGCGTGCTCACCTACAGTCTGGGTGTGTGGTACGCCAGCTCCACGGCTGAGAACAGGAAGGCTGTGCAGAGGGTCATCAACACCACCCAGAAATGATCAGCAGCTCTCTTCCCTCCCTGGAAGACATCTCCAGAACCTCTTGTCTCAGAAGGATCAAGGCGACCCCTGACATCCAGCCCACCACCTGTTTGACCTGCTTCCCTCTGGACGATGGTTCAGATCGATCAGGTCCCACACCTCCAGACTGACAAACAGTTTCTTTTCCTGGGCCATCCGGACTGCCAGCAGTCAGAGACCCCACCCCCTCCCTCTGAATGCTCACATGCTCAGAACTGACGACCTTTTAATTATTGCTATAACTCACCAGTCTTTGCACTCATCACTTTCATGTTCATTGATCCATCAGTGAAACCACTACAGTGTATATTTTCCATAATCCTTGGACCAATTTACTCAATCATGTGTTCTGCACTCCGCACTCTTATGTACATAGTTCCCCCCGTGAAGCCACTACCATGTCTGTGTATATACACCTGTGGGCTAGTTAGATTTCAGTCGTATGTTTAACCATGTGTTCTCTAACTGCGTTTAATTCAAATCCTTCTCTCTCACTTTATTGTGCAGTAGCCTGGTGAAGCACCCAGAAGTTCATTGTACTGCACAATAAAGCCTATTCTATTCGATGACTTTTTTGGTCATAAATTTGCAACTTTCTTCTCATTAAATTTGCAGCTTTCCCCTTAATTTGCAACTTTTTTCATGTAAATTTGGAACATTTTTCTCCTTGATTTGCAACTTTTTCACGTAAATCTGGAACTTTTCTCATTAATTTGCAGCTTTTTTACACCTAAATGTGAATCTTTTTTCTCATTAATGTACAACTTTTTTCATGTAAATTTGCAACGTTCTCCAGCAGACTGCTGCAACTTTGCTGCCGAACAGTCAGGTCCAGGAAATCTTTTCTGCCACATGCCATTTCACTGTACAATAACTCACTCTGATGTTGAATTCTGGCCATAACTATGCTGCCATACTGCACCTTACAGTCTAACTGGTACCTCACATTTCATCCTGGACCTGACAGTCCTGCATTGTACAGTGGGTATGATTCATGTATCTATATGGGTCAGTATCTGTTCCTCTATCATGTATATAAGTTTTTAGCAGTTTTACTTTCCTGGGTAATTCCTTTCCCTATTATGCTGTGCGTGTTTCTGTCGTTTTGGTCGTCTGCTGTCTTGCTGCTGTTACACTGTAATTTCCCAGTTTGGGATCAATAAAGTACATCTATCTGTCTATCTGACTTCTTTCATATAAATCTGCAATGTTTTCATGCACATTTCCTACTTTTTTTCATGTAAATTTCCAATTTTTTTCTTGTAAATTTGCACCCTTTTTCAGTATTTACTCTAGAAAAAAATGTTTGGTTTATTGCCCCCCCACCCCCAACAGTGAAATGAAACATCCACCCATGCTGTGAACAACGGTGTTTCACTGAGATTTGGATGGTTTTCAACAGAGGCCCGTCCAACAGTAGGGCACGTGTCGTTAAAACCTTCAGAGACCTGCCACGCGAGACTCACGGGAGAAGGTGAGCTCAGCTAGTGGGATGTCACAGTCCAGGCAGTCGTTGATGAAGCAGATGCAGACGCTCTCGGCCTTCACTTCCACCCCCGACAGAGGAGCGGAGTGGCTGCCGGAGTTGGCCCTGGCTCTGGGAGGCTGCGCCACGTTCTCGGCGTTTTCCAGCAGCCATGTGGCAGCCTGCTCCAACTGGCCTGAACGGCAAAAAAGGTTTTCATTAAATCATAGCATAGCGGGGTACTTAAAGGCAGGTGTGGAGGAGACCCACCTTTACAGAGGATCAGGGCTCTTTTGCAGTCTGCCTTCTTGAATC
Source organism: Pholidichthys leucotaenia (assembly GCA_020510985.1). Taxonomy (NCBI): domain Eukaryota; kingdom Metazoa; phylum Chordata; class Actinopteri; order Cichliformes; family Pholidichthyidae; genus Pholidichthys; species Pholidichthys leucotaenia. The sequence goes on from CM035843.1 coordinate 422,885,977, forward strand.
CAAGGTCTTGCAATCGGGTCAGCTGGCCCTCTGTATAAACAGAATACGAAGCTGTGAGGGAGCAGCAGGTGGAATGATCAAAATAGCCTCAATACTGACGGCTGCTGTCTTCAACTGTCCAATAACATTTCTGTTACCTACCTATAAGGGCCTCGGTCTTCTGCCTGAAGGGGTCTTTGGGTGTCAGGGTGGTGTCAGCGGGCGGTGCTGCAGATGCGTCTGAGTCACGGGGCTGCTGAACGCTGGCACTGGGGATGGATTTGGCTATGGCTAGAAACAGCTGGATGTCGTTGTAGGACAGACGGATATCCAGAGCAGGAAACTGAATCTGTCAGAGAATCGCATATGTGATCACTGCACACGCTGCTGCTCACCTCACTTCACTTCCTTCAGCATTACCTAAAGCACAAAGTGAGAAACGACGCGACTTCCTACCTCCAGCAGTGGTGGGATATCCTCCACATTGAAGGCATCCAGCAGACCCGAGCTGCTTTGGTACGTTGGACTCCCGCACAGCTCCATCTGAACGTTTACCGGGTCAATGATGGACAGCGCCGTCTCCTGCTCGCTGCCCAGCCGACACGAGAACACCTGCATGTGAAGATGCCACGCACGGCAACCATGAGCAACAAATGCTCCAAAGAGAACGTTCGGGTAATGTAACACGGTGGAAAATCCGGGGCATTCGGGGTTACAGGAGAAGCACAACGGTGATTAGCTGCAGCAGAACTAGCATGGAGAGCACAGGCGTAAATCAAATCTACAACTTTTTTCCTCATTAATTTGAAACTTTTTTGTAAAATTTGTAACTTTTTTCATGTTAATTTTCATTTTTTTCCTCATAAATCCAACGTTTTATGTTAATTTGCACTTTTTCACATTAATCTGCAACTTTTTTTTAGAAATTTGCAACTTCTCCCCCCATTAATTTGTAACTATTGTCATGTAAATCTGCAACTTTTTAGCTTGAACTTTTTTCACATTAATCTGCAACTTTTCTTGTAAATTTGCAACTTTGATATTAATTTGCAGTTTTTCCCCCTGCTAATTTGCAACCATTTTCATGTAAATTTGTAGCTTTTGTGATGTTAATTTGCAACTATTTTAATGTAAATTTGGATGTTTTTCTCATTAATTTGCAACTTTTTTCATGTTAATTTGCAACTCAATCTGCAATTCTTCATGTTCATTTGCAATTTTTCCACATTAATCTGCAACTGTTTTGATGTAAATTTGCAACTTTTTCATATTAATATGCTACTTCTCATTAATTTGAAACTTTTTCTTCATTAATTTGCAGCTTTTCCCCTGCTAATTTGTAACTTTTTTCATATTAATTTGCAACTTTTTCTTGTAAACTTGCACCTATTTCCTCATTAATTTGCATCTTTTTCTTGTAAATCTGCCATTTTTTCCTCATTCATTTGCAACTTTTTAGTTGTTAAGTTTGCTATTTTTTTCATGTAAATTTGCACCTTTTTTCTCATTAATTTGCTACTCTTTTCTCAATTTACATCTTTTTTCTGGTAAATCTGCACTTTTTCTCATTAATTTGAAACTTCTTTCATTGTAAATCGGCAACTTTTTGTTTTAACTTGAACTTTCGCATTAATCTGCAACTTTTCTTGTAAATTTGCCACTTTTGGATATTAATTTGCAACTTTTCTCATTAATTTGCAGCTTTCCCCTGTTAATTTGCAACCATTTTCATGTAAATTTGCATGTTTTTCTCATCAATTTCCAACTTTTTCATGTTAATTTGAAACTTTCTCACTAATCTGCAATTTTTCACGTTAATTTGCACTTTTTCCCCATTAACCTGTAACTTTTTTCTTGTAAATTTGCAACTTTTTTATATTAATTTGCAACTTCTCATTGATTTGAAACTTTTTTCTCATTAATGTGCAGCTTTCCCCCTTCTAATTTGTAACTTTTTTCATGTTAATTTGCATCTTTTTTTGTAAATCTGCCACTTTTTTCCTCATTCATTTGCCACTTTTTTTTTAGTTAATTTCCTACTTTTTCAGGTAAATTTGCACCCTTTTCTCATAAATTTGCTACTTTTTTCTCAATTTACATCTTTTTTTTTTGCAAACCTGCAACTTTTTTCTCATTAATTTGCAACTTTTTTCCAATTAATTTTTTAACTATTTTCAGGTAAATTTACATCTTTTTCTCACTAATTTGCAGCTTTTTTCTTGTTAGTTTGCATCTTCTTAATGTAAATTTGTACCTTTTTTTCTTCAAACTTCAGAACATTGACATGGGTGCTGGTTAAGTTTTTATCCTATGTAATGGTTAATTTTTATGTTTGTCTATACCAGGGCTGTCAACCATGTGCCATGGAGGGCCAAGACCCTGCAGGGTTTCTCTTCTACCCAGTCTCTTCAGCAAATGTTTTCACTTATCAGCAACTAGTGGGAAGAAGTTCAGTGAAATCTGCTGCTGAAGACACTGGTTGGAGGTAAAGCCTGCAGGGTCTTGGCCCTCCATGGCATGACCCCTGGTCAAGACAATGACCCCATGTTATTTAAGTTAGATATATACATACTGTATTTACACATGTTTTTTCCACATTTTACAGGGTTTCAACTCTTCCCCATTACAAAATCTTGCATATATCCCCCCCAGGACCCAGGACTGGCCCTGACTACAACAATACTGATAGAAAATGTTCTGTTTATTGTCACCCCCCCCCCCCCCGACATGAACTATTGGCCCATGACAGATGGTCACCTCTATTCCCGCCAGGCTGCCAGAGAAGCGTCTGTCCAGTAGACGAGGCTTGTAGGTAAGGACAGTCGTGCCCTTCAGAATGATGGCATTGGAGTCCAGACAGGAAGAATCCTCCACAACCACAAACTCTGTGCCTGTAGACCAAATAACAGCATCATGTTTTAACAAACACAATAATGGACTTCAGCCAGGCGTCCTGACGTCTCACCTGTGACATTGATCTTGACCTCCAGGTAGCGTTCCTGGGTGATGGGCACTGTGGATCTCTTGGTGACCACACCACTCTTGACAGTCTTTGGCATGACAGCTCCAGAGGTGCCGGGGCATGACCCCGAGTCAGCACCGGTGTTACTGGACCAGTTCTGATGGTGTGAGTCACTAGACGATGCCTTCTCCGCCGGCGTCTGCAAGAAATCTCGCACCAGTTGGAGCCAGTCAAAGATGAGGAAAACCCTGAGGTTGTTGAGAACCACTGTGAAGCTGGAGGAGTCCCGTGTGGATCTGTGGAAGATAAAACCATGAGTCGCCCCACAGATCTGTAATCACCTGTGTGGAAAACACTGGTGCACTCCTCACCTATAATGCAGTTCCAGCTGCAGGGACGCCTGGTTGGTGCCTGTTTTGGAGGGCTGGAGAATGCAGTCGAACACATTACACCTGGTCCCGTCGGCGCTCTTATTCTGCCCAGTGTAGCGCGTGTCATAGGCCAGCAGTGAGTGGGACACCAGGTTGACAGACTTGGATCCATTGGAGAGATTCTCAAAGAGCAGTTTGGACTTCATGAAGTCATACCTGTGCAGGATACGAGAAGCATAGCACTACTGAAGAAGTATGACACAGTATATCACACAGCTGAGAAACATCAGTCAGAGGAGGCTGACCTCGCTAATGAGCGTTTGTTTTTAGCTGATGTGGGGGTGTCCAGCAGCTCCAGACTGACATCCATCATGTCCACCAGGAATGATAAGCTGGTGTAGACATCACCACTTAACACAGTCTGTGGGGACGGATGGAGACAGCATCGTTAGGTGGACTCAGAATTAAGCATACAACATATAATAGAGTACTGACTTTTCAGTGGACTGATCAGTGCTGATTGATTTGTTTTTGCTAAACAGACATGTTAAACTTCTTCAGACTGGAATTAACACCGACACCTTAGATCTACTTCCAAACACACCTCCAGGACCAAGACTAAAGTTTCTGAGGAAGGTTTTCCTCTGCTCATGTTTTAGAGAGTCTCTTTTTGAATTGAGTGGCCCAGAAACTTCAGCCATCTCCGTTGGATCGTCTGTAGCAGCTCTGTCTCCATTCCAACTCTTTGACTGTGACCCAATCTCTGTATGAGAGCCTGAGCATGCGGTGGTAAAACCACATTACTGCTAAGTTTCTGCTGTGAAGGTCCAAGATTGACATGTGTATGCAGAGTTGACCAGATGAAGGTTTTGAGTAGATGGATTATGACTGAGAGCGCAAGTTTCTTGTGAGTATTGACTGAAGCTTGGTGAAGATGTCTTTTGCTAGGCTGATCCTTCTTCTGATTTCCTGTTAACAAAAGGCCATCTGAGGCCACTAGAGCGCCGAGGTAAATGAACGAGGAATCACCACATTCCAGTATTACAGACGACGTGTTGGTGGAACCTCCAACTTGGAAATGACTGTGCATGCGGTCTTCTTGCTGTTGACATGTAAGCCAAGACATTCACTTGCAGCTACTACAGCAGGGGTCACCAACTAAAAGTGCAAGAGGTCCAATAAGTCAGTCCTCCTCGATAGCCGAAGTCCGAATTAGGTCTGGGGCTCTTTAGGCACCTCACCATACAATAATGATTCAGCGTCTCTGATTTGATTCTAAAACGATTCTCGATGCATTTATTTAGGTTTTTTCAGGATTATTTTTCCTCTCACTGTGCGAGAGTTTGGTACTTTTAAAACCAGGTGTTTGCAGTGACCCACAAATTTACTTCAAACATCTTTTGTAGTCTAGCTGATGCAAGACTGTGTTTAGGGGCTCCTATATTTGCAACAGAGAAGAGTTCAAACCATTAAAAACAAAAACATAAAAACTTGAGCCATTATCTAGATGAACAAAGAAAATTATATCAGTTACACAGAAAAATAATTAAACCAGCAACGATATAACTGTTCACATTTAAGAAACAGTAAGAAAAAAACTGCAGATTTATGACAAAAAAAGTTGCAAATTTACAAGAAAAAGTTATAGATTTAGGAGGGGGAAAAATGGGAAATTAGCCAGAAAAAAGCTTTAAATTTACTAAAAAAAAAAAGTTGCAGATTTATTTAATTAATTCCGGTTATGGCGGCCACGTAGGAAGACGTGTTTCACACTGCTCTGCTCGTAAAAATAAAAATTTTACTAAAACTCTCTTAATTGGAACAAAAACCCATTCCAGCGTTTTGGCACGGATATGGTAAAGACCAAGGTTGGAAAATTAGGTGGAGGAAAAGGTAATTCGACAAAACAACCCAAGCTAACAGACTTTCACGCTCGAGGCGAAACAGAGAAAACTCCAGAGGCAATGGCGGAGGAAGGAGCCAGCGGCGGAGCGGGAACTGCTGAAGAGGGGACAAACATAGTGCTCATTGTCATTAACTCCATGAGAACAGAGTTTTCGCCTAAATTTGATGGGATTATAGCAGCGATAGAAGGTATGAGAAAGGAAATGAACGACTGCATGGAGCGAGTGTCGCAGGCGGAGCTCCGAATTTCAAGCGCTGAAGATGATGTCACCAGCCTACAATCTAAACTGCAAACACTGGAATTAATATGCAAAAGTCTGGAAGATAACGTCCTAGACTTGGAGTCCCGCTCGTGACGGAATAATTTGAGGCTGGTGGGCCTCCTGGAGGGAGCGGAGGGACAGGACCCATGTTCCTTTTTGGAAAAGTGGATTCCAGAAGCGCTGAACAATGTGGATCTGCAGTCATCGGTCGTTTTAGAGAGAGCTCACCGAATCGGCCCACCGAGAGATAATAAGACACCACCGAGGACGCTGATTATGAAGTTCCTCAACTACAGAGACAAGATGACAGTCACCAATGAGGCGCGAGCTAAAGGGGAAATTAAATACCAGGACCAACAGGTGCGGTTCTACCCAGATTTGGCCACAGGAATACAACAATTAAGGAAACAGTTTGACCCGGCCCGCCAAGAGCTGCGCAACCTAGGGATTCGTCACGGAGTAATTCATCCGGCAAGACTGCTGGTCACATATAAGGGGAGAACCCACACCTTCAAGACCCCTCAAGAGGCGCAGGAGTTCATCAAGCAGATCCAAAAAGAAACTGGCGGGAGCTAAGCATGCCCTCCAAAGAGAGCAGACGCTTTTTCTCCCAGCTCCGGCTTCTTATCTCTCTCCTTCCCTAACTGACTGGATCTCAGCTTGCTATTGTCTGTCTGCGTGTCTTTACTGCTGATTATCAAACGAAATTATGGATTTAATAAGCTGGGCATTGAACGCAATTGACACTGTTTTTTCAACAAGAAAAAGTGGCCCGGGGGAGCCGATTTGCCCCGCAGGTACAGCTGCCACGGGTTATCTGAAGGACACAAGTAATTGGAAACTCTTGTGCCTGTGTGATCTCTCTATCGAAGATGTTGAAGATTTATACCTCTTCGTAGCAATGGTCATCGGAATTCTACTGATTGGATCTGGGATTGTTCTGGTGTACCGCAAATTGAAGAAGATGGATGGAGCCTATCAAAAAGCAGACCCGGCGAGGCTTAACCATCAAATTGACCAACTGGGCAGGACTCTGACAGCGGCTAATGGAGAACTGTACAGGAAAATGGATTACATCACGATCACGCTGAGAGCCGTCCATTAATCGATTTCAACGCCTGCATGAAGGATATGAGCACTGAATCTGTAAGAGAATGGAAAGTTTTTTTCTCTGAAGTCAGTGCTATTCGACCTGTTTTGACGCCCTCAGCTCCCAGTCCTCCAGATAATCTCCAGTATATTTGTTTTTTCATAACATGGCGGGCAGCATTTGACTCTCAAGGACAGCCAGCTGTCTGGCAGACTATTCCATTTGCCGTGCCAAGGTCACGCGCCTCTGCTCAGACGGCAGCCATAACATCTGCTGAGAAGAGACTTTTGTTGTCCTTAACTGATAACACTGTTTGCACTCAACACCCACTCACACTGACTCACTATACTGACTTGCAGATTCATTCATTCACTGCTCTCCTTGTGTCTGTATGGATTCTATTGTCTGCTAATTGTGCATTGAGAGTTTTTTTACTTGTAATCATAATATTGATCATATGAACTGTATTCTGATAAACAATGCTTTTTTCTCTCTCCTATTGTGTTTACCTCCTCTCTCCCCCATGGCTTCCTGTTCCCATTCTGCTGACAGGCGCGTCGCTGACGCTGCCGCGTCACTGAAAATGTCACCTATGTCGTTCTCAGTGTCAAGTCAAATCCCTCGTATATTTACCAGTTATTTACTTGTGAATGTACTTGGCAATAAATCTTTTCTGATTCTGATTCTGAACATGACAAAGGTAGAACATTTAAGCATATGTACAGGCATCTGATTGATCTGAAACATATAACATGTCTACAAAATACAGACTGTATTTAAAAAAAATGCTATGATGTACAAAGTTGCTATAAAACTGAAGTTATGCTGAAAAAACTACAGAAGAGAGTTAATGTCATAAGAATAGTAGTAGAGTCAGGGTGATTGAGAAGAGAAAGAGAGAGTGGTGTGACTGATCCTTGAAGGTGTGGAACAGTCACTAGCTACAACGGGAGACAGAATATTTTGGGGGGGATTACCACAAATGTGGGGAAAGGGAATTTGTTTTTGTTTAGTTTGTAGGATGAATGTTCTATCATCCATGTTTTTGCTTCTCTGTAAGAGTATGTTCATATTGCAAGGTAATCTCAAACTCCTTATTGATCATAGATCAAAGCGTTAATCTTAATTTAACTTCATGGAATTGCAGAGGTCTACAAAATCTTAAAAAACTTAAACAAGTTATGAATAAAATAAAAGACATAGATTCAAAAATTGTATTTTTACAAGAAACTCATCTATTAGAGGAGGATGTAAAAAGAATTAGGAGAAGATGGCAAGGTAACATGTTCACCTCATCATTTTCATCCCGACATAGGGGAGTTATGATTCTCATACATAAAACAGTCCCATTTCAAATGAAAAATGTAATTAGAGACAAATTTGGAAGATATCTAATCATCCAAGGATCTTTGTTATTAGAAAATATAAATCTGGTGAACTTATACGGCCCCAATATAGATGATCAAAACTTCTTTGTTAATTTATTCCTCACTTTATCATCACTTACAGGGCAACATATAATAGCAGGGGATTTTAATTGTACATTGAATCCCAGTATAGATAGATCAACAGGACTGGACTGTATGCACAATGGATGTAGGATGACCATTAATCCTTTTATGAAAGAACTGAGATTGCTAGATATATGGAGAGAAATGAAACCACAAGTCAAAGCCTATTCTTGTTATTCTAATACCTATAAGACATTCTCACGTATTGACTACTTTTTGATATCTACAGAATTAAGGTCCAAGATTCAAAACTGTTTCTATGATAACATTGTGATCTCTGATCATGCACCCTGCTGCCTAGTATATGTAGATAAGAAAATGACAAAGGACCCAGTTAGGTGGCATTTTCAGCATAAATGGCTTCACGATGAGGAATTTGTTAAGTACATAGAAAAACAGATAGATAAGATAAGATAAGATAAGATAAGCCTTTATTAGTCCCACAACGGGGAAATTCCAGGATTGCAACAGCACAGGGATAGCAACACTCAGAGCAACAATCAGAAGGCAAGAAAAAAAACAAGCAAGCAAGAGCAGCTAATAAACATATGTACGTATTACTATAAAATATATATATATACACACACACACAGACACACAGTGCAGAGCATTGTAGCTGGATGGAATAAATATATGAATATATGAACACACAGTGCAGAGCATTGTAGCTAGATGGAATAAATATGTAAATATATAAACACCCACAGTACGGAGCATTGCAGCTAGGTGGAATAAATATGCAAGTATATAAACACACACAGTGCGGAGCAATGTAGCTAGATGGAATAATATGTAGATATATAAATATATAAACACACACCCAGTGCTGAGCATTGTAGCTAGATGGAATAAATATGCAAATATATAAACACACACAGTGCAGAGCATTGTTGCTAGATGGAATGAAACAGCATAACCGTCTACTTAGTTATCCTACATGGTATGATTATGTGCCCATACATATTCTCACCCTCCATAGCGACTGGTATGTTCCTAGTTGTATGCCGGAGGGGACCATTGTGTAAGTCTATTGCATCTTTTGCATTCAAAAAACTATTAGTTTGTTACGTCTTTTTGCTATCTCTGCGAGCAGCCCTGCTTAGGTTGTACAGTCTGACAGCCGTTGGTAGGAAGGACCTACGAAACCTCTCGGTTGTGCACCTGGGATGATGTAGTCTGCTGCTAAATGAGCTCCTCAGTGCATTCAGTATGTCCTGCATAGGGTGGAACTCGGACTCCAGCAGAGATGACAGTTTAGCCACCGTCCTTCTCTCTCCTATCTCCTCCATCGGATCAAGGCGCTGCCCCAGGACAGAGCTAGCTTTCTTAATCAGTTTGTTCAGTCTCTTCCTATCGGCTGCAGTAATGCCACTGCCCCAGCAGACCACTCCAAAAGTGATGGCTGATGCCACCACCGTGTCATAGAATGACTTCAGCAGCGCCCCTTGTACACCAAAAGACCTGAGTCTCCTCAGCAGGAACAGCCTGCGCTGTCCCTTCTTGTAGAGTGCATCAGTATTGTGTGACCAGTCTAGTTTATTGTTCAGATGAATACCCAGGTACTTATAGGATGTCACCATCTCGATGTCTGTTCCCTGTATATTTACTGGTACTGTGAGGGGCTGCCCATGCCTGCGGCAGTCCACCACCAGCTCCTTAGTTTTCCTCGCGTTGATCTGGAGGCAGTTCCGATGGCACCAGTCCACGAAGTCCTGGATAAGCCCTCTGTACTCAGCTTCATCTCCATTGGAGATGAGGCCAACGATCGCAGAGTCATCAGAGAACTTCTGTAGATGGCAGTGTGTTGTGTTGTGTGAGAAGTCCGCAGTATAAAGAGTGAACAGGAAGGGAGCCAGCACCGTTCCCTGGGGGGCCCCCGTGCTACTGATGATCGTGTCGGACACACAGTCCCGGGTTCTCACAAACTGAGGCCGGTTCGTGAGGTAGTCCAGGATCCATGATGACAGGTGCTGGTCCACCCCTGCGCGCAGCAGCTTGTCCTTCAGGATCATCGGTTGGATGGTGTTGAAAGCACTGGAGAAGTCAAAGAACATGATCCTCACCATATTCCCGGGCTTCTCCAGGTGGGACAGAGAACGGTGAAGGAGGAAGATCACCGCATCCTCCACCCCAATGCCATGCTGGTAGGCGAACTGGAGTGGATCCATCGCTGGTTCCACCAGGGGGCGGAGGTGAGCAAGGAGCAGTCTCTCCAGGGTCTTCATCAAGTGGGACGTCAAGGCCACCGGTCTGTAGCTGTTCAGGTCTTTGGGGTGGGAAGTTTTTGGTACAGGTACCACACAAGATGTTTTCCACAGCTGTGGTACCCTCCCCAGTTTCAGGCTCATGTTGAAGATATACGTCACAATCCCACACAGCTGGTCTGCACAGGACTTGAGGAGCTTTGCGCTGATGCCGTCCGGTCCCGGCGCCTTCCTCGCCTTGATCTTCCTCAGCTCCGTCCTCACCTGGGTCCTGGTCAGGGTCAGGATGGGGGGCTGTGTGTTGGGAGTGGGGGGGTGTTGGTGGAGTGGGGAGTGGGCAGCAGGACTTGATTTCTTTAGAGGCAGCAGTGGTTGTTGTGCAGTCAGGGGGGAGGGCGGTTGGTCAAATCTATTGAAAAACAGATTCAGGTTGTTCGCCCACTCCCTGCCCCCTGTGGCCTGGGGGGAGGTATTCTGGAGCCCCGAGATGGTTTTGAGGTTTCTCCAGACCCCGCTGATGTCGCTCTGTTGCAGCTTGTCCTCCATCTTCTTCCTGAAGCTGTCCTTGCCTTCTCTGATCTTTCTCCTCAGCTCCCTCTGTACGGACTTCAGCATCTCCCTGTTCCCTGACCTGAAGATCCTCTTCTTCTCTCTCAGAAGTGTTTTTATCTCAGGGTTGATCCAGGGTTTGTTGTTTGAGTGACGCCGTATGGTCTTGGTGGGAACGGATTTGTCCACACAGAAGCTGAGGTAGCCCGTGAAGGTGTGAATGAGGCCATCGATGTCCTCACCATGTGGATCGCAGAGCTGCTTCCAGGCGGTGGCTTCAAAACAGCCCTTTAGGGTGTCCATTGTCTCCTCAGACCATAACTCCACAGTGTGCATGGTCGGAGGTTGTCTGTGCACTAGGGGTTTGTACACCGGCCGGAGATGAACCAAGTTGTGATCCGATCTCCCGAGTGGGGGGAGTTGTGATGAGGTGTACGCCTCCTTAGTGTTTGCGTAGAATAAATCCAGTGTTTTATTGTCTCTAGTGTGGCATGTGACATACTGGGTGAACGTGGGTAGAATGGGAGACAGTGAAACATGGTTGAAATCGCCTGAGATGAGGAGAAGAGCATCTGGGTGTTCTGTCTGCAGCCTGCTGGTTACTGAATGGATGACGTCACGTGCTGTCCCAGCGTTCGCCGTCGGATTTGCATAAACAACAATGCAGATCACGTGTGAGTGTTCTCTCGGGAGATATGTAGGCCTCATGCTAACAGCTAGCAACTCAATGTCTTTGCTGCAGTGTCGTTGTTTAACAGTGATATGTCCCGGTCTGCACCAGTTGTTGTTAACATACATTATCACTCCACCGCCCCTAGCACCCCTAGATGAGTTCTTTGATATCAATACTACACAAACAACGGCATGTATAAAGTGGGAGGCTTTCAAAGCTTTTATTAGGGGGCATATTATTAGTTATACAGGTTCAAAATCTAAGAAGACCCGAGAGGAGAGAGTCCAATTGGAACGTAAAATAAAAATTCTTCAAGAAAAGGTGTATGTAGGAAGTAACCCACAGTTAGAGAACAAATTACTGATTCTGAGAGCTGAATATGACAAAAAAAAAATCAGCGAATAGAGCTGCCTCGAGTCTTCTAAGATTGAAGCAAACTTTTTATGAACAAGGTGAAAAATCAGGAAAATTATTGGCATTGTAGAGGATGCCTTTCACAGACAAGACTGAGTTTATTTCTCAGGGTTGGTTTATCGAGAGGTCACATCCTCTAACAAGCACAGAATCTCGGAAAAAGAGGCAGAACAATCGTCCTTCACAGTTCTTATACTCTCCAAAGTCACAAACCCCCAACATCAAATAACACACCCCCAACCCACAGTCCTTTAGTAAACATACAGCCCCGAGGCTCCTTGGCGTCTCCATCGTCTCTCATCCTTCTAGCCTCCGGGGCTCCTGCTGGGACATTCTCTCCAACTTCCCGTCTCCTGCAAGAGCAACTTCACACCTCCCGTAGGTCTCTGCAGGGCCAGGTCCTCTTTGGCCATTAAGACGTGAAGCTTCCAGAATATGCACCGTTATGCCTACTAGGTATATGCGGGGAATATGAATACCATATATGCGCCCTAAATATGCGCCATATAACCCCCCCAAACGTCTAAATAAGGACAAAGTACACCCCAATATGCATAGAATCATGTCATATCACACAGAACAGCAAAATGGCACAACATATCACACTCCCCACTGCTTGGGCTTCAACCTCCTGCCATATCTGCTGTAAGCAGGTTTCAATCTGACTGTAGCTGTTTCTTGCATCTGTGGATTAGAGTCGTTAGCACATCCTTGTGAAAGCTTAGAACAGTGTCTCCCCGGTGGCCTGCCGCGACGGGGGGCCCTGGCTAACTGCACTTGTTCATCAGCCAACACAAAAGCGGGTTTGAGTCTGTTAATGCAGACTAATTCCCTCCTGTCACCCAAATCGAGCAAAAAATGTTTTTCCCCAGTTTCCAACACTCTGAACGGTCCATCATAAGGCGGTCTTAAACCTGGCCTCTGAGCGTCGTGTCTGACAAAGACAAATTCTGCGTTCTTTAAGGTCTTAGGCACAAAAACGCGTGGGAAACTGTGATGAACTGGGCCGGGGAGGGTGTTTGATCCCGTGTCGCTCTGCAGCAGCTGAGCGGGTGGGCGGTTTGGTGCGGGGTTCTCTGGAAGGAATTCGCTCGGTAACTGGAGAGGTTGGGCAAAAACTAGCTCAGCCGGAGAGGCTTGCAAATCTTCCTTAGGTGCTGAACGCAACCCTAATAAAACCCATGGAAGTTTATCAACCCAATTTGTGTCCGTGAGAGCTGCTCTGAGGGCTGCTTTCAATGACCGGTGAAAGCGTTCGCACAAACCGTTGGCTTGGGGATTATAAGCGGTAGTGCGGTGAATTTTCACCCCAAGACTGAGTGCCATGGATGACCAGAGCTCGGAAACGAATTGGGGACCCCTGTCAGACGTTATATCTGACGGGACTCCAAAACGCGCGACCCAATCCGTTAAAAATGCACGCGCAGACTTCCGGGAAGATGGCGGAGAGACATAACACTTAAACAAAGAGCTCTCCCTAGCCGGATTAAAAATCATCGGTAAATGGCCAACTCGACATAAACGAATCAATAAACTAAGGGATGAAAACACGAAGGAACCGGGCACAAGGACAAAAACAGGGTAAAATTGAAGAATTCCTCTCCAACAACGCAGGAAAAACCGCTGTACGCAAAGCCCAAAAAAACGAGATGTCCACAGCAGAGAAAATGGAGGACACCAGACTCGACAACATGAACGCTGGCATCGCCAGTTTGGGTGAAGAGTTGAGAGAATTCAAGCGACAGCTACAACAGGATTTAGCGGCTCTTAAGGAGGAACTGAAAAAAGAAATTAAGGAGGAAATCATGGACCTCCGAAGAGAAATGGAGCGTAAATTAACGGAAAACATGGAGGAGCTGCGCTCCCAGCGGGCGTGTATGACAGAAGCGCAGACCCGAATTTCGGAACTAGAAGATTGGAAAAGCGAGGCAAACGAACAACTACAGACCCTGACGACGCAAACGCAGAGGATGCAGGAGAAAATAAACGACTTGGAGAGCAGATCCCGACGAAGCAATATGCGCATCTTTGGAATTCCGGAGGGCATTGAAGGCAACTCGATGACAAAATTCATGGATCAGTTCTTAAAAAAAGAACTGGAAATACCCGGAGAAACGGATCTGCAGATTCAACGGGCGCACAGAACACCGGCACAGAACCCGAAAACAAACTCTCCACCCAGGTCAGTTGTGGTAAACTTTGTGAAATATGACATAAAGGAAAGAATCCTGACGCAAGCATGGAAAAAAAAGATACGAATCGGCGACAAACAGGTATTTTTTGACCATGACTACCCGACAGAAATCGTGCAGCAGCGGAAGAAATATGCCAATATTAAAAAAACGCTGAAAGAGAAAAAAATTAGATTCCAAACGCCGCTAACGAAAATGAGGATTCATTGGGAGGAAGGCACAAGAACCTACAACACGGCCGAAGAGGCAGCGCGGGATATGATGGAGCGGGGCCTTGAGGTGAGCGTGCCGAAGGAGACGGCTGGAGCAGCGGCGGCCCTGAACGCACCACGACAGACGGAGTGGAGACGAGTGAACGGCGGAAGAAGGGGGAGAGACGTAGAGCAGCGGGCCCAGGACAAGCTACAAGGCTTTCAACTGAAAGCCTAGATCATAACAAAGATTAAGAAAGGCACAGAAGAAATGAAGGCCAAGAAGACAAGGTAAAAGAGAAACAGACGGCTAGGAGAGGTTTAAGTGATATTTGTTGGACATTTCTAGACTTATGACTATTACTTTGATAGTAATTAGAAGTCTAGGGAGGGCCCTTCACTCTGTGAAGACAAACCCCCCACCCACCAACAGGGACCAGTGGGCTGAAGAAAGGCCCAAAGTACGGAGGTCGAGTTTTTTTAATGTGTTTTTATATAAATATGTGTTATTTTTGTTGTTAAAGGGGCTAGGAGCACAAGTTAAAAAAATGGAAAAAACATGAATATGGGTAAAAATCTTAAGATAATGACATTAAACGTGAATGGTCTGAACTCACCTGTTAAAAGGGAAAGAATAATAAGAAAATTCAAGAAGGAAAAAGCTGAAATTATATTTATGCAAGAGACACATTTGAGCAAGGCAGAACATGTGAAACTAAAGAGATTTGGCTATAAGAACTCCTACTACAGTTCATTTAAGGGAGGAGCAAAAAGGGGGGTTATGATACTAATCTCAAACAAAATACAGTTTGAAAGTGAACAGGAAATCCAGGATAAAGAAGGCAGGTATGTAATAATAAAGGGAAGAATAGATGGTATGCAGATCACATTAGTGAACATCTATGCCCCACCAGAAAGTGACAAGGGTTTTTTTCAACATCTGTTTGATCTCATAGCAACACACAGTGAAGGAGTCCTAATTTGTGGAGGAGACTTAAATGCTGTCATGGATCATGAAGTTGACACAACAAGTGTTAAGAAGACAAAAAAACATGTAACAAAGTTCATAAGAACCTCACTGGCAGAAATGGGTATGGTAGACATATGGAGGGACCTACACCCACTCGAAAAAGACTATACACATTATTCAGCAGTCCATAAAGTACACTCTAGAATAGATTACTTCCTTATGAATGAAGGTGACAGACACAGGGTGAGAAATTGTTGGATTGGAGGGGCAGAAATATCAGATCATAATCCTATATACATGGAAATATATTTAAACAATAGAAAACGACAAACAACATGGAAACTTAACGTAGGACTGTTAAATGATGAGAAAATGAAAGAAAGAATAAAAATAAACATAAACGAATATATCCAAGAGAATGACAATGAAGAAGTGGACCCAACAATACTATGGGACGCACTAAAAGCCGTGTTAAGGGGTAAATTAATTGTTGAAACAGGAAAAGCAAATAAGACTAAACTGGAAGCGTATGAACAAAGATGTGAGAGACTGAGGGAATTAGAACGTAAACATCAAAGCACAAATGATCCAAAAATATATCAAGAAATTAAAGAAGAAAAAACAAAGATAAAAGAAACACAAATGGATGAAATTGAAAGGAAAAATAGATATCTAAAGCAAAAATATTATGAAACGGGGCCAAAAGCCACAAAACTGCTGGCAAAACGGTTAAGAAAACAACAAACAATGAATAATGTATACAAGATTAAAGACCCCACCACAAATAAAACCACAGTTAACCCAGAAAACATCGAAGAAATTTTCCATAATTTCTACCAAGAACTATACTCGCAACCTGAAGAAACAAATACTAAAGATATCAAAAAATTTCTAGACACATTGGACTTGCCATCAATAGGAAATCAACAAAATGAAAAACTAACAGCAGAAATAACAACACAAGAGATCAGAGATGTGATTAAGTCACTTAAAAACGGTAAATCACCAGGTAGTGATGGATACCCCTCTGAGTTTTATAAACTGTTTATAGAAGAACTCACGCCACAACTCCTAAAGTCATTTAATTGGACGCTGAACAACAACAAAATACCTCCAACATGGAACGAAGCAATCATTTCAGTTATTTTAAAACCAGGGAAAGATAAAGAACAATGCGGAAACTATAGACCAATCTCTTTATTAAATGTAGATTATAAAATATACACAACAATTATATGTAAACGAATAAAGACATTCTTGACGGAATTGATAGAAGATGATCAAACTGGATTCATAGAGGGACGCCAAACACATGACAATATCAGGAGAACAATACATATAATTAACCAAATACATAAAGAAAAGAAAAGCGCAGTAATAATGAGTTTAGACGCAGAAAAAGCATTTGACAGGGTTAACTGGAAATTCCTATATAGTGTACTGGAGCGCTTTGGATTTAACGAAAAATCAGTACAATGCATAAGGACGCTATATCAAGAACCTGTGGCAAGAATCAAGATAAACGGTAGCTTAACAGACAAAGTAAATATACAAAGATCAACTAGGCAGGGATGCTGCTTATCGCCCACCTTGTTTGCTCTGTTCATAGAACCATTGGCTCAAGCGATACGACAAAATAAGAAATTAAAAGGTGTAACAATAAAGGAGGCGGAACACAAGATTGGGCTATTTGCAGACGATATTATAGTTTACCTTGAACAACCAGATAAATCAATAATGGAAATGATGAACTTGATAGAAAATTTTGGAAAATTATCAGGATACAAGATAAACATAACAAAAACACAAATACTGACATTCCACTATAACCCTCTAAACCAGATAACTGATAAGATCAAACTAAACTGGAAGCAAAAAGAAATAAAATACCTTGGAGTGAACATACCTAAAGACCTAAGCAAAATATATAAAGCAAACTATGATAGGTTGGAACAAGAAATAAAAAAAGATATTGATAGATGGTCAATCTTAAATATGGATCTGAATTCAAAAATTGAGACAGTCAAAATCAGCATACAACCTAGATTACTTTACCTCTTCCAGGCTATACCAACAGAGATTCCAGATGCCCAATTCTCAAAGTGGGACAGGATGATATCGAGATTTGTTTGGGGAGGTAAAAAACCAAGAGTGAAATATAAAACCCTCCAATTACCAAAAGAGAAAGGAGGCATGGGCCTACCGAGTCTAAAGGAATATTACTACTCAGCACAAATAAGATATATCATATGTTGGTGCGACGAGGGATATGAGGCAAAATGGAAAGAAATGGAAAAGGAAATTGAGGGACTCCCAGTACAAAGCATAATAGGGAATAAAGATGCATATAAGCAAATCAAACAAATAGACCCAATCACTAAATTTACTTTAGAACTGTGGTATAAAATAGTACAAAAATATAATATAAGGGAAGACATAAAACTATTGAAATGGGTAGCATTTGACAGTCAGTTTGAACCGGCAAAACAAGATAGGGGATACAAAAATCTGGTGAACAAGGGAATCACAGCATGGGGCAATATCGGAAAAAAAGATCTCGGGAGCTTTGTAAATATCAGGAGAAAATTTAAATTAGAAAGATCGGAATTTTTCAGATATCTGCAGATGAGAGATTACTATATGAAGAAGATTAGGCATAACCTCCAAACAGATGTGAACGAGATTATACAACTTATTTTAAGCTCATATGCAGGAAATAAAATAAGAATTATTTCAAAACTATATCAGAAACTTATGACAAACAATCATACAAGTAACTATATAAAGGAGAAATGGGAGAAAGAGCTCAATTTAAACATAACAGAAGAAAGCTGGCAGGAAATATGGAAAACACAACACACATCAACAAATTCAAGGGCATGGAGGGAATTTGGATGGAAAAACCTGATTCGCTTTTTCATTACACCACAGATTCAAGGAAAATATTCAAATACCCAATCTTTATGCTGGAGGGGATGTGGGGCTCAAAATGCAGACCACTCACATATGTTTTGGAAATGCTACAAAATATCATCATTTTGGAAATCTATACATGTGACAATACAGAGGATATTAGGATATAATATACCAATGAACTGTAACCTGATGTACTTATGTGATCTTAAAAAAGACAGTGTTATACAGGCTGAGGACAGATATCTAGTTAAAATCTTGTTGATTGCATGTAAAAAAACTATCACAAAAAAATGGCGATCAGAAGTTCTTCCTGACCAAGAACAATGGACTGACATTGTTGAGGACATACGTATGATGGAAAAACTAACATATCGACGAAGAATGCAAGAAGGAATATGGGAGAAAAAATGGCGGAAATGGACACACTACAAAGTGCAACAACGAGGCAGAAATTGAAAGAATAACCAAAGACACTGAAAAAACCAGAAGAATTAAGAGATGGAAACTAAAAACTTGATGCTCCAACATTTGTCCCCCCCCCTTTTATTTTTTATTTTTATTTTGTTTATTTTTTTTTATTTTTCCCTACCCTAACCCCTTTGTTTTTTAAATGTAGAATGTGATCTGAATGCATTATATATGATGAAAAATGAATAAAAATCTAAGTTACAAAAAAAAAAAAAACGCACGCGCAACGTCTGCTGCTGTAGTTGACGCCAGGGGGACCGCTTCTGGCCAGCGCGTGGTGCGGTCCACCATGGTTAGAAGGTGTGTGAACCCCTGCGACAGCGGGAGGGGTCCCACCAAGTCGATATGCACGTGGTCGAAGCGTTTGGCCGGGATGTGAAAAGGTTCTAAGGGGGCCCGCGTGTGCTTGTGTATCTTTGCTCTTTGACACGCTGCGCAGGCTGCGGCCCACTCTTTGACCTGTTTACGCAGCCCCGGCCAAACGAATTTTTCTCCCACCATTTTGATCGATGCGCGAACCCCCGGATGTGCCAGCGAATGGATTAAATCAAAAACGCGGCGGCGCCACGCAGCTGGGCCGCCCCGTGGAGACATTGCAGATTAGAGGAGGCACACCTATCTGTTGCACCCTGTGATCCAGCCTTAGCCCTGTTGGCCCAGACTGGAGCGCGCGCACATCCGCATAGCTAACCTGCTCGGCGGCCATAGCTGCATAATCTAAGCCCATGCAGACCGGGGCTGTGAGCGCTTCCGCGCCGCAAGCCTGGCCCACATCCACGGCCACCGTGTCCACCCCCTGGGGGCCTGGCATTGCAACTGCGCGCGAGAGACAATCTGCCATTACACTGTGTTTGCCCGCCACGTGTTGAATGTCGGTGGTAAACTCCGAAATCGCGGCCAGCTGTCTCTGCTGTCGGCCCGACCAAGGCTCTGAAATCTTGGCCATTGCAAATGTTAATGGTTTGTGGTCTACAAACGCGGTGAAACGGCGCCCTTCCAGCCAGAACTGGAAGTGGCGGATGGCCAAATGCAGGGCTAAAAGTTCCCTATCGAACGCGCTGTATTTCCGCTCGTTATCGCGGAATGTTTTGCTGAAAAAAGCAAGCGGTTGCCAGCTCCCTGCTACCAGTTGCTCGACAACCACCCCAACTGCTACGTCGGAAGCGTCCGTGGTTAGTGCCATGCGAGCTGCTGGCACCGGGTGTGCCAATAACGCAGCATTCGCCAGGGCCGACTTGACCTGGGAGAAAGTGCGCTCCTGTTCCGGGGACCACTCGACCTTATTTGCAGGTTTTGTTTCTTTAGTGCCGCGTACAGTGGGTGCATGAGCTGTGCCGCGCTGGGGAGGAAGCGGTTACAAAAATTGACCATCCCCAAAAATTCTTGCAATGCTTTAACTGTCTGCGGTTGGGGAAACTCTGTTATCGCACGTACTTTATCGGGCAGTGGGACCGCTCCTTCTGGAGAAACGCGGTGCCCCAAAAAATCGATTTGCGCTACCCCGAACTGGCATTTCTCTGGGTTAATTATTAACCCATGCTCTGTCAGCCTCTGAAAAACTGCTGTGAGGTGGCGTTCGTGTTCGTCCTCGGATGTACTGGCTACTAAAATATCATCCAAGTAGACGGACACGAAAGGGAGGCCGCGCAACACCTCATCCATCATGCGTTGGAACGTCTGTGCGGCGCCCTTGAGGCTGAAAGGCATGCACAAAAACTCAAAAATCCCAAAGGGGGTTATTACTGCCGTTTTGGGTATGTCTTGAGCGCGGACTGGGACTTGGTGATAACCGCGCACCAAATCTATTTTGGAAAAGATGCGCGCCCCCGCCAAATGTGCCGAAAAATCCTGGATGTGCGGAATCGGGTAGCGGTCATGTGCTGAAGCATTATTTAACCTGTGGAAATCACCGCAAGGCCGCCACGAGCCGTCAGCCTTGGGAACCATATGCAGGGGTGACGACCAAGGACTGTTAGAGCGTCTAACAATGCCCAGTTTTTCCAAGTTGGCAAATTCCTCGCGCGCGATGGCCAGTTTAGCTGGGTCCAAGCGCCGAGCTTTTGCAAAAACAGGGGGGCCAGAGGTAGTTATGAAGTGCTCGACCCCGTGTTTGGCTACTGACGATGAAAAAGTTGGGACCGTGAGTGCTGGCAACTGGTGCATGAAACTTACCACCCGCAGCTGTGACATTGGGATGTGCAGAAGGCAGGGCCACCCGAGCTGTACAGGAGATAGAGTGGAAAGACAGTGCATTTACCATACGTCTATTAGTAAGATCAACTAATAAACTGTTTGAGCATAAAAAATCAGCACCTAGCATGTTGCTGCTAACTGCAGCTACGACGAAAGTCCACTCGAAGGTGCGACCGTGGAAGGATAGGAGGAGCGTCTTCTCCCCATAGGTTTTGATCGTCAAGCCATTTGCCGCTAGCACCTGGGGTCCGCTGGAAGGCGCCAGCAGGTCCGCGTAGGAAGGCTTGACAAAACTCAGCTGGGAGCCTGTGTCCACCAGGAAATCCTTCCCTGAATTCGCGTCCGTCACGAAAAGCAGCTTGTTCTTTGCGCCGAGAGCAGCAGCTGCTACCGACTCTCAGTCTTGGCGTTTCCCTGGCGCTTGTATCGGCACGGTGGGATGCATCTGCGCGCCCTCTCGGCGAAACGTCGATGGTAAAAGCAGAGGGTGCCATCCGCTCCGCTTCTCCTGGTCTCTGCCGCTGCTGACGTCAGTGGGTCTGGTGCTGCGGCCTCTGGTCTCCCCTCGTCTCACGGAGGTGCGTTCAGCTCCGTTGCCGCCATCGTGGCTGCGTGTCGTCTATGGGCGTCGACGAGCCGCTGCGCCTCCTGGCCCAGCCCGTGGTAGTCACGGTCGTTGAGCAGCTGTGAGCTGGCCAGGGTGACTCTCACTGCTGGCGGTAGTGTTCTGAGAAAGAGGTGGGCGAAGATAAAACTGTCGTCATCTTCGCCTCTCAGGTTCATCATCCTCGCCATCAGATCTGCCGGCCTGTCTGCTTCCCCTTCTGTTAGCGCCAGAAGTCTCTCTGCTCGCTCTCCCTGCGAGGGAGTGAAAGCTCGAATGAGGGCGGCTTTCAGTGCGCCATACTTGTCGTCCTGGGGCGGGTGGTTGGTCAGGCTCTCCACCCGCTGCACTGTGAGGCTGTCCAGCTTCGCGACGACATGGTAGAACCTCGTTGCATCTGCTGAGATTCCCCGAAGGTGGAACTGCGCCTCCACAGTGGTAAACCAGAAGCGCGGGTTATGTTGCCAGAAATCGGGCAGCTGTAGTGTGGTAGCTGCGTTAACCCGGTTGGCTCCTGAAGAATCCGGTGCGGGAAGATCGTCGCCACCGGCCATAGTTTGTCGTAGGTCACCAGTGTAGAGGATGCCTTTCACAGACGAGACTGAGTTTATTTCTCAGGGTTGGTTTATTGAGAGGTCACATCCTCTAACAAGCACAGAATCTCAGAAAAAGAGGCAGAACAATCGTCCTTCACAGTTCTTATACTCTCCAAAGTCACAAACCCCCAACATCAAATAACACACCCCCAACCCACAGTCCTTTAGTAAACATACAGCCCCCGAGGCTCCTTGGCGTCTCCATTGTCTCTCATCCTTCTAGCCTCCGGGGCTCCTGCTGGGACATTCTCTCCAACTTCCCGTCTCCTGCAAGAGCAACTTCACACCTCCCGTAGGTCTCTGCAGGGCCAGGTCCTCTTTGGCCATTAAGATGTGAAGCTTCCAGAATATGCACTGTCATGCCTACTAGGTATATGCGGGGAATATGAATACCATATATACGCCCTAAATATGCACCATAGCATGGCAGATTAAACAATTAGAATCTAAAACACCAATTACCAGTATGAGAAGTAACGGACAGGTAGTTATAGATCCTTTAGAAATTAATAGTGCCTTTAGAGATTATTATGAAAAACTATATGATACAAAAAATGAAACTGACTTAACAAAACTAAATGGGTTTTTGGGTGGATTATCTATACCATGTATTCCAAATGAAAACAGGGAGATACTGGAGTCTAAAATTAGTCAAGAAGAAGTTGGGCAAGCCATTGATGATATGAAATCAGGAAAAAGAGCAGGACCAGATGGTCTTCCAGTTGACCTCTATAAAAAATTTAAGAATAAATTAATAAAACCACTTTTCGAAATGGTTTTAGAAGCATTTCAAAATGGTAATTTACCACCATACATGAATAATGCCTTAATTATACTGTTGCCAAAACCAGGTAAACCCCCTAATAAATGTGAAAACATGAGACCAATAAGCCTATTAAATGCTGATCTTAAAATATTCTGTAAAATTTTAGCAAAACGACTACAAGAAATATTACCACATATTATTAACCGAGATCAGAATGGCTTTATAATGGGAAGACAAGGCTTCCATAATGTAAGAAGACTATTTAATATTATTTATTCCAATAAAGAAGCACCGGATACAGCTCTCCTATCATTGGACGCCGAAAAGGCCTTTGATAGGGTCGAATGGCCCTTTCTTTTTGAAGTCCTACAAATAAGTTTGGACTTGGAAATAATTTCATAAAATGGGTCCAGATAATATACAATAATGCTACAGCAGAAATCCTAACAAACAGCAATATCTCAAAATCAATAAAAATCAATAGAGGATGTCGACAAGGCTGTCCACTTTCACCTTTACTGTTTACTATGGCAATTGAACCTTTAGCGATGGCAGTACGTTTACATCCACAAATATATGGAATTAAAGTAGGACCAACAGAACACAAAATCTCCCTGTATGCCGATGACATAATTTTGTTTATGCCGAATTTTAAAAAATCAATTCCGACCTTGTTAAATTTAATAAAGAACTTTGGGGAAATATCACGATATAAAATAAAACAAAATCTTCAATATTAATGCTAAATGAGACCCAGAGAAATCACCCAGCTCCTGAGGTAAACCAATTCAATGTTGTAAATCAGTTTAAATATTTAGGAATTCAAATTGTGCCTAAGCTAGAATTAGTCGCCAGTGCCAACTATGAAGCCTTAATGACAGATATTAATGAGTTGCTTCAGAGATGGATGTTACTACCAATGTCGATGATCGGGAGAATCAATATACTTAAAAGTAATATAAGATAAGATAAGATAAGCCTTTATTAGTCCCACAACGGGGAAATTCCAGGATTGCAACAGCACAGGGATAGCAACACTCAGAGCAACAATCAGAAGGCAAGAAAAAACAAGCAAGCAAGAGCAGCTAATATACATATGTACATATTACTATAAAATATATATATACACACACAAACACACACAGACACACAGTGCAGAGCATTGTAGCTGGATGGAATAAATATATGAATATATGAACACACAGTGCAGAGCATTGTAGCTAGATGGAATAAATATGTAAATATATAAACACCCACAGTACGGAGCATTGCAGCTAGGTGGAATAAATATGCAAGTATATAAACACACACAGTGCGGAGCAATGTAGCTAGATGGAATAATATGTAGATATATAAAAACACAGTGCGGAGCATTGTAGCTAGATGGAATAAATATATAGATATATAAATATAAACACACCCAGTGCAGAGCATTGTAGCTAGATGGAATAAATATGTAAATATATAAACACACACAGTGCAGAGCATTGTTGCTAGGTGGGATGAAACAGCATAACCGTCTATTTAGTTATCCTACATGGTATGATTATGTGCCCATACATATTCTCACCCTCCATAGCGACCGGTATTTTCCTAGTTGTATGCCGGAGAGGACCATTGTGTAAGTCTATTGCATCTTTTGCATTCAAAAAAAAACTATTAGTTTGTTACGTCTTTTTGCTATCTCTGCGAGCAGCCCTGCTTAGGTTGTACAGTCTGACAGCCGTTGGTAGGAAGGACCTACGAAACCTCTCGGTTGTGCACCTGGGATGATGTAGTCTGCTGCTAAATGAGCTCCTCAGTGCATTCAGTATGTCCTGCATAGGGTGGAACTCGGACTCCAGCAGAGATGACAGTTTAGCCACCGTCCTTCTCTCTCCTATCTCCTCCATCGGATCAAGGCGTTGCCCCAGGACAGAGGTAGCTTTCTTAATCAGTTTGTTCAGTCTCTTCCTATCGGCTGCAGTAATGCCACTGCCCCAGCAGACCACTCCAAAAGTGATGGCTGATGCCACCACCGTGTCATAGAATGACTTCAGCAGCGCCCCTTGTACACCAAAAGACCTGAGTCTCCTCAGCAGGAACAGCCTGCGCTGTCCCTTCTTGTAGAGTGCGTCAGTATTGTGTGACCAGTCTAGTTTATTGTTCAGATGAATACCCAGGTACTTGTAGGATGTCACCATCTCGATGTCTGTTCCCTGTATATTTACTGGTGCTGTGAGGGGCTGCCCATGCCTGCGGCAGTCCACCACCAGCTCCTTAGTTTTCCTCGCGTTGATCTGGAGGCAGTTCCGATGGCACCAGTCCACAAAGTCCTGGATAAGCCCTCTGTACTCAGCTTCATCTCCGCTGGAGATGAGACCAACGATCGCAGAGTCATCAGAGAACTTCTGTAGATGGCAATGTGTTGTGTTGTGTGAGAAGTCCGCAGTATAAAGAGTGAACAAGAAGGGAGCCAGCACCGTTCCCTGGGGGGCCCCCGTGCTACTGATGATCGTGTCGGAAACACAGTCCCGGGTTCTCACAAACTGAGGCCGGTTCGTGAGGTAGTCCAGGATCCATGATGACAGGTGCTGGTCCACCCCTGCGCGCAGCAGCTTGTCCTTCAGGATCATCGGTTGGATGGTGTTGAAAGCACTGGAGAAGTCAAAGAACATGATCCTCACCATATTCCCGGGCTTCTCCAGGTGGGACAGAGAACGGTGAAGGAGGAAGATCACCGCATCCTCCACCCCAATGCCATGCTGGTAGGCGAACTGGAGTGGATCCATCGCTGGTTCCACCAGGGGGCGGAGATGAGCAAGGAGCAGTCTCTCCAGGGTCTTCATCAAGTGGGACGTCAAGGCCACCGGTCTGAAGCTGTTCAGGTCTTTGGGGTGGGAAGTTTTTGGTACAGGTACCACACAAGATGTTTTCCACAGCTGTGGTACCCTCCCCAGTTTCAGGCTCATGTTGAAGATATACGTCACAATCCCACACAGGTGGTCTGCACAGGACTTGAGGAGCTTTGCGCTGATGCCGTCCGGTCCCGACGCCTTCCTCGCCTTGATCTTCCTCAGCTCCGTCCTCACCTGGGTCTTGGTCAGGGTCAGGATGGGGGGCTGTGTGTTGGGAGTGGGGGGGGTGTCGGTGGAGTGGGGAGTGGGTAGCAGGACTTGATTTCTTCGAGGCAGCAGTGGTTGTTGTGCAGACAGGGGGGAGGGCGGTTGGTCAAATCTATTGAAAAACAGATTCAGGTTGTTCGCCCACTCCCTGCCCCCCGTGGCCTGGGGGGAGGTATTCTGGAGCCCCGAGATGGTTTTGAGGTTTCTCCAGACCCCGCTGATGTCGCTCTGTTGCAGCTTGTCCTCCATCTTCTTCCTGAAGCTGTCCTTGCCTTCTCTGATCTTTCTCCTCAGCTCCCTCTGTACGGACTTCAGCATCTCCCTGTTCCCCGACCTGAAGATCCTCTTCTTCTCTCTCAGAAGTGTTTTTATCTCAGGGTTGATCCAGGGTTTGTTGTTTGAGTGACGCCGTATGGTCTTGGTGGGAACGGATTTGTCCACACAGAAGCTGAGGTAGCCCGTGAAGGTGTGAATGAGGCCATCGATGTCCTCACCATGTGGATCGCAGAGCTGCTTCCAGGCAGTGGCTTCAAAACAGTCCTTTAGAGTGTCCATTGTCTCCTCAGACCATAACTCCACAGTGTGCATGGCCGGAGGTTGTCTGTGCACTAGGGGTTTGTACACCGGTCGGAGATGAACCAAGTTGTGATCCGATCTCCCAAGTGGGGGGAGTTGTGATGAGGTGTACGCCTCCTTAGTGTTTGCGTAGAACAAATCCAGTGTTTTATTGTCTCTAGTGTGGCATGTGATATACTGGGTGAAAGTGGGCAGTAATATCTTACCAAAAATACTTTATTTATTTCAAAACATTCCTTTGCCACCACCTTCAGATCTATTCTGAAGAATTTAAAAAAAGTTAGTGGAATTTATATGGAACAATAAGAAGGCTAGATTACGTCTGTCCTTACTATATTTACCATTTGATCGTGGAGGTCTGAAATGTCCAAACTTTATGTTGTATTACTGGTCAGCACAACTGAGGTCTATGACATATTATTTTTCATCAAAGGATCTCCCTCACTGGACTGAAATGGAATCATACAATTTACCTTTACCTCTTCCCTTATTCATATACTCAGACTCGGCTAAAAAATTACAGAAGCAAGTTAAAAATCCAATTGTAAAGCACATGACCAAAATATGGTGTGAAACCAAAAAATATTTAAAAGAACCACACTCGGACTTCCGGTCTGGACGCCATGGCGACTGCAGCTTAACACTGAAGCTCTCAGACCCAATCCAAGATAACACCTTGAAAATCAAACTTAACGGATTTTTGGAGGAGTGAAAATCAAAAGACAAAATCATCATGTCTAAAGGAAAACAGAAGAAACTGAAATTCTCCAGGCCAGGACACTTATCGGCCGGAGAATCTGAACTGGAAGATCTCCGTTCAGAAGACGAGGAACTGGTGGTAGCTAACAAAAAGGTTAGCCTGAAATCACTATTTGAAGAGCTACGACGATTTCGCCGAGAGGTTACGGCCGAATTTCGGGAATTCAGAGACGAACTGAAAAGGACAAACAGCAGAGTGGACCAGGCCGAGAACCGAATCTTGGAAGCAGAGGAACGAATAAAAGTGCTCGAAGATTCTGTGCTGGACCTTCGCAAAAGACAGGCATCTATAGAGGCTAAGCTAGCCAACCAAGAAGGAAGACAGAGAAGAGACAATATAAGAATCCATGGTCTGATAGAAGGAGCCGAAAACGGTTTTAACTCAATGGCAGAATGCGTGGAATCTTTACTAAGAGAGAAATTGGATATTCCACAAACCACCGACTTAAACATAGAAAAGGCACATCGTTGATTAGCCGCTAGGCCGGCGGCGGAAGCGCCCCCACGTTCGGTGTTGGTAAGATTTTCCAATTTCAAAATAAAACAAGAGATTGTAAGACTGGCTTGGCAGAAAAAAGGATTTATGCACCAGGAGAGAAAAGTCTTCGTGGAACACAATTACGCCCCGGAGGTCCTTAAAAAGCGCAGGGAATACAATGACGCGAAAAAGGTGCTAAGAGAGAAGAAACTGCGCTTTCAGACGCCATTTCCTGCGAAGTTAAGGGTCTTCTACGGTGAAGAAACATGTCTCTATAATTCGGCGGAAGAAGCAACAGCTGACATGGCGAGAAGAGGGCTCCCGGTAACGGTATTTAAACCCGCAGCAGACCCGAGTGAGAAGATCAAAGCGCAAACATGGACAACACAGAGACCCTCAAAATCCACGGGCCAGCAGCGGGAAACCCAGCGCCAGAGCGTCGCGGATAAACTGTCCGTTTTCAGGTTGGAATAGCAACCATTTTTTTTTTTTTTTTAATCAATCTGCACATCCAACCCCCCTCATACAAGGTAACAAACATTAAAGGAGATGCGTATTCAGCATGTGGTAAAACATTTCATGGAACAGTCATAATATTTGAAACAAATAAGTCTTTTTAATAAAAAAAACAACTTGTTAAAATAGAAATGTGACAATAATCCACATGTTCTCCTCACACTAACAAATACTGTTTTTGCGTGAATGTTTGATGTGATGGGGGTGGGAGGGTGCACACAATTTCACAGGGTATAGGCATAAAAGGAAAAAAAAAATCATTACAAGTTCGGATTGGGTTCTGAAACTCACGTTAAAAGCATGGGACAACTTACAGGGGTAAGAGAGGGCCCTCAACACGTAACAGAGTTTGAGGAATTTCCCTCAGGGCCTTCACTCCATCAAGGCTCTTACAGGGTCTTTAAAAAGACCTCAGCTCAGGAAGTTCTTTTGACAGTTTTTTGTTTTAAAGTTTTATACACTATGTTCTTAATGTTTTTCTTGTTCTTAATGTTCTTTCAGTTTCTGAGTAGCACAAAAGAGGGCCACCACACAGTTATACTAAACAAAACAACACAATGGAGAAACAGGGTGTAACCAAAATAATTTCATATAATGTAAAAGGAATCCTGAATCCAGTTAAAAGATCCAAGATTCTAGGCAAAATGAAAAAAGACAAAGCAGGAATAATATTTTTACAAGAAACCCACCTAACAGACGTGGAGCACAATAAACTCAGTAGACAAGGGTTTAAAATGATCTCTTCATCTTCATATAAGTCAGGGAGGAGGAGGAGAGTAGCGACATTGATATCAACCAAAATTACATTTGAAAAAAAATCAGAACACAAAGATAAAGAAGGGAGATACAGTTTGGTAACTGGGCGGCTAGAGGGAGAAGATATCACCCTGCTGAATGTGTATGCTCCCCCAGGGGCTAACTGGAAATTTTATAAAAATGTATTTGACCTAATGATAACTAAAGCTCAAGGTTTAGTGATATGTGGTGGGGACTTCAATCTTAGACTGAATCCATACTGGGATGCTTCTGGTAATTCTCCACATCAAAATAACACCCAAAGCAGGAAGACTCGGATGCTACTAAAAGAAATGGGAATCTGTGATGTGTGGAGGGAACTCAACCCCAGTGTAAAAGACTATACATTTTACTCAACTCCACATTCATCTTACTCAAGGATTGACTATTTTTTTATGTTTAATAGAGACATTGGAAGAGTAGAAACATGTAAAATAGGACTGATGGATCTCTCTGACCACAGTCCGATCTACATGGACTTAAATATCCAAAAATACACAAATAATACATTTTCTTGGAGGTTAAATTCAAATGTCCTGAAAGGACCACTGAAAGATGAATTGGAATCAGATATTCTCAGATATTTGGAAGAAAACGATAATGGAGAAGTATCCCCTTTAATACTGTGGGATGCATGCAAAGCTGTAATAAGAGGAAAGATTATTGCAAAACTGGCAACCCAAAAGAAACTAAGACAAGAAAAACTATCCACATTAGAGTCAGAACTTAGGAACCTAGAAAAAGAACACAAAGGCAACACTCATTCTACTGACTCGCTCAAGATTAAGGAAATTAAAAACCAAATAAATGAGATCTACACAATAGAAATCCAGAAGAAACTTACATTTTTGAAACAAAAATACTATGAAGCAGGCAGTAAATCGGCAAAATTGCTAGCCTATAAATTGAGGAAACATCAAACAGAAAGAGCAATCTACAAAATCAGAGACCCAGTATCAAAGGAAATAAAATTCAGAATTCAGGATATTCTTAAAAGCTTCGAGAATTACTATAAGAACTTATACTCCCACAAAAAACATAAAAACGCATCCGAGGCATTCCTAAACACATTAAACCTTCCCCAACTTACGGAGTCACAAAATAAAACACTACTGTCAGAAATACAACCTAAAGAATTGGAAAAAGCAATTATTAAACTTAAAGCTAACAAATCCCCAGGAGCTGATGGCTATACAGCAGAGTGGTACAAAACCTTTAAACAGCAACTATCTCCTCTCCTCCTGAAAATATTTAATTATGTCCTCCACACAGGGGAAATCCCCCCCTCCTGGAGAGAAGGGGTCATTGCAGTTATACCTAAACCTGAAAAGGATAAACTAGAGTGCTCCAACTACAGACCAATCAGTGTGTTAAATCAGGACTATAAGCTTTTTACCATTATCCTTGCCAAAAGGTTAGAAAATATACTGACAGACCTAATTCATTTAGACCAAACAGGTTTTATAAGACAAAGACAGACACAAGACAACATTCGACGCACTTTACACATAATTCATCATATAAAAAAATATAACTTAAATGCAGTCATATTGGGACTAGATGCTGAAAAAGCATTCGATTCGGTTGACTGGTCTTTTCTATATAGAATCTTATCCAGTTTCAATTTTCATAACTTCATTAGAACTATACAAGCATTATATAAAAAACCAAAAGCTAAAATAAGGATTAACGGTAATTTATCATCATCTTTTGAACTGGAAAGAGGATGTCGTCAGGGCTGCCCCGTCTCCACTGCTCTTTGCAATCTTCATAGAACCTCTGAGCCAATGGATAAGACAAAATCAAAAAATTCAAGGTATTACACTTGGTCAGAAGGAACATAAAATAGCACTCTTTGCTGATGACATTTTAATATACCTAGGGCAGCCGGACACTTCTTTACCAGAACTAACCTCAGTTTTTTCAGAGTATGGAGATTTATCGGGGTACAAATTAAACATGCATAAAACCCAAATTTTAACATTCAACTATGACCCAAATCATTATTCACTAAGCAAACTCAAAACTAACTGGGAGTCGGAATCTATGAAATATCTGGGGGTCAATATCCCGAAACAACTCAACAAAATTATAACACTAAACTATGATCCACTGGTGACAAAAATAAAATCTGACCTAGCAAGATGGAATATGATACCATTCTTAGGTACTGCACAAAGAATTGAAGCAGTCAAAATGAATATACTTCCACGTCTTCTATACCTTTTCCAAACAAACCGGTAGAACCTCCCAAAAAAACATGGCAGGAGCTGGACAGAAGGATCTCAAGATTCATATGGCAGGGCAAGAGACCTAGAATCAGATATAGAACCTTACAGCTAAACAAAGACAAAGGTGGGCTCGCGCTGCCAAATATCAGGGACTACTTTAAAGCTGCACAAATTAAAACTTTAGTAGAGATATGTAACCCAGTCTACACTGCACAATGGAAGGAGATTGAATGCCAAATAACAAGTGACATCCCCCTACAGGCGATAATAGGGAACAATGCCTTACCTAAGCTTTTGAATAACACTAACCCGTGGATAGAGACCCCGCTAAAAATTTGGTTTAAGATAGTCAGAGAGAATCAAACTAAAGAGCCCTATCGACTTCTGCAATGGATTGCCTATGATCAAGACTTTACTCCTAATAAAACAGACACCAGATTTAAAAAATGGAAGGAGAAAGGGCTGATAAAATATTACGATTTTTTTAAAGGGCAAATTTTAAGAAGTTTTGAAGATTTGAAAAAACAAGGCCTAATAAATCAAGACCTTTACAGGTTCTTCCAGCTTAGACACCACATAAACAATATACTTAAAAAGGAGGTTTTGGAAAGGGCCCAGTCAGGTGTTCTGAAGGTCTTCTTAATGGCATATAAAGGGATCCCAGGGATCAGATACATTTCTAAAATATACCAAGGTCTTCAAGACTTAAAAGGAGACAACACATCATATATAAAAGAGAGATGGGAAAAAGAGGGGAATTTCACTTTACAACTGGAAATATGGGAAAAGCTAAATAAACAGCAATGGAAAAGTACCTCATCCCTGCAGTGGAGAGAATTTGGATGGAAAAACTTGGTAAGATTTTTCAGAACACCTGCACAAAACAAATTTACCCATAAGGGGTTGAACTGTTGGCGCTTGTGTGGTGAAGAGACTGCAAATCACTTTCATGTGTTTTGGTCATGCCCAGTTATCCACCAATATTGGACCAATGTACAGACAATGTTGGGGAAAATATTCAAAATAACAGTTCCCTTTTCTTTTGTAACTTTGTATTTGGGTTTACTACCGGACTCACTGGAAAGACGAGGAGAAAAATACTTATTCAATGTTTTAATATTGGCAAGCAAAAAAGCTCTAACTAAAAAATGGATGTTGAAGGACTGTCCTACACCTGAAGATTGGATTAACGTGATCCAAGACATTTACTTGATGGAAAAGTTGACATTCGCACTGAGACAGGACATGGATGGGTTCATGAACTTTTGGCAACCCTGGATCGCATATGTGTCTTCCATTAGATCTAATTTTTGACAAATACCATTTCAATAATGGTTCCGCTCTTTGTTCCAACGCTACTCAGATGCTCTTTTACCTTTATTTACTTACTTTTTCTTTTTGTTTGTTTTTTGCTGGTTTATTTGTTTTTATTTTGGGTTTTTTTCTCTTTAATTTCACTTTTTCTTTCACTTTAAAAAAAAAAATGAAAATGTAAACAATGCATTGCTGTAACGACCTGTATACCCTTTACAAAAACTTAAATAAAAAAAAAGAACCACACTCACTGTCACAATTTAGCCCAATATGGAGTAATCAATATTTTACACCAGGGAGAGTGGATACTGTATTTAAAATACGGAATTTAAAAGGGATTCAAAAGATTCAAGACTTATACTTGTCACACTCAGATAACATAATGTCTTTTGAAGAACTGAGGATTACATTCAATCTTAATAGAACACATTTTTTTTTAAATATCTTCAGCTTAGAAATTTTATTCGATCAAATCAAAATAATGCTCTCATCCAACCTACTTATTCATCTTTGGAAAAAATTCTGATGAAAGACAGTAAGAGAAAGGGTATTATTTCAGAGTTTTATAATTCATTGACACTATTTTCAAGCGAAAACTCACAGAAATGACTGAATTACTGGAAAGAAGACCTGCAAACTGAAATTTCAGAGGAACAATGGGAAATGGCTTGTGCAGGAGTTCAAACCAAATCAATAAATGTACGTCTTAAACTGATACATTTTAAATGGTTAATGCGGATGTATGTTACACCGGTGGAGTTAAATAGATACAACAAAAACATACCAGATACATGCACAAAATGCATGGAAAGTAAAGGAACCCTATTTCACTGTTTATGGGAATGTAGAAAAATCAGAATGTTTTGGGAAGAGGTGAGGGTAACAATTGAAAAAATAATTTCAAAACAATTCACATTGAACTCTAAACTGTTTTTGTTGGGTCTGTATCCAGAAAAACATAACTTTAGTAAGAGTGAAAGAGCATTCATAGACCTCAGTTTGCTTAATGCCAAAAAATGTATTGCACTACTGTGGAAAAAGACTCATAGACCAGATGTGACTCAGTGGTTAAGACAGATGTTAACAAACCTTCCACTAGAAAGAATAACATACATACTGAAGTCAAAGGAAAATGTGTTTGAGAATATATGGAGACCTTTTATTGATTATGTAAAAAATTTAAACATAACTTTTGAAGAAGAAGCTGAATGATGTGTGTGGACCTTGCAAATTCCAAGCTGGTGAATGTATATTATGTATTCTTATGTAATAGATTACCTAGACTAAACAGAGGAGCATTGTTGTTGATTTGCCTTTGTTAATGGTTGTTGTTGTTTTTATTACACTTTTTTTTTTTGTTATTGTTCTTTTTAATTTTTAAATTACTTTTGTGTTAGTGTCTGATTGTTTGTGCCATGTTTGTAAACAAAAGGTTCAATAAAAAATATTGTGGAAAAAAAAAGTGAGTACACCCCTCACATTTTTGTAAATATTTTATTTTATCTTTTCATGGGACAACACTGAAGATATGACACTTTGATACAATATAGTCAGCGTACAGCTTGTATAACAGTGCAAATTTGCTGTCCCCTCAAAATAACTCAACACACAGCCATTAATGCACCAGAATCCGCAACAAAACCGCTGGCAACAAAAGTGAGTACACCCCTAGTGAAAATGTCCAAATTGTGCCCAATTAGCCATTTTCCCTCCTCAGTGTCATGTGACTCGTTAGTGTTACAAGGTCTCAGGTGTGAATGAGCAGCAGGTGTGTTAAATTTGGTGTTATCACTTTCACACTCTCTAGTACTGGTCACTGGAAGTTTAACATGGCACCTGATAGAAAAATTCCATTTTTTTTTTTTATTTAAGTTTTTGTAAAGGGTATACATGTCATTACAGCACTGCATTGTATACATTTTAATCACGTATTG